>OW964570.2:28155701-29359034 GCA_943138885.2 Tholera decimalis | reverse complement strand
GTGTTACGCAACTATTACCTGCGGGGTAACCGCAGGTAATAGTTTAGTGGGTTATAATAGGTTTTTGTTATAAGAAAAATCCTAGTTAGTAGAGAAATTGTTAAATATATGAAAACAAACACACATCCATGCATAACAAATAAATAGCATGAATATATTGACTTATTTTAAGCTCAATTCACAAATATATTATCTGAACCATGCCGATTATTATAACGCATTCGAAGCTTCAATGGAAGCAAAATACAAAAACCATAAAAAATAAAGAAACAGCATGAGGATAAGGCATAACATACGATAATTCTAAACCGAAAAACACCACCGATTATTAACCTAAAATTAAAGTAACTTACTTTACGAATATTGGTTACGCATTTCTCTACTACTCTGTAAAAAAATCAAAATAAGTAAAAAAACATTATTTACATCGATCTTCCAACCGGGCTAAAACGGTTGACAGATTGAAAAATAAACTATTGTAGCGACGGCGACGTCGGAACTCCTTACGCATGCTGCGGGCGTAAAATAAATTGTTTATTTTTTTGACTTGACTTTTCAACGTATTTTTATTTCTGTCATCTCATGTAAACTAAAAGTTAAACATATTTTCTTAGAGGTTTCCGTATGTTATAAAAAACTTTTTTCAAAAAATTAAACAGACACCCAAAAAACACTGCAAAGTGAAAAATGACTTCCGAAATTAAAGTTATTTTTCACTTTGCAGTGTTTTTTGGGAGTCAGTTTAATTTTTTGGTAAAAAGTTTTTATTTCACTCTTTTTAGTTGGTCGATTTTTAATTTACCTAGTTACAAGAGCCTAAATGTGAACTACTTATATTCATTTACAAAATATTGCTTTTCCCAATGTTGGGCTGTTATTTGTTGAGGAGTTCTCCTGGTAGTTCACCATCAGCTTCACTTCACCATATGCATTGTGACGAGCATATTGTGCTTAATAACCACATTCAAGTAATCGAAGCGGAACACATGAACTACTTATTATTCCTACTTATATATTGAGTAGTTCCAGTGGCCATCGGTGGTCTTCATCATCAGGTCTACTTCAAAATGGTGCTTTTCGAATGCAACTACACAAGTTACTATAAAAAATACTCAAAACACTATAGGTGTGCCTATAATATTTGAAGAGTTCCCTCGATTTCTCCAGGATCCCATTATAAGATCCTGACTTGGTGACAATGGGACCAATTTCAAAGTATACCCTTTCAAACAAAAAAAGCATTTTTCTAATCGGTTCAGCCGTCTCCGAGTAATCAGTGATCATACATAAAAAAATAATAATAATATACGCATCGAATTGATAACCTCCTCTTTTTTATGTCATCGGTTGAAAAACCCCTAAACTATAATAGCAATATTTCATTCGTCAATCGACATTGCTGTCGATAGCCTACGTTAGTGGATCTGCACAAGCACATCACTAATTCGTCGCAAGAAGTGGCGGCCTCACTACGCGATGATTCCGCGTAATACAGTTTCGTATGTTATGTTTACATTGCTTGTCCAGTTACTTAGTGACGAACTCAGGTAGTGGTTAAGGAGCAATGTATTTATAGCAAAAGGAGTACAGTCGCTCTGATATTTGAAAACAAAAATAACATAGTAAAACCAAGAAATATTTTACGATTTATTGTTTTTCATGATTTTAAAGACAAATATTGTAAAATACTTGTACTTACATATGGTAAGTGATTCCATGATTCACATAGATTTTATTTTGGCTTCGGTTTTTACAAGATACCACAGAACAACTCGGCATTCATATATGTTATCACGATCGCCGTCGAAAGCGCACTAGTTCGCGGAGACGGCCACTTGCCTGTGACATGAGCCCTGTGGCCATGTCGCGCGGACACCGATACGCCCCCTTACCACTTCTCTGTATTTTTGATTTCTGTGGTTAAAACAGTATACAAAAATTAGCCAAGTGCGAGTCAGACTCGCCTATGAAGGGTTCCGTAGTAACTACGCCAAATAACTTTGTGTTTCATAGTATTTGTATGAATTACAAAGTAATATTTGCGGTTTTAGAAAATATGCTATATCTCAAAAACTGCTGACCCGATCTCGTTCAAACTAATTTTCTTTGAAATTTTATATTAAGATCTACAGCATATATTTTTTTTAGATTTTTTCTACATTATTATAGAAGTTAGAGGGAGATACACATTTTGCAAGTTTGGAAGCGTATGTCTTTTAAACAATTGACTTTATGAAAAAGTGGTTTTAGAAACCTCAATGTCATTTTTAAAGACCTTTCTATAACTACCACACACGCATAGGTTTCATGAAAGAAAAAAAACAGTTTCAGTTCCATGTATGAGGAGCCCCCCTTAATTTTAAATATGTTTTTATTTATTTTTTAATCCGAAAGCGGTTTACAAAATACATCTACCTACCAAGTTTCATGCGTATAGTCATAATAGTTTCAGAATAAAACGGCTGTGACATACGGACAGACGGACAGACAAGGCATTTTTGCCATTCGGCTACGGGACCCTAAAACAGGAGATATTAGTTACTTAGAACATTGCTATAATAAAAAACTTTTTAGCAAAAAATAGCACCGACTTCCATATAAAAACACTACAAAGACAAAAATAACTTTAATTTCGGAAGGCGGTGTCGAAAACGAAAATATATTCAAAACTAAAGACACCGCCTTCCGAAATTAAAGTTATTTTTGCCTTTGTAGTGTTTTTATATGGAAGTCGGTTCTATTTTTTGCTAAAAAGTTTATTTTCACGCTTTTTAGTGGGTCGGTTTGTAATTTATCTAGTTACAAAAGCCAAAATGTCAACTACTTATAACCTTTTACAAAATATTGCTTATCCCGGTGCAGAGCCATTAATTTTTGAGGAGTTCTCCTAGTACATCACCATCAGCTCTACTTCACCATATGCATTGTGACGAGCATAAAGTGCTTAACATCTTTATTCAAGTAATCTAATCGCAATCAACGAAATACTTATTATTGAGTAGTTTCAGTGGCCATCTGTGGTCTACATCATCAGTTTCACTTCCTCAAATGGTGCTTTTCGAGAGCAACTGCACAAGGTACTATAAGAAATACCCAAAACGCTATAGGTGTGCCTATAATATTTGAAGAGTTCCCTCGATTTCTCCATGATCCCATCATCAGAACCAAACGTGACGGCAATGGGACCAACTAGAAAGTATACCCTTTCAAACAAAAAAAGAATTTTCCAAATCGGTTCAGGCATTTGCGAGTAATGAGGTAACATACATAAAAAAAAAAAACATGTGTGCAATTCACACGTTGTAGAAGTGAAACCTTGAAACCTTCAAAAATTTACGAAATTTCAAAGGTATACGTTTGCCCATATAAAATTTCCACGACATAAGAAACACTGTATAATGCTTCCTATCTCATTTTCTCCCACGTTAAATCTTATGAATTTATGTGTCTGTCTCTTTTACTGTCGCTTTTTCGTTTCATAAAATTTCAAATCACAACGACGCTAAAGAAGTTTTCACTTCAAAAAAGTGCAAGACGAATTGAGAACCTCCTCTTTTTTTTGAAGTCGGTTAAAAATAAATACTTGTATCTGCTTCCATACTAATATTATACGGCGGAAAAGTTTGTTTGTTTGAACGAGATAATCGTCGAAATTACGGGGTGGATTTGGGTGAAATTTGGTATGAAAGTAGCTTGAAACATGAGGAAGGTTATTTCCCCGACTGCAAAAGAAGGAGGTTATGTTTTCTCGTGATAAAGTTCACGGGAGCGACGCACTGCACGACTAGTTACTACAATTCTGCTTATTTGTGTAACATGTAAAACCGCAATTTCTTCTTAACCTCTAGAGCCCCAGCGGCACAAAAACGTGCCAGTAAACAAGTATTAGTTGAGCCCCGCTGGCACAAATGTATGCCACCAAACCTCGACCGATTTAAAACTGTATTTGTAGTAAAGATAAGTCTTAAAATCGTTTGTGACCGGGGTCAGATTACGCTTACGATAAGAGCCCGCCCGCGGTGCTTGACGAATGGTTGACGTAAATAATGGCGGTCCTTGAGAGGTTAAATTCATAGCGACTGTTAGCTGTCCTGATTTCGAGTGGAAGCTTATTCCAGAGAAAAAATGGAGCCCTAGAAAGCCCCATCTTGATGATTGTAGTCTATATATATATAGTATCAAAAGATTGTCAAAGTCTTTATCTTTAATCCTGTTCTATCTTCAGTAAGCTCCTACTGATCAAGGTACGCGCGTGTCTCCAATACTAAACTCTGAGGACTCAGATGTTCCGTCAAAGGTACAAAACTAATTACAAATGAAAAGGTGCGTTTATCGGACGTGTGAGTAGCATCCAGAATAGGACACTTTCCAGAGTCGAAAATTGATTACTCTACAAAATGGAATCAGGCGTTACTTTGCGAAAATCCATAACAAACTAGTACTTCGAAAATTGGCCAAGTGCGAGTCAGATTCGCCCATGGAGGGTTCCGTAGTAACTACGCCAAATAACTTTGTTTTTCATAGTATTTGCATGAATTACAAAGTTATATTTGCGGTTTGAAAATATGATGTATCTCAAAAACTCTTGACCCGATCTCGTTCAAACCAATTTTTGTTATAATGAAATAATAATGAAATAATGATGTTTATTTTGCAAATGGGTTATAAGTAACACTTTTACACGTCATTTTTTTTTTCTGTAAATGTAAACTAGATGAGGCCAGTGTTTCCTAACTGACTACTCTGAGAAGAAACACTGAAACAAACTCAGAGGTCAACGTCTCTTTTAAAGTCCATACAATGTGTAGTAATCAAATCATATGAGAGCCATGTAGGTTTATGCCTGTGGCGCCCTTTAAAGGACAGAATCATACAGATTTGTGCAGGTCCGTCCAAACAGTGCAAGCATTTGTCAAATATCGCGTAGCTCAACTTATATCTTAAAAGTTGAAAGTTTACATTAAGATCTACAGCATATATTTTTTGATTTTTTTTTCATTATTATAGAAGTTAGAGGGGGAGGACACGCATTTTACCACTTTGGAAGCGTATATCTTTTAAACGATTATTTTTATGAAAAAGTGGTTTTAGAAACCTCAATGTCATTTTTAAAAATCTGTCTATAGATATCACACACGCGTAGATTTCATGAAAAAAAAAATCAGTTTTAGTTCCATGTATGGGGAGCTCCCCTTTATTTTATTTTATTTTATTTCATAGGAATAACAAACAGTAGTATATTAAAGATTATAAATAGTACAGGATCGAATCGTAGTTACAAATATACTACTCACTACGTTATTCACAAATTATAATAGAGTTTAGCTAGCTGTTGATTAATAAAATTACATTGTTAACTTAGAGCTTACGACTACAATTACTTATTTAATGAATATAATTTTAATTATAAACTGCTATCTTTTAAAGCAGATGTAATATCTTTTTTAAATACATTTTTACCCAGAAACAAAATATCTATATATTAAATATTTTTTTATATTAAATATTTTTACTTTTTTTTTCTTAAAATCGGAAAGCGGGTCACAGAATACATCTACCTACCAAGTTTCATATGTATAGTTCTAATAGTTTCGGAATAAAATGGCTGTGATATACGGACGGACGGACAGACAGACAGACATGGTGAAACTATAAGGGTTCCGTTTTTTGCCATTCGACTACGGAACTTTAAAAAACATCTAGAGCTCATTCCGCCAAGAACAGAAGGGATGCAACTAAAAACATATCACATGCAAGAAAAAAACATATCATATGCAAGAAAACTACACTCGATACGTGTTTCGCCCCTCCACGGAGCAACATCAGGAATTGTTCCTTCTGATTGTCTTGTGCTGCGGTACCTACAACTATCTGTTGGCCATACAAACATTGATATTTCCGAAAAAAATAGCAACTACTAGATATAGGATACACATTCCATTTTTTTTTTTGGTAATAGTCTCGCGTTTGGCCACCATCTCATCTGATGGTAAGTGATGATGTGGTCGAAGATGGAGCACGCTTGCCTAGAAATAACCTATTCACTCTTGACCTAAAGACTCCCAGGTCAGCCATTTTAGCGTTACTGTGTTACTAATATCTATACATCCGTACACTCAGTGGTCGAATTTATACCATAATTCCGTGCAAAGCAAAAAAAATATATTAAAATTTTAAGTTTGTTTTTAAGTTTGGTTTTTTGTTTGTTTGTTTTTAATTTTAAGTTTGTTTGTTTTCTAATTTTTATTATGTTACCTTGCATGCACGTTTTTTATTCTTGTATGTATATGTCGCAGGATTTTCATAAAATTAGGTTTTTGGTTAAAAACCTAGGTTTTTGATGAAAAACCGGAAGATGACACATTTTAAACTCAATTTCATCATAAACCTGTAACAATCCAGATTTTTTATCAAAAACCTGAACTAGTCTGGGTTTATGATAAAGTTCTTGTCAAAATCACGGGTTTGCTTTGTTTTATGACAAATAAATCAATTTAAATGAAATAAATAAATATTTTTTCGGCACATCAACTAAATTTGTAGCACCAATATCGATTTCTCCAAAATTTTCCGAAGAAGCTGCTTTCCTTTTTCTTTTTGCTGACATTTTTAAATTTTCAACGGCATGTTCCCTTTCGATAAGTATGTTTTGTTCTTTTTGACATAAATGACATAGAATCTTTGATCCATACCCTTCAACAACCCAGTTCATCAAATTTGCAGGAAGATATTATCAGAAGAAAATCAAGGGTGTGGAGTACGGGCCTCGGCATTGCGGAGTCGTTGGTGGAGAGCAGCAAAGGGTCAGGCTGGGTCATATTATTATTAATGGGGTTATTTATTGCTACTGGCTCAGCATCGCGGGCTGGCTCGTTTGGCAAAGGTCGGGGAGGGTTGACGTTACAAGTACGCGGACGTCGCGATGGGCCTCGTCGGCGAGGCCGGAATACGGAACATGTTTTGTTTATGTATTTCTTTAGAATGCTAGTAGTAGGTAGGGAAACCTACTGCTCTCTTGTCGGATTGCAGTGGGATCGTCGGATTCGTCTAGGACGAGACGCGGATGACGAACCTGGGGAATTTTTGAGGGTGTGTATCGGGCGGCCGATACAATCAGGGAGTTTGTGTGTTTTTCAGCAGAGGCGAAGTAACGCACTAAATGGCGTTTGAACACTCGCTTTATAGTCGGGATTTTGAGGTCTACGTAGAGATCCTCGTTCCTCAAGTACCAGGGCGCGCCCGTGGCCTTTCGGAGAAATCGGTTTTGGATAACTTGCATCCTATGAATCTGAGCCGGACTAGCATGAGCAAATACCGGACAGGCGTATGTCAGAATAGGGCGTATGCACGTGGTAAAAATGCGTAGTTTACATTTTAGGGAGAGCTTGCTGTGTGCATTCAGCATGCAGTCCGAGAGCGAAAGCGGCTCGCGAGTGAACCGACTTTATATGCTCTTTTAAATTAATTAATTTGTCATAAAACAAAGCAAACCCGTGATTTTGACAAGAACTTTATCATAAACCCAAAATAGTTCAGGTTTTTGATCAAAAATCTGGATTGTTACAGGTTTATGATGAAATTGAGTTTAAAATGTATCTTCCGGTTTTTCATCAAAAACCTAGGCTTTTGATCAAAAACCTAATTTTATGAAAAACCTGCGACATATACACATGTTTATGCAAATAAATGAATCTGAATCTGAATTTGAAAGTTATTACAAAAACATTCGCCTCTTGGTGGCAGTCCTTTTTACTGACATACTAGGGGTATGGAATTTACGTAGTTTTCGAAAGTTTTTGCTTCATAATTATAATATTTGGATTTGGATATTCCAATTACGAAGTATGTGTATTCGATTTTTATCAAAATTCCATTGGAATTTGCTGGTGCGGTTTTAGGTAAATTCTGGTATGAAAATTGTTTAATATCATAATATTACTATTATTTCAACAATGTATCCAGAGGAAAAATATGTAGCGCTTCTTTATACAGTAAAATTTAATAACAAAAGTATGATTACATATTGTTATATTTTACGTTACATTTCATTTCATTTGTCTTTACAAGAATTGCTTCGAGTGGAATTAAAAATAATAAATCCTTCAACAATACCTACCGTAAATTGCAATTAATATTAATTTAATTTTCTGATAACACAGTTATAATACTATATATAAATACTTATATCAGAATGTATATACTTAAATCTTAACTTAAATATATATTTTTTGCAAATCAATGTTTTGGTTATAATTGTTGTGAAGTGATCAGTCCAAACTAATGTTTCTAAACTAAACATCATTTGAATTATGCGACGAAATGAAAAAAAAAAATGTCTAATTCGAAAAAAGAACACCAAGAATTTGGAACGCACATTCAAAACTAACGCAGATTGGATATCCGAAAAAGACTCGAATACCGAATTACAAACATACGCGCAGCCATTTCGTTATTCCATTTTTGCGTTGCGAATGCCGCGAAAAGGTTACGGTTCCGTGTCCATGCTACCTACATATGAATTAATGGTACGACAATTATGCATGCACGTTTTTAAAAGCTCCGCTTGTTAGTCTATGATTTATACGAGGATCATGATGTGCCGTCAACAGTCGTTCAAAAATTTTATGTGAAAAAATTTATGGGGTAATTTCTGTTTTCAACTTTTCATTAACAGTTTCGCAGTCGAAGAGGTGGGTACTAACAGCCGCAAGGTTAAATTATCTATGCTTGGTGAGGACATTTACGATGATGTTTGGTTTTTGATATCTATACAATTAAAGATTATTAAAAAAAAAGGATGAAATTACGGCGTTGACTCGTGAAAAATAGTAATAGTTTCGATTAAATAATAATATGTATTCGTTTATTTGTAATAAGGTTAAAG
Source organism: Tholera decimalis (assembly GCA_943138885.2). Classification (NCBI taxonomy): domain Eukaryota; kingdom Metazoa; phylum Arthropoda; class Insecta; order Lepidoptera; family Noctuidae; genus Tholera; species Tholera decimalis. Next base: position 29,350,150 of record OW964570.2, on the reverse strand, counting down.
CATGTATTGAATTTGTATGGGCTAAGTTATGTATTCATTGTTTATTTATTACTTTTCTTTACGATCTTAGGGCGACGGACAAGACTTCACTTCATCAAGAAAAAAATACTTCATTAAATATAATAGAATAGAATAGAATAGAATAAGTCTTTATTTGCTTGGAATGTAGGTACATAAAAATAAGTTGTTAAATACATAAAGAATCCGTGTACATTCTGCCTTAGTGTGGCATGCAAATGTATTATGTTGCAAATAAAAAAGTGCTATAAAATTTATTATAACAGCTAAAATTGATTATAACAGATAAAATTGATTACGACAAATAAAATTGATTACAACAATAAAATTGATTACAATAAATAAAATTGATTACAACAAATAAAATAAAAATTATTAATGCAAACAGAAATTAATTCAAATATTACAAATCATTGTCATTTAGGAAATCTTGCATAGAATAATAACATTTATTAACAAGTAACTGTTTGAAGTCTTTTTAAATTTTTGCAATGGTAAGTTTTTAATATTGTCAGGTATTTTATTATAGATTTTAGGAGCCATACAAATCACATTTCTTTTCATTAAGGTAGTTTTAAATACGCCTGTGTGCAGTAAATTCTGGTATTGAGATCTCATAGCTGTACTTCTTTTTCTTGTTTCTATTAAAGTTGCAAATAGACATCGATTTGTTACAATAAATATTGCTACCTCAAGGATATAAAGGCACGGGAAAGTTAATAAATGATGAGACTTAAATATAGGTACACAACTGTCAGTTGATTTGAGGCCAAAGATAGCTCTCAGGCAGCGCTTTTGAGCTTTGAAAATGCTTTCTCGTTCACTACAGTGACCCCAAAACATAACACCAAATCTCAAGATAGAAATTATCAGACCATGATAAGCAACTAGTATTGTCGGCAAATTAATCTTTTTTGATAGATTACGCAACATATATGCAGCTGTGCCTAAACGTTTACATATATCTTCTGCTTGCTGCTTCCACGTTAACTGGCTGTCAATTAAGATTCCTAAAAATTTCGTACAATTTACTTTTTCTATAGTTTGACCATTGTAGTTTATATCCATATCTCCCGTAAATAGTCGTTGGTAAAAATTCATGATTTTAGTTTTTTGAAGGTTTATGATTAAATTATTATTGTCAAGCCACTTTATTAAACTTTTGATTGTATTGTTAATATCATTTACATATGATTCTTTGTTTGTACATGGAACAATTGATGTACTATCATCAGCAAATAATATCATAGGGTGAAGTATATGGCGGGGCAGATCATTTATATATAATAGAAATAATAATGGTCCAAGGACGCTGCCCTGCGGGACACCATATTTTATTTCTCTAAGAGAAGAGACTGATTTCAATTCTCTTCTAGATTTTAAACATAGAGTTGATATCTCAGTGCATTGTCTACGACCTTTTAGGTACGTTTTTATTAAATTAAGGGCATTGCCACGAATACCGTATGCATCAAGTTTGCTTAGAAGGGTGTCATGATCTACACAGTCAAAAGCTTTCGACATGTCAGCATATATTGCGCACACCGGTGTTTTAGTGTCTACTTTTGGCATTATTTTAAGGAGAAAGTCAAAAATTGCCATGTTTATGTTTTTATTCTTACGAAAACCTTTTTGTTCGTCACATAGTATGTCGAATTTTACTAGAAAGTTGTAAAGGGATTCATAGATAATTTTTTCTATTACTTTTGAGAAGATGGGTACCAGTGCAATTGGTCTGTAGTTTGTCATTTCTTCATTATCGTTTTTTTTATAAAGTGGTTTAACTATTGTGGTTTTAAGGCCTTCTGGAAATACTCCCGAGTATATGCTAACGTTAATTATATAAAACACGGAATATCGTTATGGTGTCCGACTTCTTATTCTTCTATGACTAGAAGTACTAACGGTGTATTACTAAAACAATTAATTTTCCCGCACCGCAGCTTACTAACATTGAAACATTTTCCCGGATTGTGAAGTAAGCTGCATGAGCTAATCCGCAGTCATTTTATCTTTTGCAAATTAATTCAGCTGGTACAGAGTGGCTGGATTGCAGACTTTCATATATTATGCTCAGTTTTTCATGTGGTTATAGTGGTCTGGTTATTAACTAGTCATTTTATTCAAATTTTTATAACGTTTAATTTTAATTAGTAATCTTTATTAAATGGCATTTTTTATTTATTAGATGAGCCCGCTTTTGACCTCGATCTCACCTGATGGTAAGCGATAGATGAGGTCTACAATGTAACGAGCGAGCCCAGAAGATGCCTATTTACTCTTGCTTTAAAGGCTGAAAAGTGGCAGGGAACACAGAAGCCGGCAGAGAATTCCACAACTTGGCAGTGCACAATAAATGTTGAGGAGAAGCGCTTGGTACGACAAGACGGTATATCAACCAAGTGTGGATGGTACCCAGCCGTGCGTTTGGTAGACCGTTAGTAAAATGGAGATGGAGGAATCAGGCATGGAGCTCCCGCGCACAGTTCCCGAAGTACAATCTATAGAAAACCGACAGGCAAGCAACGGTTCGCCGATGAGCCAGACTATGAATCTTGCCCGATAGCACCTCGTCGCCTTTTAGCCCTGCGCTCGATCGAGTCCAGTGCAGCAAGTTAAAATAAAGGCGTTCCCTGCCACTTATGGCCTTTCAGCCTTTAAAGTAAGAGTGAATAGGCATCTTCTGGGCCCGCTCATCCCATCGTAGACCTCATCTATCTCTTAACATCAGGCGAGACTGATGTTAAGAATGGGGTCATCCCAAATAAAAAATATTACTAAATGTTACTAAATAATAGTGATGTTCAAGGTTGAGCTACTTTTGTCGAAGTCGGTCCATATATAGGTGATCATCGTAACTTATTGAGATTCGTTCGTACCTCGGAAAGCTCCCAAAGAGGTTGGTCTCGGTTCTCATTTATACTTCTTTACCCGTTGTTACGGGTACTTAGAAACCAGAAAATCTGACATCAGTCTTCCCAAGAGGTATCGTGTGTACAGCTACAGGATTGTGGAGGTCAGATAGGTTAGGTAGTCACTCTATGTAAAATACTAGTACACAGCTGCATTCAGTTGAATGTTGACCCCAACGCAACCCTGCATGACTAGCCACGTCCATATTGCCAGAGTACCGAAGAGTCGCTCAGCCATCATTAATAAAAAAAATATTTTTTTTACATTTTTACAATTTTTACAAAAGTTGTATGCTTTGAGCGCGGCGACCGAATCAAGAAATTCCGTAACGAAAATAAACCTAACACCCCCCACTCCGACCGGCGCAGCGGCGGTGTTGCGTTGGCGTTTCGGCACAGTGTTTGTGTGCGTGCGACTAAACGTATGCGTGTAGACTAGCTGCTAATAAACCTATAGTTTCAATGATAAAAATTCCTGAATAACCTACATGTATTGTAAGATAATAAAAATATTTTAAACAATATTAACTTCTCATTTATTCAATAAAAGAAAATTAGTTTTCTTATCGGTCACCACGCTCAAAAAGTGTAACTTGAATTAATATCAAAGAAAAACAAAATACTGGATAAATAAAATAAATAAATAATTATAAATGCATAAGTTGATAAAAAATGCTATGCAATAGCTTTAACGCGGCAGTCCCCGAGTTCCCGTTTATTTTTAAATTTTGCTGGCACTTAAGCTAAGAGTTAATTTGTGTTATGCGTGCCAGGTCTCTCTCTTTTGAACAATTTTCTGCAATGAAACGTTTACGGAGTTATATAGTGTTAGCAAGTACGATTCATTACAAATTTAAAAAATAATAATAAAAAAGAAAAAGTACTACCAATCTACTACATTACGTAATTTTCTATTCGCCTTTCTAAATATAAGCCAAACAAAACTATACGAGCCTGCTTTCAACTCGTAATTAATATTAATAAATTTGAAACGTCACATAAAGTCAGGCTAAATCACTGTGGCAATATTATTTATGGCTGGTACGGTGCCGTCCCATCTTTCATCGTTGGATTTATGATGATTCGCTCAGGAGTTTATCTTTAGGTCAGAGCTCTAGGTAATCTATGGCTGCCGGAGTATTAGGCAATAATGATGATGATATTTCACTGTATAATTATGGGGTCTTCATATTGCCATGACACTATTTTTTATTTAACTCAAATAATTCAATAACAATAACCAACAATACACTTTTTAATTCTGCCAATCTGTAAAACTGTTTGTCAGCAGCTCATCTTGTATCATCGTACATAACTCATATTCATAAAACTAATTATTTAACTAATTGTACACCTATAGTGCCTATAGTCTATTACTTATATCTACTAAACAAAAACAAAAGCGAAGCTATTACATTTATATATTTTGCACATATTGCACATATTTTATCATTACTCTACAGTATTCTCGTCAATCCAACAATTCCGTTTTATCTTAAAGAACGTTTTAAGTTCCTTCATGACACACAATGACATGTTGGAAATTTGAGATCATCAGAGAATTTTAGACTTTCAATGCCTGCACATTCCACTAAATTCTAGGACTCATCGTTTACGGTGCAAGCTGTTCGTTTGTGGAATGCATTGCTGGTGTCAGTAAAACAAGCACAGTCACTCGCTACTTTTAAGAGCTCGGTTGCTAATAATTTTCGTTTTTTTTTATTTCCTCTCCACATGATGTTAAAGAACACATTATATTTATATATAATTGTATGTATATGTAGATATATATATTATTTTCTGTTTTATGAGTACACTCATTTAGCCCTCCCCACTTAATTAACGTTTTGAAAGTCCGCTATTGTAACCATAGAATTAAGAAATAATGTTAAATGGGTGTGTTTAAATATTGGTGTACAATAAAGTATATTCTATCTATCTATCTCTAAACTGCATTTTTCTATAGACACATTGATAAGTAGTGCTTTATTAAAATCTTCTAATGACATTTTTTGGTTGTACCAAACGATACCTACTTCGGCGACAGCTCATTGATAAACGTCTGCGTCATATATTTTCATGACGTGATTTTATTGCTTAGTTGATCGAGTGGTCGCAAATGCGACTGCTGAGCACGAGGTTTGATTTCCGGGTCGGGCAAAAAGTGCTATTGGGATTTTCTGTAAAGCTTTGGTTTCCTAGGATAGCGGTGCCGTCAAATAGCGGCCGTAATACAGCGGTGAATGACGTCACTAGAACGTTGTCTATGTAAACAAAATGGCGCGGCTTCCTAGAGAGCGGTAACTGACACCGTAATGTCAAAAAGCGGTGCCGCCATTTGCATGACGGCCGTCTTGTCGGTGTCAGATGGTTTCGTGAACGTTTCCAAAGAGAATGTAATACACTAGATAGCGATGAAGCAGACAGTGTGATAAAACGGCCGTGGAACTTTCCACATGTCGTCACCGTAAAGACGGCCGTCTTTTTGCGTCCGTAATATTACGGCCGCTATATGACGGCACCGCTTTCCTAGGAAAACAAAGCTTTAGGAATATCTCAGTAGTAGCCCGGAGAGTGGAATTTGGTGGTGTGATTACCCTGTGCCTTGGAAAGTAGGTTAAGCTGTTGATCATGGCTGTCATTTTTAAGGGGTATCGTAGTTTTCATCATCACTCTCTAAATGGTGAAGGTAAACACTGTGCGAACCCACCCCATTTAAAAAAAAAAAATGTACAACTGGGTCCCGCCTGCTAATTGTCACTTTTTAAAAGAAAAATGTGCTTGTTTCTTGCATTTCAGTTGAGCAGTCGGGTGTTTTAGATTATTAAATAACTTTTTTTTTCAACGTTTTAGTTAAAATATTAATTAATGAAATAATGATGTTTATTTTGCAAATGGGTTATAAATAACACTTTTACAGTTCATTTTTTTCGTAAATTTTGTATTATTATACTAGCTGACCCGCCACGACTTCGTTCGCGTGGTATCCTACCCCTACCCAACCGATACCACTATCCGTATCCTACTGATACCCTACCCATAACCCAAACCCTACACTACCCCTACCCTACCCTACCAATACCCTATCCATACCCTAACCCTACCCTACTCCTACCCCACCCTACCCCTACCCTATCCCTACCCTACCCCTACCCAACCCTAAATCGAGTTTTAGCGAGACTAACGAACAGCAATTAATTTTTATATATATAGATTATATAGTAGTAATATAGTAGTGTTATATTAAAATTTTCGTAAAAAACTAGATGAGTCCTGTGTTTCCTAACTGACTACTCTGAGAAGAAATACTGAAACAAACTCAGAGGTCAACGTCTCTTTTAAAGTCCATAAAATCTATAGTGATCAAATCATATGAGAGCCATGTAGGTTTATGCCTGTGGCGCCCTTTAAAAGACGGAATCACACAGATTTGAGCAGGCCCGTCCAAACAGTGCAAGCATTTGTCAAATATCGCGTAGCTCAACTTAGAATCTTAAGGAACTTCAATGATTTGACGAACAATACCAAAGTTAGGTTAACACATTTGGGTGGGCCGTATAAAGCGCTCAAACAGCCAGACATTGCGGTAATCTATTAATAATATTTGTTGTTATAATAATATTTGTAATTAACATTTTTTTAGATTTCCCGGTCGTTTCACATTGGCGTCCCACCCGATTCAGAAAGTGATAGAGCTAAGTCCATATTTTTAAACTTTCTTATTGTATTATTTTTGCAAGTATTACACTAATGATAAACATGATATACTTTTTAAAATCCTTGTGTTGAGCTCTTAAATTTGATAATCATATTGAAGTATTCGAAAAAAATATTTTTTCGTTATATACAATGGCTTCGCACAGCCGCCGTGCTTGATTTTTTCAAATATCACCTATCTAAGAACACTTGTGCTGCTATACCTCAATTATGTGAATACATTCAGTGGTTCTGGAGATATGCGGTAATAAAGAATATTACATATACATACAAGATACGCGCGAAAAACATTGTCCTTCCTTTGCAGTCGGGTAAAAATCCGAAGATATACGACATTTACAAACCCACACTCGCCCGAGTCACAGTATAAAAATAGTAGATAGCCCGAGTGGTGGATTACGACTCATCTCATAGAGAGGAGACCTGTATCCAACAGTGGGAGCGATGTGGGTTGATTATGTTTACATTATGTGAGACGTTTTCTCTTATATACAACGTGTAATTTAAAGGGTATATACATACCAAGTGCATGGCTTCTTTGGATGATAACAAACGATATGGCAAGGGTTTTGTAATCCTAAGTCTACGTGTGTTGAACTTATTACAAATTCCAATACACTGATACCAGAGACCGAATTTTTCAAATTGAGAAGAACGAAAAGAATTATCGTGTTATTGGCAAGTGACGTGGAAAGTTATTGACCCTCGTAGTGCTGTGACACGTTTGTTATGATTGGTATTCAAGAAATATATGAAAGACTGATTGAACGATTGTGACGATTACAACTATTTGAATCGTAATATCTCAAAAACGGTGGCTCTTAGAAAAAAAGTATTTAAGCGTTATTTATAGATAATTATCTGATGTAGAATTTTGTGTGGTCTAATTTTATAATAAAACTTACCGTTTTGCTGAAAATTGTAAAAGACCCGTTTTTTATTTTTGACCGCGAGTAATTTTTTTACAGGTATCGGCACGATGAGGACTCTTTAGATTTCGTTCAAAATGGTGTTTTGTACAATCCTACTAATTTTCAGTTGGGTACGAATTGTTGTAACTTCACTCCTATTTTTTGGTTTTATTTGATCGGACTAATCGCCGGTTAAATATGTTCAAAACAAACATCCAAATTTACCGTTTTAATTTAAACTTTATCACCTATTTAGATTTAGGTGAATGAGACGTTTAATAAAGGTATAACTGGATTATATTAATTCCTAACGAACAAGGAGAAAATCGAGAGTCTAGGAATAATCCGTTACACTAAAAGTCGAATTGTACTTGACTCTGGTTTTAATAAAACGAACAATGGTTTTGCAGGAACCTGATTTAGGCACGGATTTATCGATGCGTATTTTTCTGGTCTTGGACTTTAATTCCTTGCTTTTTTAGATTAAGAATAATGATTTGAAGAAAATACGAGTGTTATGGTTTTACTGACGAGTCAAGAACTGGGTTTTTAAAGGGCACGTAGTCATCTATACTCACATTATAAAGAGGATTTGGTTGGTTTCTTTAAACGCGCTTCTTATCTTGAAAAGTGCTGGGTGGATTTGGGTGATATTTGGTTTGGCTTTTACCGACTGCAAAAGGAGGAGGTGTAATGTTTTTTTATCGTGATGAAGTCCACAGGAGCGAAGCACCAGGTGGCTGTTAGTATACATATACAACGTGTAATTTAAAGGGTATATACATACATACCAAGTGCACGGCTTCTTTGGATGATAATAAACGATATGGCAAGGGTTTTCTTATCCAATGTGTACATGTGTGGAGCATATGAGAAATTTCAATACATTGATACCAGAGACCGAATTTTTTAAATTAAGAATAACGAAGAGAATTGTCGTTTTATTGGCAAGTGACGTGGAAAGTGATAACCCTCATAGTGCTGTGAGACGTTTGTTATTACTGGTATTCAAGAAACATATGAAACCAATAATTTGGGGTCAATTCTGTGAGTCACTTATTTTGAGCTGAAACGTTGCATAGAGACTCCATACCAGATGTTGTCTTCAGTCCTTTTGGATAGATATGGGGTTTCCGTTACACGTTGTATAATTATGTCTATATATTATGTTTTTTATGTTTTTATTATGTTTTTATTAAGTCTAAATACTTAAAACAGAACAGATATTTAATAAAAACTAGTACTCATTGATTGGTCGAAATTCCACCATTATTTAAATTATTTCGCACGATTTATAACATAAAATATTACCTTTCTCCTTCTTCATAAAAAATAGTAAGCGTAATTTATTGTAAAATGAGATACAAAGTTTATTGACATCACGATGGGAATGTGTATACTGGAGAATTATGATTTCATTAATTGATTCACTCTCTCATTTAACGTTTTATATGAACTCCACATCCCAGAAAGTGGCTAACGTGATACCCTTACCAAAACTCGTATCAGATTATCTAGTTGAGACTATCCGTAACTACTATCAAAGATCTCAAAATGACAGCCGGGATCAGTAAAAGTTATTTCCAAGATGCAGAGGACTCTCGCAAGCGTGTTATGCTAACGCTTGCGAGAGTCCTCCGCAAAGCGTAATCAACCTATTATACAAAGCACAATTGATTCGTAGTCGCATTGATTCTTGTTGCAATATTATTATTATTGTTAAAGATATTTTTTTGTTCATAATTCATAATTTTTAGTATTTATTCTTAATTGACATAAGTAATTGAATTTTTAGTTGAATTTTATTTGAATTTATATGATTTTTTTTGTTGAATTTATATTGTAATTTTTTTGTTTAATATTACCCTTAATTTTTTTAATTGGTTTTTGCAGTCATTTTAGTTATTGTTAAACTTTAAAACTATTATAAAAAATGTGTGTATGACATGTTTACAACCAACTAATCAGTCCTCTGTGAGTGTTGTGCCTGCCTTTAAGTAACTTGTTTACACATGTCTATTAATATATGTTATCTGCATATAAATTTGTAAATAAGTTGTTGGTATGCCTTGGAAATAAATAAATAATTAAATAAATTATACCGGGAACGGTATAATTTATTTACTGCTGGGAAACATGCCTCCTCTCTATGAGACGGAATGGTCCGTAATTCACCACGCGTGTCCAATGCGGGTTGGTGTAGCATAATCAGCCTATTATTTCGTTTTCAGTACTGGGACACATGCCTCCCCTCTATGAGACGGAATGCACCACGCGTGTCCAATGCGGGTTGGTGTAGCATAATCAGCCTATTATTTCGTTCTCAGTACTGGGACACATGCCTCCCCTCTATGAGACGGAATGCACCACGCGTGTCCAATGCGGGTTGGTGTAGCATAATCAGCCTATTATTCCATTCTCAGTACTGGGACACATGCCTCCCCTCTATGAGACGGAATGCACCACGCGTGTCCAATGTCGGTTGGTGTAGTATAATCAGCCTATTATTCCGTTCTCAGTACTGGGACACATGCCTCCCCTCTATGAGACGGAATGCACCACACGTGTCCAGTGCGGGTTGGTGTAGCATAGTCAGCCTATTATTCCGTTATCAGTACTGGAAGACATGCCTCCCCTCTATAAGACGGAATACACCACGCGTGTCCAATGCGGGTTGGTGTAGCATAGACAGCCTATTATTCCGTTCTCAGTACTGGTACTGTATGCCTCATTTCTATGAGAGGATATGGTCCGTAATGTACCACGCGTGTCCAGTACGTGTTGATATACAGCGTGGTGATTAGATTATAACAATAATTGAAACCACGTACTCTATATTAGGTATTTTAACGTATACAATTAAAATAATTTAATAATAATCTTAATGTAAACTTTCAACCAAAATTAGTTTGAACGAGATCGAGTCAGCAGTTTTTGAGATACAGTATATTTTCGAAAACCGCAAATATAACTTTGTAATTCATACAAATACTATGAAAAACAAAGTTATTTGGCATAGTTGTAAAAATTGTAAATAAGCTAGTTTTAAGAAATTTGTTGTTGTTGTTTGTTTTTTTTTTTTTTTTTTTTTCAAATAAATTTATTAAGTATGTTATATTTATTATAGTTACTACGGAACCCTTCATGGGCGAGTCCGACTCGCACTTGGCCAATTTTTTCCATTTTAATATTTCACAACATCATAAATATTGCATAAACGTAATCAGCTGACCAATCTCTCGGCGCGTGCTCCACCGGCGCTGGCGCCGCAGCGTTGCCTCTTTTTAACCGACTTCTGAAAAAGGAGGAGGTTCTCAATTCGGATTGTTGTTTGTTTTTTTTTATGTTTGTTCGGGCATAACTCCGTCGCTTGCTAACCGATTTGAAAAATTATTTTTTTTGTTGGAAAGGGTATACGTCCCAAATAGTCCCATGAAAATTTTATCGAAATCGAACAAGCCGTTTCTGAAAAATCAACAAAAGTCTATAAAAGATATTTACATTGATGATCTTTTCGTTTACTCTGCATTGTGTTTTTTGTTCGCGCGTTTTTAGTTTTTTGTAGTTGAAATTTTGGCTTTTATAACTAGATTAATTACGAATTGACCCACTAAAAAGCGCGAAAATAAAAACTTTTTTGCAATAAAATAAAACCGACTTCCATATCAAAACACTACAAAGCCAAAAATAATTGTAATTTCGGAAGGCGGTGTGAAAAAAAAGAAAATATAAAACCAGTAACACCGACTACCGAAATTAAAATTATTTTTGGCTTTGTAGTGTTTTGATATGGAAGTCGGTTTTATTTTTTTGCAAAAAAGTTTTTATACAGATCTAACTAATATTATAAAGGATTATTTATTTTTTACTAATAACGCCATTTATTTTGTTTGAAAAAAAAAACATGCATTTTCTTAATTTTAGTTAAATTATTTATTTTATTATTTTAACAGACTGATAACAACTTGTAATACCTGCTGTACGTGATGACCTAATTGCCACCCTGTATGTTACATAATATCGGATTTTTGGATGTGAAAATAGCACAAAGCACAAGCTTCTAATTACGGGCATAAGTATAAAATCTAAACTACAACATTCCAGTCTCACTTAGCTTATCAAAGTACGGCAGCAGTTATGTTTAAGCCGGAACATTATGCTCTCAATTATATAATGAGCGGAGCATAATGTTCCGGTAAAAACGGAGCACAATTATTATTCTGCTTGTAATCATAGGACGCCAGCTAAACAGAACGGGTACCGCTCTATTAACTGGGACAGCGAGGTTAGCGCTTATTACGACGTTTTTAATAGGAAATTGTGGATTTTAAATACTAGTTTTTTGGGCTAATTGTCGTGTTCGGTGGATTGGAAATTCTTGGAACAACTAAAAGTATACAGGGTGGACTTTTTTATACATTCTTTTTTTAATACCTACCTCCCGTAAGTTATGAGTTATATTGATTGCCTTATTGGTAGTAAATTAATAGCATGGCTAATAAGCAAGGGCCGTGTTAGATCTTCAACTTAGCAAAACAATAATCATAGTACGTATATTTTGCTATTACGAGTAACTAAGGGTTGCTAACAATTGTTAAAAACCATACAACTAGTTTTTGACGGAATGAACACTAGAATTTTTAACCTGAAGTATTAAATCAATTGATTATTAGATCCTGTAAGGACTACAGAATAGTAGTACTTTAATAAACATCAAAATATATAAACAATTTTTATACACAAGCTTAATAACTTGGGTAGAATGGCACCAGACAACCTTTGGATGGAGTAAAAATATATAATTATAAAAAAAATTAAATGCATAATTAAACCGACTTCAAAGCAAAAACACTAAAAAGCGAAAAATATACTTAATTAGCTATTTAATTGTAAGGAGAGAAAAGCGCACAAGACTCTTTGTGGGATTTCTCATTTCGTTTATAATAAGAACTAGTTACCTGCTCATTTGGTTGAAGGTCAGTACAGCATTTCGGGGCACTCGTGGTGTGATCAATGGCGGAAATACCCCACAATGGAGTTAAAGAGAAAATTGGTCTAATATTTACGAAGAAAACGAGTTTCAAAGAAGACAAGAAAATAAAGAAAAATTACATCTACACACATTCACAAACATTAAGATTTCAATTTTTTTTTCGATTCTACATGGGTCTCTGTTTCAGACGTGCGTTGTGATTGGTTAAAAAAATATTCAACAGCCAATCGCTTCATTTGACTTCGTATTTATTTCCAGAAAAGAGGCACAGATCAAGCAAAAAGGTGCGGAAGGTAAAAATAGCCAAGTTGACATATCAGAGTAGCTGATCCGCTTTGGTTACGTTACATTAGGTTCTTTTTTAGAGTTCCGTATCCAATGGGTTAAAACGGTACCCTATTACTAAGACTCCGCTGTTCATCTGTCTGTCTGTCACCAGGCTCATGAACTGCGATAGCTAGACAGTTGGAATTTTCATCACCAACAGCATAAACTTTACAACGTGTAACGGAAACCCCATATCTATCCAAAGGGGCTGAAGACAACATCTGGTATGGAGTCTCTATGCACAGTTTCAACTCAAAATAAGTGACTCAAAGAATTGATACCAAATTAACGGTTTCATATGTTTCTTGAATACCAATCATAATAAACGTGTCACAGCACTACGAAGGTCGATAACTTTCCACGTCACTTGCCAATAACACGGTGATTCTCGTCGTTCTTCTTAATTTGAAAATTCGGCCTCTAGTATCAATGTATTGAAGTTTCTATTATACTTCACACATGTAGACATAGGATTATAAAGCTCTTGCCATATCGTTTATTATCATCTAAAGAAACCGTGCACTTGGTATGTATATACCCTTTAAATTACACGTTGTATAGTTAAGGGACTTTTTACGTTTTTATAGATAATGGTACGGAACTCTTCGTGCGCGAGTCCAACTCAGTTGGTTTTTTATTGATAATAGGCTAACGTTTGACCACCATCTCACCTAATGGTAAGCGATGACCTACAAGTAACCTATTCACTCTTGACTTAAATACCCCCGGTAATAGCTATTAGAAAACACAGACTTCCAGGGAATCCAGGAAGGGCTCCTTAGCTGTACGCACAATGAAAGCATTCCCAAAACGTTTTGTACATATGAGTGGATGCAAGGGCGGATTCAGGGGGGGGGGTCATGGGGCCATGACTTCCCCCCCCCCCCCCTGGGCTGGGTCCAGGACCTAGGTGGACCACTAATTTTTTTTTTTAAACATTGTTACTAGATAATACTCCAGTTACTGTCGTTGTAAACGAATATCGGCAGTGGATGGCCAAGTGGCAGCGGAGTCAGGAAATACAAATTATAACTTGTGACTTGACCACGATTATGTGACCCGCCCTGGCACCAAAGCTGGATCCACCCTTGGGTGAATGACGCCTGTTCGACCACGAGGCGAAAGGCGGTGCAGTGACGATTCCTACCCGAGTGGATAACCTGTAACCTTTAGTAACTAAGACTTTTAGTATAATAGAATAGTATATTAGTAGTAAATCTAATGGCTAAGGACTTGTAATCGTGAGATCGCAGGTTCGAACCCCACCCATTGTCTGGTTCACTCTAGACAAGCATATTTAGCTTAATTGCAGGGGTTAATAAGATTTATTTATTTATTTACACTTTATGCACATAGGTACAAAGACGGACTTAATGCCGTAGGCATCCTCTACCAGTCAACCATGAGTGGTGAAGAGATAGAGTGGAAGATGCAATATGTACGTGAAAATTGTATTGGAAAAAAGAATGATAATAATAGTGATAACACAAAAAACCTAATATCATAAAATAGAAATCTACATAAATAATATATACGAATAAATACATATATACTTAAGAAGCAAATGAAAATTAAATGTGGAAATTCTGCTTATTGGTGAAGAAAGTGGAACCACAATTTCTTTTTAAATGCGTAGCGATTGTCAGCCGTCCTGATCTCGAGAGGAAGCGCATTCCAGAGGAGAATGGACTGGATATGAAAAGAAGAATGAACAAAGTCAGAAGTATGAGAAGGACAGAGTAAGAGAAGATTATTGGATGAACGTAGATTCTTATTGTGTGAAGAAAATAGAAATTGAAAGTGAGACATTAGATAAGAAGGTGGGTTGGGAGAGTTGAGTAGAGAGAAAAGCGTTGTCAAAGCACGCAAACTTCTCCTCTGACGAACGGACATCCATTTCTAGATTGCTAGTAATGTGAATCCTACACATATTACTAGTCTATTTGTCCTCTTCAGTAAACATGGTGTGACGTTACATAATCAAAACATTGAATGGTGTAGAAATCAGAACAATATCCGTATGGTAATAAGGTTAATGCAAGCGTACATTCCCGGAATATCCTGCAGGTTTTAATATCGTAATGAGGTTAAAGTTTCACATTTGCTCTAGTGGGTATTATGCATTCATTAAGTTTTTGTGAAAAGCAGTAGCGTTTAATTCGAATGCTGTGTTTTGGTGTGAAATGGAATAGGTACGTAAGCAATTATCGTGGTCGGGTCCGATAGGGCCAGTGCCTTACAGGGTTGCAGGAATGTTCTAACGAGATACAGCGGTTTTTAGTCAGTAGAAGTCTGACACTCCCTTCAGCTCCACCCACTGCAGGAGGAGTCATATGATGATTTTACCAACAAGAAATAAAAAAACAAAGATGTCCAACTGACAGCTGGGACCAACGCCTTAAAGTGCTTTTCATTAATTATTTAACCGACTTCAAAAAAAAGGAGAAGGTTCTTAATGAGACTGTAATTTTTTTCTTTCCAGTTGGTAACATTATTATCAAGTCAGGATCTGATGATGGAAACCTGGAGAACTCGTGGGAAGCCGGTTTTATTTTTTGTTAAAAGAGTAACTGTGGAGTTTCTTGTCGGTTATTCTCCATAGAAAACGACAAATTTCGAATCGTGCACTAATTTCTGATGCTTTATAAGTGCCCATATAGGCCTTTTTTGACAGAAGATACTATGAGTTTGAGTAGCGAGATGTAATTTTATATAAATTACATAGCCTTTAATCGATTAAAAGATGAATATTGAAAAATAAATCAAAGGACAAACTTTGTTTATTTGGATATATGTACAAAGTTAATATCAAACTATAAAAGTTCGATATTAACATTGTACAAATATCCAAATAAACTACACATACATTCACAAACATCGTACCAACACAAACAATAATTATATTTCTCTTTGAACTAACATCAAAGCAGCCATGTTATGATTCCTAGGAATCCGTACAGCAATCGATTGATATAAAATATAGCCAGCCATACCGTGCGAGTATTAGTTTCTAATCATTCAAACACGAAAAGGTTTCGGTTTGTTTGTCTGTATGTTTAGTTTATACCACCTTGCCTCTCCGTCGTTTTCCAAAATTATTCCCTACTAGCTGTGCGCGGGACTTTGTCCACGAGGACGTGACTTTCGGCAGCATTTTTAATTTTTTAGACTAATTATTTTGAAAATAAAACTTATGCATAAATAAGCTATTTACAATATTTTATTGCTAATAGCTTCTAGTACATTTTTCTAATCATAAGTCTAAAAAATAAGTTTCAAGCTTCTAGCTTTAAAAATGACGTAATTTCCATACAAACTTTCATCCCCTATATCAACCCCTTACAGCCCTTTTTTCGCATTAAAAAGTAGCCTATGTCCTTTCTCAGGCTCCAGACTATATCCGTAGCAAATTTCATTGAAATCCGTTCAGAAGTTTAGGTGTGATTGCGTAACACACGGACAGACAGAGTTACTTTCGCATTTTATAATATTACTAGCTGACCCATCACGACTTCGTTCGCGTGGTATCCTACCCCTACCCAATCGATACCACTACCCCTATCCTACTGATACCCTACCCATACCTTACTCTGCCACTACCCTACCCAAACCCTACACTACGCTATCTTACCCTACCAATACCCTACCCCTACCCTAACCCTACCCTACCCCTACCCTACCCTATCCCTACCCTATAGGCGTGTGTAACTCTTTACGGAACCGACTCACTGATTCGAATCATTGAAATGATTCAAAAGATTGGCTCAGTAACAATGTTTCAAACGTGTCATTTGGATCTGGAACATTACTTTGCTGTTTCTGCTGCATTCCACGCGACGCGTCGCTCGCGAGGCGACTGAGTATTGAGCGAGCGAGAGAGGAAGTCTGATAGTGATACACTGAGTCACTTTGGAGCAAAAGTTTCTTGCTACGGAGTCGCAACTTCGCGAGTGAGCGCGCTACATCATTACAATCTGTACAAGTTAGAAAGAGATACAAAATGATATGTATCACTCATACTCTCACAAATTTTCGTTGTCGTTAAAGATGCACGTAAAAATGACCATTAAGGAACTTACGTTGCAAATACTATACGGTCGATTTTTGCATATAATGTTTACACTAACAAATTTTGTTTATGTTCGCTTGCGCCAATTTAGAAAAACATTTTAGTTCTCTCTGTATAGTATATACGTTTTGTTTGCATACTGTAGTGATTATTGTGACTTACTTTCTTCCTAATTAAGAATTAAAAGACTTTACGTGAAAATTTTGTGTAAATATACGTATCTACATTGAATTACGTCAATTATAGGTTTAGTTTACTAGATAAGTGACTTTTGCCTAATAAAGTATGAAGGAAGAACGATTTTATTTATAATCCAACTTATTACAATATCAAAAATTACATATTAAACATTCAGTATTGTTGCCTCATAACATTTCTCTGACTCATTAGTAAACGACCGCGACGTAATGCGTAATGTAACATTCTGTATCTTATATCCTTTGAGCCGATGATCCAAATGAGCCATATCAGTGTTTCGGATCATTTCAGTGATCGAGATGCAAATGTTCCAATCCCAAAAATTATACACTCTGCCCACCTCTACTACCCTATCCCTACCCTATCCCTACCCTACCCCTACCTTACCCCTACACTACCACTACCCTACCCCTACCCTACACCAACCCTACCCCTATCCTACCCCTACCCTACCCTATCCCTACCCTATCCCTACCCTATCCCTACCCTACCCCTACCTTACCCCTACACTACCACTACCCTACCCCTACCCTACACCAACCCTACCCCTATCCTACCCCTACCCTAAAAAAATAGATAGCAGCCGATTCTCAGACCTACTGAATATGCATATAAAATTTGGTAAGAATCAGTAAAGCCGTTTCGGAGGAGTAAGGTAACTAACATTGTGACACGAGAATTTTATACATATATTAGATAGTAAGGATAATGTATGATCCGTAGTCTCATTGGTCTAGTGGTCACAATCGCGACTACTGAGCATAAGATCTCGGGTTCGATTCCCGGGTCGGGTTAAAAGTGCTATCAGGTTTTTCTACAAAAAAATCTCAGTATTAGCCCGGAGTTCCGAAGTTGGCGGTGTGATACCACCATGCCTCGGAAAGTACGTGAAGCCGTTAGTTCTGGCTGTCATTTAGACATCTTTGACAGTCGACAGAGCAAAAGGCTGAGCAGAAAAGATCTTGACATCTTACCATTAGTAATTTCCTTAAGCTTTGTTTTCCTAGGAAAGCGGTGCCGTCATATAGCGGCCGTAATATTACGGACGCAAAAAGACGGCCATCTTTACGGTGACGACATGTGGAAAGTTCCACGGCCGTTTTATCACACTGTCTGCTTCATTGCTATCTAGTGTATTACATTCTCTTTGGAAACGTTTACGAAACCATCTGACACCGACAAGACGGCCGTCATGCAAATGGCGGCACCGGTTTTTGACGTTACGGTGTCAGTTACCGCTCTCTAGGAAACCGCGCCATTTTGTTTACACAACGTTCTAGTGACGTCATTCACCGCTGTATTACGGCCGCTATTTGACGGCACCGCTATCCTAGGAAACCAAAGCTTTAGCTTTTCAATTGGTGTGCTAAAGATTCCTCTAAAACGACGAGCACAAGTTTAGTAATTTATAGTTCCGAACATAATAACAAACACACAATGGTTTCGGTTACTCTGTACTAACAGTTGCACGGGGCTCCGCTCCCGCAGATTTTATCACGATAAAAACATAACCTCCTTCTTTGCAGGCCGGTTAAAAAGCCCTTTCTCAAGCTTCAAACTACTTTCTTACCAAATTTCATCCAAATTCACTAAGTACATTCGAAGATTAGCGCGTTCAAGTAAACAAACAATCTGTTACGCTTTATATATATCCCATGAAAAACATAAATGTGAAACGAGAGCCAAGTTCAATATTATCATAAATGCCTTGGTTGTTGACTTCAACGACAAAAGAAGTGAAATCTAAATGGGTGCCAAGTTCAATGGTCAGTCCTGAAATTTATTTATAACAACATAAAATATCATTTATTCTTATAACTTAAGAGAATATATCGTAGCCTAAGGTTTGACCTGGCTAGTTCTTATATACGGATTATTATGTTCAATGGTTAGTTTCTACCAGCAAGCCGAATTTTCGGAATAATAAAATAAGAACCGACAAGTAACAGGTAAGTAACATTAGAACTTGCAAAGGCTATAATATAATTCGTATATGAAAACTAGCCAAGTCAGACCTTAGGCTACAATATATTCTCTTAAGTTATAAGAATAAATGATATTTTATGTTGTTATAAATAAATTTCAGGACTGACTGAAAGGGAACGCAGGGCTCTAGCGGTCAGAGGTAACATGCTGGCCCGCAGATTCTACCGATGCTCTGATGATGTTAAGGTCACTCTTTTCAAAGCTTATTGCCAGAGCTTTTACACGGGGAATCTGTGGGTTAGTCACACCAAAAGGTCGCTGGATTCCCTGCGTATCCAATATAATAATATTTTCAGGATGGTGTTGGGGCTGCCGCGTTTCTGTAGTGCATCAGGGATGTTCGCACTATTTCACACTGATGGTTTTCATGCCATTATACGCAAGAAAACGGCATCCCTGATATGCAGATTGCGTGGCAGCCCCAACATGATCCTGAATACCGTAGCTGATAGGGTATCATCCCCATTATGGAAATCCCTTATTATGAGGGTTATATAATAAATTGTAATAATAAATAATTGTAATAATGTGTGTGTATCTGTAATTTGTGTTGTAATCTTTGTGTATGATGATAATTTAATTTAATTTTAATTTTTCTAATTTGTAATTTTAAACAATGTAATATGGATCTTTGGAATCTGAATTAAATGATTTTTAATTTTTATTTTTTATTGAACTTGGCACCCATTTAGATTTCACTTCTTTTGTCGTCGAAGTCAACAACCAAGGCATTTATGATAATATTGATCTTGGCTCTCATTTCACATTTATGTTTTTCATGGGATATCATTACTTTTTGTACATAAATTAGTAGTAGGTACTTACTTATAACAAAATTAATACTAAATGGTTTTTTGTTAAACTACTGTATTTTCCTACGTTTACGGGGTATAATTGTCCTTTTTGTGTTATTTCCTATATTTTCTTGTACCTTTGAAATGTTCGAATGAATTGCCCATTCAGTATCCGGAATTCTTTTTAAGCGTTTTGCTTCCATGGTGTAGTGACCCTCTAAAATAATAGGTGGCGCTAGTGGTTGTAGAATACGGTTAGTTACGCGTAATAAATACGAAAATTTACTATATTCTTATTTATAAGTACAAAAACGGAAATATTTGGATAAAAAAAAGTTAAGGGTGGTATTTAACTCGTTGTATATTCACGTAAAGATCTTAAAATCCACATATAGAGATTTACAGGCACTAATTATAAGTTAAGTGAAAATTATAATAAAATTATAAAAAATTACAAGTTTCTGATTTTTTCCTTTGTATTCACATAATTACCTATCTTCATGCCAAATTTGAACTTTCTAAGTCAACTGGAACTGGGTTATAGTTTTGATCTATAGGTCAGTCATAAAAATGACGATTTTTGGACGTTAATATCTAAATAACCGTATGAGATATGTTTATAAAATTTGGAACACATATGTATCTCGCCAGTTTCAATATATGAGCCAAATTTGACAAGTTTAGGTGAAATAGTTTTTGAGTTATGAGGGGCTCAAAAGTGGCTCCAAATGGTTCGTGTAATATTACACACGGTGAGCTGCGCGCCAGTTCTTGGCTTGACACGCTCCCGCGTGTCTAGATGTAACCGTTGGACATTTAAATTTCGGCAATTTGTACGTCGTCTTAAATTGTAAGTGACTGATTATTGTGCATGTTAGATTCACATGTAGTAAGTGTCAATCTGGCATACTATATTGTGTTTTATGTTTTAATGTGTGATTGTACACTAGTTTTGTGAATTACAATAAAAAAAAATATTATATTAGTATACCTACATTGAAATACAATACAGCTCTCTAATGCCTACTGCAAAGTGAGAACGTCACATGTTTTGGCTTCTACCTACGTTCATCTACATTATAATTTTAACTATCACTTATACATTTCATGTACAGAAATGTACCTACTTATTCACTGACACAACCAACTTACGAATGCCTAAATTCATAACTTGAAAATAACCATCATTATCTACCTGCCCTTATCACAGTTACTTGTGGTCGGTGCTAAACGTTTTCTTCTTCCATTCTCGCCTGTCAGACGTCAAAGCATCATTTACTCCTTTTTCTTTCAAGTTACTCCTCACACAACCCATCCATATTTTCTTTGGCTTCCTCTACCTCTACCTCTATTCATCAACATTCAAACCCATCATACTTTAAGTTACATGCGTGTCATCCATCCTCATCACATGTCCATACCAAGATAGGCGACTTCCTTTCAATATAACTATGACGAAATTTTCAAAAATAAATATCATTTAATATGTGACCAGTGAAAATCTAAAACCGTAAGCAAAGTCACATTCATTAGTACTTTATAAAAGAATATTGTCTTTTCAAAGGTAGCCAATCGATTGGCAATGATGGATAAATAGTCAATAAATAACGAGTCCGAGTATGGTCGTTAGTTTGAAGACTGAATAGTGTGGGCTTTCCTTGAAATTGTTCTAGACTGAAGGCTGTTTAAAAGTTGGACATAAGTGGGTCTGTTTTCAAATAGGTTTCATTATGTAGACATATACAGTAGCTATGTTATCTAACAGAGGGCGTTTCCGTTAACCCGCAATAGTATAGAATCCATACATGCTAAAAAAAATTATACCATTTGAAAATAAAATGTTTTTATTTTTTTAATGTTAAAATATTCACTAAAAATGTTAAATTTATACGTAAAAGAAACACTCTGTACACGCTTACTCATTCATAAATAAATTGCGATGTTGCCGTCCTTCAAGTAAACATGTACAGAGTGTTTCTTTTACGTATCAATTTAACATTTTCAGTGAATATTGTAATATAAAAAAAACATTTTCTTTTCGAATGGTATAATTTTTTTTTTTTTAGATTCGGAGATTTCTCCAGGCCTCAGATAACACTGGAAACCGTTGGCCCCGTCTTCATTTAGACAGACGTTACGGGTAGTTGCTTCATCTTCTTCTTCGTCGTTTTTTTTAATTGCTGAAGGTCGTGTCTCTTATGAGTGTTTTTTTTTTTTTTATGCAAGGCACACCAACGATATATTTACAATCAAATGGATAAAGATATACAAAGGTTTGAGATACAGTGCAAATATATCACTTAGGTATGCACAACATTCTTGTGGAAAGTAAAATGAATTAATCAATCTAAGTAAAACTAAATAATAATATCAAAATTAATCATGTCCAAAACAAAAATAAATATTAAAAAAAAAACAATATAAAATTAAATTGAATAAAATGTCGAAAAGAGAGAATTATTATATAATGAGAATATGATTTTAAGTTACACAATTGGAATTAAATTAAAGTAAAAGCAAATTAAATTAACTAACAATAAGCTATATAAAATTAAATTAAAATTAAAAAAATAATAATTGTTTAAGGCAATAAGGTTGTGTTTGGTTTAGCAGGATTTTAGAAAAAATAGACGCGTGTTTGTCGCGAAGATTTATTTCCGACTGGTTTGACAATAAGTTTAAGTGGACTGTATGAGTATTCATCTAAGTACATATCAATAGCTGGCTATAGACAACCAGCGCTATAGACCAACGTTACATTCATTACGGTGTAGGTAAGGTACTTGCGTAAACATTCCGGCCCCCAAAGAACGCAGTTCTTTAATATGAATTTAAACAAAGTAATGGTTATACAATTACAATTTTAAGGTAACAATTAATTATGACTAAGGTAAGTTTTACACCAATACATAATTAACTAATTAGTACCTAAGTAGTATTCACACAAGTACAACATAATAATATAATACCGCAAAAGTAAGGTTTACAAGTAGCTAAATTATATCTACATACTTATTATTATATCTATGTGAGGGTCGGGATCGTATTTTACACAGCTGTTTGAGTTAGTTGCTTAACTATCTAATATCGTTTTATACTAGTAAATTAGGTATTTATCTATAAAAGGTAAGTAATGAGTTCATTAACTTGCACATATAACTTGCTAAACATTATTTCTAAGTAGGTATACATTAAGTATATAAGTAATAGACACGAGTTTCACGGTAAGTTATAAATATGTTTTATTGTTCTTAGTTTAAAGTATTTAGTTTTAATAATTAGGTAGATACACTATATTAGCTTTACAAAGAGAAGGTAGCACTAATCCTAAGTTTTTTTTGTTAATATACATATTTTACTCACAGGGCGTTTAAAAACACTGTTCTTACATCTAATCGATACAACTCTAGTCAGATTATCGGGACCAACATGTTTTTTAATAACTCGACCTAATATCCACTTACTAGGTGGTATATTATCATCCTATAAGATAATTATATCATCGATTTCTGGCTCAAGTGGTTTTGTGTTCCATTTATGTACTTTATTAATATTAACAAGATATTCTTTATATCATCTTTTCCAGAAATCGTTGACCATTTTTTGGACTAACCGCCATCGCTCGAGATTAGTGATATGTTTACAAGGTGTATAATTCTCATCTGATAGGTTTAATAAAGGTTCACCAACTAAAAAGTGGCCTGGTGTCAGGGGAAGAGGGTCATTGGGGTCATCACTTAAAGCCGAAATAGGTCGCGAATTTAAACAAGATTCAATCTGTGCTAGCACAGTGGTAAGTTCCTCGTAGGTGAGTGTACTATTTCCAATTACCTTTGTGAGATGTGTTTTTGTACTGCGTACTTCAGCCTCCCACAAACCCCCAAAATTAGGCGCATGTGGTGGGATAAAATGCTATGTAGTGCGTTCTAAAGTTAACAACTCTGCTATATCATCAGGAATAGAAGACTTGGCCTTATCAAACATGTCTCTTAGCTGCTTGTCTGCTCCCACAAAATTAGTACCATTGTCACTAAAAAGGTCCTGACAATGTCCTCGTCTGGCTGTAAAGCGCCTGAAAGCAGCGATGAATCCCTTGGAAGCAGAGCCGGATTAACCCTGTCAGAGGCCCTAAGGCAATGGCATTTTCGGGGTCCCTTTTCTTACTTTGACTGACCAAATCACGTGTGAACTGAGGAAACGCACATTAAGGGCTGTGGTTTTTAATATATTTGTTTACTTATTCTCAGATTTGTTCTAAAATAGTTTTAATTCTACTACTAAATCTAACGATTTGTGTTTTGTGAGATAACAGTGAGGTCCCTAATTCACACGCACATCAAATTCTCGTTCGAAGAGACATGTTTTCTTGGTGCGTGCACTGGGCCTGGGCCCCTAGTTGATGCGGGCCCCTAGGCAGTTGCCTACTCCGCCTAATGGTTAATCCGGCCCTGCTTGGAAGTCAGATCTGTGACAGCCTCCAGGTGTACAGCACGTGTTGCCATGCAAATAAAGAGACAAATATAGCCCTTGTAAGATTTAGCTCCTCGCCCTGGGGAAAATCTTATATTAATGGGTCTTGCATAATCTACACCAGCTGATCTGAAAGGTCTGCTGGGTTTTACTCGTACCTCTGGCAATTGGCCCATCAACTGTACCGCATTGTTTTTTGCATATCTAATACAAGTTGTACATTTTCGGTAATATCCCTTTGTTTGATCCTTAGCTCGCAATATCCAGTACTTCGACCTCAGGTAATTTAGCATTACTTGTGGTCCACCATGCATTGTATTCTGATGGGCATCTTTAATTATTAGTCTACTAAGATGGCTCTTAGCAGGTAAAATTATAGGCTGCCTCGTGTCATACGCAGCCTGCGATTGTTGAATACGTCCGCCAACTCTTAAAATGCCATTATCATCGATTATGGGACAAAGATTGCGTAGTTTGCTCCTTTTGAGCACACTGCCTTGAGATTTTAACTGCGTTATTTCTTGATTAAATTCTATGCCTTGAATTTGTTTAATGCAATTATTAAGAGTTTCATTAATTTCTTGTGTTGTAATAAATTTAGTATTATATTTAACCTTGTGTTTATTTAACCATCGTCTACAGTATGAAATTACTCTCAACATTTTCTGTAAATTAGAGAACTTAGTCCATATTAATTCCTCTTCAGTATTTAATAAAGCAGTGAAAACTCTGGCTTTTTCTTCTTCTTGAGTATCCTCGACATCAACTAAATTTATGTTTAAATCTAGTGCAGACAACCAAGCTGGACCATTCCACCACAGTAAGTTATTTATCAGCTCTGAGGCTTGCAAACCTCTTGGGGCGCAATCAGCCGGGTTTGTGTCTGTAGTTACATGACTCCATTGTTTATAATCTAGAATGTTCAATATCTCAGAGACTCGGTTGCTGACGAATGTGTTCCATCGACTCGCTCCACCCTTTAACCAAGCTAGAACTATGGTCGAGTCTGTCCATGCGTGTAAATTTTCCTTAGGTATGTTCATTACTTGTGCTGTCTCGTAAATCAGTTTCGCTGCTAGTATAGCGCCACAGAGTTCCAACCTCGGAATAGATAATTGTTTTTCAATAGGAGTAACCTTTGTTTTTGCTGATATTAAATTAACGTGGACTCTGTCTCCCTCGACTACTCGTATATATACTGCTGCCCCATATGCTGCGTGCGAAGCATCTGCGAAAACGTGCAGCTCTATAGTAGATGTGTGGGAACATTGTTACCACCTTGGTATAGAAATTGCTTTGATGTGAGCTAAATTCTCTCTGAAGTGTAACCATTCTGTTAGCATTTCTCCACTTATAGTGTCATCCCATCCTAGTCCTATTTTCCATAACTTTTGTATCATAATTTTTGCTATAACAATAACAGGAGCTATCCACCCTAACGGATCATACAATTTAGCAACATCAGAAATAACACGTCGTTTAGTTATTGGTTCCTTTATTTCTGGTAAGTTGAGAGAATATACAAAACTGTCAGCGTCTCGATTCTAATTAACTCCTAGTATTTTAACTGAACTATTGACCTTAAGAGGTAGTTCATGACCATCTCTTTTATTTATACTCATATGTTTTAACACGTTTTCATTGTTACTACTCCACTTTTGTAACTCAAAGCCTCCTAAGTTCATTTGTTTATTCATGTCATTGTAAATACTAACAGCTTCATCTTCTGTCTCACATCCTGACTCAGTCTTTGCTATTTTAGCAGGAGCTGGAAATGTTGATTTCTCATCATCGGCCAATTTCTGCAATGATTTTACTGCAAGATATGGTGCACATGCGGTACCAAAGGTCAATCTCACTAATTTGTAATGTTTTATTTGCTCAGTCGTTGTTTGTCTCCATAATAACCTTTGATAGTCTATGTCTTCATCTGCTACACGCACCATTCTATACATCTTTATAATATCTGCAGTAATACAAATTTTATGTGTCCTCCATCTCATTAGTATATGACGTAAGTCTTCTTGCAGCTTAGGACCTACAAGCAAATTGTCGTTCAAGGAAACCTGATGACTGCCCTTACACGAAGCGTCAAAAACCACCCGAAGTTTCGCCGTATCCTTATCTTCTCTTACTGCGCCATGGTGAGGTAGGTATACCGCTTTAGGATTATTAATATCCGCAGAATGTACTTCGATCATGTGATTAAGATTAATGTATTCCTTCATAACCTTACTATATTCTTCATGAAACTTGCAAATTTTTGCGAATTTCTTCTCGAGAAATTCAAACCGTTTAGCAGCTATTTCTCTCAGTCCTTGAGCTTGCCCTTCTGGGTTGTTGTTTTTGAATGGCAATCTTACCACGTATCTTCCCTCCTTGTCTCTGATCGTTGTAGCCTCGTAATACTCTTCACATCTTTCTTCTTCCTTTGATAATCTCTTTTGTATGGTGTTTGGCTCGTTTTCTAACTCCCAAAATAACTTAAGCATCTCATCTTCTTTAAGCTGAATATGCAAACTACTGAAGTTCTTCTGTGCTGAAGTGCATTCTCGTGACATCCTTCCTGATAGAATCCAACCTAGAATTGTGTTTTGTGCTAATAGATTTCTTTCAGGATGTTTGATAACGCCGTCTGACAAGACGTCGCTGTAAACCTCAGCTCCAAGGAGAATGTCTATTCTCCCTGGTGTTGCAAATCCTGGGTCAGCCAGCTCCAAGTCTTTTAAGACTGACCACTCAGGAATACCTAGATTAGTGGTGGGTAGCATTGTTGTTAATGAACGCAATACATAAGCCTCTACCCGCACTGACGCATTAGGATTGTGACATGATTTGACGTAAAGTGTGACCTTGTGTTTAATTCTCATTTGTCTCTCTCCCACACCTGACATCCAACCACTCACAGATTTACGATTAAGATTCAATAATTGCACTGTTGCTTCTGTAACAAACGAAGCTTGTGACCCTTGGTCTAACAAAGCTCTCACAACGTATTTGCAACCATTTCTACTATCTACTAAAACATTAGCAGTAGCTAATAGGACACTGTTTGATTGTTGTATATGTTCACTAGAAAAGTTGGTTACAATATGCTCATCATTAGATACAGAAATAGGCGTACCTGTAGATTTGTTGATCGCTATACCTGTAGTTGAAGTTGCACTTTCCTTCGGTTTCTCGTTCTGTAGTCCTCTCTCGAAATGAAGAAGGGTGTGGTGCCGCCGTCCACACTTCCTACAACACGATGGCTGACGACACTTGCTCACGGAGTGTGTAGGTGCCAAGCAATTGAAGCATAATTTGTTCATCTGTACAAATTCTTGTCTTTCATTTGTATTCTTGTCTCCAAACTTCTTGCAGGAATAGATGTAGTGGTCACCGCTACACAAAGCACATTTTGCTTCAGGCCTTTTTTCGTCACTGCTGGTAACATTTGAATGGAAAACCTTGGGTTTGACTACTGGTTTGGGTTGCACAGTTTTAAACTTAGTACTTTCTATCATTTCTAAAGCTCGAAATCTCGCTTCCAAAAAATCTCTTAATTCCGACCAAGTAGGTATATCGTTATTATATGTTGCACTAATTTGTTGTTCCCACAATTTTATAGATTCAGAATCTAACTTCGATACAACTAAGTAGGTAGTAACCATATCCCAGGTATCAGTCTGCATACCCATGTTCTTCAACGCCTTCAAACACGTAGAAGTTGTGTCAACTAGTTGTTTAATTGAACTAGCCGAATCCGCCTGCACAGGTTTTTGCGTAAATAAAATCTTCATAATCGCGTTACTATTGAACCTCGTATTGTTATAACGTTTTATTAATTGGTTCCAGGCCTCATCATAATTTGCGTCTGTTATGGAAAAGTTACGTAACAGCACCTCGGGTTCTCCAGATAAGTTGCTTTTCAGGTAATGTAGCTTTTGTACACGTGATAGATGCTCATTGTCGTGAATTAGAGTACGAAACAGGTCGTAGAATGGTTGCCACTCCTCGTACTTTCCGGTGAATGTGGGTATCTGTATATTGGGCAACCTTATTCCTCGATTCTTGAAATCACGCACGTCGTTAATTGAAGAGGATTGAGATAAAGCAGGTTGAAATTTTGGTTCTCCTAAAAAGGGCTGAAGAGCTTCTCTTAATGTCGATTTGTAGTTTATATATGTCTCTTCAAATAGTTCATAAGTATCTTGCTCAAAGTAGGTATGTTCTCTTTCCTCATCAGCAACTTTTATAACAATGCACTTATGACCCTCCTTGAACTCTTTCCATAGTTCCTCTAATATGTCCAACCTTGTTTCTAAGTAGGATCGTTTTATTCTATCTTTCGGCGATTTCTTATAGCTTTTTTCTGACGTTTTTAAGTTTTCGAGTAGCTCATTCTGATACATAATGAGATCCTCCATCGTTATTTATTTGTTCCACTCCACAAGAAACATAGATAGTCACAGTATATAGGTATGTTCACCGAAATTATGCGTTTAACACGGAATAAAGTCTATTTATTTTTATTCACTAATTAGTTTTAAACCACTTCTCCGAAAAATCCTTATCGCTTAGGAATGCTATTATTCTCACTCGCGGTGGCCGCTCGCACCTGGGTCGGTCGACGACTTGAATCCGGTTCGATTTAGGACCATATGTTTAAGGCAATAAGGTTGTGTTTGGTTTAGCAGGATTTTAGAAAAAATAGACGTGTGTTTGTCGCGAAGATTTATTTCCGACTGGTTTGACAATAAGTTTAAGTGGACTGTATGAGTATTCATCTAAGTACATATCAATAGCTGGCTATAGACAACCAGCGCTATAGACCAACGTTACATTCATTACGGTGTAGGTAAGGTACTTGCGTAAACAATAATAATACTAAGCATCATACACATAAGAAAGCAGCTGATCACAGGTCAACATTGTCGATTTTATTTTTAAATTGTAATAAACTGTCAAAAAAAATATCTATACTGTTGTCGATGAAGCAGGCTCTGTTATAGGAAGTCAACATTCTGTTTAAGGGAGCATGTCGGCCTAAGTTTGTGCGACATGGTGTAGTGCCAAAAGTTATGGAGGTATGCTTGGATCGCAAGTGTGGGAGGCGAGGTACATCGATTTTGATCTTGTCAAGAAGATCTGGAGTTGATGTCATGCCATTAACAATTTTAAAAAGTGTTGAGAGATCGATAAGAGTCCTTCGTCGCTTCAATGAGTCTAATTTAAAATATTTTAACCGCTCTGCGTAATCCGCTCTATAAGGGTATTTATGGTCTTTAAACCGCAAGCATCTAGTAATTTTTTTTTGAACGCGCTCTATCCTTTCTATGTGGATTTGGTAAGATGGGCTCCAGACGGGGGATGCATATTCGACGACGCTACGTACAAATGTGTTATAGAGTACCTTCAATGCTGAAATTCCCTTAAACTCTTTACCGACTCTACTGATAAATCCAACCATTTTCATTCCCTTCTTGATGATGTTGTTAATATGTGTGGTAAATGAGAGGTCACTGCTAAGCATTACACCTAGATCCCTAATGTTGAAAACTTGTTGCAGAGATGTTCCCCTGAGAGTGTATGTTGACGGTATGGGGTGCTTTTTCCGGGTGAATGTTATATGAAAGCATTTGCTAGCATTCAAGGCCATTCCATTTACCACACATCAGCTATGCAATGAGTCCAAATCGGATTGTAGCAAAGCTATGTCATCCTGATTATTAATTTGACGAAATATTTTAAGATCGTCAGCAAACAAGGAGCACTGGCTGTGTTTTATGCAGTTTACTATGTCGTTTATGAACACAATAAAGAGGATAGGCCCGGTATGAGATCCCTGAGGTACACCCGAGGTTGCAATATACTCCAAAGATTGATACCCGTTCACCACCACTTTTTGTGTTCGCCCGCACAAGTATGATCCGAACCACTTCAGCAGGAGTCCATGTATACCGAAACCATGCAGTTTTCGCAGCAGGATTTCGTGGTCAACTTTATCGAATGCGCTGCTGAAATCAGTATACAAGGAATCAATCTGTTGCCCAGAATCAATACTCATACAAATCTCGTCCACATACGTAACTAAGTTAGTGAGAGTGGATTTGTTACAGCAGAAGCCATGCTGTTGGAAGGAAAGTTGTGTTTTAACGTGTGAGTGTTGCGTCGATATAGCTGATGCAGATGCAACAACATTCCTCCACACCACTCTATCTTCGGTTTTCCGTAGGGCTGTCGATACGCTATGACCGGTGATGGTTTTTATTAAGTCAGACCATCGGGTTGGTGAACGACCCCAACGACGCTTTCCATCTGTCTACCAGACAGACCAGACTATCTACCATCTGTGACCAGCAAGTTTTAGGTTACTTTGGGCATATTTTTTTTATTGATAATGGTTGCGCATTTGACCACCATCTCATCTGATGGTAAGTGATGATGTGGTCGAAGATGGAGCACGCTTACCTAAAAGTAACCTATTCACTCTTGACGTAAATACCCCTAGGTTATAGCTATCGGGAAACACAGACTCCGGCAGGGAATTCCACTCTTTAGCTGTACGCACAATGAAAGTATTCCCAAAACATTTAGAGCATATGGGTGGGATGTCCACCATGTAACGACGGCGTATCGCCATCGCTTGGCCCATTTCTCAATGGACAACCCGACAGCTTGGGTAGGTTGGTCATTGTGGGGAGTCGCTTTATGTAAAATACTAATACCTAATCAGCTTCATCGGAAAGCCGACCCCAAAATAGTTAGACAAAGATTAAGCGGACGATGAATGATGTAGACATATTATAGACCTATACATATACAACGTGTAACAGAATAAACGCAATTGCTGAAAGTAGTTGGTTTAGAATCGGCTTCTGAATTGATTTCCGTCATAAAACATAGGTGTTAAATTTTGACGGAAAAATCTTTCATTTAACTTAAAATGGAAACACAGTATCATGACAAATTAATACAATCCTTAATTCAAGGAAATGTGCTTGTGTGCGTGTCAGCCGCTAATATTGCATGAGTGTATGCGTCTGCGTAAGGATATTGTATGACGCACATACGTTTTGCGTTTAGTAAGGATAACTATTTTATAAAAAATGTCTAGGTTTGGTTTCAATTTATTTAGTTACGGATGTTGTTTTAGAGTTATAATTTAATATTCTAATTGGGGTGTCTGAGGTATTGAACTTAATCTGTTACACCTTGTATAAGCATACATTTTGAAGCATCTATTGCCTAATGGCTAAGGAGTCTGATTTGAAATGAAATGAAATAATGATGTTTATTTTGCAAGTAGGTTATAAATAACACTTTTAATACGTCATTTTTTTTCGTTCATGTAAACTAGATGATGCATATTATGTTTTCTAACTGACTACTCTGAGAAGAAACACTGAAACAAACTTAGAAGTCAACGTCATTATTTAAGTCCATACAATCTGTATTCATCAAATCATATCAGGATCATGTAGATTTATGTCTATGGTGCTCTGTAGAGGACAGAATCACACAGATTTGAGCAGGCAAGTCCAAACAGTGCAAGCATTAATCAGTTATCGCGTAGCTCAATTTAGATAGATATACTCTTTATTATCTTCTTCTTCTTATCGTGTGGGTAGTAAGGTCTAACGTCCCCATACACCCTAGTGTCAGAGTTTCTAGACCGCCTCAAGGGCCTCTGTCGTGGTCTATTTTGACGACCGCCATTTGGCGACCGGGACCACCGGCTTATATGTGCCTTCCGAAGCACAGAACCATCTTTTTATCAGACAATCATATGTGTGATTCAGGCCTGCAATGTCCGAGCCAAACTGGAAACAACTTTACAAAGTATGCTTCCCGCGGGAATAGAACCCACGACCACCGGGTCACAAGGTAAACGCCTAAACCACTCGACCACGGAAGCAGTTATTCTTTATTTTAAACTTTATTAATTCTTTATTATAAACCAGGACAGAAAAACAAATGAGGACTTGAAAACTAAAAAGGGTGATCGCTTTTAGCGATAAAACCATCCATTGTTGGTGGTTTTATCGCTAATAGCGATCTTTTACAGACCTTTAAGGAACTAGAACTTTAAGGAGCTCAAACGATCGAAAGGTCGCGGGTTCAAACCCCACCCATTACACACACATTACACTATTACCTTGACCTCACTCCAGACACAAGCATATTTTCGGGATTGCGGGAATGTTCTAACGACATACCGCGGCCCCGGAAAGCAAGGGTTTTTAGTCAGTAGAAGTCTGATACTCCTTTCCACTCCACCCAGAGTGGGAGAAGTAATATTTTGATGGCTTTCCCAACCACAAAAAGACTCGAGCATATTTAGCTTAGTTGGGGGTTTAACAATATTGCTAGTAACGTGAATTCTACTCACATTACTAGTTCTCTTAAAAAAATGAAAAACAAAGACTGATGTATTCGTTCTTCCCGATCGGAAAGTATAGATAGAAGAATAGAGGATAGAGTTGCGTTACATCTGCCCGACATTGGTACCCACATAAATACATAAACAATAAAAATTATATATAATGATTTGTAAGCAACTTATTGTATTTATTCATTTATCTATCTTTATATATTAAAAATCTAACAGAAATACATACTAATATATATATATATATATATATATATATATATATATATATATTACTTATTTATGTATTGTTTAGCACACAAACATACATCACACATACAAAACGCACTTACATTCATCCACATCATAAGAACGTATAAAATAAATAATTCACAAGCATCGCCGGATGACACTCGGTAGTATGCGGCAGGCCGGCTAGTTTTCGTACCACAAGTACATACGCATAGGTATATGTATATCGCTGCGCTCGCGCCGGACAGCGGCGCCCGATGCGTTCACAGAGACCTGCCTTCAGTCCTAATTATCACACCGCCGCCGCGAAGCCCGCATTGATTTTATATGTGACCTAAAACCTTGTAGTTAATAGTGTATTTACTGCTATTGTAAACCTAATCTGTGCCTAGACTCTAGACTGAATACTTCTCCTTCTGTCTTATAATAAACTTTGATTGTGAAGTGGGTTTGTCTTTCAATTACCAATAGACATACCTACATGATTACTTAATTAAATTCACGAATGTATTTAAACAATAGGTAGGCACAAAAGATAAGTACAAAATACACTGAGATGATATTACTGTGAGCTACTTCAGAATGTGGTCGCGAACTGTGAGATGTACTTAATTAACCACAAGTCTATTATAACAATAAAATGTTCCAAAGTTAGGCAGAAATGTGTCGCCAAGTTTAGGGTGCTTTTATACCTGGGTTGCGGGAATGTTCTAACGAGATACAGTATCACTGGAATTCAATGGTAACTGAAGGAACTGAGGGTGAATTTTTAGTCAGTAGAAGTCTGACACTCTCGTCCACTCCACCCAGAGCAGGAGAAGTGATTCGATGATTTTCCCACCCGGAAAAAAAATGCTAATCCAAAATGTGGTCGTAAATTGTGAGCTGTACTTAATTAATAAACTACAACTCTATTACTATAATTAAATGATCCAAAGTTAGGCAGAAATGTGTCGCCGAGTTTAGGGTCCTTATCCACCTGAAATGGACTAGCTATGCTACGTTGCTATGGATGCGTTCGATATCCACCAATCATATTCAATGGTCCACTTTGCATAATACTATTGGGAACGGATCAAGTAAGCTAGGTTTTTTAACTCAACATTTATTTATTTATATGAAAGGATGTGTGCTAAGGACGTGAGCTATGGATGTGCGCTATGTATGATTGCGAGTAGTGTAGCTATGTATAGAGCAGCGTACCTATAATAAGCACCCGCATTTTCCTTGCTCAGTTTACTTGTGGCAGAGCATCTTAACTAACTGAAAAAAGAAACTTAACTTAAAAGATAACTAAAAAAATCTTGCACTGTCTAAACAGGCCCACTCAAATTTATGTACTTTTTTCATCAAAATAGCACCACAGACATAAACCTACATGCTTCTCATATGATTTCATGAGCACGAATATATGGACTTTAAAAAAGAGACCTCTGAGTTTGTTTGAGTTTCTTTCCAGGGTAATCAGCTGGGAAACACAGGCTTCATCTAGTTTAAACTTAAAACAAAAATAAATATCGTGTCATCACTTAATCATTTTCATTCATACATCACACATTTCATATCTTACTTGCTCTGCTATATACTTTTGCCTTAGTATTAGTGAAATTGGTCACATAATTTCATAACTTAACTTCTACAATCTCTCAGCAAAGTATATCTCTGGTGGCAAGGTACCTTTAGGTTAGCTCTTACTGCTACTTAGTAAACGCCGTAAAATGACTTATGAGTTATGACTGTTAATATTCGGTCAAATCTGGAACAATGACCTTTGAAGGTGATTGGTCATTGTAACGGTAATGATCGTTTATTATGAATTGATTTTGGAGTATGCATAAGTAGATATGTATTTAAGTATTGGCTTTTGTAGGTTTTATATGTTTTAAAGCTAACATAGCATCACTAATCAGCAAAAGCATCAATAACAGCATCATTAGAACGTCATATTTACTATGTGTATTTATTGTTCCGTGTTTCCGATTTTCGGCACTGTTGCAAGCGCCACGATCACGGATGAGAGTAAGTTTGTAAGTTTCTTTAAATGGTTTGAAGTAAATGTGACTAGTTTTGACCTTTACTTCACCCAAGAGTCTATAAAATTTGCTTCGAATAAATTGGACCAAAACAGTTTCGATCACAAATATAAATATTTTAATCTTGCTTGGCCGGAACACATTTAACGGATAAAATTTTGAATATAGAACAATTATTATTAGGAGATGTACTCTTATATAAAAAGAAAGAGTGTCATGTTAAATGGGGTAATAGTGGGGATATCAAACAAATTAATTTTGTCGGTAGAAAACAATAAAATTATTCAATCCTTAACGGTGATATCGTCACGTCCGCTTAAAACAGCCATCGCTCAGCCTAGTGAATGCCCCACCCACACGCACTAAACTTTTTGGGACTACTTTCACTGTTCGTACAGCTAAAGAGTTGAATTCCATGCCGGAGTGTGTATTTCCTGATAGCTATAACCTGAGTCTTAAGTCGAGAGTAAATAGGTTACTCCTAGGTAAGCGTGCTTTATCTTTGACCAGATCATCGCCTAACATCAGGAATGATGGCGGTCAAACACAGCCTATCAATAATATAACAATAAAAGTAATAATACTGGTTTTCATATGTGAGACGGAGGAATATGATAGGAAACGTCGTGAGGAAACTGGTATGTGAACAAATGCGAGATTTAGCAACACGCACTAGTTCCGCGTGGTGTTTTACGACCCATTCTCTCTCATACAATGGATGCTTCTCTCCCAGCGGTGGGAAATTAAATAGGCTGATTATGTTATGTTCTTTTCTTTTTCTTAATGATATTAGGCTCGCATTTGACCACCATCTCACCTGATGGTAAGTGATGATGTGGTCGAAGATGGAGCACGCTTGCCTAGAAGTAACCTATTCACTCTTTATTTAAAAACTCCCAAGTTATAGCAATCAGGAAACACAGACTCTGGCAGGGAATTTCACTGAAAGTATTCCCAAAACGTTTTGTGCGTATGGGATGCCCACCATGTAACGATGGCGCATTGCCGTTTGTCTTGTAGTCCAATGATGGAACGGGCTTGGCGGAATTAGATTGTGTAATTCCATCGCACACTCCCCGAAATGTATCCAATAGGAAACCGATAGACTTGCAACTCGTCGTCAATGTTCTAGGCTTTGATTCGACCAGTGAATCGTTGCCAATGAGTCTCTTGGCCCCTTTCTCGATAGACTCAAGCGCGTCCAGTTGGTATTTGGCAGATCCATCCTAAAGATGAGAGCAGTACTTAGTGTTACTTCTGTAAAAAAAATAGTATATCTACATTCTTAACACTCTTATAAAAAAAACCCGTTCAGAACATACCAGCAAACAATCTGATTTCAGCTACCGTGATTGGTTGAGCGAAATAACAACAACCAATCCAATCACTTGACATGAGATTGAATAGGCTCCCGATTGTGGAGCCTAGGTGCTTGTCGATTGTTTCACAAATGGCTTTCAATTTAGTCATAGGCCTACAGGGTGACTTCTAGTTTATCTAATTTTTAACCGACTTCAAAGAAAGGAGGAGGTTCTCAGTTCGTCTTGAACTTTTGTTATGTATGTTACCTCATAACTCGGAGACGGCTGGACCGATTTGGAAAATTCTTTTTGCGTTTAAAAGGATATACTTTCTCGTTAGTTCCATTGTTACGAAATCAGGATCTGATGATGGAATCCTGGAGAAATCGAGAGAATTCTTCAAATATTATAGGCACACCGATAGCGTTTTGGGTATTTCTTATAGTACCTTGAGCAGTTGCTTTCGAAAGTACCATTTGGGGAAGTTGAACTGATGATGAAGACCACAAATGGCCACTGAAACTACTCAATAATAAGTATTTCGTGGATTGTGATTCGATTACTTGAGAACGGATGTTAAGCACTTTATGCTCGTCGCAATGCATATGGTGATGTAGAACTGATGGACCAGGAGAACTCCTCAAAATCAACGGCTATGCATCGGGAAAAGCAATATTTTGTAAAAGGTGATAAGTTGTTGACATTATGGCTTTTGTAACTAGATAAATTACAGACCGACCTACCAAATTATTTTACCAAAATAATAGAATCGACTTCCATATGAAAACACTACAAAGCCAAAAATAACTTTAATTTTGGAAGGCAGTGTGAAAAAAAAAGAAAATACAAAACCAGTAACACCGACTACCGAAATTAAAGTTATTTTTGGCTTTGTAGTGTTTTTATATGGAAGTCGCGTTATATTATCATCTGATTAGTCCGTTTCCAACTTTGTTGGGGTCAGTTTCCAGTCTAATTGGATACAGTTGAGTTTTAGTGTTTTACTTAGACCGATTGCCTATCTGAACCCCAGTAGTTGGGTAACACAATACCCCATGGCAAGATCAGTTTCAGATTTTCTGGCTTCTGAATTGATAAATGATCTTTATTTTGCAAATTGGTTATTAAGGCTGGAAACAGTGCTTGACCGACGGTCGGCGCTGACCGTCAGTCGACGTCGCTATATCTATGCAAGCCTATGTATGCGCACTCAGCTACGCTGACGATTTTCACAACCGACGGTCAGCGCTGACGGTCAAAATGTACGGTCAGCGCTGACCGTCGGTCGAGCACTGTTTCCAGTCTAAATAACACTTTTACACGTAACTTTTTTTCGTAAATATTAACTAGATGAGGCCGGTGTTTCTTAACTGACTACCCTGAGAAGAAACACTGAGACAAACTCAGGGGCCCGTCTCTTTTAAAGTCCTTTCAATCTATACTGGTTTAATTATATGGGATCCTTCTAGTTCTAGGTTTCAGTCTGAGCCGATCTTTTGAAGAAAAATGCTCACAGATTTGAGTGGGCCTACAGTGCCAGCATTTGTCAAATGACGTATAGCTCAATTTAGAACAAGGAGCTTAACTCAAGGAGCAAATTAAAGTTCGCCTTCCAAAGGAAGATATCGCTCTCAGCGATAAGACCGCCATTGTTACCAAATTTTAGCAATATTGTTATTTTTAAATAACAATTAATTAATGAAATAATAATGAAATAATGAAATAATGAAATAATGAAATAATGATGTTTATTTTGCAAATGGGTTATAAGTAACACTTTTACACGTCATTTTTTTTCGTAAATGTAAGCTAGATGAGGCCAGTGTTTCCTAACTGACTACTCTGAGAAGAAACACTTAAACAAACTCAGAGGTTAACGTCTCTTTTAAAGTCCATATAATACAATCAAATCATATGAGAGCCATGTAGGTTTATGCCTGTGGCGCCCTTTAAAGGACAGAATCACACAGATTTGAGCAGGTCCGTCCAAACAGTGCAAGCATTTGTCAAATATCGTGTAGCTCAACTTATATCATAAGGAGCTTCAACGATTTGACGAACAATACCAAAGTTAGGACATTTGGGTGGGCCGTATAAAGCACTCAAACTGCCAGACAGTGCGGTAATCTAACATTGCGGTAATCTATTAATAATATTTGTTGTTATCCCACATTGCTCTCACATTCACAATAAAGCTTTTGCTATTACAAAAAATATAAAAAAAATATTGTCATTTTATGCAAACAAAATTAAAAACTATAAAGTAATAAAAAAAAAATTAAAAGTATATTCTATTACTTAAAAAAGTAAATAATGTTGTCAAATAATCATTAAAATAAAATAAAATAAAGAAAAATGTAATGTAAAATTAATAAGAAAAAAAAATCAAAAAACACACAGAATTACAACATAAATGTAATTGGAGCAGCTCAGTCCCAAGCATTTTTGTCAGCAAGATAGTCTTTGACAGAATAAAAAGCTTTCTGGCAAAGTTTCTGCTTCACAAACGATTTAAATTTATTTAGGCTTAGTTCTTGGATATGACTGGGAAGTTTATTGTAAAAGCGTATACATTGACATCTAAATGAGCCCCCAATTTTCTTGAGCCTAGTTGAAGGAACAATAAATGTGTGCTTATTCCTAGTATTTATATTGTGGATATCGCTGTACTTTTTAAACATAGTTTTATTTTTATGAGCATATAAAATATTTTCATAAATATATTGACAGGGCACAGTCATTATATTAATATCTTTAAACTTATCTCTGAGGGAGCATCTAGGACTAGAATTATTGGTGTACAATAAAGTATATTCTATCTATCTATCTATCCATCTACCCGCAAAATGCTACAGCTGGGACAAACAGCTTAACTTGCTTTCCACAGACCGACATCGGCTGACAAATTTATGTTACATAAATAAAATAATTCTCTGGACCCCACACCAGAATTAAGATCGTAGCACACATATCAACTCGGAAAGGGATCGTCACCGTATCAACTCGAGCCGTTCAGTATTATTTGTATGAAACTCCCTACTGCAACGTACACTAATCGGCTCGCCTCGGGACAAGCTCACGAACCTCGGTACGGTGCGTGGTCGAACGTGCTTTCATTTGTTGTCATTTACAAGGTTCGATTTTAACAAAAAATAACGATGAATAGGGAGAAACTCATAGAAGAAGTAAGAAAATATCTATGTTTATATGATTTATGTAAGTCACTCTAACCAGCGGTCGGTGAGCTGTCAACCAGCGGTCGGCGAGCCGCAAGCGCGGCGTCGCCTAGCTGTAGCTGAGTGGACGTGCCGGAGCTTCTGATCCGCTTACGTTACGTAGTTACGTTACGTGGACGCCTAAAGGGAAAGGTGAGCCGGTGACGTTCCGCTCCTGGGTTGATATTACCTGTGTAGTGGGATCCAGTCTCTTCCGAAGCGTTTTAGTTGAACTACAAGGTGATTGTGCGAGTGTGTGTATATGAAAAGGGGTAACATGAATAGGGGTGAGTACACAGTCTTCTCTAACCATCGTCTAAGAAGTATGGTAAGTATGATCATTCATCCACGGACTGACTACTTTATTACTAAACTACGAGCTCCCAACATACAGTAATACCAAACATCGAGCATATGTTTTCCGAAAGACTGAATAATAAGCGGCGGCCAACTTAGCCATGATTACCCAACTCCGCAGGAGATATTATAACGCACATGTATGCGAACAGGAACATGTGCTTTCTTTGTTCATTTACTCTCATTGTCCGATAGAACGGCAAAAAGACACGGCTAGAGACAGAGAACTTTTGCCCCACGGAACCCGAGACCCGAAGAAATCAAACCCGAAACCTTAACAGTCACGCTGGCATCCACTACATCAAAGAAACAGTTAGATAGAGGAACAGTATCTATGTGTGTGTGTGTGTCTTGAAATATTTTAGTTTTTTAACGAAATCTTTTTGCTAGTTACGTATACCCGGACTTTTGATTCGATGCACTAAGTTGACATAAGCTAGTGTCACTTTACACTTACTAAAACAATGATACCCTATTTAACCTAATAGTGATGGATTCAATCAATCGAATAATAAATCAGCAATTTTTATGCGTGAGAAATATAAATAAATGATAAAATGTTTACTATCTTTTGTTTTGATGTAGTTACTACATTTTATTATAAATAAATCTATTTTTGTTAAAAATATTCATATCTTACCAGACATGATAAAAGCCACTCTTTTGGAAAGTGTTTCATGTGATGAATATTTAAATAAATTGCGCGAGATTACTATTAAAAAGAATGTCCTCGCACCACTCTCACAATCGCCCCTTTATAATACTTTTTATTATTTTCACACAATATTATTAAAAAAAATTGTTTACATCGTTATTCGATTTTATTCCTGCATCGATTAATTTAGTTACCTACATAACAATTTCGTAGTCGTCATCTGACAACTCAGAAACTGTCAGCCGAACTTGCCGAACGAACTTTTAATTCGATGCAGTACATCGAATTAAAAGTTCGTACTCATATTTCAGTTGACAACAAGTTCTACTCTGCTTGCTAGAACCGCGAATAATACTTTATCATAATCGAGAACCAAAGCCCACGCTTGTGGCTCGGGGAATTCTAGGTATAACATAACAAGTTCAAGTACTAACCAAGTTGAAGTAGGAACATAATATTACAGTTTATTGGCTTCCAAGTTACAGCCAGTAATTCCCTGTTACCGCAAGTCTGTGACTTATACAATAAGCTATGTATATAGTAAGTGATATTGCAATACCGCGTCAGTAACATTTTCAACGATACGTTTTTTTTTAAGCATGGGAAGTCATCCAATGACTGACTCCCGATCTGGGCGAAGCGGGACGATGTGTCAGACTTTTACTGACTAAAACCCATCCGTGTTCCGTCGAGGTATTCCTCGAAGCGCTACCATTTTGAAGCGCACCTAATGAAGCGCTCCTTTTTTATTCCTCGGAGCGCTCCTTTTAGTAGCGCTCCCGATAACATGGTATGGGGAGCGCTACTAAAAGGAGCGCTCCGAGGAATAAAAAAGGAGCGCTTCATTAGGTGCGCTTCAAAATGGTAGCGCTTCGAGGAATACCTCGTTCCGTCATTTGCCCTTCGTGTTCCGAGGCCGTGGTAAGGGTAACTCTTTCGAGCAATTCCGCAACGGACGACACTACTGGCGCGGTTGTTGTGCGATTGATTGCTCCGCTGCGTGTCGCGAGTTTGATCGAGACTAATGTTTGTATGGCCTACAAATATTTGTTCTGGGTCTGGGTAATAGTAAAAATTGGCCAAGTGCGAGTCAGACTCGCCCATGAAGGGTTCCGAAGTAACTATCATAATATAATATAATATGTATATTTATTTGACAAAAAAAAAACCTTACAAATTTCGTAAAAATAGCTTATTTACATTTATTTACAACTACGCCAAATAACTTTGTTTTTCATAGTGTTTGTATGAATTACAAAGTTATATTTTCGGTTTTAGAAAATATGCTGTATCTCAAAAACTGCTGACCCTATTTCGTTCAAACCAATTTTGATTGGAAGTTTACATTAAGATCTACAGACACATACTTTTTTTAGATTTTTATCTCATTTTTTTTTTAGATTTTTTTTTATTTCATTATTATAGAAGTTAGAGGGGGGACACACATTTTACCAGTTTCGAAGCTTATATCTTTTAAACGATTGACTTTATGAAAAAGTGGTTTTAGAAACCCTTATATCATTTTTAAAGACCTGTCTATAGATACCACACACGCATAGGATTCATGAAAAAAAAAATCAGTTCTATTTCCATGTATGGGGACCCCCCTTTACTTTAAATATTTTTTGTTTTTTTTCTTAAAATCGAAAAGCGGTTCACAGAATACATCTACCTACTAAGTTTCACATGTATAGTCTTAATAGTTTCGGAATAAAATGGCTGTGACATACGGACGGACGGACAGACAGACAGACGGACAGACATATCGAAACTATAAGGGTTCCGTTTTTTGCCATTCGGCTACGGAACCCTAAAAATGCACTCACGATACAGGACAAATTCTTAGTGTCGGCAATGTTTTTTAAGAGCAAATTTTAACTGAATAAACATTACAAAATAGGCTTTATTGACCACAGTAGTTACACGGTATTTCGTTATCACCGACAATTTTTATTTTATATAAAAAAGACATTATAAAAGTGTCTTGTTGTCTTGGAACTGTGAAGAAAATATACGAAACAAAAATCCTTAGAACCCTCTATACCGATATCAAAATAGAATTGAAGTGTTTGTCTTTAATTTCAAAACAACTTTGTTTTTTCAAGAGCTTATTTACACGGCACTTGAATAAAAACTTTTTTCTTTATAAAAAGAGAAACAATGTGAATAAAATTCATGCTACTAGCATTTTTATTTTTATTTTATTATTTTTATTCTTGTCTTTCTGTTTTTTGTTTGACCGGGATTATCTTTAGAACTGCTTAACCGATTTTAATGGGACTCTCATTGAAATATAGGAGAGGTTATAGGGCTCAATAGAAGCATTTTCCTATCCCTAAATTCCGGCGAGATCAGGATTTAAAATCCTACGCTTAAGAAGTTACAGACACAGCTATTTTTCGGTGGGAAATTATCCTAATGTCTCCTCGGCTCGCTCTGGCTGGAGCGAGAGTGTCAGATTTCTACTGACTAAAAACCCACCCTATTAAACCGAAACGTAAGGGCGTTCCGGGCCGTGGTATCTCGTTAGGACATTCCGGCAATTATTTTTCACAGCTGGTAAATTAATATGAACGTCTACATAGCGCATTGTATTGAGCAAAGAATGTATTATGTTTATTTTATAATGTTTTATTATTTCTAACTCCACCCATTACAATATTACCGTGAACCCACTTCAGACACAAGCATATAGCTTAGTTGGAGGGGTTAACAGGATTGCTAGTAATGTGAATTCTAACCACATTGCTAGTAATGTTTTGAATAAATAAATAAATTATTTTAGAGTATAAATTGACCATAGTTGGTTCACGTTAAGGAAATAGTGACGTCTTCAGTGCAACTGCAGGGTAAAGCTGTTTTCACAATGGAGTGAAAATTCAAAATTAAATTTATATTTCAAGTGTAATGGATAAAAATCAAATTAATTGTCTTAAATTAGTAATATTTGTTAATTAGCTTTTTAATGAATTTGTATTTATTATTAAAGAATTTTGTTCTCCGTTATCAGTTATGGCATCACAAATTATTTTATTTACATCACTCACCTTGAATGTTGAGTTATTGACACCAGCATATTTTTTTACTTGGGCCACATCAATTCAATAGAACTGAATTACATAAATTAAATTATGTAGGTAACGCATAAAAGACACAACCCTTTCGCCAAAAGATCTGTAGTCAACTGGTCACTGTAAACTTAGCTTTCTAATTTGTTGCGACCTAATTGGTCGAGAGACGGCGGACAACGATGACGTCACTATTATTAACGTGAACCAACTATAATGCGTAAGTGCCTAAACCAACTGGATGAATATTTTGTAATATTAACGTTTTGTAATAATAACCCACTTATCCCAAAAATATTGTACACCATAGGTATGTTACATTGCTACTATTATAACAAGTGGCCTTGTGCTCGCAAGCGCGATTGCTGAGCGATAGGTCTCATTTAATTCCCGGGTCGGGCAATAAGGCTGTTTTTGTTAAAAATTTCTCGGAGCCCGGAGTTTAAAAGTTGGTGGTGTGATAACCCATGTGCCCAGTGCAAAATAATTTTCACGCAAGTTCCGCCCCCATCCACCTCGGTTAGGACGTAGTATACTAAACGCTAACGCAGCAGTAATAAAGTTGAATATCGCGTGCGCTCTTTCACCATGTTCGATTTCGAAACTGCCGTTGTGTGATAAACGCTAACGCAGCAGTAATAAAGTTGAATATCGCATGCGTTCTGTTACCATATTCGGGTTTGAAACTAAATGTCGTAAGTATCAATTCTTATTTCGTTTATAACTAAAGTGACAATCGATCTAGAGAAAAAATGTCTTATATTTGGATAATAAACTATATTTTCTTACTGCCAATACTAATTTTAGACATAAAAGCCGAGTAATCTTGATTAAATTTTGAATTGTCTTTAAAAAAGACATGATTTTCGATTAAAAAATGTTCCAATTACGAAACTGGTCTAGACATGGAAAGAAAAAGATCCAATAAATCATATACTAAAGTTCCATTTTGATTGTATGCGTGATTGTTTCAGAATATGAATACAAAGTTACATACAATTTAGGGAGCCTCCTCTTAAGGCGTTGGTCCTGCGCGTAATCTCTCTCCGGTCGTGTCGGATTGCCGTCCCATCGGACAATGAGAGTAAAGGAGCAGAGAGTGCTCCTGTACCTGCACATACTTGTGCACTATAATATCTCCTGCACATATGACTAATCAATTATGAGGTTAGCTGCCGTAGTCGATAGCGGGTAGGAAATCTATTATTATTATTAAAGCAAGTATACGACCTCTTTGCGATGTAATATAAAACAATAATAATATCTGGTCGAGGCCATGCTGCGGGG
Organism: Tholera decimalis; assembly: GCA_943138885.2. Classification (NCBI taxonomy): domain Eukaryota; kingdom Metazoa; phylum Arthropoda; class Insecta; order Lepidoptera; family Noctuidae; genus Tholera; species Tholera decimalis. The sequence goes on along the minus strand of OW964570.2, from coordinate 29,305,234 downwards.
CGAGAGGGAGTGGGAAGCGGTCGCCTCCTTCTGCGAAGCAGTCATGCTTCCGAAGGAGGAGGCGGGCCGCGTGAGGGAGAGGATGGCGTCCTCCCTCCAGCCCAGCCGCAGTGGTAGAAGCCCACGGCATCGGACGTCGGCCGACGATCTCCGGCCACCGTAGGCGCGGGCATGCGGACAGCGAGTAAAGGGCAACTCGCTGTCCGACCATGGACCATGCCCGGGTCGACGGCGCGTTGTGTTCCACGCGCGCCTCAAAGAGCGTCAGCAACATGACGAGGCCCCCCTGCAGAGGGCTGAAGCCTGCCGGGGTCGTGGGACTTATCCCATTACCGTGGCCCCGGTACGTAAAGGGTTATTGAAGGAACACCGTGGATTTTAGTCAGTAAGAGTCTGACAGTCCCTCCCACCCTGCCCGGGGTGGGAGGACTTATTTGAAAATTTTACCACGATAAAAAAAAAAGAGGTACTGAGTCACTCCACCAATTTCTTTGGTAAGTCGTTCGCAGCTCAAGCAGTACGACTGTGGAATACACTTTCCGTGTTAGTAAGACAAGCACAAACCCTTCCTTTCCAAAACATGGTAAAAGATCTTTATCTCTCTCTTTAATTTGTTACTATTTTGTATATCCCAGCTTTTTTAGATATTTGTGTGTATTGTGTGTGTAGGTTATGACTTATGTATTGTATATAAGTGAATAAGTACACCATGGACCACCCGCGTATTTATTTGAGAAATAAACGTGACGTCGGATGAATTTGACGCAGCAGGAGACTGTTGCGTCAAATCCATCCAAAGGTTGTCTATAAAAGATCGCTTTTACCAATAAGACCGCCCATTGTAACACCCTTTGTAGTTTTTAAGTCCTCATTTAATTCTGTTATGGTGTACAATAAAGAGTATATCTATCTATCTATCTATTACGACTTTTGAGTAAGACTTCACGTTCACGAACTGGGGGCGCGTCGCAAGTTCACCTTTCTCAAAGTTGTGACCAATGCCTTATAGTTTTGTAAATAAATGTGCTGTAGCTGAACTCAAGAGCCTAGCCTATTTACGAATGTACCTCACAGCCGAAAACGCTCCGACAAAAGCAATATTTCAGCCAAAGTGGGTAAACACTAGTTAAAAAGTTGCTACCACTTGGCCAATTTAACTTGGATAACTGCCCTACTTTAGCCGCTTGTTTCGAGAGCCGGGCCAAGGAGTTTGTCACACCGTACCGTAATACGTGACGGTAAATAAGTGGCTGAGTTATGTTCTGTTGCGGTGTGACTTGAGTTTTAAGTAGGTCCTTCAATGTTTTTCGAAAATGTTCGGTAAAGTTCGAGGGGTTTGACCACGACGCGGCGTGAGACTTTCTTTCTGAGGTTTCTAATAGCATGTTGTTCTTTTGGAAATTTACTAAACATAATGTATATAAAATCGTGCATTCGAATACTCATATCTCTGTGACTATAAAAAAATAGTTTAGTACGTTCAAGTGAAATGGCCATCTAACAATGTCAATAGGCCTTAAGGTAATACATGTGTGTATGTAAGAGTTGCTGCCAATACCTAAACTAAGATAACTTATTATCTTGTATTTATAGGTATTAGCGCCCGCCCTCGTTATATTAGTTAAACATTTGAGCTTTAGAGTTAGTGAAATTAATTAGGTGTAAACCATATTAAAAATAACAAAGAAATAAAAATTACTATAGGATAGAAATACATAGAATACATAATTATGTATATGAGTGGAATTTAAAAATTAAGTGAAGAGTGAATACGTTACTTCTAGGCAAGCGTGCTTTATCTTCGACCACGTGATCGCTTACCATCAGGTGAGATGGTGGTCAAACGCGAAACTATGAAAATATCTACTTCTTTCTTTGACTATTAAATTACTATTCTAGCTGCGGAGTAAATGGCCCATTGAAAAGATCATAATCTAGATAAACATCTTCATTCATTCTCACTTATGCGTTTGATATTTATTAATACATATCAATATTACGTTCGGAAGCATTTGATAGGAATAAGAGCATCCTTCTATAAAAAATACTAAGCCACAAAAACAACAACCGAAAGGCAGAATATATACGAAAAATAGTACATTTTGATACAAGTGGAGAAAGTTTGTTATTGAGGCCGACGCGGAGTTACGCACGAGCCGCGAGGCGAGGGGGTTATGGAGCCGAGTACTTCAGTAACAAATATCCACGTGTATTGAATGACGTTTTTCAATACACGCGGGTTAAAGGAGCAGCAAAGGTATGAAGCCGCAAAACAGCCTGATATTAAAATATTTTTTATTTAGAACACAAATAAATGTTAATTTGCCGATAAAAGCAAAATTATTTTATTAATAATAGTGTTTATTTCTGATATTCTGTTCATAAACACAATTTTAATTTTAATTAAATGTAAGTCGTTAAAACATAAAGAGGCGCATGTTTTTAACGCCTTACATTTAGTGAAAAATAAAAACTGTGAAAAAAAAAATAGGGAATCGAATATGTAGTAGTTTAATGTTATTTGTGGCTAAATCTGGAATGGTAAACCCTCGTGTGTGAAAAATGAAAAAAATCCACGAGTGTGAAATTCATTGAATGTTGAACCTAATAGATACAGTTTTCAAGGAAGTGTATTGAACAAAATATTAAGTTAATATTGCATGCACGTATTATATTTTTTTATTATGTTTAATTAATAGATATTATTTTTGGTCCATCAGCAGTCAACTATACTATATTGCTGTCCACCCAAAAGTTGTCTATATATTGCTCTTAGGGTACAAAAGTGTACCATTACAAACTTACTTACCCTACGCCAAAACGTTGCTAAGTTAAGATTAGACAGAACAAGTTTACTTGGGCCGACCAATTTACTAATACTAGGTGTTAGAGGTCGGAGGATCTCGTAGCGGAGTCGATCTTCCAAATTAAGCAACGCTAGTCAAAATTGGTCCATGGATGAGTGATCATCTTAACATAATGAGATTTTTTTGTGCCTCGCAAAGCAGGTTAAGCCGTTGTTCGAGCTGTCATTTGTACATTTTTGACATTCAGGATGGGTTGAAGCCACAGAACAGATAAAAGAGGTTAGAAAGTTTCCTGATTTGTATGAGAACGCGTGTCGCCACTTATCTCCCACTCTTTAGCTCCACTACAAGCAAGAGGCCCGTTACGTATGCGAATTACGCACACAAATAAATTACACACACTTAAATCGAGAGCTTGCTACTGATTGTAACTCACTGTCGATAAACATGCGCCGTGCATCACGGCCAATCAGGGTAAAGGACGAAACGTAAATGGTTGAAGTGTTGAGGACGCAAAGCATGCAGTACATTGTAAGCGGACTTGGTTATTGCGTTGATTAAGCGAGTACACAGCGTGCAATGTATATTTTTTGTAACTTGTTGCAATAATGTTGTTAATGTTTGGAATTTCATAGTGATCAGAATATTTTTACTTTTCTTACAAATAAAATTGTAATTAAATGTTATTTTCAACTTACCGATGGAAAGATATACCTCCTCGCTCTATACTTGCGGTCTGACTTTTTGTTTTACAGGTTATAATTGCACAACACGGCATTATAAAGCAGAGTTTTGTGTTCCGAAGTAGTCCGAAGTGCACTAAACGCGGTGAATGTACTAATCGGTCGAGCTATGATTTTCGAATCATAAATATGGCGCGCTCGCCACGCCCACATTACCATTCCAAACTTATTCATCTATTCCGTGGTTGAAGCCAAGTAGGTACTCATCTAGCTGCATGCAGTTAGACTGGACGCCAACATTGTTAGGTAAAAGCTAAGTAGCTGATGTAGGTTATGAGAAATTAAAGTTAGTATTATGGTACACTAGCTTTTGCCCGCAACTTCGTTCCGCGTGAGTGGTTTTTTACACGTAAATCCCGATCCCGTGGGAATTCCGAGATAAAAAGTAACAAATGTGTTATTCTAAGATGTCACCTATTTACTTGCCAAATTTAATTCAGATCTGTTCAGTAGTTTTTGCTTGAAAGAGTAACAAACATCCATCCATCCTCACAAACTTTCGCATTTATAATATTCGTAAGAAGATTAATATTTTCTAATTTTTTACACTTTGTTACTTCGGAAATATGTAACGTTGGAGTATTTTGATTATGCATAATTAATCTACTAATGTGAGTATGAGTACTTACGTCACTGTCTAGCAGTTTGAGTTCTTGATGCGGCCTATTCAAAGGACATAACTTTAGTATTGTTTGCCAAACCATTTGAGCATCTTAAAGTTCTAAGTTGAGCTATGTAAACACAAAGTTGACAAATGCTTGCACTGTTTGAACAGGTCCGCTCAAATGTGTGCTTTTCGTTCATCAAAAGAGCAACATAGACGTAAACCTACGGAACTCATATGAATTTACTAGTACCTAAGGACTGTATGGACCTCAAAAGAGATGTAGGTAGACCTCTGAGTTAGTTTCGGTGTTTTTTTCTCAGGTTAGCCAGCTAGGAAAGACCGATTTCAACTAGCTTAAATTTACGAAATAGTTGCGCTTAAAAGTTTTATTTATAACTAATTAACATATATTATATTGATTCAAGACCTCCAAAATGGTCATATAAGATGCCTCTATGGTGAGTAATGTTTGACGGATGACTTTTCCGTAGTTTTCAGTCGTCGTATTACAAATAAAACGGATATTAAATGACTCGATATCTTTTATTTTATATATTTTTCTGTTGGATCATTTGAAAATATTTTCACCTTAACAATTGGCATATGGTACTATCACGTCCTTTGGCTATCTCCTCACCAAATATTTCATCGATTCAATCCTCCACTTTAACGTGAACGAAGGACAAACAAACACAACAGGTCCGCTCAAATTTGTGTGCTCATTTCCTCAATAGAGCACTACAGACATGAACCTACATGCTTTTCATATGATTGGACCACAGAACAGATAAAAGAAGTTACAAAGGAAATAGTTCCTGACTTGTATGAGAACGCGTGTCGCCACTTGTCTCCCACTCTTTAGCTCCAATACACAAGCAAGAGGCCCATTACGTATGCGAATTACACACACAAATAAACTACACACACTTTAATCAAGAGCTTGCTACTGATTGTAACTCACTGTCGATAAACATGCGCCGTGCATCATGGCCAATCAGGGCAAAGGACGAAACGTCAATGGTTGAAATGTGGAGGACGCGACGCGTGTGTTAGAAGTGATAGATATATACATATATTACCATGATTACTAGGTGTTTTATCGAAATAATTAGCAGTCTGTATAGCAATATCAGTTTATTAATTTACCACACGGTTCGGAAGGTAGCTATCTATGGAGAAGAACCGGCAAGAAACTCCACAGTTACTCTTTTCAAAACATCGTCACTTTCACGTAATTTCAAGTAAAAATTAACACAATATTATTAGGACACCGATACAACAACATAATGCTATATATAAAAATAAATCGTACCTTAAGATGTTTACACTGTGGCTGTCCGAGAGAGACTGACTTAAACTACGGCGCTAAGGGCCTTTTATATGGGCAAATGACAGCTACAATGACAGATGATTCAACACACAAAGAAGGGTTATTTCTAAGTAACAAATTAGTGTTTTATACAATAAAATTATTAGATTAATTTGAATATCTTTAGCAAAATATAATATTAATTATATAATATAATAATCAGTAACTATTATCTAACACGGCCATACTGACATGTACTTCGTTCTCGAAGTACAATTATAAAATTCTAACACGATCATTTCAACGTACAATTTAGGTACATATTATTAGAATAAACCAATAAGTAAGAAAAAATAAGTCACTAAATTAGCAACATCTGCAATGCTACAATATTTCGTTTTCATCATACAATATTTCGTTTTCATCATACAATATTTCGTTTTCATCAAACAATATTTCGTTTTCATCATACAATATTTCGTTTTCATCATACAATATTTCGTTTTCATCATACAATAATTCGTTTTCATCATACAATAATTCGTTTTCATCATACAATAATTCGATCATCATATAATAATTCGTTTTTATCATACAATAATTCATTTTCATCATACAATCATTATGTTGTTGTACATAATCCATCATTATCGTACAATAACCCATCATTATTTCATCGTACAATAATCCATCATTATTTCATCATACAATAATCCATCAGTATTTCATCATACAATAATATACATAAATTCTATAATAAAGTCTTTCATTATACAATTATTTTTCTTCATTTATATCGAAACAGTATAGTAGTATACATTATATAGAGATTTCATAAAATAAAACAGTACCATTCAAATATTTAAAAAAAATATACATATCAAACTTTAAAGTGATAATAACCCACATTCAATGTAAAAAATAATTAATAGTACAATAAAACAAATAATCAAATAAAAAGGAAAATCGAAAACCAAATTGGTATGAAAAGATCAACATCAGAGATTTATGACAACTAAATTAAAAAAAAAAAAATAAGCAATAAAATAATAAAAAAAAATGTGCAAAAATATTAACAATATGTCATCTAATTGTAAAATAAAATGTCAAAGATAAAATCTATAATTATACTAGAGATAATATGTCATTTAATAATATATGAGTAATACAATAATAAAACAAAATGCCATAAAATTATCAATATATAAAAAGAAAAAAAGAATCCAATTTAGAACAATAATTTAAATGTCGTCGCGTATCATCTAGATACTCAACGACGCTGTAATACTATACACACTATTATCTTCTGGACTAACATTTTGTTCAATACCTAGACATAGATAGACGAAGTTTCGTTTTAGTAACTAGTATTTCTTAAATGGCCTATCATGATTTAATGTAATACAATTAAGATCCTTTAAATTTTGCTTACTTCAACATCTACAATTTAGCCATCGTTATTATTATTTATCACTATTACTAATCAAGTTTGTATGGGTGGAATTAACGAATGGTAGCCTCACTACGGTCAAAAATCAATTGCAGAATCACAGTATTCATGGATAGTTGAACTTTCCACGCACCGCTCGGCCAGTCTGACACATCAGTACAAGAAGTGTTTATCATATTTGTAATCGTGGCCACATTGTTTTACTTTTCCATTACTTTTAGGGCTTCCTGAAGTTATTAAGCGATAAGGTCCGTATTACAGTACCTACGTGACTCAGGTCCAGTACCAAATTTTTAAGAATAAAATATATGTATTGCACAGTTTCACTATAGAAATTATTATTTAAGAATTTGTAAGAGCAAATTCTTGAAGGTAAATGGTATTAAGGATTTTTTTCTAGCATATGAAAATATAGCAAGAGTAACTTATTTTTGGAACGGAGTGGATCCTAAATAATATCTATGACAGTGCTGTTATAAATTGCTCACTGATTATATACTTAATAGTATTCAAATAAATATTGGAAAAAAATATCAATAGATATATTAAAAGAAAAGAAAGTTATAGTTAAAACTAAACCGAAATGCATGTTTTTGTTTTTTTTAACAATTTTGGTAAATATATGGCGGTATTATAAATCGTAAATTGTACCACATCTTGTGAAAATGTATACCATTCCTTAAACTTATTAGCAAACTTGTATGGGATGCTGAAGTTCTGTTTTTCTAATCAAATCATTATTGAAATAAATAATTATAGTAATCAATTTAAGTTTAGGAAACACAGGATTCATCTAGTAACTGAAAATGGCAAAAATTATGGAACTATGTTCAATGAATCTGTACTTGAGGAACATTCTAAAATTTAATCTCGACTCAAAACTAGTTTTAAAGAGAGATCAGTGCCTATGTGACCTAATTCGACTATTGAAATAAATTATATGGCAACATTTTAAAAACCATTTCTGATTATTTAATAATTAGCGACTATGGAACCCATAATGAATTTTGTTTTCAATTGTGATAAGTGTAAGTTTCAAAAATTAAAATTAAATATTCTCTATACAAATCGTGTCGCATTACTACCTCACAAATTCGTCAACAAGTGAACAGACATCAAGTTTTCTAAATGATATAAATTATCATCATTCTGAAATTTATTTGCGATTTCTGTATAAAAATGAGTTACAAATGGTGTACATTATCAAAACTTATAAATACTTCAGTAAAAACCACACAAAATTTATTTAATAAAAACAAACCGGTTTCGGATTTACACTTCTCACAATCAACGAGAAATCAAGTAAATATCCAGAAAAAATATCTTGGACTTTGGCTGAACGATAGGCTCAATTGGAAAGTACACATTGATCGTGTTAAAACAAAATTAAAAACATTGATAGGAGCGTTATGCAAATCTACAGAATATCGAAAAGAAGAAGTGCCTGATTCTTAAAATTTCATGTTGAATACTTAATCGAGAAATGGGGATCAGCTTGTAAACCTAATCTTAACCCCCTACAAAGAACACAAAAAAAAAATCAGAAAATCCTTATTTCACTATCAGTATCTTCATCCAACATAGAAAAATCATTAACAACATCACCATTAATTCATTACAACTGAATATTAATAAGTTGCAGCTAATGACTAACAAGTGCATAGACTAATTACGGGAAAAATACTATATTGTTTGTGTACGGCTGTACTTTGGTCTGCCAAAGGATTTGAAGCGAACTAATAGCGTCCATAAAAAATAAACTGAAGAAGAATGTTCGAACAAAGTAACATATCGCCTCCAACTTTTTCAAGAGTGAACATTACTTTATAATTATTATTCAAAAATATACAATACTTTGTATCTGATTTTAGGTGAATCATAATGTTCTTATGAGAAGTATATGACATACCTACACAGGTTCCAAAGAACTTTCCAAGAAACTTTCTCAGAGAAATTGTGATGATATAAAGCCGAATACAATTTTTTTTTTCATATTTATGTCAAGACTACCATTATTTGAACAACCTATGACAAAATTTAAGTTAGTTAGTAATTGTACTTAGTTGGAAGTATATTTAATTAATTAATATTTAATATTTTTCAGCTCAGGAGCATAAAAATCTAAATTATTTTTGAAACATACACATATCATTATGGCGTCAATTTTAGGCATATTTTTACCGTGTGCTTTGACAAAATTAGTATCCGTTATCATAGATCTCTATCGAGTACAGTGTACAATTGTAATAAACCCTTTAACACATTGCGAAAAGTTAACGAAAATAAACACCATAACAGTAGTAACGAAGTGACATTGAAAAGTAGGGTTTGGAGAAAGAAAAAAAAATATCGATATTCTTTTATAAAATAATCGACTATATAGAAAAAAATTTAAATCTCAATGAATCTATAGTCAATTTTTAAACAAGAATATGCATAAAACTTGACGAAAACAAAAAAAAATATCGATACTTATTACATTTCCTCGATAATAATCGTTAGTTTTAAAAATAATTATTCCATATTTACCGATATATTTCTTTTAGTTAATTTATATGGATTACTTATAATAACACATTTTTATATATAGCTTATTGGTTCAATGTTATTTAGTAGTTTTTTTTTTCTTACTTGACTCCCGTTATGATGTTGGTCCATCCAATTTCTTTGCAAAGTTTTTTGATTCCATAGCACCATCAGGCTGCACCGCTGTCACTGGACTGGAAGCGCCGCATAATCATCTGAACGGCGGCAATAGCCCGAGACAGCATCACGGATGAAGAGGCCTTCCAATATTGCAGGATTCATTCTGAAACTTTCACTCCAATGCATTAGTATTTGGGCAAGAGCGATATACATACATGTAACTTCTACTTGAAATAAAGGCCTAAAACAAATGTACAGCTAACCAAAACTAACTTGCAAGAAAAGTAACTGCAAAACAATCTGACAATAGTGACCTATATTCAAGTACCCTCCGTTTAAAAAAAAAAAATCTCATGGGCTATGAATCAAACCTCAATACCGAAACAAAATAAGTGGGCTGTGAACTATCCCACTTCTGATGTTAGAAGTGATAGATATATACATATATTACCATAATTACTAGGTGTTTTATCGAAATAATTAGCAGTCTGTATAGCAATATCACTTTATTAATTTACTACATGGTTCGGAAGGTAGCTATCTATGGAGAAGAACCGGCAAAAAAACTCCACAGTTACTTTTTTCAAAACATCGTCACTTTCACGTAATTTCAAGTAAAAATTAACACAATATTATTAGGACACCGATACAACAACATAATGCTATATATAAAAATAAATCGTACCTTAAGATGTTTACACTGTGGCTGTCCGAGAGAGACTGACTTAAACTACGGCGCTAAGGGCCTTTTATATGGGCAAATGACAGCTACAATGACAGGTGATTCAACGCACAAAGAAGGGTTATTTCTAAGTAACAAATTAGTGTTTTATACAATAAAATTATTAGATTAATGTGAATATCTTTAGCAAAATATAATATTAATTATATAATATAATAATCAGTAACTATTATCTAACACGTGCATTACATTGTAAGCGGACTTGGTCATTGCGTTGATTAAGCGAGTACACATCGGGCATTGTATATTTTTTGTAACTTGTTGCAATAATGTTGTTAATGTTCAGAATTTCATAGTGATCAGAATATTTAGATGTTTTTTACAAATAAAATTGTAATTCAATGTTATTTTCGAGTTACCGATGGAAAGATATACCTCCTCGCTATATACTTGCGGTCTGACTTTTTTTTACAGCACAACACGGAATTTTAAATCAGAGCTCTGTGTCCCGAAGTAATCCGAAGCACACTAAACGCGGTGAATGAATTAATCGGTCGAGCTATGATTTTCGAATCATAAATGTGGCACGCTCGCCACGCCCACATTACCATTCCAACCTTATTAATCTATTCCTTGGATTGGACCAATATGAATTGTATTGAATTGTATTGTTAAAAGTGACGTTGACCTCTGAGTTTGTTACGATGTTTCTTCTCAAAGTAGTCAGTTAGGAAACACCGGCCTCATCTAGCTAAACGTAAAACGCAAAAAAAAATATGTGTATACGAATTATTTAAAACCAATTTACAAAATAAATATTTCATTTCATTTAATTTCACACTTAACAATATTAATAATGATAACACTGTTGCTAAGAATACAACATGGACAATCCTGATGAAAAACGTTGTTATTTTCTTCTGCAAGACAGCTTTTCTTAACTTCCATAAACAACAGTATTATGATAGAATATAACATTGTTCCACAGCATAAAAATCTCGGAGTACAGTGCGTAATAAAAGTCGTTCGCTGGAGTTTGCTCCGCTGATTGACATTTTTACGCGACCGTCCGACTTCAGCACATAGGATCGTAAAAATGTTCTATAATATTTTATAATGATACTGCTTTGACCCCGCTTTGTTGTTTGAACAAGAAATTGGTTTATTTATGTTTCTTTTATAATATTAGGATTGTCTGCATCTTTGGTCCAGGGATCGCAAGCGCTACTGCTGAGCCTGGGTTCGATTTTCGGGTGGGGAAAAAAGCGATATAAGGGTTTTCTATATGAAATTACTCGGTAGTAGCCCGGAGTTTGGAAGTTGGCGGTGTTGTACCCCCGTGCCTCGGCAAGCACGTTGAGCCGTTGTTTTTTTTGTTATTTTTTTATTTGTTCCATAGTTCACACACATTATTTACATTTAAGTTGGTGCCAACATAAACTACCGTGCACCAAAAACATCGACCACATAATTTAACAATCGTAAGAATTGTTTAACAAATTAAATTACATTAGGGGTATATGCTAGAAAAGTAACAGTTATTTACTACAATTAACGAGCACACATGGGTGACCATTCTGGCCGGCCGTCTTTATAACAAAAGTGGTGGTGGAATGTTAGACGATACAGGTTGTTCCGAAAAAGTAAAATGTTTATTATTAATAGTTAATTTTTTCTTAAATAAGTTTTTTGTTTTGATGTCAGGTGTTATTCTTGATTCTTATAATACATTTTTAGGTATTTATATTTTGAATAAAATATTGTGTTAATTTGTTTTTTTTATGTTTCTCTGAGTCACTGTTGGCCCAGCTGTAATTTGGACATTTTTGACATTCATTGCGGGTAGTCAGGAGCCAAAAAATCTGCCATATCTCTCAGCCCCGTGAGAGATATGGTCACATTTTCTCAGGCCAAAAATAAGTCGTTGGCATAGATTTTATAAGTACTCAAGCTTTTATAATAGCTCCTCAATATTTTCCATAATAACAGGTACAGAATGAATTTTTCCATAGAATTTTTCTGAATAGGGCTATGAATTAATTAGAGCTCATAATTGAGCTCTAATTAATTCAATTTAGAGCACCTGTTAATACAGGTGCTCCCAATTGCATGGATAGCTTATTTATTGCGAAGTGTTTATTTACATTTAATATAAAAATCTTGAGATTAAATTTTGGAATATTAAGATATTTGCTTGTTCTCGGTTAAACACAAATTTGCTTGAGGCAATAATAATACCTTATGTGGTACAAAAGTTAATTAACTTACTAAAGCTAAATCAAATTAGATACTATGTATTTTTAACGCGTCTTTCCTTATTACAAGTTTATTGTATCTACTTATTTTTACCATTATATCACAAGATAGGTCTATGTTAGGGAACCAATTGTATTAAAAATTATATAGCTTAGACTGTTTGTTGCTAAAATAAAATAGTTAAACATAACGTTCCTAGTTGCACTTAGCATGTTATTTTGCAAGGAATCATTTATGCCGCGTAACTTCTCAATAATAATTACCTAATAAGTATTAAGGATATGTTTTCATTCATCGCAAGTAAGAGGATTGAAAACATATCCTAGAACCGAAACCATTCAACATCCACCAACACACACTTAGACCGCGTGGTAGATAAGGGCCATATAGCCTCTCATACAGAGGTGGCCTGTCTTTTAGCAGAGGAAACGTTAGTCTAAATATGTTACATGTTTGCAAAAACATTTATTTAAACTTTGTACAACACAAAAATTACAAAGGTGGACTTAATGCCATAGGCATTCTCTACCAGTCAACCATGGCTGGTGAAGAGATAACATGACAGGTGCATAAAAAAATAACTAAGTAGATAATATATTCAAAGTAAAAGTTTATATATCCAAAGTAAAAAATATTAAAAGTAAAAAATCAGTACAGCGTCAACGTGTGGGCTGGGATTATTGAAGGACAGCTGGTAACTTTTGAAATGCCAGCAAGATTGAACGGCGCTCAGTATTTACACTTTTTACAAAATAATTTACATGAAATCTTGCGCCAGGCTGAAATTCCAGATGAAGTTGTTGAAACATGTGGCTGCAACACGATGGCGCTCCACCACACTACGCTCGGGTGGTCCGAGAACATTTAAACGCCCAGTACCCAAACCGTTGGATTGGTCGAGGTGGAACAGTCCAATGGCCGGCGAGATCTGCGGATGTAAATCCGATAGTTTTTTGAAGTAAAAACTTATTATTATTTATGTATTATTTTATTTATTTATTTGTTATTAAAACATGTTACATTAACATCTTAAAAATAAGCCAATGTCCCACAAAACCGTTTACACGGTTTGTCTGTGAGTACAGATATTTAAAGAACTAGATATACATTTCTTATGACATACACATTATAGAAACATACACATACATATTTAAATAACTATATCATAAAAGTAAAAGAGAGAATGACATCACATTAATTATATTTCACAAAAGGTATATAGGTAAGTACATAATTATGTATTCTCGCCAAACTGTAAAGACTGGCGAGTAAAAATTACTGTAGAAAATAAAAAATACTTGAAAATATTGAATAAAAACAAAATTAAAAAATTATAAATGACTAATATACCGCTTCTTGAGTGCTTTTGCAAATCTACTCTTTTTATTCTGATTTAAGATATCTGCAGGCAATGTATTGAGTACGTAAGGTACTCGCTTATCTATTGTTCTATCACCAAAGTAATTATTTACTCTAGGTACATTAAATTTACCTGCAGATACTGTCCTCGTTGCGTGGTTATGGGTAACTAGCAAGTGACGCTCCCAACTGCCATAACTGTTTACCAGGAGGAGATATTTATGCTTTACAGGAAGAATTTTACAAATTTTGAAGAGCTTTAATTAATAATTGTCTTTACATGAGATTTTTGTTTTATTGCTAACTAATAGCTTCAAAAATCTAATTTGCTGCTTCTAATAAATCTAAATAACTTTTAAATGTGAATCCATAGCAGTTAAGAGCGTAACTTAGTATGGGGTCGACTAATTGTATATAAAGGCACTTGAGAGTGCTGGCACCTTAAAACTAAGATGGTAGAACTTACCTCGTAATATCCTAAGTTTTTTACACAAATACTCTACATGATTTGCCCACGAAAAGTTCTCATCCACCTTCATACCGAGGTATGTTACACATTTGGCTAGTTCGATAGGTTTGCATTCATAGTTAATCTGGTTATTATGGATACATTCAAAGTTATGTGTATAAATTGGAGGAGGATCGTTGGGTGAAAGCGAGTAAGGAGAGCGTATTATTACGATTTTGTTTTTTTCTGCGTTTAAAACTATTCCATTGTCATGGGACCATTCAACTACTCTGTTTACGTCAAGCTGCAAAAGTCGACAAGTTTCGGCGAGGTCGGTGCCGGCACGAAGCGCACACAGGTCGTCCGCAAACATGTACGCTGAGCAGTGGTGGAGTACGCCGCACAAGCTGTTCACGTGCATCAGGTAGCATACAGCTCCACATACTTTTGTAATGGGTAAAAAATGTTAAAGTCGCGTCAGGACACGTGACCTGATCGAAAATTCGTAAGACGGACGGAGAGTAGACAGCCGGCGCGGCGTAGGAGAGGTATCCCCCTCTCTTTCTACGGCGCGGCGAAAATGTATGCCTTCGTCTGCTGTTTTGAGAGATAAACTTTTTAATGTAATATAATATATCATGTTTGTGTACGATAGCGCAATAAATAAATATTGTATTATACCACATAAATGATAGTACTTTTATATTGATAATTAAAGCAATTCATGCAAAACTATTCCCTAACCATTCCAAAATATCAAAAATGCACAACGTTAATATTCAAGTTTTCACTTCTGCCGGCACTCCCGGAGTGCAACCCGTCGTTTTTTTTTTTTGTGGGGATTCTTTAAAGAGATGGTGTACGAAACAGAAAATTCTTGCACTGTCTGGCAGTGCAAGAATTAAGAAGTAAAATCGAGGTAGCGAAAGAAAGCACTAAACGCAACAGAAACGTAATTCGTAGGTTGTGACGTAATTTTCAACCGACGACAAAAAGAGGAGGTTATCAATTCGACGCGTATATATATATTTTTTTTTTATGTATGATCATCGAGTACTCGAAGACGGCTGAACCGATTTGGAAAATTCTTTTTTTGTTCGAATGGGTATTCTTCGAAATTGGTACCATTATCACCAAAGTCTGGATCTGATGATGGGATCCTGGAGAAATCGAGGGAACTCTTCAAATATTATAGGCACACCTATGGCGTTTTGGGTATTTCTTATAGTAACCTGTGCAGTTGCTCTCAAAAAGTACCATTTGGGGAAGTGGAACTGATGATTAAGACCACAGATGGCCGCCGAAACTACTCAATAATAAGTATTAAGTGGATTGCGATTCGATTACTTGAATATGGATGTTAAGCACTTTATGCTCGTCACAATGCATATGGTGATGTAGAGCTGATGGTGAAGTACCAGGAGAACTCCTCAACAATTAACGGCCCAACATTGGGAAAAGCAATATTTTGTAAAAGGTTATAAGTAGTTGACATTTAGGCTCTTGTAACTAGGTAAATTAAAAATCATCCAACTAAAAAGAGTGAAAAAAAACTTTTTAACAAAAAATTAAACCGACTCCCAAAAACACTGGAAAGTGAAAAATAACTTTAATTTCGGAAGTCGGTGCCAAAAACGAAAAAACAAAACTAAAGACACCGACTACCGAAATTAAAGTTATTTTTCACTTTGCAGTGTTTTTGGGAGCCGGTTTAATTTTTTGTTAAAAAGTTTTTTTATTAGACGATGTCGTATGTGTATTGTCGCTAGAGGAAGGCATTTTGAACAATTACTGTAACTAGATTTATTATGTTATTAATAAATAAAAAAATATGAATTCTAATAGCTGTTTTTGACTATCCTCTGATTTACTTTAATTTACACTCAAAGTACTTACGGGATAATATCCGTAATTTTCTTTTGTGTTTATGACCTGGCTTTTTTGGGGAGCTCATAAATAGAAAATAAAATCACGGATATTATCCCGTAAGTACTTTGAGTGTAGTGAAAAACCGTGAAAGTTTAAAACAGTACTTTAATTTAGACCTTGCTATGAAAAAGTCAACATAAAAAAATAATGAAGCTACAAACAGCTATATATGTTACACCTCATTTTAATAATCATTAAATAGTCAAGTTTTTCTTAATACTGGGACATTTTGTGGTAGTACTTTTTTTTTCAAAGTAGGGTTTTAAAGTTACATGTAATTTTACGTGAGATTTATAAGATATTGAAAAAAGTGCCAATACTCTTAAATCATGGTACCTAATATCGTAAAAGCACTTTTGTAGTGATGATACATTTCCTAGAAGCTACTAAACACCATTTATTGTTTTAAAATAGGTACCCATTTTACTCTAATTAGGGGAAGGTGGGGCAGCTTCATACAGTTTTTATATTTCATCTTATAGAATGCTCTCGGGTATCGATATCTTTATTGATTCATCACAAATCAATAGTCTTACTATCTGACTTTATATAAAAAACATGAAATTTGTGTAAATACATTTGTACGACTTTTTGTAACACTTGAAAGAAAAAATTAAAAATGTATGAATGTACCCCACATGCGGGGCACTTACATACAGCCTATGGGGCAGATTCATACATGTGACAAAATTCACAAGTTTTGCGTGAAATGTTTATTTATTTATCAAAATCAAAGTATCAAAACACAACGTTCATGAAAACAAAAGCAATATTAGTCTCTATTATCAAATAAATAATACTTACATAATCATATAAAAAAGACAAAAATAGTTAGTTTTTATTTTTATGGCACCGAGGCAACTAACTTAACCAAACACACACAGCACACAGAGAGATACTTATCCAGTTCTAGCGCTGACAGCGACGAAATTGCCACTCAGAAAGGCCATGGTAGAGCGCATGAATTTGACCTTAAATTTCGTTTCCCAATTGGGTGACGACAATCTGGTCAAAACACAGGCTTGTCTTTTCAGCGCTAAAAGGAGCCCTTTTGAATTGAACCCTACTTTTCGAAGCATATCTGTGCCAGTTACCAATAGCCTGGAGCTTTTGGGCATGGACTTGACGTCAGACCTCAACTTCGGCTCAACCATCGAGTCCAGAGCTCAGACTACAACAAAAAAACTGGGAATCCTACACAAGGTGAGGCAGTACTTCACGCCTGGACAGCTTCTAATTCTGTATAAAGCACAGGTCCGTTCCTGCGTGGAGTATTGCAGCCACTCGTGGGATGGCTCTGCAAAGTACCAACTTGCTACATTGGACTCGATCGAGCGCAGAGCTAAAAGGCTTATAGGTGACGAGGTGCTGGTGGACAAGCTTCATAGCCTGGCTCATCGGCGAACCGTTGCTTGCCTGTCGGTTTTCTACAGATTGTACTTCGGGGAGTGTGCGCAGGAGCTCCATGACCTGATTCCTCCATATCCCTTTCACTACCGGACTACCAGACGCATGGCTGGGTACTATACTACCCACACTTGGTTGATATACCGTCTTGTCGTACAAAGCGCTTCTCCTCCACATTTATTGTGCGCACAGCCAAGCTGTGGAATTATCTGCCGGCTTATGTGTTCCCTGCCACTTATGACCTTTCAGCCTTTAAAACACGAGTAAATAGGCATCTTCTGGGCTCGCTCGTCCCATCTTAGACCTCATCTATCGCTTACCATCAGGCGAGATCGAGATCAAGAAGTGGGCCCACCAGTTATAAAAAAAAAACAGTCTTTCTGATCAGTCACATCACTTTTTAAATATCTACATCCTATTGCTTAATTCTTATTTATTAATACTCCATATTTGGCTGCTGATTTCCGAAATGAGAGTTTGTTTTCCAAAACTTTATCGATAGCTTTAAAAATTGCCTCTTCGTCCACCACTCCACTCCTAGTTCCCTTTTTCTTGTAATTTCTGAACATAATCGTTCTGCAAAACAAAATAATGGTATAATTTTATAAACAAACAAAAAATGGGGCACATTCATACAGTATGAATGTGCCCCGTACACTCCTGTATGAATCTACCCCATCACAAGAAAATGAAATCAAAATATTTCTAGAAAAAAAGTAAGCGTATATAAAATTATTCACAGATTAATTCACAAACTTGACCCTATTATCTTTTAAATAAAATAGAACTGAATAATCTAGAGGGCAGCTTTTATTAAAAAAAAAGACGTTAAAGTGAGCTTATAAAAATACTTATGCCTGGCCGAATCACGTTCTGTGTCACACCGACGCGCGTTTCACACCGACTGCTTTCAAACTCCGTGAGCAACCATACACAAAAGTAAGCTACGCATACACGCATAAGTCATTCTGTTGATGTGCGCCTAACATCAGATATGTTTGGTGTATGACGGTGCCCCTTGTATGAATCTACCCCACTTTCCCCTACCTATTTATCACAAACTTTAGTATATTTAAAAAAAAAAACTCAAATATTCATAACTTCTAAGGAGATCAAGTGAGTACTCTGCCACAGAGATATTTTTACTGCAAATAATCCCAACTATCGCCCTGTTTCGTTTGATCCACGATATTTTGCCCACCCTGTATATTATGGGCAGACTAAGCGATTATGTTTTTTTGGTGGAAGTTTAATGAATTTTACAGAGCACAAAATAGTCACAGCTTAACGCAATTATATGTAACTAGCATTTGCTCGCGACTTCGCTCGCGTGGGAAGTTTTTCCCGTGTAAATCCCGATCCCGTGGGAATTTCGCAAAATCCCGTTTTAGCGAGCATCTACGTACTAAAAGGACCTCCCATGCAAAATTTGAGAGCCCTACTATTTGTAGTTTTTGAGATTTCGTGATTAATCAGTGAGTGGTATTTCGCTTTTATATATATAGATTATACGCGTATGTACAATACAAACGGCGATGCGCCATCGTTACATAGTGGACATTCCACCCATACGCACTAAACGTTTTGAGAATACTTTCATTATGCGTACGGCTAAGGAGTGGAATTCCCTGCCGGAGTCTGTGTTTCCCGATAGCTATAACCTAGGGGTCATTAAGTCAAGAGTGAATAGGTTACCTTTAGGTAAGCGTGCTCCATCTTCGACCACATTATCATTTACCATCAGGTGAGACGGTGGTCAAACGCGAAATTATTATCCATAAAAAAATGGTGACAACACAAATAAGTGTTCCGAAATATTAAATATTTTGCCCGTTTGCCTTTTCTTTAAGTGTCATGTAATTTTCTCAAACATACAGCGGAAAATGGGAACAGTACATACATATAGTCGGTATGAATAAAGATTCTTATAATAGCAAATAGCTGCATTTATGTTTGTCTATCAGTTGCCTTTATTAAAACTACACTAATAAAACGTAAAAATATCGTGACTTTAGTATGTATTTCGGGGTATCCTTTGTTGGTTGGCCTAAAATAAATAAATAAATGTACATGATTTATAGGCTTAGGTTGATAAAAATCGTTTTCAAAATAACTTTGATTTCTTAAGTTCTCAAAATACATAGTATTTTTCGCGAAATTAAAACACAAAAAACTATTTTAAGCTCAGGTACAGCTGAACCGAATTTATCTCAATGGGAGGTAGAGAAGGTTATAAGGTCAACATAGAAGCTACTAGGCTAATTTTTATCCCGGAATTCCCGCAGGATCTAATTTTACGTGGAATAAACCGCGTAATTAATATCAAGTTCCATGCGAACAAAGTCGCGGGCGGCGGGCGGAAAACAAAATAATTTCCACATTAAAATAACTAATAATAAGTTGGCATTATGGGTTCCTGTGATGTGTCATAAATTATAATTTAAAAATAATTAATTAATTTACAGCATGATCAGCATTTAAAATTGCAATAAATATGTAAATGGCTAGCCCCATCACACTTAATTGTCAACATAATTGGATACATGTTACACCGCAAAAGCTTGTGTAAATTCCAAAATAAATCAAGCCTGTTAAAAGTTTTAATCCGTTTTTGTTGCGGTGTAATTAAAGCCGGACTGTTAGAAAAAAAGTCCATATACTTGGTTGAACTGACATCCTAACAGCAAGAAGAATTGAATTGGTTTTTCTTTGTTTGGCTCAAGTGTTTTTTTTAATAGCTTTAAAATCCTAATGGCTACGATGTCAGCCTTGTGATTGAGTGGTCACGGGTTCGAACTCCACCCATTACACTATTGACGTGAACCCACTCCAGACACAAGCATACTTATCTTAAGCCTGCAATACATGTTGGCCGAGCGTAGGCCAACGCGAGCGTTGGCAAATAGGTACAAGGCAAAAAATAATGTCCACACGTTCGACAAGTTCGTCGAACGCCAATGCAGACAACCAATGTAGAAGAGGGTCTGTAGAGCTGCCCACACGTTGGCCGCATGCAGGCGAGTGCCTTTGATTTGTGACCAACACCGACACCGATCCGAAGTGAGGCAAGTGATCACGAGCAATGGCGAGCGAAGACAAGTTGCACCAAATGAGCTCTTTACACGTTGGCGCTGGCAGACTCGGCCAACTAGGCAAGTGACACCGAACGATAGCAAGACAAGGCAAATATACCGTCTACATGTTGGTATTGGCCTTCACTCGACAACGCTCGGCCAACATGTATTGCAGGCTTTAGTTGGAGGGATTCAAACTCGCGACATCTCTGGTTAACAACATTGCTGGTAATGTGAATTCTACACACATAGCTAGAAGCAAAAAATAAAAAAAACAATGCCATCTTTTCTTTCTCGGCAAAGAGGCCATAAGTGCTTTATATTATTGTGAATATTTTAACAGGCTCTTAAAACAGAACACCATAAATATATGAATATTTATTTTATTAAATTATTTATTTGTATCCGCAAAGAATATTTTGTTTTAAATATGTATCTAGAAGCATATCTCTTTACATTCAAGTTTTATTATAAGGGATTTTTGATACTAGAAGCTTAGTAGGAAATCACCGAATAGTTATTGGGAGCATCAGAAATGGAGTTCATTGGCTGTATTTTAAATGGATAGAATAAAAATGAGGAAGAGGTATGTAATGACAGCGCCATTGCCTGCCAGTTTTGCGAGATTTTCTGAGTCTTGTGATGTAATGGCAGCTGAAGGAGCAGGGTGGGATTTTAGTCAATAGAAGTCTGACACTCTCTTCCGGAGTGGAAGAGTGTCAGACTACTTTTAGACCCAGAACGGGAGGAGAAGAGAAAAAAAAGGGTCTAGGAAGGCTGAATTCTTTCATAGTGTATGTTTGTGGGATTTAGAAGGACCTTTTGCTTTTTTTAACAATAACTAGACTTAAATTGTAACTAGGAATTTGTTTTCTATAAGCTCCGATTGCTGTTTAAAAATAATTGAATCCTCATAGGACTAAGCTCTTGTGTTCGTTCCTTCCAGCCCATTTCATTTCAATTTACTGGTCTGATTTAGTAAAAATTTGGTTCATATATTATGAAGTGGAGTGTTGCAGCCACTTGTGGGATGCCTCTGCAAAGAACCAACTTGCTGCATTGGACTCGATCGAGCGCAGAGCTAAAAGGCTTATAGGCGACGAGGTGCTGGTGGACAAGCTTCATAGCCTGGTTCATCGGCGAACCGTTGCTTGCCTGTCGGTTTTCTACAGATTGTACTTCGGGGAGTTTGCGCAGGAGCTCCATGACCTGATTCCTCCATCTCCCTTTCACTACCGGTCTACCAGACGCACGGCTGGGTACCACCCACCTTTGGTTGATTTACCGTCTTGTCATATATACCAAGCGCTTCTCCTCCACATTTATTTTGCGCACAGCCAAGCTGTGGAATTCTTTAACGGCTTCTGTGTTCCCTGCCACTTATGACCTTTCAGCCTTTAAAGCACGAGTGAATAGGCATCTTCTGGGTTCGCTCGTCCCATCTTAGACCTCATTACCATCAGGCGAGATCGAGGTCAAGAGTGGTATATTTTTAATAATAAATTAATAATAGTAATAAAAAAAAAAGAAGTTAATAAGGACCCAAACAGTGAAATTAAAAAAAAAATCTAGGTTGGGTTACTTCTTACGTATGTATGTAATTGAAATGAGTATTTTGCAACTAACTAGGCTTAAATTCTAACCAGGAATTTGTTTCCTTGAATCTCCAATTTCCCGTTAAAAAGACTAACAACTTCATAAGACCCCTTCATATGGTCCCTAGTGTTTGTCCCTTTCAGCCCATTTCACATTAATTTACTAGTCTGATTTACAAAAAATTTGGTCGACATAATTATGAAGTTGACAAGGTTTTTAAGAAACTTCGCAAATCGGCTGATAAATCTACTCTCAAATTGGTTTACCTGGCCTTGTGCCAATCTGTGCTAACCTATTGCTTACCAATCTGGGGAGGAGCCATAAAAAATGCTTTCATTAGACTCGAGAGAGCGCAGAGGGCTGTCTTGAAGGTAATTCTTTCCCTCCCACGCCGGTATCCCACCATACGGCTGTATTGGGACTGTAAAGTTTTAACGGTTAGGTAGCTCCATGTGCTTCTGTTGGTTCTTCGAAGGCATCCTTCTCGATCTACACATTTCCCAAGCGGTAGAGTAAAGCATAGGGTCTTTTCCTAGGAATTGCACAGGTCCGCGTTTGCGAAACGCCAGTACTATGTGACAAGCACTAATGTGTATAACTATCTTAATAAAAAAATCAACATCCTGACAAAAAGCAAAATATAATGTAAAACTAGCCTAACAGATTATTTGGCATCATTATCATACAGTAATACCGAGGATTTTTTGGCAGGAACTTTATAGTTTCTGCACATATACTCCATGCACAAACAATACAGAATCAATCTTACATATACATTATCGCAAACCCCTCATAAAAGCACACATTCCCTCGCACACACAGTCTCTACACACACACATTCACTCGCATACTCACACACGCACTCATTCTAATTTTTTTTGTTATCTCTAAAAATATTTTTTTTTTGTTTTATATAGCTTAACGTTTAATATTTTTGTATATTTTTTTCAATCAATCTGTATACTCGTAAAATGGTCTGCTTGCGCTTGATGTTTGAAGAACACTGACTCCTAAGATACAGGGACATATACCTAGTTTAGGAGTCAGGGTCTCTACTGACACCTGATTTTTTTAGTGTTCATTTTCTGTTTACATTTTATTTATCCATGTGTTGCTGTGTAACACCTTTTTTTGAGTAATAAAGATTATTTATTGTTATGAGGTTAATAATAAACCCAAACAGTGTAATTTAAGTAAATACATTTTTAAAAACTTAAAGGGAAAATAAAAAGATTTTCAAATTACATACAAAATGTTCAAGCTCATTGTGAAAGCCACAATTCATTTACAACTAGCTGTGCCCCGCGCTTTCACTCACATTGATTTAAGAAAAAACCTACAAAAATATATGTTCGATCACTTTAAGATTACTACTAAGTACATTACTTTAAGAAACTGTATTACCTCGCAGAGCAGCAAGTTATTTTAAAACTATGATATCTCCTAAGATATTCATTGAAATCAAAAGATCACAACGGCAATTTTTTTCATAATTAAATAGTTGTGATGAATAACATATTTATTTAGATAAGGATTAATATCATATTTATTGAAAGTCCTTCGCATTTATAATATTAGTGTGAAATAAAAAATAAGTTAAGATAAGATTTTAGAATTAATAATTTTAATAATTAGACTTAGCTTATAAAAATTAACACCGGCCAGTCAATAAAAATCACGTTTTTCGTATGCTTTTTGTTTTTTAGTATTTTTTATTATAGCGGCAACAGAAATACATACATCATCTGTGAAAATTTCAACTGTCTAGCTATCACGGTTCATGAGATACAGCCTGGTGATAGACAGACAAACAGCGGAGTCTAAGTAATAGGGTCTCGTTTTTACTCTTTATGTACTGAATCCTAAAAACGAATGACGAAGCCATAATTCTATGGATTACAGAATAACAAGAGGTGTATTATTTCAAAAATATGTTTCTTGGAACGTTTCTGTAAACATCATAATTATATTTTTAATGCATGGTTTGACTTGATTCGTCTACCCTAATGACTGACAGAATATCTTCGTCGAAAGCCCGAAAAGAATATTTAACCGAATCGAAATCTTCGAAATAGACCCAACATGAAGTAATATCCAATATTTTTAATGCATGCTTTGACTTGATTCGTCTATCCTAATGACTAACAGAATATCTTGGTCGAAAGCCCGAAGAGAATATTTAACCGAATCGAAATCTTCGAAATAGACCCAACATGAAGTAATATCCAATATTTTTAATGCATGGTTTGACTTGATTCGGCTACCCTAATGACTAACAGAATATCTTCGTCGAAAGCCCGAAAAGAATATTTAACCGAATCGAAATCTTTCTGAATAGACCCAACATGAAGTAAAACAAATAGGGTACAATAACATGCGTCTCCAATAGGTATACGGGACTATTTCCTTCGTACGTGTTAAGACGGCCAATGGAAATGGTCTGATCGAACGACCTTACTCTCATTTTATTTATTCTTGCTGACTCCTTGTAGCTATCGATTTTACTTTCACCCATTACATTATTGCTCCAGACATAAGCATATTTTGCTTGGTTAGAAGGATTAACAAGATTTCTACTAATGTGAATTTTACCCTCAATGCTTTAAAAAAAGTGTTTCATAGAGTTAAGACAGAATTATTTTAACTAACATAATGATAAGTGCTGCACTGGCACGGCATTGGTGTAATGGGTTGGGTTCGAACCCGTGATCGATCACAAGTACGACACCTTAGCCAAGAGGCTATTGAAGCTTCTTAATTCTAAATAGTATTGTCACGAGCTGGGGTTCGGGATAGAAATAATTTACACCAATTAAACCAAAATTAACAATTTACTTAAATAAACACCAAATAAAAATGAACACAGTTATTCACAGTACAATACTTGTCACTCAACATTTAAATCGCACCGAAATTCACTTGAAAAGCTTCGATTATGACGCCGCGTATCTTAGATAGATAGATAGATATATTCTTTATTGTACACCATAACAGTAAAATAAAATTATGGACTTAACAATTAAAAAGGGTGATACAATGGGCGGTCTTATCGCTAAAAGCGATCTTTTACAGACAACCTTTGGATGGATTTGACTCAGAAGGAGAAAATAAATACGCGGGTAGTCCACGGTGTACTATTTATCTAAATAAAATACAAAACAATAAATAACGTTCTCAAAACATATATATACATATAAATATTTAAAAAAAAAAGAAAGAAACAAAGACATACATAATAACACCAATTTAAGAAGAGAGATAAAGATCTTTTACTAAGTTTTTGAAAGAAGATAGGGTTTGTGCTTGTCTTACTGACACGGGTAGAGCATTCCACAGCCGTACTGCTTGAGCTGCGAACGACTTACCATAGAAATTGGTGGCGTGACTCGGTACCGCAAGCCTTAAATTTTCTGATCTTGAATTCTCCGTTCC
Organism: Tholera decimalis; assembly: GCA_943138885.2. Taxonomy (NCBI): domain Eukaryota; kingdom Metazoa; phylum Arthropoda; class Insecta; order Lepidoptera; family Noctuidae; genus Tholera; species Tholera decimalis. The sequence goes on along the minus strand of OW964570.2, from coordinate 29,279,489 downwards.
TCTGCAAACTATTTATACCCTGGTCTATGAGTTCTAGAACATTCTTGTACAATCGACTCACTACCTATATTGCCAAGGTTATTCTAGAAGCTACTTGAGATACACAGTACTGCTACTCGCCGCTAGATGGCGTTAGTGTCTCGAACGTATTTGAAGTCAGTCGAACTTTCTCGATATACTCAGTACTGCTACTCACCGCTAGACGTCGTTAGTGTCTCGAACATTCTAGATTTCTGTCGAAGTTTCTCGACGTACTTCTTTAAGCGACTGGCGTAACAGTATGTAGAGGCCCAACTGTCCGACGCTTTACCACGGCTGCAGCATTCCATGGGAAATGACACAGCAACGATTCACGTACGCACAGTCCAACCTGCTCGAAATTAGATACATAGATATATACTTTATTGTACACCATAACAGTAAAACAATAAGGATTTAACAACTATAAAGGGTGATACAATGGGCGGTCTTATCGCTGAAAGCGATCTTTTACAGACAACCTTTGAATGGATTTGACACTGAGAATGGAGAAAATAAATACGCGGGTATACTGTGGGTATGCATGGTGTACTATTTATCAACTTATATAAATATAGAAAAAACAAACAAAGACATACATAATAACAACAATTTAAGAAGAGAGATAAAGATCCTTTACCAACTTGTTGAAAATCGATAGGGTTTGTGCTTGTCTTACTGACACTGGTAGACCATTCCACAGCCGTACTGCTAGAGCTGCGAACGACACAATTACAGAATTAGTTACAGAATCCTGTTGTTACCTGTTGTTAGACAGCTCTATCGTCTAGTGAAAGTCCGTAGTTGTGATCAAGATTATTTTAAGATAAGATGAGATGTAATATATTTATTTGCGTAAAACATGGTATAAATAGGTCTTACAGTACAAGAATAGAACAGAAATGTTTTGCCAAGATTAAACATAGCATAAATGTATTTGTAATAACAAATTTCTTAGTGAACTAAATTATTATTATATTTTAAGAACACTAGTTTTGTTCTAGGTATTGTTTTATACTATAGAAGTTGAACTAGAAGTATTAATTAACCATTCATACAATTTAGATTTAAATGCATATCTCGAGTTTAACATTTTCAGGTGACTCGGTAATCTGTTATACATACATACACACATACTTAAGCAGTTTTTGTTAAGCAGTGTTTGTAATATGTTTCTGTACAAACATTATAACACACTAATACTAAGACAGAACAACTGCGCACTTAGAAAACAGTAATTTTAAAATCACAAACAGACATAATCAAGAGACAACAAGGTTGCTGTATAAAAAGAAAACTAATTAGAAAATATGTTTTAGGTAAAGAGCTGATTACTTTTTTTTCACTAAAAGTTACTTTAATTCACGCGAGAAAAGCTGTGAGCAGAAGCTTGTGTATACTTATACAACATGTAACATAATTAATGCACATCCTGAAATTAGTTTGTTCAGAATCGTTTACTGAACCGATTTTTATCGTTTTTAATGAATAAAAAAAATTATCGAAATTTTTATCCCAAAGCAATTTAATCTACGTAAATTGCAAATTAGACTTTCGCTGTATAATAAAAAAAAAACTGACTATGGACCGTAAATTAAAGTAGTAACTTTTTAAATGCAGATTTATATAAATTCCGTCATTCAGTATACATTACAGAAAAATTAAACTCATTTAAAAGAAGTTAAAGTCTTAAAAAAGACTGTTTAAACAAGTAAAACTAATAATTCAGAGTATGTGTTATAATATAATATAATATAATATTCCACAACTTTCACACAACGCCATCTAGTCCCAAACTAAGCAGAGCTTGTGGTATGAGTACTAGACAACTGGTAAACATACATATATATTTCTAAATACATACATATTATAGATAAATTACACCCAGACAAAGAACAAATGATCGTGCTCATCACACAAACATTTGTCCTAGGTGGGAATCGAACCCACGACCTTGCGCATAGCAGTCAGGGCCACTGACCACTATACCAACGGGCCTGTTATGATAATAACATAATTTTCTAATTGGGGTGTCTGAGGGTGTGCGTTAATTACGATACATGTTGTATATTTTAAGATAAGTAAAAGGTAATCCCACAAGTCTCGCTTAACCTTGGTGTAACCAACATTTCCTTTTGGCAAAAATATGATTTTCTTAATTATACCTCGTTTGTAGGTATCACAGCGAATCGTAAGACAACAAATTATCCAACGTAATGAGATCTTACAAGATTAACAGGATAATGGCGCTGTTGGTACAAATTAAGATTTTCTTTTTTGTAATATTTATTCCATGTCTGTGTTACTTTAAATGTTTCAATTTTATTCTTTGCTATGCGATTTTCAGCTTTTTAGGGTTCCGTAGCCGAATGGCAAAAAACGAAACCCTTATAGCTTGGTCTGTCTGTCTGTCTTTCTGTCCGTCCGTCCGTATGTCACAGCCATTTTATTCCGAAACTATTTGGACTATACATGTAAAACTTGGTAGGTAGATGTATTCTGTAAACCGCTTTCCGATTTTAAGAAAACAATTAAAAAATATTTAAAATAAAGGGAGGCTCCCCATATATGGAACTGAAACTGAAAATAATTTTTTCATGAAACCTAAGCGTGTGTGATATTTATAGACAGATCTTTAAAAATGACACTGAGGTTTCAAAACCACTTTTTCATAAAATTAATCGTTTAAAAGATATACGTTTCCAAAGTGGTAAAATGTGTGTACCCCCTCTAACTTCTATAATAATGGACTGAAAATTAAAAAAAATACATATATACTGTAGATTTTAATGTAAACTTTCAAACAAAATTGGTTTGAACGAGATCGGGTTAGCAGTTTTTGAGATACAGCATATTTTCTAAAACCGCAAATATTACTTTGTAATTCATACAAACACTATGAAAAACAAAGTTATTTGACGCAGTTACTACGGAACCCTTCATGGGCGAGTCTGATTCGCACTTGGCCAATTTTTTAATAGCAGCCTTAATTTGTTTTTTGATTAAAAATCGTTCTTGCATAGAGGTTCATAAATCCATTTCTAACTTCCTCTATTGATTAGTGTTTGATTTACTGTTCAATTCTTGTGTATAGGTAGGGGCCAGAAAGAAAAGCCAAAATATTACCAACGAAAAGTAATTGGCGTTATGAACCCAGGAATAATGCTCCTGGGCCACCGTAGGCGCGGGTATGCGGGTGGCGAGCAAGGGTGGCCACCGTCCAGCAAGGACCAGGCCCGGGTCGGCAGTTGTCTGTCGGAGTTGCGTGAATGTTCTAACGAGATATCGCGACCCCGGAATTTAAGGGCAGTTGAAGGAACAGGGTGGGTTTTTAGTCACTAGAAGTCTGATACTGCCTTCCGCTCCACCCAAAACGGAAGAAGTCTTTCAATAATTTTCCCAGTCGGAAAAAAAATGAAATCATGCTGTGGCTTAACATTCCAATGGAAACACGGTTTGTACCTTTCCTGCATATCACCTCGTGGGAACTCCAACAATGAAGTTTCTGTGTCATTTAAAAATATTTTGGATAACCTTGTTTGTATGTCAGGCTGGCATCCGCAACTCGACACAACCAAGTGTAGCGTATTCCGCGAACGGATAGGAATCACAAAATTTATCCACCTCCTCCAGAATGGCGAGCAGTCTTGGTCTTACTTAACTTTTCCCGGAGGGTACCTGAATTGCCGAATTATTTGGCCCTGTAATCCGCTACTAGTAAAAACATTAGCACTCAGCTATTAAACTGGATGATGATCCCAACATAGTTAGCAGAAGACTAAGCAGACCACAGAAAGATATACCTCCTCGCTCTATACTTGTTGTCTGACTTTTTGTTTTACAGGTTATAATTGCACAACGCGGTATTTTAAAGCAAAGTTCTGTCTTCCGAAGTAATCCGAAGCGTACTAAACGCGGTGAATGAATTAATCGGTCGCGCTATGATTTTCGAATCATAAATGTGGCGCGCTCGCCACGCCCACATTACCATTCCAACCTTATTCATCTATTCCGTGAAGCAGACGATGATGAATATACAGAAGGCAGATCCGTGACTACTTTTTATAATATATGCTTCTCTTATAATACCTCTGTCTACTAAAGTTAACAGTATTTTACAGAAGTGCGTACTCAGAAATATTATATACTAACTTAAGACTGAAACTGCTTGGATAAAAGAAAAAGCTTATAGATTTTTTTCTAGAATGTCTAGACCCTTTTTATAGAGTCAACAAAACAGTAAGAAAATAAATAAACACGTTCTTATTTAGTTTAGTGATGTCCATTCTGAAATAGTGTCGGTATTTTGATATCGAGTTTACGATCTCTGTAGTGAAAATTATTCTCTGGTATTTTTATTCTGTGGACACTCTATATGTTTGAAGTTTGTTTCGAATAATAGTTTGGCAAGAGTTGACAGTTTTTTATTTTATTTCAGCAGATGTTTTTATTTTTATTGATTTAATTCTGACAATATCGCACCTTTGGGAACAAAGGGTCACTACTGCATGTTTTCCAACTTTACAGGAGGAGCAATTTTCGATTTTTTTTTATGTATTTTTTTTTTAAATCTGTACTGTTTTAGAGTATTGGCGCGATTCTTACAGTCTTAAATCCGTAGTTTCTTCACGGACAATCGTGAATATTTAAAAAAAAATACAGGAAGGGGTTTCTGAGAAACAAGCCATAAACTGAGGAAAGGGTACCAAAAGTGACTTTTTGTTACAAATCGCTAACTGTCATATTGCAGAAATGACCTTTTTATAAAATAATAACTTCACGAAAGTACGTATTTTTTATTGATACGGGCATGATACGGGTGATTTACGTTTATTTTTAGTAAAGATATATTTAACTGGAAACCAATACAAACTAAAACAAGCAGAAAAAGAAGAAGAATCGGTAAAATACTATATTTATTGAAAAATAGAGGGTTATTAAACTAAATAGATGAAACCTTATCTATTTGTATAATAAACAAATGGCATCAAAATTAAAAAAGAATAACATACATTTTGAAAGAGGTCCCACACCGACACCCGTGTGGACGATATATTGGCCAACTTGTATGTTGGAGGCACCACAAGCTCAAGGTATTTGCTCTAAACTATAGAAAATGGCTTTCAAGTTACTGTCAGATAAAAACTGAATAGTCATAATCATAAATATAACCGTTATAGTATAGATAAAATGACAGTAGCATGCTGTTTAAGTATCTAAAATCTTTATGAAAGTTTAAGCTGTAGGTACTTAATATTTAATAAAATAATCCCTTTAAGACCATGTCTCAGGTGCATGGCATGTAAAATCTAAAGAAAACCAGGCATAGTCACACATTTCAACATAATAAATCAATCATCAGTCTTAATACGATTAAAGAGTTTGCCGTTCGGCACTTATCATCTAATAAAACGAGTATCGTGGACAAAATTCTATAACATTCTCCTAAGAGATAAATTCTAAAATTGATATAACAATATTAGCTTAATATTAAACAGTCTCACAAATAACACTAATACTTAAACATCTTTATATACCTACGTTGTAATATTAAATTGCTTAAAGGTACTTAAGTAAATCACATTCATCACAGTTTAGTAGGTATTTGGGCTTTATTATCCAATTAGGAACTATAACTTTGGTAACAAAATTATAAGGAAAATCAGTATCAAATGCTCTGCTAAAAATATAGCAATAAGTACGAGTACGACTCGCATCGCACTTGTTTAATTATAAAATAAAGAAATATCAAAATATTGTGTTGTAAATAGTTTCATAAACTTTCGGTATAATGTTGGTGTTAATTAAGGTTTGAATATCTGTCTTCTTTCGAGCACTTAAGGGGATTTTACTGTCATAAGCCTGCTTTAATGTTACTTCGTGAGGTTGTTAGACTCTTGTGCTTCATGTTACTGTATGAATACGATTGACTTCAATCCAGTTGCCCTCGTATGAAGTTTTGAAGTAATAAGTATGGGCGTTATCAGCCGCAGTTTGTGTATGCCCCCGAACAAGGAATTTATGTTGAATAGTATTTATTTGCAGTTTATTTACTGCATAATAATACAGGTTAATCATAAATCTGAAATCCAAAACAAAACAATTAAGTACTCAATAGATAAGCTCTAAATAATAATGTAAATGGAAAACCATCTATCTAGGAAAGATTGGCTAGATAGAAAGTGCCTTTTTGTTATAAAAATAAATGTTTAATTTAATGAGAACATAAAGTATGATTTGGTGAAACTTCTTTTTTGGTTGATTGGATTCATTTGTGTGTTTTACCTAAAAGGGCCATTTAATTTTCAAAGATTGATTGAGATCTCGCTTGATATTTTAATTTCACATCAGTTGTAAAATGGCATTATGTTTGTAATATTTATTTTTACAAAAGTCAATGTAAGAAATACAACCTATTCATTTTATAAACAAAATATTTTTTTTTATAAACCTTTATTTATAAACATAAATGACCGATTATTACCATCAAAACAATGAGTATCTTTTGAAGCAAAAAAAAACACTTCTATGCAATGATGATAAAAATGACTTTCTGCCTTAATATAAATACTAATCATTACAAAAATAATGTCACTTGTAAACAGAAGTGACGTTTTGGTTTCAATGAAAAGAAAAGTTTTATGCTATAATGTCATTTAGAAATTGAAGTGACGTTATGTTTGCAGCAAACAAATACCAAGATTTGGTAACAAAACGTGATTATTATCCATAATTGACATTAATTTTACAAAAAATATGTAAAACAAAAGTCATTACTTACCGTAGTGTCTCACCGTCACAAATGCGCAAGGTCACACTTCGGCTGTCAAAACACTACTGACAGGATGAGACGTTATGTTTCAAGCAAACGGACCAATTACGCGAAATAATGTAACGACACTCCCTCCCTCAAACCGATGTTATTCATGCTATTGTCACCGTTTTTGCTGAGGATATAGAGTCGATTATCGCGGTTTTTTCTGCATATTTAAGTCATTTTTGCAAAAAGTTGCAGTAGTGACCCTTTGTTCCCGAAGGTGCGATATGTTCTTTTTTTTGTGTTATACTTTGTTATTTCTTGCCAGTAAACTATATTGCAAGCTGCCTTTGCAAAAAACTTATACAACGTGTAATTTAAAGGGTATATACATACATGCCAAGTGCATGTCTTCTTTGGATGATAACAAACGATATGGCAAGGGTTTTGTTATCCTAAGTCTACGTTTGTAGAACTTATTACAAATTCCAATACACTGATACCAGAGACCGAATTTTTCAAATTAAGAAGAACGAAAAGAAAAAAAGTTACGTGGAAAGTTATTGACCCTCGTAGTGCTGTGACACGTTTGTTATGATTGGTCTTCAAGAAATATATGAAACCAATAATTTGGTACCTATCAATTCTTTGAGTCAGTCATTTTGTGCTGAAACTGTGGATAGAGACTCCATAACAGATGTTGTCTTCAGCCCTTTTGGATAGATATGGGGTTTCCGTTACACGTTGTATATTATGTATATCAATTATATTTATTAAGGCCGATATATAATACCGATGACTCGATTTCATATTCTATGGTTCAGTGGTATCGGTGTAACAGCTAAACAGTCTATGCCCCTAGTTACTCTGAGACATATCAATGCGCCATCGTTACATGGTGGAAATCCCACCCATATGCACAAAACGTTTGTATAATATTCATGCATAGTTGCTGAGATAAGCATTCGATAGACGGACGGACAGACGGACATGGCAAAACTATAAGTGTTGGTTGTCGACTACGGAACCCTAAAAAATACAAGGGATACGCTTGTATTTTTTAGGATCGTCAACTATATCATCGCTTTTCATAAGATAGTATTGAAAAAAAAAACTAACGATGATGACGCATAACATAAAAATACTTATGAAAGGACAGTATATCGATTTTTAAAATAAAAAATCACCCAGTGGTATTATTCTTTTTGACCTCGAGATGCGAGCTACACACTCATGGGCACATATAAAATATGTATAAATAAGTAATAATTACTTATGTGTAAGTACCATGCATGTATAAATATAAAATAGGCAAAATAAAACACTAAATAATCTGTTCCAAAATAGTCTGATACGCTCAGATATATCTCAAACCAAGAGAAAAATAACTTAAATACATTGTATTTAGGTACATTTTATTTTAGGTTACTTTTATCGTATCGATTCCCTCGTTGTTCAAAGTCAACGTTTATTGAAGTCGTTGATACTTTGACAACTTAAAACAAGAAAAAATTACTTACAATAAAATAAAAGCACAAAACTTTTCCGGACGAGAAATCATTTATAAGTCAACAAACTGCCGATGTCGCCACTCTAACCGCGTACCGCTTATTTTTCACGCTCCCACAACTGTCGAAAACTTTTAAGTATTTTTACTCCGGTAAAATTGTTATAACTCGGCCTAGAAGTGTAAGGGGAAGGCTAGAAACAATTGGACAGTAAAATTTTATTTGTTTTGTCGTGTTTTTACGACAATGTTACGTTGGGTTCATGGTGAAGGGACATTGATCTCTGTATTAATATACTAGCAGTTTGGCGAGGTTTCGCGCTCGTCTATTTTAACACGATAAAATATAGCCCTTATTTTTGCAGTAGGGTAACATGTAACCTTCCTCAACCTTCAACCTACTTCCAGACCAAACTTCATCCAAATCCACCCAGTACTTTCAAAGATTAGCGTGTACAAACAAACAAAAAACATTACCTATGACTTCAATAAAGAGATTCATACTTATATTATGATCCAGCGATCTTCGTACCACCACATTTATTTATTTAGTTTTTCACAAACCTAGTCCTGACATACCTACACAAAAAAATCCTATTTGGTGCAATCTTTCGGGAGTGCATGACTCCCGAAAGATTGCACCACGCACGCTTATATTTCAGCGATTCATTTCTATTTATATAGATACAGACTAATAGAGACGAATCTGACTGTTTTATGTTTTCACGCATAATAATTAATGGTAAAGAGGACGAGAAGACTTTATAGAAGTAAACTATGAAAAAAATTACATTGAGGTTTCTGTTCAGTACCAAGCCAGCGCAACGATACTGGTATGCTGAACGGTCCACGGTACGTGGAGCTTTGCAGTTGCTTGCAAACAAAGTTACACAATAGCCTCTTAGGCTTTATCAATACCTAATATGTTACCACTTACCTTCTGTGCTGGGGACGCCAAGCTTCGACCTTCCTGAGGCCACGTCCAAAGTGTGTGTATAAGTATGAAATGAGTAATTGAAAAGTGTAGTGAAAGTCAAGTGTTCATGGACGTTCACAAGGCGCCGGTCTCCAGATGGCGCGGTCCAGATAGCAATCACAGTACAAACTTCGCACCAGATTGAAGCAGCTATTTATCACTTATTTTCAGCAAATCCGCGTGCCATTTTGTCTGGCATCAATACGGCGTTATGTTCCAAAATATCCCCGGGTTTTCGTCAATTCGGGATTACAATTTCAAACAATCGTTAATCGCGACCCAATTATCGGTTACAACAGGCGATTCAACACGATATTTTCAATTACAATTAAATTACAAGAGGGTCCCACGACCGACATTTTTTCCAACCGGAACCAAGGTTATCTGTCAAGTCAAAGTTATGTCAAGCCCACAGATAATTAATGTTGCCAACCAAAAAGGTGCGTTCCATTTCACGTCGGACCGAACATCTACCCCCCCCCCCCGGACGGGCCTACCCGTCCGCTAATCAATTGGAAGTCTTGGCAAGGTTGCGAATTTAACACAGCTTCAATGCGGCAAAATACCGTAGGTAGTTCCTCAAAGGTGAGAACGGTGTCTCCCAACAATCTCCGCCAGTGTCCCTTTGCCGCTTTCACCGCGGCCTCAAAAATACCCCCCCAATGGGGGCAGGCTGGCGGGTCAAACAACCAAGTGACCCCACGGCGGGCCAAACTATTACCAATGTCAACCTGGCTCTCATTAAGGAAGGCGTATACCTCCTTCAAATAGCTACTTGTACCGTTGTAATTCGTACCGCAATCAGACCTAATCAAAGAAGGTAACCCACGGCGAGACACAAACCTTTCCAAAGTCGCCACAAAGGCCTCTGTCGAGAGGGAGGTTACCAGCTCCAAATGTACTGCCTTGGTTGACAGGCAGACAAACACACAAATAAGCCTTAACAATCTTACTATTTCGAAGGGTGGACGTCTTCAACAAAAGGGGACCAGCAAAGTCCGTTACGACGCCAGCAAAGGGCCTCGCCTCATTGACACGATCAGCCGGCAAATCTCCCATTAGGGGCTGCATAGTGGAGGCCTTAATCCGATAACACGACATACAACGGAAGACAATGCTACGAATAGTACGACGAGCCGACAAAATCCAAAATTCTCGCTGCAGAATGGCCAACAGCGCATTGCAACCGGCATGCGAGTTTCTAACGTGACGATCAGTCACCAACAATTGTACCAAGTGGCCCTCCTTGGGCAACAAAAGGGGGTGACGGGCCCCATAAGGAAGGCTAGAGTGCCTCAACCATCCTCCAACACGCAAAAGACCCGTCTTATCCAAGAAGGGATTCAGCTTACTAACAGCTCCCGACAACTTAACCCTACCAGACTTCAAGACCTCGATCTCCTTCTCAAAGTGTGCAGCCTGCACAGAGCTGACCCAAAGGAGGAGTGACTCCTGTCGCTCTTGAGGAGAGAGAACTGGTGAAAGGCGCTTGTCCCCTGGATTCCTAGAATTATGGCCAAAACGCCTGATCCACGAGGTGACGTTCAACAATTTGTCGAGGGAGCAGTATCGATTCATCAAAAAATCAGGATCAAACGGAGGATCCTTCGTCCCAACAGCGAACACCTTAAGTCCGGGCAAAGGATCCGACATCAAGACTGGCGTTCGAGGCCAATTGTCCTCGGGGCGAGTCAGCCAGTCCGGTCCCCACCAGAGGGGGTGAGCAATCAAGTGAGGGGCCATGCACCCGCGTGAGGCTACGTCGCCCGGGTTCAGGTCACCAGGCACGTGCCTCCAAATCAAAGGCGTTTGAAAAACTTGTATCTGCGACACTCGGTTCGACAACAGTTCCAGCCAAAGTGCGCGCAACGTGGCTTAAGAGACGCACAAGAAGCACCGCAGGAAGTGCAGATACAAATTGGAGCCAACAGGGTTTCCCGAAGTGGCTCGTCCCAACCAAGTTCAGTTATAACAAGGGCAGGAGCACCAATTTTAGGGTAAAGACAACTCACAAGGGTGAGTTCAAAACAGGTCCTTCCCTCAACAGTGGTGACAGCCGTTTCGCCAATTCCCAAAATCTTGCCTGAAAAGTCGTTCACCTTCAGGCCAACCTGTCCCGCTAACCAAGACGACACAAGGCAACCCTGGGCTCCCGTGTTCAAAATGGCACGGATCACAATCGAGTCACGCAAGGGCCCCCAGACCTTGACCGAGGCCGTTGGCAACAAACCGTCTTGATCGGAGGGGGTCCTTTAGCGGGGCAGGCACCAACCTCTTAGCGATGCCTGGGCGGCGACCGAACGCCGCATCCAGGCTGCCCTCGTTCCAAAATATTCGTCCGCGCGGTGTCACGAGCCGCTCGCCATCACTGGAAGGGCATATCCCACCGGATGCCCGAATGGCGGAGGGCGCGACTCCAACCGGGGACGTTCCGCCAACGGAGGGGAAAGGCAGCGGCGCCGACCCGGCCACTGCTGCCTAGCAGCCAATGCGCGTTTTCCCTGACGAGGGGAGACCAAATGGCGCTCGCGGGGCTCCCGTTAAACTTACGTGGGGGTGAAGTGCGGCGTACAGAATTGCGGGCCTCAGCCCGATGCTCGTCTCCGGGGTACCCCCCCCCCCTGCGCGAACCCCCCTCAGAAGCTGGTCTGCTGGAGTGGTTCGCGTTGGCGCACAAAATCTCCAAGTGGGACCCTTTACAAATTCTACACGGGCGGGGGTCGGGGCAGTCCCGATGGAAGTGGGCCCCCAAGCACGAGAAAAACAAACGGCGTGCGTTGACAATGCGGCGGCGGGCACTTACGTGCAAATTCAAAAAGGCCGGGCAACGCGCCATGACATGCCCCGTGGCCTTACAAAAGTCGCAATGATGAGGACTCCGGGCGCCAGCAAAACGGGGGGCGGGGCGAACATCAACAGGCCCCCGAGCCCTAGTCCGTCCCTGGTCTCTAGGCCGAGAAGGTAGTGGGGGTGACCCCGTGGCGCCACGAGTGTTATCCGAAAACCGACACTCGTCTTCCAAGAATTTGAGGAGGTCGTCAAAGGGGGGAAGATGGTTGGCACTATCCCCACCATACTTCTGCTCAAAACGTCACCTCAACTCCGCGGGGAGCAACTGCAGCACTATGTGCACCAACAAGTAGGACCAATGTTCTACCGGTAACTCCAAGCGTCTCAAGGCTTTGGTCGCTGAGACCAACGGGTTCAGCAAGTTAGTCCGCAACGTCGACGCGCTGGCAATGGCCGGTAGTCCCAAAATCTGGCCGATGTGCACATCAGCCAGGCAGCGCTTGTTCTGATACCGTCGGGAGAGAAGCTCCAGAGCGGTCGGGTAGGAGGAATCCGTCACCGGCAAGTGCTGCACCAAGGCTCTGGCTTCGCCCTCCAGGACAGACAATAAGTAGGCCAACTTCTGGGCAGGTCCGAGGTCCGAGCGTGCATCGACAAGACTCTCAAAGAGATTTAGGAAGCCCAGCCAGTGGTCCAAGCGACCGTCAAAATGTGGCAGCTCCAGGGTGGGCAGCCTACCCAATAGTCCAGGGCCTGCAACAACGGGGGTCTGCGGCTTGGCCGCATCAGGCACCCTGCTCTTCAAAATTTCCCGCGCTCGTAGACTTATGACATCCCCCAGGTGGACAATCTGGTCATAGTCACCCAAAATCTTATCGCGGGCTGCCTGGTCCATCACCCCCAAATCCACGTCCATGATGAACTCGCAGAAGCGTGTGAGCGCAGCATCAGCTGCCTTGATCCTCTCATTCAAGCACCCATACCGAGCAAGGGTGAGCTCTTCCAATTCCAAACGCTCAACCGTTGCCGCTGCCGATGTGAACCATCTCAACTGTGAGGCCAATCCGGCAGCAGACTCCCTGACTGCCCTTAATGAGGCCATTGCAACAAACAAATATCAATACCAATCGGTTAAAATTCACTAACTAAACAAACAATGACTTATTAGCCAACCAAGCAATTTCTACAAAATAAAACTTAAATTTAATTATTTCAAGTCCAAATCCGACCCTGCACTTATTCCAAGTATGAATCTAGCTTGCTAAGGATGGCTAGTTACAGAAAAAATAACAATTTAATGTATATACTATGCTGGATCAACACCAATTAAACACAACAATTGAAGTATAATATTGAGCCGGACAATCTCCAATAACACAATCCAATAATCACACTAAACAATAAATCAATATACACAATTCAAGTCTTGCTATGTTAACAAATGTGTGATTATTATTTAGATAACCTTTTAAATTCAGATCAGTGACATTCAATCATTAATTACAACAAATATAATCTAATAATTCCTAATTTCACAAACAAATCTTACTTGTCAATACAACAGGGACTACAGTTCAAACCACAAATACAAATTAATAGAGCCCGGCTGACAAAGTAATATATTCAAAACTTATTAAGTTATAAGTTATGTTAAGTAATTAAACTAAAGTTATTTTCAACAATGTTCAAAACTTCCAATTTACTATGTGGATTTATTTTAATGTAAAATCCACGCTCTGCTTACCAAAATTTTTCAGTACCAAGCCAGCGCAACGACACTGGTATGCCGAACAGTCCACGGTACGTGGAGCCCTACCGTTGCTTGCAAACAAAGTTACACAATAGCCTCTTAGGCTTTATCAATACCTAATATTACCACTTACCTTAGCTGGAGACGCCAAGCTTCGACCTACCTGAGGCCACGTCCGTGTGTGTGTATAAGTATGAAATGAGTAATTGAACGTATAGTGAAAGTCAAGTGTGTATGGACGGAGGTTCTCAAATGCAGGTCCTCCCAACGCGGTCTATCAGCAATCACATCACAAACTTCGCACCAGATTGAAGCAGCTATTTATCACTATGAACAATTATTTTCAACAAACTAGCGGGCCATGCGGTCTGGCGACGATACGGCGTTATGTTCCAAAATATCCCAGGTTTTTCATCAATTCGGGATTACAATTTCAAACAATCGTTAATTACGACCCAATTATCGGTTACAACAGGCGATTGAATACGATATTTCCGATTACAATTAAATCAACAGGTCCCAACTACGGACATTTTTTCAACGGAAGCAAAGTCTATCCGTCAAGTCAAAAGTTATGTCAAGCCCACAGATAATTAATGTTGCCAACCAAAAAGGTGCGTTCTGTTTCACGTACAGGACGGAACATCTACCCCCCCCGGACGGGCCTACCCAACCTTTACAAGAGGGTCCCACGACCGACATTTTCTCCAACCGGAACCAAGGTTATCCGTCAAGTCAAAAGTTATGTCAAGCCCACAGATAATTAATGTTGCCAACCAAAAAGGTGCGTTCTGTTTCACGTACAGGACGGAACAGTTTCTAAAACCATTATTCCTTAAAGTCAATCTTTTGAAAGATAGACACTTCCAAAGTGGTAAAATGTGGGTCTCCCTCTAACTTTTCAAATAATACAAATCTATGGAACCCATCATGGTTGAGTCCAACTCGCATTTGACCACTTTTTTTTTGTACGCAAGGAAAGAAAGAAATAAAAAAGGTTTAATGACACATGCCACAAGTACACACAGTAAAAAAACAACAACATTAAAAGAAAATAAAAATAAATTTTAATAGATCCAGGACGATTAATATTATTACTGTGTGACTCACGGCTGTGCCAAATAGGCCCAGTTCCAAGCCCAAAGATAAAGTTATAGTAACTTCCATCGTTACATGGTGGACATCCCACCCATACGCACCAAACGTTTTGGGAATACCTTCATTGTGCGTACGGCTAAGGAGTGGAATTCCCTGCCGGGGTCTGTGTTTCCCGATAGCTATAACCTAGGAGTCTTTAAGTCAAGAGTGAATAGGTTGCTTTTAGGTAAGCGTGCTCCATCTTCGACCACATCATCACTTACCATCAGGTGAGATGGTGGTCAAACGCGAACCTATTCTAAATAAAAATAAAAATAAATCTTTATTATCTATCATTGAGATAATACCCAAAATGTCAAGTAGAATGTCAGATCATCAGTCACTATGTGACACCTAACTAACATTTGGTCCACGGCAAGAATTTCAACCCGAGTCACTCTAGTCAATCAATCAACTCAATTGAAACTCAAATCAATCAAGTCAATCAACTCTAGTCTACCTGGTTAAAAGAGACAACTCTTAAGTAGATTATGTTTGTAAGTTATTCAGTGAATTTCTTTTGATATTTCGTAAATCGAGAGCTCTAAATTTATATTTGTTTCTATTTTATTTCTCATGAGAAACAATTCGAATATAAAAAAAAACCGGTCAAGTGCGTGTCGGGCCACGCGCAGTGTAGGGTTCCGTAGTTTTTATAACAGCCAAGTGCGTGTCATATTCGCTGACAGATCGTTTCGTACCATGCTCTAACTAAAAGCCAAACATGACTACCTAACTAATTTGACTTCCTATACAAATCCTCACCTGATCCGACAATTATGCACGGAAAGTTTCAATTTTTTTTAGATATTTGTATAAAACTTGTCATAGCCGGTGTTTTGAATTTAAATACGGACATAGAGCTACACTACTCAATCGTCACAAGAAGCTAGCACGATACAACTGGCGCTTAGCGCCATCTATCGACATTTCTATAGAGTTGTTCGAAATTTTCGAGTCAAATACAATTGGTCGACTATTACTCGTAAACTTGTAAAGCCCACTTATGTGTGATAGTTTTCCTTTAAATTTCGTTATATATAGGTACTACTGCCGTGACATTTTAATTTCTAACTTTAACCGTTTAGTTGATAGAGGGGGGGACACACTTGACTCTAACGAAAATTGGTACTTTAAAGCTTGATAAGTCACGAACGGTTTACTTAATCAAAAAACGGTCTTACCAAACCCCTAATATTTTTGAAATACCTATCCAACGATATCCCACACTATGGGAAGAACGAAAAAAAAAAATTATCATCCCACTTTACATGTATGGGAGGTACCCTAAATAATTGTTTTCTTCAAAATTTTATTTTACCACTTTTTTGGCGTCATTAACGTGTATACTCATGCCAAAACACAACTTTCTAGTGCCAATAGTTTTTGAGCTAAACCGCGGACAGACGGACAGACAGACGGACATGGCGAAACTATAAGGGTTCCTTGTTGACTACGGAACCCTAAAAAACGGCGGAGAGCGAGTCGGACTCGCGCACGAAGAGTTCCCTACAATTTTCTCTATAAAAATCGGCAAAAAATGACTTTTATGGTATGGGATCCCCCTTAACTATTTATTATATTCTGTTTTTAGTATTTGTTGTTATAGCGCCAACAAGAATATATCATCTGTGATAATTTCAACTGTCTAGCTATCACGGTTTTTGAGAAACAGTCTGGTGACAGACAGATGGACAGACAAACGGACAGTTGTCAAAGTCTTTGTAATAGGGCCCCATTTTTACCCTTTGGGTACATAACCCTAAAGACTATGACTGGTCAAGAAAATCACTTTTATTCAAACAATAACAACGACGGTGACGTCGCATCTCAGAGTGAGTGAGACACTAGAGAGATCGCGGTTGCTGTTCTTTAGAGGTGTAAGTTTGGAAACGTAGCACACATAAATTCTAGTCGTACTGGAAACAATGTCACGACGACACGGATGGCGAATTGGTTGAGCGTGGATTTAATTCGCACACCGGAACAAATATTTGAAAGGCATACAAAGAGTTGTTCCAGTTGTTGGCTTTGTAAAACTACACTCATGATACGCGAGAAATTATTCTTAGTGTGAGGTGTTCTAAATGAAACAAAATGAACAATGCATTTCGAGTGTCATGTCACAAAAATATTTTCATTTCTAAAATTCTACCGTAAGGTTTTAATATATTTTAAAAGCATGCTAGTTGAAAATAACTTCATATTCACATATTATTGTATTAATTACTGACCTACAATAATATTTTTTACTTTATTTGACGGATAATTTAAACATTTTAAAATACCTAAACTAAGTTAAAACCTAATTATTTTCTCCTGCGCTGTTACGTCTATCGTTTATCTTGATAAATACTTTTCGTTAATCGTTCCTATAAATGAGCCATTTCAGTTTCACAATGAAAATCAAATCTCTCATTTATCTTTCGTTTTGATTGTTAATCTTTTACTGCCAAATATTAAATATTGAATTAATGTGTAATCGCTTCGAGTTGGCAATTTGGATGAGATTACGACTAGAAATGTATTCTGGAAATTTAAAAGCCTAGTTTATTCGTTTTTGCCTTTCATCTATTTGGAATAACTCATCATTCGCGTAGCCTTTACTTAATTACATGTTAGTCTCGGGAATATGCAGCTCAGTACCAGTAGGATTTTATATGAAATTGAATAGAATAGAAATAGATTTATACGAGTACAAACACACAACAACTACAATAGAAACTTATAACATCAAAATAACAAAAATAAAATGCGCTTAGCATGTCTGACCGAAAGCATTTGTTAGGCGAAATACAAACACCGCTGGTTTTCAGTTTCAGCATCCCACAGCTGTGACTCACGGACGAGGGTAAATAAAATAACATAAAAGAGTGTTAGTGGTTTCATAAATAAATAATAGATATTAAATGGTAAAAATATCGTCAGAAAATCGTGTGCGCTAAACGAAGTCACTACCTATGTAACTGATAACAGATTTTCTGGCTTACACAATATTTTTACCATTAAATATCTATTATTTATTTAAAATAATAGATATTAAATGGTAAAAATATTGTTAGAGAATAGTGTGCGCTAAACGAAATCACTACCTATGTAACTGATAACAGATTTTCTGGCTTACACAATATTTTTACCATTTAATATCTATTATTTATTTCAAATAATAGATATTAAATGGTAAAAATATTGTCAGAAAATAGTGTGCGCTAAACGAAATCACTACCTATGTAACTGATAACAGATTTTCTGTCAGTCTGACCCTTTAGGGGGATATCGTCAAACGACTCCTCCCGCTGTGGGTAGGAGCGGAAGGGAGTGTCAGAATTTTACTAACAAAAACCCTCCGTGATCCTTCGCTTACCTTTTGCTTCCGGGTCTGCGGAATCTCGTGGTAACATTTCCGCAATCCCGGCAGACAACAGCCCTATTGGGTCATTCCTGCCAACTGCTCTTTGAGGAACGCGTGGAATACAATGCGCCGTTTCAGACTACCCGTTTCGACTATCACAAGCTTCATAAACAAATCGAGATATGTTGAGATGGTTGATTTGCAGACTAACCTCAGGAAGGATTCCTCTTCTTCTTCTTCAAGTCGATGGTAAATTGGTGGTTGAAATATGTTAGGCCTAGCCAGCCACGCTAGTCGCAATCTCAGTGGTGTTCATCAGGCCTTCAAAGGTGCACGTATTTGTGTATTTTGGACACTCCATATGGGGCATGGTTTGCTCAAGAGCACCGCATTTGCACTGGATATTAGTTGGTCTATCTATTTCGCTAAATTGTGCCTGCAGTGGCCTATTTGGGTTCGTAGTCGATTGATTATGCATGTATTTTCACGCTTATATCTATTAAGCAAAACATGTTTGTTCACATTATTAATATTACCATCTTTTATACCATGTTTTTAGCAAATAAATGATTATGATTATGATTGTTTTCCAAGTGGCCTCTGCAGGCTAGCTTTCCTCAACCTTAACGATCAACCCATATAAATTTTATTTGAATATGAATAGCTTAGTATAATTGGAAAGCCGGTTAGGTACTACTTAATATTGAAATCACGAGCAAGTCTAAGTAAATGTGTTATTAACTCATATAAATGCAAAGGCTTTTTGAATGGCTGAGCAAAATGTCAACAAGCAGTCATATTGAACACTTTTGGAAACAGATTATATTTCAGAAAGTGATGGATTAAACATTTGTCTCAATTGTTTGTTTAGGATAAAAGCGAGGATAAAGATGTCTTGTTTGACCTTCACAACCTTTTGCAAGGAAATTACATGCCTTTACATAAAATATAGGTATACCTACTGAAAAATTTTATGTGTCTCTTCTTTATATATTATGAAACAAAGTCTCCCGCCGCGTCTGTCTGTCTGTCTGTATGTTCAAGATTAACTCAAAAAACTACTGAGCAAATTTTCAGGTTATTTTCACCAATCGGTATAGTGATTAATGAGAAAATTAATGTATTTCTTTTTACAGCGTGAAATTTAAATGGTTGTTTTCCCGCGGCAGGACGGTTACCGATCAATAGTAGTATCGAAACATACAGTTAAACTTAAAAAAAAACTAATGTTTTTTTTTCAAATTATTAAATAAATGTTCATAAACTCGAAGGCGCAAGAATCATTAGTAGTTCAGTAGACGTAACGTAGTGTACCTACACAAAACACGCACCGCCGCGCGCTGCCAACAAAGGAAAATGTGATAAATAAATGTTCAGAGCAAAATAAGCTCTCACGCATGGTGATAATGCATTAACTACATTGCGCCATTTTTTGTTTCTAATATTTTATTTGTTTATAAAAGGATTGTATTACCAAGACAAAGCCAAAGCCCATTCCAAACAAAGCCATTTCACTGGTGGAAAACAACCATTAAAATTTAACGGTGTAGTTTTGTATAAGTTGGTTGAGATATGACAATAATTGTTGATGTAGGAAAAAAAACATGCTAACCAGCCACGTAAACCAACCTATAGAGATATATAAAAACTATGTTTTAGAAAACTGCAAAACTAGAAAACTAGAAAAAATAGAAAATTCTACGTAAAATTTGCAAGAGCATGAACGGTTCTTATCTATTTCAGATTTATTAGGTTATTTGCTGAACTATTTTCATCGTTAGTCGCGGGCAGAAACTATGTAGTTGGTTATAAATAACATTTTTACATATATCTTATTCCTTTTGGAGTAAAACAAGACATTGCCGATGTTATATAACTGACTACCCTGAAAAGAAACACTGAAACAAACTCAGAGGTCAACGTCTCTATATAAGTCCATACAATTAGTACTGGTCAAATTATATGAGAATCATGCAGGTTTATATATTTGGTGCTCTTTTGAGAATAGGAGCACGCAGAATAGATCTCAAAAATAACCTAATACACTACGTTTTAGAGGACCAGATGATGCCAGCATTTGTCAGTTATCGTGTAGCTGTAATTATGTTTCCGGGTGGGAAATCATTGAATTAATTCTCCTGCTCTGGGTGGAGCGTAAGGTAGTGTCAGACTTCTACTGAATAAAAACCAACCCTGTTCCTTCAGCTGCCCTTAAGTTCCGGGGCCGCGGTATCTCGTTAGAACATTCCGCAACCCCGTAAGGCAATGGCCCTATAGGGACCCGTCAATGCTGCTGATTGCTCTTTGAGGCCAGGTGAGAATATTCCCGCAACCCCAGATCGTGTAACTGTAATAAAAATAAAACTTATACTTAGTATTCCTAGTAAGTGAAAGTTCATCTACTGTATTGTATCAAATAATGGATTCAGCGGTTAACATTACATAAAAATGTTAACACGTACTCAAGGTTTTAAACCGAGGTTTAACTCCAACAGAATCATTCTGGCCTCTAATAGTAAAACTGCTCTCGAGACCAACCTTTAACGTAGCAGTAAAATTGAACGAACGACATACTAGAGCTTTTTAAAATGAAGATCGTTAAATTGTGTCCAATAAAATCTTAGTGCGGCAAAATTAAATATTTCCTCTTGAAATAGTGTTGTACTATTCTGAGGTAGCGTCTGCCCGGACTTCGTTTGCATGGGAGGGTTTTCCTGCGTAAATCTCGATCCCGTGGAAATTCAGGAAGAAAAAGTAGTTTGTGTGATATTCCAATGGATGTCAACTATCTGCCTACCAAACAGCCCAGAAGCCCATCTTCACTCGTGCTTTAAAGGCTGAAAGGTCATAAGTGGCAGTGAACACAGAAACCGGCAGAGAATTCCATAGCTTGGCTGTGCGCACAATAAATGTGGAGGACAAGCGCTTGGTACGACAAGACGGTATATCAAGTTACGGTATAACAAGCTGCTCCATGTAAAATACTAAAACTCACCTGCATCCAGTTAGACTGGTATCCGATCCTGACATAATTCGCAAAAGGTTTAGCAGATGAATACAAATTGATTGATACAAATATCTTCGTCTATCCGTTACGTTTTAAAGCAAAACAATTTTTGGTCATGCGAGAGACAAGCCAGTAGAACAGATTCTACTTATCCTATGAGTAAGTTTCTTTAGAATAGTTTACAACTTATACTATATAACCGTTAGCAAAATCCAGCATAAAATATTTAACTTTGTTATAAATTGAGTAAGGTTACTTACTTTCATTCTAAGAGTGTGCTCTTAAAAAAAATACCTAACTTAAAAAATTGATATATTTTTGGAGATGAGTAAGAAATTCTTTAAAAAAACAGTTAGACTGGTATCCGATCCTGACATAATTGGCAAAAGGTTTGGTAGATGATACAAATTGATAGATACAAATATCTTCGTCAATCCGTTACGTTTTAAAGCAAAACAATTTTTGGACATGCGAGAGACAAGCCAGTAGAACAGATTCTACTTATCCTATGAGTAAGTTTCTTTAGAATAGTTTACAACTTATACTATATAACCGTTAGCAAAAACCAGCATATATAAAATACTTAACTTTGTAATAAATTGAGTGAGGTCACTTTCATTGTAAGAGTGTGCTCTTAAAAAAAATACCTATCTCAAAAATTTGTTCTATTTTTGGGGATGAGTAAGAAATTCTTTAACAAAACAGTGTCGAGTGGTAAAAGTATATAAATATTTATGTCTGTCGTGAACGATGGCTGACGCTTCATTCAGCACGGGGTTTTAGAGTTTAATGTCAGTTAATATCACACGCACTTGTCGAAGCGTCAATAGTCTAATAGCTTTAACGCTATTGCCGTGAACCCAGTGCAGACAGAGATATTTAGTTTAGTTGGAGGTGTTAACAAGATTGCTAGTAATGTGAATTCTAACCACATCGCTAGTTCTCTTTAAAAAAAATCACTGTCACAAATTACAAGATTTACAGTTGGGTTACTTTTAATCTAAGAGTGCGAAATATAAACTTTTAAGCGATTTGGAGTACAACAAAATAATTTTCCATTCGGTTGCTTACATTTTCAAGGCAGAAAAGATAAAGTAACTATATAATTGAGATGTCACCCAAAATGTCAAGTAGAATGTCAGATCATCAGTCACTATGTGACACCTGACTAACATTTGGTCCACGGCAAGAATTTCAACCCGAGTCACTCAATCAACTCTAGTTTACCCGGATAAAGGAGTTTCTCTTTAGTGGATCATGTTTGTAAGTTATTCAGTGAATTTATTTTTATATTTCGTAACTTTAGAGTTCCAAATATATTTTTGATTCTATTTTATTTCTCATGAGAAACAATTTGAATATTAAAAACCGGCTGAGAGCGAGTCTGACTCTCGCACGAAGGGTTCCGTACCATTTTATCTATAAAAATCGGCAAAAAATCACGTTTGTGGTATGGGATTCCCCTTAACTATTTATTATATTCTGTTTTTAGTATTTGTTGTTATAGTGCAAACAAAAATATATCACCTGTGACAATATCAACTGTCTAGCTATCACGGTTTATGAGATATAGCCTGGTGACAGAGAGACGGACAGTTGTCAAAGTCTTTGTAATAGGGCCCCATTTTTACCCTTTGGGTACATAACCCTAAAGTCTATGACAGGCCAAGAAAATCACTTTTATTCAAACAATAACAACGATGGTGACGTCGCATCTCAGAGTGAGGGAGACACATAGAGAGATCGCGGTTGCTGTTGTTTAGAGGCGTAAGTTTGGAAACATCGCACACATTAGTCGTACTGGAAACAATGTCACGACACGGATGGCGAATGGTTGAGCGTGGATTTAATTCGCACACCGGAACAAATCGAGCCTTTACCGCCGTTTTAGCGCAACCGACAAAAACCAAATTTTACAGGAGAAGGTTCTTTTTAAATATTTTTAAACAGAAATGTGCTAGTAAATTAAAATTTTACATAAATTAATAATTTTTAGATATTT
Organism: Tholera decimalis; assembly: GCA_943138885.2. Taxonomy (NCBI): domain Eukaryota; kingdom Metazoa; phylum Arthropoda; class Insecta; order Lepidoptera; family Noctuidae; genus Tholera; species Tholera decimalis. The sequence goes on along the minus strand of OW964570.2, from coordinate 29,256,193 downwards.
ACATATATAATTAAAGAAAAACACGACAATAATAAGTATTTACTGTATTTATGGCGCTTACATTATTTTTGCTGTCATAATCTAAGGTTATTTTAACGTTTACGATAAAAATATCTAATAAAATTACTATATCCAAGACACTATACTTGATAAATAAATAGTTATTTCAAAAGTTTTTAATGATATAGTCATATTAGAATTGAAAAATAGGTTTATTTATATTAAATCTTTGGAATAATGAGATCAATCAGCTTAGTTTAACTTATATTAGATATAAGTATTAAGGCTAGGTAAAGAAATAATTATTTTTCTGGTACGAATCATCTTCGTCCGTTTTAACTTAACACCACGTATTGTTACATAATGGCTTTTAAACAAAATATTGTATATAATCAAAACAATATTTATATTAAATATTTGGGATATTTAATATTTATATTAAACATTTCACACCCGAACAGCTGCTCAATCTCTATCAAGCCCAGGTTCGGTCGTGATGGAGTACTGCTCTCATCTTTGGGATGGATCTGCCAAGCACCAACTAGATGCGCTTGAGTCTATTGAGAAACGGGCCAAAAGACTTATTGGCAACGATACACTGGTCGAATCAAAGCTCCAGAGCCTTGAACATCGGCGACGAGTTGCCAGTCTATCGGTTTTCTATCGGTTACATTTCGGGGAGTGTGCGATGGAATTACACAATCTAATTCTGTCAAGCCCGTTCCATCATCGGACTACAAGACAAACGGCGATGCGCCGTCGTTACATGGTGGACATCCCACCTATACACACTAAACGTTTTGGGAATACCTTCATTATGCGTACGGCTAAGGAGTGCAATTCCCTACCAGAGTCTGTGTTTCCTGATAGCTATAACTTAGGGGTCTTTAAGTCAAGAGTGAATAGGTTAAATTTAGGTAAGCGTGCTCCATCTTCGACCACATCATCACTTACCATCAGGTGAGATGGTGGTCAAACGCGAGCATATTATCAATAAAAAAAATAGTCAGACCAATCAGATTATCTACCTACTAAGTACTTATATAAAAATAAGTAAAGTATTTTTAACTCTCCTTATCCAAATCATCTCCGTCCGTTACAGCTAAAGCATCACGTGTGGTTCCATCATGCCTCATACTTAAATATTCTTGATGATATCTCTTTGGTATTATATTTTTATTGCATGGCTCCTGTAAATCTCTGTATTTAGCTGCTGAAATTTTGAGCTCTTCGTCGAATAAAGGTGTGGGTCCGATTTGGACAGTAGCACTGTTTGCTCTGGGTCTGATGATGAAATCCATATTGATTTCGTAATTGTCACTATCTTCAAAAAAACCGTATTTAAATTTAACAATAGGATTATTTTTATGTGACTTCATCACTCTTAATGAATTAAAATTAATTTTAAATTTGACTGGCAATAAAGCTTGTGAAAAGGACTTCCCTTCCATTCCATTAAGTCTCCATACTTTAAAACATTTACAATGTAGCTTTTAGGATTATATCTAGCATTAGTTATCATTGTTGGTAAGTCAGAAGGAGCCCATACTGTTTTATTACGAACGAAATTTTCAATGGTGCTATGAATGGAGTCAACAGGCATCATAGTGTGTCCAGGTAAAATGTAAGTTACCTTTATTTATGTTATTGTTATTGCGGTTTTCAAGAAATGAATTAACATTGAAATCATGACACGGTTTCTATTTTGCCCGGCACAGCTGTCAGAATAAAGATTAACAACATGGGTACCTTTTTGGTCCAACATTTACTTTCATTATAGTATGCATATTTTCTCGAGTAATATAAGGTCACACTTTTACCATGTGGAGTATTGAGGACTTTTTCTAAATCAAAGCTCACGCATAAGGAGTTAGAATTAGCTACTTTGCAATTTGCTTGTTGTCGCTTACGTTAAGGCTTTTAAAATATATGTATTCACGATAATTTTAGCACTTGCTATAACTTTATAACGGTTTTTTTTGGAGAAAAACGTCAACAGGGTTAGGTGCGTTACGGTTTAAAATACTAATTACAATTAAAAAAGTATTTTCGACAAAAGTGTCACTTACGATAATTTGGCGGTCAAGGCTCGAAATATTTGAAAGGCATACAAAGAGTTGTTCCAGTTGTTGGCTTTGTAGAACTACACTCAAGATACGCAAGAAATTATTCTTAGTGTGAGGTGTTTTAAATGAAACAAAATGTTATGTGTGTAACTATGCATTTCGAATGTCATTTCACAAAAATATTTTCATTTCTAAAATTCTACCTTAAGGTTTTAATATATTTTAAAAGCATGCTAGTTGAAAATAACTTCATATTCACATATTATTGTATTAATTACTGACCTACAATAATATTTTTTACTTTATTTGACGGATAATTTAAACATTTTAAAATACCTAAACTAAGTTAAAACCTAATTATTTTCTTCTGCGCTGTTACGTCTATCGTTTATCTTGATAAATACTTTTCGTTAATCGTTCCTATAAATGAGCCATTTCAATTTCACAATGAAAATCAAATCTGTAATTTATCTTTCGTTTTGATTGTTAATCTTTTACTGCCAAATATTAAATATTGAATTAATGTGTAATCGCTTCGAGTTGGCAATTTGGATGAGATTACGACTAGAAATGTATTCTGGAATTTTACAAGCTGTTTGAAATTTTATGGGAAATTTATCTATATTGTTTATTTGTTTTTGCCTTTCATCGATTTGGAATAACTCATCATCTACGTAACTCAACAAAATGTTAGCCTCAGGATCCAGTCTAACCATTCATACATTTATGCAGCTCAGTACCAGTAGGATTTCGTATAAAATTGAATAGAATAGAAATAGATTTATTCGAGTACAGACACACAACAACTACAATAGAAACTTACAACATCAAAATAACAACATAAATTGCGCTTAGCATGTCTGACCGAAAGCATATTAGGCGAAATATAAACACCGCTGGTTTTCAGTTGGCACCCCACAACTGTGACACACGGACGAAGGTAAATAAAATAATATAAAAGAATGTTAGTGGTTTCATAAATAAATTATAGATATTAAATGGTAAAAATATTGTCAAAAAATAGTGTGCGCTAAACGAAATCACTACCTATGTAACTGATAACAGATTTTCTGGCTTCAGACTGACCCTTTAGGGGGAGATCGTCAAACGACTCCTCCCACTGTGGGTAGGAGCGGAAGGGAGTTTCAGAATTTTACTAACAAAAACCCACCGTGATCCTTCGGTTACCCTTTGTATCCGGGTCTGCGGTATGTCGTGGTAGCATTTCCGTGAGCCCGGCAGACAATAGCCCTATTGGATCATTCCTGCCAAGTGCTCTTTGAGGAACGCGTGGAATACAATGCGCCGTTTCAGACTACCCGTTTCGACTATCACAAACTTCATAAAGAAATCGAGATATGTTGAGATGGTTGATTTGCAGACTAACCTCAGGAAGGATTCCTTTTCTTCTTCTTCAAGTCGATGGTAAATTGGTGATTGAAATATGTTGGGCCTAGTCAGCCACGCTAGTCGCAATCTCAGTGGTGTTCATCAGGCCTTCAAAGGTAAACGTATTTGTGTATTTTGGACACTCCAGAATATGGGGCTGAGGAGCACCGCATTCGCACTGGATGTTAGATGTTAATGATCCGGCATTTCGCTAAATTGTGCCTGTAGTGGCCTACTTGGGTTTGTAGTCGATTGATTGTTTTCCAAGTGGCCTCTGCAGGCAAGCTTTCCTCAACCTTAACGATCAACCCATATAAATTTAATTTGAGTATGAATAGCTTAGTATAATTGGAAAGCTGGTTAGGTACTATACATAATATTGAAATCACGAGCAAGTCTAAGTAAATGTGTTAATAACTCATATAAATCCAAAGGCTTTTTGAATGGCTGAGCAAAATGTCAACAAGCAGTCATATTGAACACTTTTGGAAACAGATTATATTTCAGAAAGTGATGGATTAAACATTTGTCTCAATTGTTGGTTTAGGATAAAAGCGAGGATAAAGATGTCTTGTTTGACCTTCACAACCTTTTGCAAGAAAATTACATGCCTTTACATAAAATAAAGGTATACCTATTGAAAACTTTTATATGTCTCTTCTTTATATATTATGAAACAAAGTCTCCCGCCACGTCTGTCTGTCTGTCTGTATGTTCAAGATTAACTCAAAAAACTACTGAGCAGATTTTCAGGCTATTTTCACCAATCGGTATAGTGATTAATGAGAAAATTAATGTATTTCTTTATACATAGTTTTGTATAAGTTGGTTGACATATGACAGCATATGTTGGTGTCGGAAAAAAACATGCTTACCGGCCACGTAAACCAGCCAACAGAGATATACCAAAACTATGTTTTAGAAAAGTGTAAAACTTAAAAAATTCTACGTAAAATTTGCAAGAGCATGTACCGTTTTCGTAAGGTGCACTCACAATAACGGTTCTTATCTATTTCAGATTTATTAGGTTATTTGCTGAGCTATTTTCATCGTTAGTCGTGGACATAAACTAGGTGGTTATAAATAACTTTCTTACGTGTATTTTATTCAATTTTAAGTAAAACAAGACAATGCCGATGTTATATAACTGACTACCCTGAAAAGAAACACTGAAACAAACTCAGAGGTCAACGTCTCTATATAAGTCCATACAATTAGTACTGGTCAAATTATATGAGAATCATGCAGGTTTATATATTTGGTGCTCTTTTGAGAATAGGAGCACGCAGAATAGATCTCAAAATAATCTAATACACTACGTTTTAGAGGACCAGATGATGCCAGCATTTGTCAGTTATCGTGTAGCTGTAATTATTTTTCCGGGTGGGAAATCATTGAATTAATTCTGCTGCTCTGGGTGGAGCGTTAGGGAGTGTCAGACTTCTACTGACTAAAAACCCACCCTGTTCCTTCAGCTGCCCTTAAGTTCCGGGGCTGCGGTATCTCGTTAGAACATTCCGCAACCCCGTAAGGCAATGGCCCTATAGGGACCCGTCAATGCTGCTGACTGCTCTTTGAGGACAGGCGAGAATATTCCCGCAACACCAGATCGTGTAACTGTAATAAAAATAAAACTTTTACTTAGTATTCCTAGTAAGTGAAAGGTCATCTACTGTATTGTATCAAATAATGTATTCAGCGGTTAACATACATAAAAATGTTAACACGTACTCAAGGTTTTAAACCGAGGTTTAACTCCAACAGAATCATTTTGGCCTCTAATAGTAAATCTAAAACTGCTTTCGAGACCAACCGTTAATGTAGCTGTAAAATTGAACGAACGACATAGTAGAGCTTTTTAAAATTAAGTTCGTTAAATTGTGTCCAATAAAATCTTAGTTCGGCAACATTAAATACTTCCTCTTGAAATAGTGTTGTACTATTCCGAGGTAGCGTCTGCCCGGACTTCGTTTGCATGGGAGGGTTTTCCCGCGTAAATCTCGATCCCGTGGAAATTCAGGAAGAAAAAGTAGTATGTGTGATATTCCAATGGATGTCAACTATCTGCTTACCAAATTTCATTTAGATCCTTTCAGTAGTTTCTGCGTGAAAGAGTTTCAAACATTCTTACATAATTATAGTCGTTATATAAAGTTTGTTTATTATAATTTAGTAGTGGGTTCGCGTTTGATCACCATCCTAACTGATGGCGAGCGATGATGTGGTCGAAGATGAGGGGCACTTGCCTAGAAGTAACCTATTCACTCTTCTACTCCTAAATGTGGAAAGAGCAATTGCAATTACGTTGTCAAAGAGATTGTTCATCTATATAAATAAATTAAATTGAAGTGTGTTTGTCAAAATCAAGCGGTTATAGTTGTTTACAAGAATAAACATTTAAAAATATACTGTGTGCCTTTCTATTTGTCCGAACTAATCTAAAAAATTACTGAACCGATTTAAAATTGACATTATTTGAAATCTAATCTTCTGTCTGGTGGGGCCAGAGGCGGCCAAAAGAGGGGAAGGAGTTTCCCCTTTCCTTCAACGTTACCCCTTTGAGTAGCAGAAGGGCTCGGCGGCGGAGGTAGAGCAGGTTCGACGTGCACTACGTCTCTTTTTTTCCGAAATTCCTACGACATCGGGATATAGGAAAAAACCTACCATGCAAACGAAGTCGCGAGCTTAGCCAGTTCATACATTTAAATGTATAACAAAATCTGGATTTCTAGGACACGACCAGTCTCTTCTTAATAAATACCCGATAGTAATCAGTCTCTACTATTTTAATTAAATCAGTGATCAATCTTTTGTAAGAGGGTAAGTGGATTAATTCAGATTCTACATTTTGCTACAAGAACACTAAGCCTGCTTTATTGCGCAGACTTAGTGTTTTTTTTATAAAGTCTCATTCTTGAGGGTTACTTTAAACTTGACTTGTAATCTAAATATATATAACTCAAAGGTGACTGACTGACTTACATAGTGATCTATCAACGCACAGCCCAAACCACTGGACGGATCGGGCTGAAATTTGGCATGCAGCTAGATGTTATGACGTAGGCATCCGCTAAGAAAGGATTTTGCGAAATTTCCACGGGATCGGGATTTACACGGGAAAAACTTCCCACGCGGGCGAAGCCGCTGGCACAAGCTAGTTTTTACTATAAATTAATAGAAAAATAATTATTTCTTAAGTTTTCAAAACAAATGCTTATAGCTCCTTTTTTCTGGCCTCCAGTGTCATCAACTACTACTTATCAATTGATACAATTGATTTCTAAAAAACTTCAAATAAATTAAATATGACACTATTTATTCTACTTGTAATTGTAATTTGTCCAATCTAGCTTATTTGTAACATGTTTTGAAAAGTAATTATTTAGTATATTTTTTGTATTTTATTATATGTATATTATATCATTGTGTTTTAATGAATATTATTTATGATGTTTGTACACTGACAGCCCTAAATCTGTCTCCTTTAGTTTTGTCCATCCAAAGGTTGTCTGTAAGAGATCGCCCTGAGCGATAAGACCGCCCATTGTACACAAGTTTTATTTTTTTGTATCCAATGAAATATTGTAAGGTGTACAATAAAGTATATAATAAATAAATAAATAAATAATAAATATTTAATTTGTATATTATAATTTTTATCCTTTATATTTTTTATTGGAATTATGTTTTGTGATTGTATTTTAATCCAAATTGTTGACATTCAATTGTTATTTTAAATTAATTAATAATAATAATTAATTTATTTCACAAAAAAAAATGTTACATACACAATCACAAAGTAGTTTACAGACTTATTATACAGATACAGCGCCTAATGGTACTTCATGATTTTTGAGAACCTCTGCATCCGAACTAGGTGGTAACCTGTATCTCGGAATACAGCTTATTCCTTCTTAATAAATACACAATTGAGTACAATAAGCCTTAAAAAAATCTAAATAATAATGTTACTTGCCATTTTGTGCTTTTGGTGTGTGACTGTGTACTTTTGTATCTTTTGTAATTGAGAATGTATATTTTTGTATCTTTTCAATGTAATTTTATTTATTCTAATCATGGTCTCAATTTTTTTAATATTTTTTAAATTGCCTATACAAGTGCACACCTGTAAGCGATGAATTCACTACAAATTATTCCTATTTGTAACAATGTTTTAATATACATTCGATCTAGTGAATAAGTCTTTGGTGTGTCATTAAATAAATAAATAAATACAGCTTATTACTGGTGTTTTACATGAAGGAACTGCCTATTTAACCTACACAACCCAGAAACTGGGTAGCACAACATCCCTTGGCAAGATTGGTGTCAGATTGTTTGTGTCAAAGGTATACAAACCACAGCTGGGACCGACGCCTTAACGTGCTTCGGAGTACAGAGGGATATCAATATGGTGATACGGTTACCCATCCACGGACCAACCTTGACAAGTGATGCTTAACCTTTAAGATTGTCCCGTGTGTTATTATTGAGCCACGAGCTCCTTTAAAACTTTATTTAAACTTTATGTAGAATGGTGTTACATGGGCGGACTTAATGCAGCAAGGCAGTCTCTACCAGTCAACCTTTCGGTTAAAAACCTTTTTTTTTTTTTGGATGGGATAATCATCAAATGACTTCTTCCGCTCTGGGTCAAGCGGAAGGGTGTGTCATATTTCTACTGACTAAAAACCCATCCTGTTCCTTCAGCTGCCCTAAATTTCCAGGGCCGCGGTAACTCGGTAGAACTTTCCCGCAAACCCCGGCAGGCAATGGCCCTATGAGGCCCCGTCACTAGTGTTGACAGCTCTTTGAGGCGCGCGTGGAACACGACGCGCCGCTGACCCGGGCCTGGTCCTTACCGGACGGTGAGCGACCCCTGCTCGCCGTCCGCAGGCCCGCGCCTACTGTGGCCGGAAATCGGCTCGTGATCCCCGACGCCCGGGGCGTCTCCCGCGGCGGCTGGGGCGCGAGGAAGAGAGTTGCCTCTCCCTCGCGCGTTCGGCCTCCTCCTTCGCTAGCATGACTGCTTCGCAGAAGGAGGCGACCGCATCCCATTCCCTCTCGCTCTGCACCATACTCTGAACCAGAGCAGGGCGCGAGAGGTCGCCGCCGCCGACCGCCTCTACGAGGACACGGCGGTGCTCCGCCCAAGCAGGGCACACCTCCACCGTATGCTCCACCGTGTCCTCCAGGTGGTCCTCACAATGACGACACCCGGGCGTGTCCTCCCGCTGAATCCTAAACAGGTACCTCCCGATCGGTTAAAAACCTAGTGCTGTAGTATTTTTTCTGGCCGCTAGTGTACGAAATTAAATAAGGAATGCTAACAGAATTTTGAGTAGTGGAAGTAGAGGCGTGTCAGTTGACTTTAAAAATATTGTTGGTGTTTTAAAATGCCATCCACTGTAATGGATGCTTCGTACGGAAACTGGAACAACTGAATACTGAAGTAGTTTCTTATAACGAATGTCGGAGTGGTGCTTGAGATTACATTTGGTTGTTTTTGAAGACTGAAAGTTATAAGCCCTTGGTGTAATTTTTTGAGTATTTTTAAGACATCGTTTTCTCTTTTGTAATTTGAGTTTATAATTCAAAATAGTATTTTGTTATTTTACTTGAAAGTTTTTAATTTTTTTTTATTTCTGTTTGTGTATTTGTTTCGTTTTTCAAGTATTTGGAATACATTTCCGTACTATATTTGCACGCCTTCACCGGAAATCATAGAGCTCAAATATGTACCCCACTACCTTGTATGTAAAGACCAATGTATTACAAATAAATATACTAATCCTGATTCTGAAGTTATTTCACATGAAAAATCCGACTTGTTCGATTAATAACTATACTCTGTGCCCAAGATACAGGCGCCGTTCGAGATAAGATACTGTTTCCTATAAACTATATAGTGCCAGCCTCATATATAACGTGTAATTTAAAGGGTAAATACATACCAAGTGCACGGCTTCTTTGGATGATAATAAACGATATGGCAAGGGTTTTCTAATCCTATGTGTACATGTGTGGAGCATATTAGAAATTTCAATACATTGAAACCAGAGACCGAATTTTTCAAATTAAGAAGAACGAAGAGAATTATCGTTTTATTGGCAAGTGACGTGGAAAGTAATGACCCTCATAGTGCTGTGACACGTTTGTTATGATTGGTATTCAAGAAACATATGAAACCGATAATTTGGTATCAATTCTTTGAGTCACTTATTTTGAGCTGAAACTGTGGATAGAGACTCCATACCAGATATTGTCTTCAGTCCTTTTGGATAGATATGGGGTTTCCGTTACACGTTGTATAATTTATTTATACAACTCGTACTACCTATACTTTTTCTTAAGGATGGGAAATCTTACCCTCTACCTATACTAATAATATAAACTGTAAAAGTTTGTTTGTTTAGACGAGCTAATCATCGAAAGTACTGGGTGGGTTTGGAAGAAATTCGGTTTGGAAGTAGCTTGAAGCTTGTTGAAGGTTTATAACCCTCTACTTCTGAAGGAGAAAAAGAAGGGATGTATGTTTTTATCGTGAGCAAGTCTACGGAAGCGAAGCCTGGCGCGACTGTTCGTAATATTATAAAGAGGTAAAAATGTGAGTTTATAGTAGGTAAGTAATCTCTGGATCTACAGAACCAATTATTTAAAAAAATCACCTATAGAAAGACATATTATTCCTGAGGGTCGTAGGCTATATTTCATGCTGAGAAAACTTATCATCTGGCAGAAGCCAGTCTATAATAATATGGATTAGCTACTTAGCTATAGTTTGATGTAGGTATAAGGCACTGATTTTTACAATAGTTTTTGTGCAACAAGAGAGCAAAGTCGTTTTTTGCTGCGAGTGCTGATTTTGAATCCTGAGTGTGGCGAGGGATTCAAAGGCACGAGATGCAAAAACTTTGTTCTCGTGTAACGCACATAACTCTTCACTTCAGCAGCGAGAACACTTTAGGAGATAAAATATTAAACAGGAATAGATTGAAATAAGTATTTATTGTGAATCAAAATAATTAACTTTTAAATAGAACATTTTAAAAGTTAAAAGTAAAATTACTGCAATTCTGCAAATTAAAAATAACATATTTATTTGGCAACGTTATAGTTGCATTGAGTTCAGTTTGATTATCTGGGGTTAAGGTTTCTGTTTCGGTGGCGGATTGAGAAGGAACAACGGTGAACGTTGGTGACTCTGATCGGCTTTCTGTATAAGTACACTGTGCGTCGTTGGAAGTGGATGGACATGGGTGAGACCAAGGATCCGAGGTCGAATACAGACTTATTATTTCCACTATACGCTTACAGGATTTTCGACTTATTTTCTATTGATTCTTCAATATAGCCTTCTGCAACCGTATTGGACTTCCACCCGCCGTGACGTTTTAAAGTGGTGAGATCGGCTCCGGAATCAGCCAAGAGCGTTGCAGAAGTTCTCCGAAAGCAGTGACCCGTGTATAGCTGAGGCTCTTCCAGTTTTAAGAAAGTGGCAATTTCTCGCAAAGAAAAATCGGATTTTGCTTACTGATTTCAGGTAGCAAAACCTACATGTTTGAGCTACTGACGTGAAAAATGTATTTATTACTTAGCTCTTTTAAGCGCCTTCAAATATAGCGCTGTTTAATTTTATTTAAGCGTAACAATTTGTTAGAACATTACAAACAGTATTAAGAGAATCTCAATACCAGTGGTTCAGTAATTATTTTTAGTGCAATGTCGTTTTCCAAGGTATAATGCATCGCTATGCTAAAATTTATCAAAACAATCAGACTGTCAGACAGAGTTGCTGTCTTATTAACGAAAATATGTATTTTTAATGAAACTTAATGCTTAGCTAAGCAATTTTATAAAAACCTTTATTTTTATCTCAAATCAAGCTTCAAACACTTGGAAAGCTCTAAAAAAATTAAACAAATAACTAGATTTTAACCTTACCAACTAAAATATCTTTTGCACAAAATTCGAGGCATCAGACTTTCTCGTTATGTCGGATAATTTCCGCTTTTCTGGGTAAAAATGGCTCCCTCAAGCATTCAGGTGCCTCAGGGGCCATTATTTAGATAGCTCAATGTATCTCGAAGGTTCTGGAAGCTTCTATAGCCCATAGATAAGCTGGAATGTTTCAGAATGAGGTGTTTCACTCTGGGTTTTGAATTTTATGCTGAACGAATATTGAGGTGATGTATCGAACTTGTAAAGATATGATACGGGTTTGACTTTTTGTGATTTAGGAAAGATTTTTATAAGATGTAACACTATAAACAGCTGTTTATCTTTTTCTGATTTTTGTTTTACTTTGCTCGTATATTTTTCAGAAGAAAACCATCAAAGGGTTTCACCCGCTTTGAGTGGAGCGGAATAGAGTGATAGATATCTTCTAACTAAAATCCAACCCAGCTTTTTAGTTGTTCTTGCTCTCCGGGGCTGCGGTAAATTATTCCCGCAACCTCAGTACCTCGCATTTACCACGCGAACACAGGGTCTATTAATGAAATGAAATAATGATGTTTATTTTGCAAATAGGTTATAAATAACACTTTCACACGTCTTTTTTTTCGTAAATGTAAACTAGATGTGGCCAGTGTTTCCTAACTGACTACTCTGAGAAGAAACACTGAAACAAACTCAGAGGTCAACGTCTCTTTTAAAGTCCAGACAATCTGTAGTGATCATGTAAGTTAATGTCTGTGGCACCCTTTAGAGGACAGAATCAAACAGATTTGAGCAGGCCCGTCCAAGCAGTGCACGCATTTGTCAAATATCGCGTATCTCTACTTAGAACCATAAGGAGCTGGAACGATTTGACGAACAATACCAAAGTAAGGACAGTTGGGTGGGCCGTATAAAGCACTCAAACTGCCAGACAGTGTGGTAATCTATTCATAATATTCGTATTGGAAATGACTTCCATATTATTGGTTCTAGGACATTGATCAGATGCCCCACGATGTTTAGCTTTGCTGCCCGTTAGTAGAAACTGCGGTGTTGTAATTAAACAAATGGTAGAAGTTCAAATGTATCAACTGGCCTTTTACTTTCTACCTACTTAAAATTTACTTAAAAAAATCTGGCCAAAGTTGTTATTTATAATAATAATAGTTCTCCTAAACGATTTAGGCTACGGCTTTTAAATAAAGAAACAATTTTAGAAGTATAACTTTCAATAAAATCGACCATTGTAGTTACATAAATACATTTACACATCAGTAAACGTATTTCTGTTCTATTTTTTAGTACAAGTTCCATGTCAATCTGATCGATGGTTTAAGAACACATAAAAGAAATTTATTTAAATAGGTATCGGATCATAGAAGAGAATATTTATGGCGTGACGAAATTAAGTCTTTTCTGATGGAGAAGACTGCAGACAAGTTTGTTTGAAATGATTTTAAGGGAGGGAGGGAGCAGTGGGATCATATTTATGTAGAAATACAAACTTTACCCTGAAATATATGATCAACCATTTCTCAAACCCATTTGTGTAGAAAAGTACTGCAAAAATTGTATCTATACCATTGATTTAAATAGTAAAGATACGGTCGTCAGAACATTTGATAGACGCGGTCGCCCTACAAAACACACTAACGACATCTATTATAACTAAGATGTCAATCGGCGTGGTCTGCTCCTAGATGTAACCTTGTAAGAGCGGGGTATTTTTCGAAGTACAAAGAAATAAAAAGAATCCTTTTATTTTTCGAAATTTATATTTGTTGTACATAAAAAGTAGATTAGTAACCAAGGGCTGTAAGGCATCAATTGCAGCCCGAGACATTTTTCGAGGGTGCAATTGATGCTTACACCCGAGCTAACTACTCTACTTTACATCTCGATTGTGAGGTAAGTAGACAAAAACCGGCATTACAAGAATAAACAATATTTAAAGTAAAATTTTTCTATTCCCGCCTTTTTTCATCTTTGTTTTTTAATATTTTTTTTTCAAGAACGAAATTGAGCTTCGCCGTTCGATATTTAAAATTGATGACTATTATACTCATACGAAGACAAGGCTGAATAGCGAAGCGACCTCTTTTGTCATTGGGCTGAATGCATGAAGTCAGGTTAGATGTACGCGAACTTTTTGAAAGAGTGCAGAGATATTTTTTAAATTACTTACCGCTCTAAGGATTTTCTAGCTACATTATTACCCTAGAGCGCTAATTGGTTACCTACAAGCCCCATTTGGGGGTAATAAGGACCTACTTACCGAATATGAGAGATGTAAAATACATTTTAATTTGCTTTTAACAAACAATAAAAATTAATTTTGTACATAATTTAATTTTATAGTAACATTATTAAATCTTTTCATTTCATCGGCTTTAACGCGCGCCGCTGCAAAGTTATGTCGCACTTTTATGCGGCTTCGCGTCGTCTTGGCCAAAGGTTGAGACAAATAAGAAAGTAAATTGTTTTAAATAATGTTAGAAGTTGATTTAATGACATACACACATCAAAAGTGTCTAGGGATCAACATATATTTTTGCAATAACTTTTCTCCTGATTGATATTAATTAAAATGTTCTTTAAGGATTCATCAAATAAAGTGTTTTCGTTTGTCACAGTAACGATAAACCAAGTCACCTTTGCATTAATAAAGAAATTTGCCATTTTCCTAATAAAGGGATTTTTGACATTTGAACCACTAACATTAAAGTTCGAAAAAAAGACTGAAATAACAGATTTCTTTAAAATTTTATTGGGTAACTTAACCCTTGGGGTGCCTGGTGGATGAAAATCACGCGGCGTGCCTGGTGGGTCTGTGGAACCCGTAAACAATTGTTGTTTTTATTTTTATTGAATGTGTGAAAATGACAAATAACACGTTTTTATGTATTCTAATAATGATTTTAAATTCAAAATTAAAACCAATGTAGTTTTACAAATTTTTATTTCTAATTATTAACAAAATTAAAAACCTCTAATTTTAGGTAACAAAAATGAACACACTTATGTTAAAATCAACACATCAAACTTTTTTTGTTGAGATCAAAAATCAGACTTCACTTTTATTTAAGGCACATATTAATCAACTTACAGACTAATTATTTACAGACTAATATCTTTGGAATAAAAAAATGAATATTGCTTATAACTGCTAGGTATTTATGCGATAATTTTCGCATATGAAATTCGCGTGTTCCAGACAAATGTGACTCCTGCAAGAGACACAAGTGTACTTTGACTTGCGATCCTTTTTGCTAGGACATAAAAAACAATGTCTCTTTATGGCAGCATCAAGTCTTTTATATGGTGGCTCTGAGGGTTCACCTATATGAGAGCTAATTCTCTTACGTAGGGTAGTCGAAAGATGCAAATTATTATATCGTTCAGCCTTATGTGGAGCCGTCAATGACATGCCCATTTTTTTAATAAATTCTCTCCTAGTTGCACTTCTACCAGAATTGTTCAACATATGAACAATTTTTGCATTTATGCCAGTGGTGTTGAGAATACAAAAAAAATTGTCAGCGGCCATCGTTTTGAAAAACTTTCTGATCTGAAAAATATACTGACCTGTGAGAAAAATTACTCAATGGTTGAGACATCTCAACATAACTGTCACTATTATTTGATTCATTAGGGACTTCTCCTTCTTCCTCGGCGCCATCTGAATCATGTTGGATACTCACGTGGTCAGACTCAGCTCCACTTTCATCAAAAATCAAAATCAAAGCATGATATATCATCGTCATTTTCTAATTCTATTTCTAAAGATTGGCTTATTTCGCTATTAGTTAATCGGCTTGCCATTTTTAACTGTAACGATATTATTTACATTAATAATTTATCACACAAAACATTATAAATAATAAAAAATGAAAATAATTACTTACCGAATAAAAGTTACGCCGCGAGCCTGGTCGGGTCTGTCAGGCCCGAGCGCGCAAAGAACGCGTGTTACTCGGACGAGTGCGCGATGCAGACTGCTGGAGGGGCGACAAAATGACCGCTAGTCTATATCGCGAAGCTACTCAAGAGCGCAGCAGGCGTGGTTATGAATTTGAAAAAATATTGTCGATTCCTTGATGCGACGGGTCCGTCAGACCCACCAGGCACCCCAAGGGTTAAACAATTAATAATCCGTGTTTCTACCGCGAACACTAACAACACAAGAACATCAGTTTGGCATACTCAAAATGAGTTCATCCAAATCACGCTGTGGAATGGCCGCCCATGTTCGTTGCAACAACAAAAAAAGGTCTTCTTGCGACTGGATACCCTCCATATTCGGCAGAGCTCTTCTCTGTAGCATATCCCATACATGCTCAATCGGGTTCAAGTCTGGCGACTGAGCAGGCCAGAGCAGGACATTGATGTTAGCTGCGGCGAGAGTCTGTCTTACAACTCTTGCGGTGTGCGGTCGTGCATTATCATGCATTAACTGAAATAAGGGACCGATTTGCACTTGTAGAGGAACGATGACGTCAGATACAATCGTCTCAGCATAAATTTGAGCGTTGAGGTTGCCTCTGATCCAAATCAACTCAGTTCTTCCACCGATCCAAATACCCGCCCATACCATGATGGTTCCACCACTATAAGGATGGACTTCCTGGCAGGATTTTAATCGCTGTTGGCGTCCAGGGGTTCTCCAGTGTCGTATACGTCTTGTATCCGGTCTCATACCAAAACGAGACTCATCAGAAAAGCACACGAAACGCCATTGTTCTTCTGCCCAATTTCTGTGTTCAAGAGCCCATTGATATCGAATCCTACGATTGTGCATTGCTATAGGTGGTACCCGTAGCGGTCTTCGGGAATGAAGGTTCACTTCATGCAAGCGGTTTCTGACTGTTTGGTCGCTAATTAAGTTCCCTGAAGAGTGATGAAGCCTCACGGCTAACATCATGGCGGTTATTGTTGGAGCTCTTCGAGTTAAGATTTGAATGTATCGGTCTTGTCTCCGTGTGGTGCAGCGATACCGTCCTCCATGGCGCTCAGCCACGGTACCAGTGCTTCGGTAACGTGTCCAAAGTCGACTGATAACACTGTGACTTGTATTCAGAGCTAAAGCCACAGTACGTTGCCGGGAACCAGCTTCTATCATTCCCACGGCTCTGAGCATTTCTTCCCTGCTTAAATGACGTCGCCGCTCCATAATAACGTTGGTTTTAATCAGTAGTAGGGAAACAGTAGCACTAATAATGTCTTCAATGCGTTGTATGTTTTTATAGGGAAAATATTGACAGCTGATTTTCATCTTTTACTCGAATTTGATTAACAGTTCCTGTTTCAAATTATGAGATGCACCAAAAAGGATCCATATAAGTTTATAAAATCATAAATTTATTACAAAGCCACATCTCAATCTCAAGAAATCCGCATAAAAATGCTTGATCCCTAGACACTTTTGATGTGTGTATTTTTAACCGACTTCAAAAAAAAGGAGGTTCTTGTTGAACTTTTTTTTTAACTTACCGGTGATATGTAATGTTATCATTTTTTTATTGTGCGTTTTGTCGTATTTCACGCAACCCTTCACGATACAACTCAGCATTTTTGCTTGTAAAACTTACGACCACTCCCGAAGATAGCCGATCGCGTTCTAGTTCACTTCGATAAAGGGAAGACCACTTTGGGACCAAGTTCGAGGCGTCATTATAACATGCGGTCCACCCAGTCTTATAAAGAGCTATTTTGTAAGTGTGTATGTAGGGAGTTATCGTTATAACTAATGATCCAATCCTAATTTTAATAGATTGATAGAAAGGTGCATTATTTGTGAGTACTTTTGGCTATACATTATTACAAAATGCATGCGGACGATGTCGCGGGCGAAGTGCTATACTGCATACAAGATAGCTTGACCTCTGCGACATGTCAAAGTGACATTCCTAGGTTTGTCAGGATACAAAAAATTGTCGACAGAAATTATCGACGTTTCTTACTACTATCGATGCTAATGTAACATGTACTTGGGTTTAATTTAATTACAAACGTTACTAAATTAAACGAATATTTTAATATAAAATGCATTTATTCTCTTAAAGGAGTACACCCCAAATCCATATCTGAATCAGTTTCTGAATCGCTAGAAATTGGATTTTATTTACTCACTATTATTTTAGATGAAGTATGTACAGATGTAAATAATGTTATCATATTAAAATATACAATACAATTAAAACATAAATTAATTTTAAATTAAGTTTTATTTAAAATATCGATAGTGTATGTGTGTGTCTGTGGTCGCGATGAATCATCGCCCATCACTTATTAGGTCGGCATGCCTATAAAGTATGACATTGAAAGGTCTGTATGTGTCTGTACTATTGTAAAATTCAGGACTTCATAGGCGTGATTCTACTGACAGCTGTCGCAGAGATCAAGCTGTGTTTTATGAAGTATAGTAAATCATAAATACTTTAACGACGCTTGTAGTTACTTAGTGCCTTAATCCCACTTATTTATGTTATTAACAACTTATAGAAACATGCAGCGTTACTCTCTATCACCCGCTCCGGGTGGAGCGGAAGGGAATGTCAGACTTCTACTGACTTTGTTCCTTCAGCTGCCCTTAAGTTCCGGGGCCACGGTATCTCGTTAGAACATTTCCACAACCCCGGCAAGTACTCTCTATTACCTACCTACTTAACAAACTTCATTATAAACATTCCTACTTTTTAGGGTTCGGTAGCCGAATGGCAAACAACGGAACCCTTATAGTTTCGTCATGTCTGCCTGTCTGTCTGTTTGTCCGTCCGTCCGTATGTCACAGCCATTTTATTCCTAAACTATTACCTTATACGTGTGAAACTTGGGAGGTAAATGTATTCTGTGAACCGCATTCCGATTTTAAGAAAAATGTTAAAAAATATTTAAAATAAAGGGGGCCTCCCCGTACATGATACTGAAACCGAATTTTTTTTTTCATGAAATCTGTGCGTGTGTTGTTCTATAGTCAGGTCTTTAAAAATCACATTGAGGTTCTAAAACCACTTTTTCATAAAGTTAATCGTTTAAGAGTTATACGCTTCCAAAGTGGTAAAATGTGTGTCCCCCCTCCTCTAACTTCTATAATAATGGAGTGAAAAATTAAAAAATATATATGCTGTAGATCTTAATGTAAACTTTTAACCAAAATGAGTTTGAACGAGATCGGGTTAGCATATTTTCTAAAACCGCTAATATAGCTTTGTAATTCATACAAACACTATGATAAACAAAGTTATTTGGCGTAGTTACTACGAAACCCTTCGTGGGCGAGTCTGAGTCGCATTTGGCTAATTTTTTCTAAGTACATATCTTTCAGAGATTGTGACACAATTTTTCTAAAGCTACATGTAAAGTGGATTCAAAAAGCTTGTTTTGACGAAACTGTAAGGCAGGAATGTTGTACACAGACTGCTAGCTATGAGTAAATTAATATTTTTGGAGAAGCACAAGCTCTTGAAAATGTTTATGAAGTTTACACACATGCAAGAAAGGAGCGTGAGTATGAAAAGAGCAATTTTAAGAAAGTCATTTGTTTAGTTTGTACTGAAAATTAAGGTTTTCATAAATATGGCGAATGCTGGCTTAATGCGAAAATGTTAAGCGTTAGCAATGAAAACTCGCCCATTTTTGTTCATATCAATATTGGATAAGTTTGTACACATACATATTATGTAAAACCTCATTGTTAGTTATATTTTCTAGCTGTTTGGGTTTGGAACCCTGAGATCGTGGGGTCAGAGTGCTCACAAATTATTTTAAAATCTTTTCAGACGCCTAGTTGACACTTCGGGTGACCCAAAGGCTGGCTTTCACCTTGGACAGAGGTTAAGTATTGCCATACAATGTGGTAATGCCACCAGTCCTTTGGGCATATCGCTTAGTATGAATTTTCGGACACCATATTTTAGATTATATTTCGATTTATTATATGTATGTGCATAGTTTAGGGTTTTTATTTAAGAGTATTTATTCAGAATTTTAACTTAGTACTTAATTTATCGTACCTCATATATTTGATAAGGTCATTAATTTAATTGATCATCAAAACAAAAGAAGAGGTTTGGAAATTCTATAATAACATGGCCGTTGGAACAAGTTCTGCAGTAGAACAAAGTAGGTTGAATAAAAAAAAATATAATAGTTTTTTTAAGACTATGAGATAAGAATATAATGTTATTTACGCGTTTATAGTACTTGTTTATAGTACTTGATTTCATCCTATACAACGTGTAACGAAAACCCCATATCTATCCAAAAGGGCTGAAGACAACATCTGGTATGGAGTCTCTATGCACAGTTTCAGCACAAAATAACTGACTCAAAGAATTGATACCAAATTATTGTTTTCATACATTTCTTGAATACCAATCATAACAAACGTGTCACAGCACTACGAGGGTCATTAACTTTCCACGTCACTTGCCAATAACACGATAATTCTCTTCGTTCTTCTTAATTTGAAAAATTCGGTCTCTGGTATCAGTGTATTGGAATTTGTAATAAGTTCTACACACGTAGACTTAGGATTACAAAACCCTTGCCATATCGTTTGTTATCATCCAAAGAAGCCATGCACTTGGTATGTATATACCCTTTAAATTACACGTTGTATTGATGTTACTTAAGTCTTGGGTAGTTTTGTTCCTTAAAAATAAATTAAACTTATTCAGCAAATTTGAAGCATCGATAGTGTAATAGCTAAGGTATCGGACTTCTGATTGAGTGGTCATGGATTCGAACAGCACGCGTTACACTATTGCCGTAAACTAACTCCAGACACAAGCATACTTAGCTTAGTTGGAGGGGTCAACAAGATTGCTAGTAATGTGGATTCTATCACTACCCACATTGCTAGTAGTTCTCTTTAAAGCCTGCAATACATGTTGGCCGAGCGTAGGCAAACGCGAGCGTTGGCAAATAGGTACAAGGCAAGAAATAATGTCCACACGTTCGACAAGTTCGTCGAACGCCAATGCAGACGACCAATGTAGAAGAGGATCTGTAGAGCTGTCCACACGTTGGCCGAGCGCAGGCGAGCGCCTTTGATTTGTGACCAAAAACTGACACCGATCCGAAGTGAGGCAAGTGATCACGAGCAATGGCAAGCGAAGACAAGTTGCACCAAATGAGCTCTATACACGTTGGCGCTGGCCTCCACTCGGCCAACTAGGCAAGTGACACCGAGCGATAGCAAGACAAGGCAAATATACCGTCTACATGTTGGTATTGTCCTTCACTCGACAACGCTCGGCCAACATGTATTGCAGGCTTTAAAATTGCAAGGCCAACAAACAAACAGGCCAAGTTGACGTTTTACGTTGAAATTAAATCAGTGTTCCAGAAATTATAGACATACATATTAAATGACCCAACACAACATAGAAATGTAAAGGCAACGCAGCTGTCATGCCCACAGTTGTCCCCCTCACTTATTCATAACCCGTATCTCTATCGCGACACAACTCTACTACATACATATTAAATCACCCGGGTACGGTCATTCTGTGTTGTAAATCTGACCTTTCGTTGGCTTCCGTGTAGTTTTATTACTAGTCCCCTTTTTGGGTAGGGAAGTGTACGAAATTGTGGGTTGTTGAGTTGTAAATATTTTGCCGGGAATGCCTAGATGAAAGTTTTGGTCGGTTTTTATATTCAGAAACGTATTGCTTGGTTTGACACCGAGTGTTTTTAACACGCTTTTATTCGTTCGAGGTGTTATAAAATCTAAGAATCTGAATTACACGCACTTCTAATCGTTGTATCATCATGAAACTTGGCAATTATATGTAGATTAGATGACAATACAATATTATGGAACCATCGAGCTGGTCTGATGATTGAATTGGAAGGTAGCTGATGGAACCTTGGACTGCCTACACATATCGAGTCTGGGCTCATTAGATCGTAAACATTTTTGGTTTATTAGTGCAGTAAATAAAAGCGTGTTTTTAGTTTGTTAAACTATTCATTTATTATTATACCTATTGCTTATAGTTCAACGACGTTACTGTGGGCGAATTTAAAAGATGTAAGTGAAGATTTAATTACATTGCAAATGTACATAAATGGCTCAGCAGCCGATTGCTCAACCACTGTACCGATTACAGTGGTTGAGCGATCGGCTGTTGAGCTCAGTATCATGAGTTCGATTGTGTACGAAAATTATATTTATGTAACTCAGATTGTTCTTCCCGTGCTAGCTATCCATAAGTTTGTATGTCTTTTTTTTCTAAAATAAAAGACTTTGAGAGTTTGTGTGTTGTGGGCATAATTACGGCGATAAACTTTTATTACAATTATTAGTCTGCACTTTCCCACTGCTGGGCAGAAGCCTCCATTTCTGCTACAGTTACGTTTCTGTGTCCCTTCCTATCAATTTTTAAGGAAGCCATCCAGGTCCGCTATCTTTCTATCTCTTTCTCACTTCCCAGTCACCCCGGGGAGACGCCCCGGGCGTTGGGAATCTCGATCTCAGACCACCGTAAGCGCGGGCTTGCGGACGGCGAGCAGGGGTAGCTCACCGTCCGGTAAGGACCAAGCCCGGGTCGGCGGCGCGTCGGGTTCCACGTGCGCCTCAAAGCGTCGTCAGCGCTAGTAACGGGGTCCCATAGGGCCATTGCCATGTTCTAACGTGATACCGTGACCCCAGAACTTAAGGGCAGCTGAAGAAACAAAGTGGGTTTTAGTCAGTAGAAGTCTGACACTCCCTTCTGCTCCACCCAGAGAAAAACAAGGTCCGCCATCTCATTCGTGGTACGTCGTGGTCCCGTGTCTCAGAGTACCAATCACACTTGGTTGATATGTGTTGTCGTACCAAGCGCTTCTCCTCCACATTTATTGTGCGCACAGCCAATATGTGGAATTCTCTGCCGGCTTCAGTGTTCCCTGCCACTTATGATCTTTCAGCCTTCACAGCAAGATTAAATAGGCATCTTCTGGGCTCGCTTGTCACATCGTAGACCTCATCTATTTCTTACCATCAGGCGAGATCGAGGTCAAGAGCTTTTAATTTTGTCGAGATTTATTATAAGTACCTATATACTAACATAGTTTAAGTCAATACTAACAAATTTATGGGTAATACCGAAATAAAGAATAAATACATAATAAATAAATAAAAAAATTGTCATCTTTACGACTTACTAACATAAAGTGCTAGTTTAATACAACGCATAATACTGTAATGTTCGCATTTTCCAAGCAAAAATAAATACATTTCACAACTAAATTAAATACTCCAACAATTAAAAACAGAGCTGCTCAGAGAAAACAATACCATAAAATATAGAGGCTTCACTCAAGACCATGGTAGTAAAATTACTCGCCTGTGGCGGACCGCAGTTAGTTAATAACAGACAAACAGTGTAATTAAATCTTAGCTTGAAATTGCCTGAAATATTAATACAGAGGCTCTTGGCTCGAGCTTGGATGTTACGGATTTGTTACAGCTTATGCAGTGAAAGATTTTGTGTAAGCTTTGTATGTTGCTATCTCCTCTTCTTCTTCTTTGGTTTGGTTTCCGCACTTATTCCCTGCACGAGACCATTGTGCGTGAGCCGTGTCGGCCGTCACTCCATCCAGCCAACCTCCTTCCAGAAGCAGATCAGGTCTCGGTAAAAAATAAGTCGGACAAAAGTGATATTGGGTTTGTCTATTACCAACAACAAAATTAAAATTCCAACATTTAAGAATAGAGCTGCTCAGAGAAAACAATACCATAAAATTTAGAGGCTTCACTCAAGACCATGGCAGTAAAATTACTCGCCCTTGGCGACCCGCAGTTATATAGTTAATAACACACAAACAGACAAACGGTGTAATTAAATCTTAGCCTGAAATGTTAATAGAGTGGCTCGAGCTTTGATGTTAAAGCTTTGTTACAGGATATTATGCAGCAAAGGATTTTGTGTAAGCTTTGTATGTTGCTATCTCTTACTAACAGATGATGTGAGACAGAGATGGAAGATTTGTTAGCTACTATTTTTACAAAAAAGGCGGTAGTAAGCCTAAAATTATACTTGACTAGTTTTTGCCAGCAGTTATGCCCGTGTAGATTATTCTGAATAAACAAACATCCGAGATAAAGAGTATTCTAGGTTCTAGTCGAGTACTTGGTCTACCCGTTTTTCAAGTTTCATTAAAATCTGTTCAGCCGTTAAGACGTAACAATGAGACATAATTATGTGTAGACCTTTCGCATTTTGGCAATTAGTGTAGCTATTTGGACATTCTGCGCGGATATTCTTTTATTTAAGTTTTAGGCACCTACTCTAGAACTCTGGTTTTTGAAGACCAGTGGTGGCCCAGTGCGACTGAACTTAAAACAGTGAACGAAAACATCGTGAGGAAACTGGCATGTTAAAGGACCGAATAATAAAGTTAGAGATAGCGCGCCCTAGTGATTTTTGTCACCGTGACTGTTGCAACACTGTCACCGCGTACATCATCCCTAATGAAGGTGCGCGCACTTGGATACGTGACAATTGGGTGACTTTTTGTCCCTGGAGGACGGCAACACGCCCGTGACGTAACTGTCACCACGTCCATAGATTTGTATTACCGTGCGCGCACTAGCAACTAAATATCACTTCCCTCGCGGTTTCCATACTTTAGTCGTCTTGCAAATGTCATGTATGGGTCAATGTATTTTTGTCTATTTCTAAAAACGAGTGCACAGACAACCTTCTGCTCGAGATTCATCTTATCGAATGCAAGAAAATTTCGTCACTGTCACCGCAAGTGCGCGCATAGTCGTAAAGTTTGGTGACGTGACAGTGACAAAGAAATTATTGTCACGGTGACAAAAATCACTAGTGCGCGCTTTACTTTATGTGACATTCAGTAAACTATACTGGACCTGTGTGGTGGATTAACGGCCCATTTCCTCTAATAGAGAGGGGATCTGTATCTCAGCAGTGGAATCATTATAGGCTGGCTATGCTGTTTCTTTTTATTACTTATTTATTTTATTTATTTATCAGACAAAAAAATAGTCATAAATTTGTTAGTAGGCTTTTTTATTGGTTTTTTAGGTTTATATAGGCTTGCTTTTGACCACCATATCACCTGATGGTAAGCGATGATGTGGTCGAAGATGAAGCATTCATGTAAAATGTAGTTAAACTTAAAATTAATTTTAGTATCACAAAATTAATTACACTCACAACGCAACACTAAATTATTTTAAACAGAATGAATTCTAAATAAATAAGAAATAACTGAATTAAAATACGACATCTTATAATATTTATTTATAAATGTAAATCGACTGTAACAATTAATTTATTCAATAATGGAATATACACTTAAATAAAAACCCTAAATTACATATAAACATAAAAAATATTCTAAAATATGGCGTCCAGAAATTCGTGCGCATCGCTGACCACTGGTAATGTGCCCAAAAGACTGGTGGTATTGCCACGCTGTATAGCAAAGCTTAACCTCTGTCCAAGGTAAAAGCCAGCCTTTGGGTCACACGAAATGTTAACTAGGCGTCTGGATAGATCTTTAAAATTTATGAGCACTGGGACCCCACGTACCCAAGGTCTCCATCCCAAATGGCTCGAAAATATAACCTCCAACAAGGTTATTATATTTCCGCCGCATAAGGTTCTCAGCAGCTGCAGCGGCAGCGCCAGCACAGCAAAACGAACTAGGAAGATGGTATGGTGCAAGAGTATCGACACAAGTTTTGTCCCACACTACAGGCCTACCCATTTATTAATTAGGTTCACCAACGACTATGTACAATGATAATTATACTTAAGGGTGCACCGAGTTTCTTGCGCTAATCGATTGTAGGTATTCTATGCGCTCCGTGTATGTGTGCGTGAGCTGGATAGGCTAAACATGGCGGGAATCGCGCGCCGGTCGACTGAGATTTCTGGTTTTTCGCCAACCCCTTCCCTGTCTTGATTTCTTTACTTTGTTCCCCATTTCAAAACGCTTTTTTTTTTTTTAACGTGGTAAAATTATCAAATAAGTCCTCCCACTCCGGGCAGGGTGGGAGGGACTGTTAGACTTTTACTGACTAAAATCCACGGTGTTCCTTCAATAACCCTTTACATACCGGGGCCACGGTAACGGGATGAGTCCCACGACCCCGGCAGGCTTCGGCCCTCTGCAGAGGGGGCCTCGTCATGTTGCTGACGCTCTTTGAGGCGTGCGTGGAACACGACGCGCCGTCGACCCGGGCATGGTCCATGGTCGGACAGCGAGTTGCCCTTTACTCGCTGTCCGCATGCCCGCGCCTACGGTGGCCGGAGATCGTGGGCCGACGTCCGACGCCGTGGGCGTCTACCACTGCGGCTGGGCTGGAGGGAGGACGCCATCCTCTCCCTCACGCGGCCCGCCTCCTCCTTCGGAAGCATGACTGCTTCGCAGAAGGAGGCGACCGCTTCCCACTCCCTCTCGCCCCGCAGCATGGCCTCGACCAATGCCGGGCGCGAGAGGTCTCCGCCTATCGCCGCCGTGAGGACACGTCGGTGCTCTGCCCAAGCGGGGCAGTCTTGCACCGTGTGCTCTACGGTGTCCTCAGGGCGACCCTCGCAGTGGTGACACCCAGGCGTTTCCTCCTTTCCCATCAGACACAGGTACCTCCCGAAACTTCCGTGTCCGGTGAGGACCTGCGTCATGTGGTAGGTCAGGACGCCGAGACGCCGATCTAGCCACTCCTCAAAGAGGGGTCTTACCGCCCTACAATGAATTTTCATTCAATTTTTATCGTTATGTTACTAAATCCGTGCGTAAGCGCAAGCGACACAAGCTTCCCGTCCGATGGCCGACGCAGGACTAAAGCGGACAAGACAGCGGCGCGGCGGCTCTGGATAAAATGGGCGAAACTCGCGCGAATTTAGGTATTTCCTTCTTATTGTAAAACAAATCAACATTTTGAAAATGTAAAATGTATACGTTGTGTAAATCATGTAGTTCTGTTATTATTCAAAAATTGATGACCTTCAGCGAAGTATTCACGCCGTACTAAGTGTTTGTTGTGTTGTTTAGAGGTAACTTTGTGAATTTATTCTGTTCAGGCAACTTTATCAAATTATGATTCCATCGTGTATACCGCCTAGTATATATGCCCAAAAATACCAATTTATTTCCTTAGATTTTAATTTAATTGTTTACTACTTCAAACAACCGTTATAAAAACGCGTTTTTGTGTATAAAAAGCTCGGTGCCCCGATAAGACTATGGATATCCACGAATGTAACAAACACTTAAAAATAAACACCACATGTACAAATAAATCTTATTTTAGTAATCTAACCTTAACATTTGTCTTACCATATCAAACTATACATATGAAAATAAAGCGGAGTTTTTAATTTTTATAATAAATATTGCCATGAATTTTGAGCCAAAACATATCACACGTATCAGTACTTACATCGAAATTTATGCTCCAGCATCGTTTTACGATAGATAAGTGCTAAATTAATGTTATCAGGAGTATAATGTACCCACTTAACCGAATTAAACTAGGGTAGACCCTAGGAGTTAAAATATAGCACTGCTTATCCAGTTTAGGGTTATATACGAACATATAAACATACTCTAGGACATTTTAATTAAATCTCTGCGTGAAATATAAGGCTTGTGACTGTTTAGTTTTGTTATGTTTCAATTATAAAGTAGACTTAGTTCTCGAGGGAGTCAATATTAGCTAAGCTAAATTGCCTGCCACGTTCATCTACTGGTCTGCTGTCTCAGGGTATATTTCCAGGTTGGACAAAAAGTTTTTCGGGAGGTACCTGTTTCGGATTCAGCGGGAGAACACACCCGGGTGTCGTAATTGTGTGCACCACCCGGAAGACACGGTGGAGGCTTCGCCGCGTCCTCGTTGAGGCGATCGGCGGCGGCGACCTCTCGCGCCCCGCCCTGGTTCAGACCATGGTGCGGAGCATGCAGTCACTTCCTTCTGCGAAGCAGTCATGCTAGCGTGGGAGGAGGCAGAACGAGCGAGGGAGATGCAACTCTCTTCCTCACGCCCCAGCCACCGTGGGAGACGCCCCGGGCGTCGAGGCGGACGTCGCCGGGCGGGCTTGCGGCCGACGAGCAGGGTAGCTCACCGTCCGGTAAGGACCAAGTCCGGGTCAGCGGCGCGTCGTTTTCCACGCGTGCCTCAAAGAGCTGTCAGCACCAGTGACGGGGCCATAAACGGGCACCGCCTGCCAGGGTTGAGGGAATGTTCTAACGAGATACCGCGGCCCCGGAACTTAAGGGCAGCTAAAGGAACAGGGTAGGTTTGTAGTCTGTAGAAGTCTGACACTCCGTTTCGCTAAACCCAGAGCGGGAGAAGTCAGATGATTTTCCCACCCAGAAAAAGAATATAAGTCGGATAAAAGTGATATTGGATTGATTTGTGTACGTGTAGTGCATGTCTGTGAGGTGTAACTATAGAGTGGGCTTATGTGGAACCTCCACACGAGCACTCTCTACGGTACTTGTATTTGATATGCATGTGAGCAATAAGAGGATTTTTAGGATTTAACCAAATTCTCTAATTCTTCATATGTGAGGGTATGAAACCATTCATCAATAAGTCTTTTGCAGTCGCGGGAAGTACGTGGGTAAATATTAAGTACTTTATTTACACTATTATAGAGCATGGGACTGCAGTAAGCAAACTGCCAGCGAACAACTTCAAATTTAACTCTGGTTGTCGAACAGACTCTGTCAGTTCTACGCTTCTGTGCAATAAGCTCTGAGTCAAATGGAAGATTTGAGTGTTTCCGCAACACTGTACTTAGAACGAAAGAGTGTCTTACTGTAGGTAGGTTCCATAGCTTATAAATCTCGCAGGTAGGAAAACGAATGGGTTTGTAAGCCAGCACCTTAAGAACCGCCCTCTGTGCCCGCTCCAGGCGCAACATAAGACATCTACCAGCACCGCCCCAGGCCGAAATGCAGTACGTTAGGATGGAATGTGCAAGAGCAAAGTAAACAGTTCTTAGGGTAGCAAAGTCTGCGGAAAACCTAAGATTTTTAAAAACAAATATTAACTTTCTCACCCTAGAAACCAGCAAATTTATTTGTTCACTCCATGTCAACGTACTGTCAACCCAAACTCCAAGATACTTCATTGAGTCTGTGCGCATAAATTCGGTAAAACTGCTAGTACTAGTCCTTGCTGTGTAGCACGCATGAGCTGTCAGACGACAGGGTGAGGCTGGTTGTGACCCTTTTCTAGGACTAAATGTAATAAATTTGGTTTTATCCAAATTGAGGGAGAGCAAATTTTGCGTGAGCCATCTCATAGTAAGCTGTAAGGCTGACTCTGCCTGAAGGCGAACTTCGTTCCAGTCACTACCATTAATTAACCAGGATAACCGTATCATCAGCGTATGCAATTACTTTTGAGTTTGCTAACTGAAGTTTACAAAGATCATTTATGTAAACTAAGAAAAGGGTAGGTCCTAAGACACTACCTTGTGGTACTCCGTAGGTCAGAAATGCTTCCTTACTGGTATAGTTATCTATTTTAGTCACTTGTAAACGACCACTAAGGTAACTTTTAAATATGTTGAGTGGTAGACCTCTTCCACCAATATTTTCCAGCTTAGTGAGGAGGAGAGGGACAGAGACAGTGTCAAAAGCTTTTGAAAGATCAAGGAAGATAGCTATAGACTTATTTTTGTTGTTCAGATTTTGAGCTACTGAGCCTATGAATTCTAACAGGGCATCTTCCGTGCTTCTACCAGATCTAAACCCATACTGGTTATTGGCGAGTATATTTTGTGAGCTAAGGTAATCTCACAAACGCATATTCAATATTTTTTCGAGGAGTTTAGACAAAATAGATAACACAGATATAGGTCTGTAGTTGTTGACACTGTCTCTATCTCCACTCTGATAAATAGGGTGCACAATGGCCTTTTTGAACACTGTTGGAAATAATCCAGATGAAAGGGCGACGTTAAAAATGTGACAGACAACTAGTACAATAGTGCTTCTAGCACTGTGGATCAAAGTTGCGGGATACCATCCCAACCCGTAGCACTATCTAGTCGTAGACCACGAATAAGACAATCAATTTCTTCGTTGTCCGTGCAGAAGATAGCCATCGAGTTACGGTGTGCATCCAAAGTGCCAGGGTCAGAAGTAATTGTAGAAATATAATTTTGGAAGTTCGTGATTTCGGATGCTAGTTGTGATCCCACGTTTGTGAAGTAGTCGTTCACAGAATCAAGCGATTGAGTTGGGTCTGGAGTTATGGAAAACAGCTCGCTGGCAGAAGCCTTAGTTTTTTGAAGATTGGAGATGGTTTTAATGAGTTTCCAGGTCGCTTTCGGATTCTTACGTTTTTCAAATTCACTTTGTTCATATTCCCGTTTTACTTTCTTCAATAAGTTATTGCAAAAGGTTTTATAACGATTGTAGGTGATTTTCAGAGTTTCATTATCAGCATTTATCTTCATTTTGCGATACATTTTGTCTCGGTTCTGAATACACCTGAGGAGCCCGGGAGCGATCAACGGCTTTAAGATTATAGGTTATCATTATAAATATTATGCTCTGTTTTATTGTTACAAAGATCCCTAAACTGAAATTACAGCCGTACGATGCGAACTGTTAGATTAAGCAACGCTTACCAAGTTGAGTTCGTGGATGGGTTGTCCATCTTACCGTGCCTCGGCACTAACTAAGCGACTGCGACTGTCTTTTATACACCTTTGATAGCCATTACTGGTAAAAGCCAAACAATTGAAGACCAGTCTTGCTAAGGCGTATTGCTTTGCTCAGTTACCGGGCTGTGAAGGCAGTCGCTCTATGTAAATTATGGTACTCACTGCATCTGATTATACTGTTACGCCAGTCGCTTAGCGAAGTACGTCGAGAAACTTCGACAGAAATCTAGAATGTTCGAGACACTAACGCCATCTAGCGGCGAGTAGCAGAATAGTAACAGAATATTCTTGGCAGTGTAGGCGATGAGTCGATTTTACAAAAATGTTCTAGAACTTATAGACCGGGGTATAAATATATCGCAGAGGAACGTTAAGTGTTAATTTTGGTTTAATTGGTGTAAATTATTTCTATCCCGAACCCTAGCTCGTAACAATACAAACGACCCCAGCATAGTTCGGAAAAAGGCAAGACAGGTAAAGAGATGTCCTGGAATTAAAATTTGAACGACAATAACGTAATGGCTATGGTATTGGACTTGTGATCGAGAGGTCACGCGTTCGAACCCCACACATTACACTATTGCTATGAACCCAATCCAGACACAAGCATATTTAGTTTAGTTGGAGGGGTTAATATGATTGCTAGTAATGTGAATTCTACTCATATTGCTATTTCACTTTACCTTTAAGAAAAAATAAATAAAATTGAATAGCGGTTCGTTTTTAATAACAATGCTTTTCTATTTACAGGTACGTACGATTCTATTAAGGATGACTGCTAGACATCAGGTGTGACTACATAATGGGTTCGTATTTATTGACTTTTACAACATTTTATTTTTAATTTCTGTTTTACAAAGACTTACATCTAAAACTTCTTAGGGTACAATTTGTGAGGAAACCGGAATATCCTAGAACCGAAATATCCTTATCACGTGAGCAAAGCGGCGGACAGAAGCCAGTGGTATATAAAGCCTTAATATTAATTATAACTCGGCAATCATTGTACCGATAGTTCTCTCAGCCAATAGTTTAATAGCCAAGAGCCTCGACCAGCACCTTAGGAGGCTTTCGTTAGGCAGCTGGATCCAGACCTTGCTTCAGAAAGCGGAACTCCTGGATACGGCGCGTATTGTTAGGAGGTGCCTCTGTTTGGAGCCCTGACCTGTAGCTTGGATCCCATTCCCTATACTACTACTATTTTTTGTATTTTTTTTTTTTTTTTTTTGTAATATTTAAAATTTAATTTTCTGTACAATTCCTCGAAAACTTGCTCTTATTGCACTACGATTAGGTTCAATATGCAATGTATTTCACACTCGTGGATTTTTTTTCATTTTTCACACACAAGGGTTTACCATGCCAGATTTTGCAACAGATAACATTAAACTAGTTCAATATTTAAATGACAAAAATACTTTTCGTTCTATTATTTTATTTCTTCGAAAGTGTATTGAAAAACGTCGTTTGATACACGTGGACATTTGTAGTACTCGGCTCCATAACCCCCTCGTCTTGGGGCTCGGGCGTAAGTCCGCCTCGGCGGCAATAACATTGTTTCTCCACTTGTATCAAAATGTACTATTATATGTATATAATTAGGAATCAAGATATTATAACTAACTATTCATGTCTTTCATATTACAGAACATAAACTTCTACAATCTCATTTGATTATAATATCCCCTTATCATCGAAATGAATCCACAAATAACCATCTTAACGTAATCAGGTGCCGTCTCGGTATCCATTAGTTACGATTCAAGCATTTGGGGGCACCTCCATATGAAGTTAAAATTTAGTGAGTTTTGTAAGAGAAAGGTGCTTAAGTTTTAATGATTACCGAATAGGGTTGCTAGGTTTTATCTCCACAGATTATATTATAAAAATGAAAGGGCGCGTTCCACCGGGTTTGCCGGAATGTTCTAATGAGATACCGCGGCCACGGTACTTAAGGGCAGCTGAAGGAATAGGGTGGGTTTTTAGTCAGTAGAAGTCTGACACTCCCTTCCGCTTCATCCAGAGTGGGAGAAGTCATTCGACGATTTTCCCACCCAAAAAAAGGGTGCGTTCCTACAATGTCGTAACTGTTAATTTATTGTTGGACGATTGTCGCTAGCCCTTATCATCTTCATAATCTGTCATCACTGTAAAAAATAATAATAATCGTTTATTTTTTTAAGGGTATTCGTACATAATGTTAGCAAAATGTATGTAATTGCAAATCGGGAAATTTTTGGGTGAGCTTCTGTTTTCCTGGCTAGGTTGTTGAGCAACCTGTATTAACACAGTTTTCCTCCCCGCTTGGTTGTTTACAAAATAAAAATAAATTATTAACCAACTAAGATTATGTTATACATCATTAATTAATAGATAGTGAGCAACGATGAAATTTATTTAAAAGTATTTTTGTCCGCGAATTTGTTCGCGTGGGTGGTTATTGCCACGTAAATCTGGATACCGTGGAAATTCCGGGCTAAAAGGTTTATGTGTTATTCCAAGTAAAATAAATGTGGAAGAAAAGCGCTTGGTGCGACAAGACGGTATGCGAGTATCAACCAAGTGTGGATGGTACCCAGCAGTGCGTCTGGTAGTCCGGTAGTGAAAGGGAGATGAAAGGATCAGGTCATGGAACTCCTGCGCACACTCACCGTAGTACAATCTGTAGAAAACCAACAAGCAAGCAACGTTTCTTTGATGGGCAAGGCTGTGAATCTTGTTTACTAGCGCCTCGTCGCCAATAAGCTTTTTGGCTCTGCGCTTGATCGAGTCCAGTGCAACAAGTTGGTATTTTACAGAGCCATCCCACAAGGGGCTGCAATACTCCATGCAGGAACGGACTTGTGCTTTATTCAGATTCAGAAGCTGTCCAGACGTGAAGTAACGCCTCACTTTGTGTAGGATACCCAGCTTTTTCTTGCAATCTAAGATGTGGACTCGATGGTTGAGCCGAAGTTGAGGTCTGACGTCAACTCCATGCTCAAAAGCTCCAGACGGTCAGTGACTAGTACAGACGCACTTCGGAAAGTATGAGATAACTCAAAAGGGCTCCTTTTAGCGCTGAAAAAACAAGCCTGCGTTTTCTGAGCGTTGAATTTGACCAGATTGTCGTCGCCCCATTGGGAAACGAGATTTATAATAGATATTATAGTAGGATTTAACATAAACAATATGAAAAATTATTGTAAGTGAGTCGTGTGAGTGTGGAAGTGAGGAGGGGTGAGTGTCAGTGGAGGAGAGAATCGTGGATGGCAGGTAAACGTGTCGTCCTATTGTGAACACCTCTGTTTAAATACATGCCACGACGCTTTAAATGACACAATAAACTGTCGTCACAACATAGCGGGACGTGCCCAAAGTCAGCGAATTAGTATCAACTTTTTGAGTACAGTTGTCCTTTTTTTAAATTCGTTGAGGTAAGTTCAAAAGTTGTTTTGAACTGGCTATCTTTCCTCAACGATTATGTATATAGTAGATTTCTAGATAACATTATGGTTATTCTGATTTTAACAAAGTTAAGGTTGCAAAATGGCAAAGGTAATAGCCGTTGAGAAACATTTTAAATTCTCATTTCGAGTTATAACAGCCGCATATACCCGTATTTTTATTTAATCTTCAAACCGTTTGGGTTCAAAACTCTTAGACTGTAGGGCCCTTGTACTCACAGCCTTCAAAAAAAGCCTGATTAATGGTTCCCGTGACCCGAGGGCTATTACTTTGGCCGAATGCTAAACATGGGGCGGCACGTGGCAATGCCACGAGTCTCTTGGGTACTTTATAAGACGACAGTTTTGAGGATGAATAGGCTGCTATATTTTAGTTTGTAGTTTTAGTAATCGAAAACTACACTAATAGATAAGGAAAAGTTTGTTTGTTAGTTTGATCGCGCTAATCTTCGAAAGTACTGGGTGGATTTGGATGAAATTTAGCACGGAAGTAGCTTGAAGTTTGAGGAAGGATAGGTTACTATTTACCCGACTGCAAAAGAAGAAGGTTATGTTTTATTGTGATAAAGTGCACGAAAGCGAAGCTCCGCGCGATGCTGGAGTGAAATAATAGTACCAAGCTAAAAACGACATGTTTTCTACGTAAAGTTTCAGCTCAATTTAGCACTTCTTTTTATTTTAATATTCATATACAATAAACCAACTTTGTGATTTGGAGAGCATCGGAAAACCAAGCTCCTTCGGGATATACAAAATTTTAAAATGGAATTTTTGGCACACTTTCACCAACCCTGACGGTAGTTTAAACAGAAAATTACTTTTTTCGCGAGATTACGAAGTAAATTGAGTCGTAACAGTTGCCCACCGAAAATTATTACTAGAACAAGAGGCTGAAAGAATTGCGCGAATAAAAAAATAATATTTTACGGAGGGTAAATTCTCAAATGTTTATCGTTAAACGAAGGTTAGGTTACGGTTTTCTGAAGTTAACGTTATAAATTGGTTTCGTTATATTGGGATGGCCAGTTGATATGTTTTTTGGGGAAATTCAGCAATTTGCTTTGTTATTACTTTATTTTTTGCGACGGCAATTGTATGTGTAAAATTAGTTTTAAGTTGACTTTATTGATCGGTTATTAAAGTTAATATCATATATTTTAATTATTTTTTGTCTTGGGAGCAGTGGTGACCCTGTTTTTTATTTTTTTTTGAACGCATATACAAATTACTAGTGTACATTAACAGCCACATTAGTTGAGAACTGTGTCGTAGCTATTAGCGCCCACCTCTACGCGGTTGGAAACGTTAGCGTTCCGAGTTTAATAGAGCTGAAGTTAAAGTAAAAATGGATAGACAAACCGGTAGGTGTAAGAATAAATAGGTGTTCTGTGCATGTGAGTGTGTGTGTGTGGGTGCGTATTATGACTGCATAGGAAGGCTATGTAGTAAAGACATAATAGCCCCCTGTGGTTCCAGACAAGACTTAAAATTCGTATGTCGTGGGTTCGAACCCAGGGAGGCACAATAGTTTGTGTAATTTACATCATTTGTAAATTTTTTCGTTTATGCTCACAATGGAACGCCTTGCCGCAATTACAAAAACGGATAATTTTATAATCTACTGCTTTCCAACATCATATTTTATGCGCGGTGGAGTACATCGAATGGATTGACGATGGGTCACGTAAACTCACTTACGCAGTATCAGGCCACCGCTTATCCAAGGCTCCATATTTGAATGCATGTCGTACACATTTTTAACGTAATCTTCATATTTCATCGGCTTTTCAAAATTATATTTGAAAAAAAACGATACAATATGTCACAATATGAAGCCACGACAGGAAATTTAAAGAAATCTAAATAATTTAGGTTTCTTTCCGACAAACTATACTGCAGTTTTGCAGAAGATATATGTATGTATGTATCCAAATGTAACTGTTTTAATATGTATAAATAAAAAATAAAAAACTTTTGGACTACCACGTTAGACTAGTGTTCGCAAGCGAG
Organism: Tholera decimalis; assembly: GCA_943138885.2. NCBI lineage: Eukaryota > Metazoa > Arthropoda > Insecta > Lepidoptera > Noctuidae > Tholera > Tholera decimalis. The sequence goes on along the minus strand of OW964570.2, from coordinate 29,220,697 downwards.
ACTTCTGAGCAATATGTCTCTGATTCGAAACCCGAGTCGGGCAAAAGTACTATTGGATTTTCCTGTCAGAAATATCTCAGTAACTCCAGGCTACTGAGTTTGGAAGTAGATGATGTGATACCCCCGTGCCTTAGAAAGCACGTTAGTTAAGGCGTTGGGCTTGCACCTGATCTCTCACCGGTTGTCCTGGATTACCATCCCATCTGACTATGAGAGCAAATGAGCGGAATGTGCACCTGTACCTGCATACACACATTTATGTACTTTAACCTCTCGAGCCCCAGCAGCACAAAAGCGTGCCAGTAAACAAGTATTAGTTGAGTCCCGCTGGCACAAAATTTGTGTGCCAGCGGGGCTCAACTAATAGTTGACATATATAATGATGGGCCTTGAGAGGTTAATATCTCCTGCACCACTAGTTAATCTTTGCTGGGTTGAAAATTGTCAGAAGGACTATTTCTAAGGGCCTTAGTAGCCTGAAATAAATAAATATTATCAATTCTGTTTTTACCCGACTGCAAAAGAAGGGTTATTATATGTATAAATTCGGGGATCAGGAGCTGATCTCCGGCCACCGTAGACGCGGGTCTGCGGAAGGCGAGCAGGGGTAACTCACCGTTCGGTAAGGACCAGACACGGGTCGGCGGCGCGCCGTGTTCCGCGCGCGCCTCAAAGAGCAGTCAGCAGCATTGATGGGGCCCGACAGGGCCATTGCCTGACGGGGTTGCAGGAATTGTTCTAAAGTGATACCGCGGCCTCGAAATGCAGGGTTAACAGAAGGAGCAGGTTGGGTTTTTAGTCAGTAGAAGTCTGACACTCTCTTCTGCTCCACCCACGTCGGGAGGGGTCAAAAGATGATTCTCCCACCCAGAAAAAAAAGGAGCAAAACGCAAAAAAAACATATTGAATAATAAGTAATCAAACGGAGTCAGCCGACTTCGTATTCCCAACAGCAATAAATACTGCGTTGGTGGCGACTAAAAATACCCTTTCATAAAGAGAATAACCGTGGGTGTTCAAGTAGAATTAATGAAGGCCTAAAAATAGAAAGTAACCCGTAAAAATATGTTAAAATCTCAGTTACAATCATCTCCCTGACTGTGAAAGTTACACTTGTCAAAAATGTTATATGGGGTTGGCAAAACAACAATTTTCCTGATCCTGACCTGTAACTGGTTCCAATTTCTTTCATAACACATCACACTCAGTCCAAATAGGTATGTCACTTAACATAGAGGTTTACCCTAATTTGAGAGGCAGTGCTCACAATATTACTTAGTAATACGTAGTAGACATCTCTAGCTTAGACCCCAGTCCCTCTAATATTTTCAGTATTGTACTGCTTCGCAATTAAATATGTAAGGTTACTGTTAAATATTGTGACTGTAAACAAACTCTTGCAACTTAGTTAAGCTTGTTAAAATCTATAATGTACCTATACATATTTATCGTGGCAATAAAGTATGATTATAAAATTAGTATATACAACATGTAATTTAAATATATATACCAAGTGCACGGCGTCTTTGGATGATAATAAACGATATGGGGTTTCCGTTACACATTGTATATACAACATGTATCGTAATTAACGTACACCCTCAAACACCCCAATTAGAAAATTATGTTATTATCATAATACATACTCTGAATTTTAGGTTTACTTGTTTAAACAGTTTTCTTTAAGACTTTAACTTCATTTAAATGACTTTCATATTTTTTTTAATGTGTACTGAATGACGGAATTTATATAAATCTGCATTTAAAAAGTTACTACTTTAATTTACGGTCCATGGTTAGTTTGTTTTTACTATACAGCGAAAGTGTAATTTGAAATTTACGTAGATTTAATTGCTTTGAGATAAAAATTATCGATATTAAAAACGATAAAAACCGATTCAGAAAACGATACTGAACAAACTAATTTCAGGATGTGCATTAATTATGTTACATGTTGTAGAGGTTGCGGGAATGTTCAAATGAGATACTGCGGCCCCGGAATGCAAAAGCAACTGAAGGAACAGGGTGGGTGTTTAGTCAGTAGCAATATTATGATACTCCCTCCTACTCCATTCAGAGTATTAGGAGCTTTTGATGATTTTCTCCCAGAAAAAGTTTCATAAATACATACCAGTTACCTCACTGTGTCGTTATATACTCACTCACTGATTACTGAGAATGACTGAAATACTCGTATGATATCAGATTCAAAATCAGAATGCTTTATTTGTAAACATGGGTCAAATTACAACAGCGTGCGAAATGTTACAGATAGGTAGATCCACTATGATTTGCCTAAAAGCGTACACATATTATTTAATTGAATTGTCGACATAAGGTATCTATGTAAACTTTTACATTATTAATTAAGTCAATATTAATATTACATGCCTATCAATACAATTTTAAAATACAGTCAATTATTGGTGACGAGACTGATTTTTATTTCTGCATCTTTAAATTATCTTGTAGGTACCTATTTGCAGGCATATTCAACACTATTAACCACGTTTACAAAACAAATAAACGTTAAAACAGGAACAGACTAGAGAGGGGAACATCCACGTGTGGATACGAATCACTCTAAGACTTGCGGATATCCGGGATTACGTTTGTACGCTAGTTTAGTGTACTCTAAAATGTAATTTATTCATTAATTAATTAGTTCTCTGGTTTTGTATGAAGTGAGAAGGGTTAAAGGTCAATATTATACGGCTATACGTTTGAAGCTTTATGTGACCTTATTTTAACTAAGTATTTAATTTATAATATACCACTACTAAGGAACTAGGGATGTGAAAAACGTGCAGTTATAATTTACCAGTAGGCATTCAAAAATTCTTGGCAGGGTTGTGAGAATGTTCTAACGATATACTGAGTCCCCGGCACGCAACTTTAACTAAAGTTTGTCACTCCGTTCTACTCCAATCAGACCGGGAAGAGTCATTAAAAAGTATTTCACTTGAAAAACAAGGCATTCAGGCCTAATACTTTTACAAATATTTTTTTTAAGTCATAAACATGACATACTTATTTTATTCATGCCATTGCGTAAGGACGCATTGAAAATTCTTTTCTTTTTAAATTTCTTTCATATGTCTATACTGAGAAAGCAGTGTAGTGGCTCAGTGCAGCTAGTAATGAATAAATATGACCATAGACATCTGATATGTTTTTAAACACTACGCCCCGGGATTGGCATTGCGTTTTGACAGCTGAAATAAACGATATTTTTTTTTAATTAACGTTCAAAAGTGAAATTGTAAACTCTATAATAATAAGTTCTTAAGGCTACCTAAATTATAAGACCTAGGCATTTCACTAATAGCAGTAAACTAAAATGAGCGCACATGTCTAACACTCTTCACAAACGTCAAGTCACTGATGCCCATCCTTTTTTATCTCTCTCTATTCAAAGACTCAAAATATAAACACGTTTTTTCAGCTCCGCATTTTTCTAACCCTATATCATTCAAGGGCCATGATATCATATCATATCATATATGAGCATGATATCATTTTCACTCCTCCTTATAAAACCCTAGTTTGTCGCTCAAGCGAGAAAAGGCATTGTGTCGGAACATTTAAAAGGCAATTTCGGTATCATTACGTCGTTTTGGTTACAATAGTGTATGGTCGATGGTTGGGTACAATGGTGCCTTGTAGCCGGATCCGACAGCGCGGATAATGTGGCCGATGTGTTGGATTCCATATGTCGGATATTTTTGACGTTACGAACAACACTTATGTTTTGGAAAAGGGTGTGATATCTGGCTTATCTTTTCTTCGAGTTTTTTTTTGTGTTTGGTACAAATACACTATTACTAGTTGGCTATAGAATTGAATTACATGGTGGTCGTTTCATTGTTTGGTTTAAAAAGGCAGTAATCATGAAGTTTTGGAGTTTGTTTCATGGTCACGCAAATATGTATACGCCTCATGACTTTAGTTTTATAAATAACTCTTACTCATAGCATCCATTCATTTTTCTGACGTTACTAATGACCAAATATCAAGTATAGCGCTGTAAATACGCTTAATCATTATCATGATTTCAGCCGAAAGCATTTTCAGGGAGGAAGGGGAATTTTTGAATAACTCTTCCCACTTGAGTGGAGTGGAAGAAAATGTCAGACTTCTACTGACATGTTATTACATCTGTTAGTGTTTAAGGTACCTTTTTTTAAGGTACCTTTTCTTATTCATCAAATGACTTCGCCCGCTAAAATCCCACCCAGTTCCTTCAGTTATCTTCCGAATTCTCCCAATTCTCTCAACCCCGGTAGGTAATGGCCCTATTGGGTCCAGTCATAAGTGCTGACTGCGCTTTGTGTCGCGCGACCCGGGCATGGTCTTTACCGCACGGTGAGCTACGCCTGCTCGCCGCCGTTCGCAAGTGTTTAAGGTACCTTTGTGCCAGAAAAATATAATATATTAAATTATTATTAATTATCTCAAAGGCTTCTTCTGAAATAGAAGCTTGCTATGAATAAAAAACTGTTAGCGATAAGAAAGATTTAACTATGCAATACGAAAGCTTACCGTATATACTACGAGTATAGTAAAAATATACTGCTTACATAACCGACACCATTATCTATGGACCGACATTAGGGCTCCTCTATGATCCTCTTAGAACCGATATTAAGCACTCCCTTTCCCTATGGAGATCAACTCATTACTTTTTATATCACCATGTCGTTCAAATAATGACCGGCCTTACCAAAGAGAAAATGAAGAATTTTCCCTTTTTAAATAAAGAAAGGAACAGACAAAATGACACAGCGGTTGTCAGTTAATTTTGAGGGAAATTGGGGAAAAGAGAAATAATTTAATTTTTGTTTTTAAAGGCTTTTTAGCCTTTTTTATTATTACTGTTTATTGTACGCCGGAATGAGGACACCATTCCAAAGTAATTAAATCTTGAAAATTTACTAATGTGCTATTAAGTCATAGTAAAAACACATTGAAATTTCTATTTCAAAGATTAATTTTAAAAATACTGCTAAACCTAACTATGCACATAAAAAAAAAACTTAGGCTTCAAAGTACTCATCGCTGTCGTCCGGAAACGTGCCCAGAAGACTGGCAGAATTGCCCCTTAGTATGGCAATGCTTAATTCTTTGGGCATATTTGATTATTATTTTATGTAGAATTTGACCTTCTTATTAAAGAACCTAAATTAAAGTCAAGTTGAGCTACGCAATAACTGACAAATGCTTGCACTGTTTAAACGGGTTTAAACTACATGGGTCTTATATGATGGTGGTGTTTCTTTTCAGGGTAATCAACTAGGAAATATTGTATGTATGTAATCTAGTTTAAAGGAGAATGACCAAAAGTGTATGGAGCTTGGTCCAAATATCCACCACTAACGAGACCTATGTTGACTTATAGTCCACTAAATAGAGAGTAACTTTCAGTATGAGACAAAAAAAATATTCTTTCAGTAAAAAGTTACGACTGTATGAAAAATAATAATATTTTAATTTAGTTTTAATTGACTATACAACGTGTAATTTAAAGGGTATATACATACCAAGTGCATGGCTTCTTTGGATGATAACAAACGATATGGCAAGGGTTTTGTAACCCTAAGTCTACGTGTGTAGAACTTATTACAAATTCCAATACACTGATACCAGAGACCGAATTTTTCAAATAAAGAAGAACGAAAAAAATTATCGTTTTATTGGCAAGTGACGTGGAAAGTTATTGACCCTCGTAGTGCTGTGACACGTTTGTTATGATTGGTATTCAAGAAATATATGAAAACAATAATTTGGTATCAATTCTTTGAGTCAGTTATTTTGTGCTGAAAATGTGCATAGAGACTCCATACCAGATGTTGTCTTCAGCCCATTTGGATAGATATGGGGTTTCCATTACACGTTGTATATTTAAATCCATTGCGCAAGCGCACAATGACTTGTAAAAGTGTTATAACTAATTTGCCAAATGACAGCCGAGACAAAAGACATGCTTTCCGAGTAGTATCACACCGCCAAGTTCCAAACTTCGTGCTACTACAGAGAAATTCCTTACAGAAACCCAATAACACTTTTTGCCCTACTCAGAAATCGAACCCGAGACCTATTGCTCAGCGGTCGCGCTTGCAACTACTAGGTCAACAAGACATTACAGTATTCAGATGTATGAAAGGATACTCAAGATCAATCAACATAATACCTAGTGTGTAGAAGTTTGTGGGTGTGGATTTGAAAAACTTACCAACGAACTCCCGTCCACTGCCTCGAGCATCCCATGGGCTCGGCGTCGTGTCCAGTCGCCCTAAATCCAGCTAAACTTCACTGCACATGTATTTCCACAGGCGTTGGTTTATATTTCTCGTATCTTGTGGGGGTTGTAGCATGAAAATCACAGAAGGACCATTTCTTATTAGAAAAAAGTTTTTTAGCGCGCGGTGCACGTTGCTTTACGAGTTGAGCCGCATAGTACAAGTGAAAAAGCACGCGGAAGAGCGGTGCCACTGTCGCCCTTCGTACACCAATCGGATTGCTCAGCGAATAGGCGATAAGCAAGCCGACAAGTTAATCAAATCAGACTCTTATTACTACACACAAAGGCTTGAGTACTAGTTGTGGGGTGAAAAACTATTCAAATTCCTAAAACTAAATGCCTAATACCTATCTTATAGAGAACGGTACGTAACACCTAGTAATTACCTTGTTTTTGTTTTCGGATGGGAACTTTGAAAAGGCACCTGAACTTTCGGGGTAAGGACCAGGGACTGTGGGATTCTTAACTCATTAGAACCATCCCAGTGAACACCATCAGCACACTTAAAGGACCTCGTTACCTGTAAAACTGTTACGGTACATCCTTGGGGACCTAGTAAGTACCTACATAAAAAAACGAATCTTCTCCCGAGTCTATCTCCTTAATAGTAAGCCCTAAATAATACAATTATATTTAATAATTCTTCTGTTATTTAATAAAGTATCGTTCCCCCAATTATTGCGGTGACTGAGCGCAAGATTGATTCATATCGTTTACCAAATGGAGCGGCTAAATTTAATTGAATACTCTATAAATAATTTAATAGATTCTTCTTTCTTTTTTCCAACTTCTTTCATTATGATCCTTAGAATCATCTTGTATTTTATTAGGTCCCTGCTAGAAATAGAAATTGTCAGCTGAAAGTATTTTTATACTTGTCCGTATAGTGTAGGTACGATTGTCGAAATTTTAAAATAAATGGCGCTGATCTCGTATAATTTCGGCACCATTGATCTGTCTATTTACATACTCGTAAATAATTTTTTGTACGTTTGTTCATTGTTACACGTGTTCAAGTAGAAGATTTGACGAAGCCGTCAGACAGGTGGTTGAAAAAAATTCCACCAATTGCCATTACTATTGCCAATGCTATTACTATTGGCTGGACTAGCCGGGGTAACGCATCCAAGCCAACTTTTACGCGATCCGTCAAGTGGTTCGAGTAAGGTTATTACTTATACGTGTTAGTTTATATTCTGTTTTGGTCAATATGGCCAATATTTATATACGTTATCTCTTAATTTTTTATAATACAATATTTTTTTGCAAAAAATAGAACCGGCTATAAATTTTTTTTTTCACGCTTTTCAGTGGATCGGTTTGTAATTTATCTAGTTACAAAAGCCATAATGTCAACAACTTATCACCTTTTACAAAATATTGCTTTTCCCGATGCATAGCCGTTAATTTTTGAGGAGTTCTCCTGGTACTTGACCATCAGCTCTACATCACCATATGTATTGTGACGAGCATAAAGTGTTGAACATCCGTACTCAAGTAATCGAAACGCAATCCACGAAATATTTATTATTGAGGAGTTTCAGTGGCCATCTGTGGTTTTCATCATCAGTTCAACTTCCCCAAATGGTACTTTTCGGAAGCAACTGCTCAAGGTACTATAAGAAATACCCAAAACGCTACAGGTGTGCCTATAATATTTGAATAGTTCCCTCGATTTCTCCAGGATCCCATCATCAGATCCTGATTTCGTAACAATGGGACCAACTAAAAAGTATACTCATTCAAACACAAAAAGATTTTTTGAAATCGGTCCAGCCGTCTCCGAGTTATGAGGTAACATACATAAAAATAAAAAAATAAGAAAGCACACGTATCCTCTTTGTAATTTTCTACCTTATTGCTTGTCAAATCAATAATTCATATCGACAATAACTTTGTAGGTATAATTATAGTAATAAGCAGTCAATGTCTAATTTTCAGTTACACAGTCAAAGTGTTAAATCCAGAACAAACAATTTACTCCTCTCCCACTGCAAATCGATTCCCATTCAACTCTGCCAGTTTTCCCCAAATTTCAGTATTCCTACAAAATTAACACGTTCGATGCAAAACGCTTTCGTCTCAGTCCCGGAATACAAATTACCCAAACCGTGTTACTCGAGAAGACTTGGGTACGTACGGTCCGTACATCTGATTTATAACCGTACCGAACCGGGCGTATTTATTGTAATAGCCGGTCCGGTATTGTAAGAAATTTGCAAGGGTGAATAGAATATTTTGAGGAGGCTCTTTGTACGATAATCTCTTGTGGTGCGAGTGAAATATCTCTTCAGAAGTATTTTTGGTTTAATGTTTAATTCTCGATGCTTAAAGAATGTAAGTTTACGAAAGAAAGTTAGTAAGGAATCGAAACCGGACTTTTTTATTGACGATAGAATCACATTTGACCACCATCTCACCTAATGGGAAGAGATGATGTGGACGCAAACACCCATGCCCCGAAATGACCTATTCACTCTTAATGACTCCCAGGTTATAATTATTAGGAAACTCAAACTCCGGCAAGGAATTCCACTCCTTAGCTGTACGCACAATGAAACTATTCATAAAACGTTTTATGCGTATGGGTGGGATGTCTACCATGTAACGATGGTCCATCGCCGTTCATCTTGTAGTTCGATGATGGAATGGGGTTGGAGGAATAAGTTTGTGCAATTCCATCGCACACTCTCCGAAGTGTAACCGTCGCCGATGCTTAAGGCTCTGAGACTATCACCATCTCTTTACAATCTAAAAAGTTCTTAGTTACTTTGGCCACATTGTACGCGGAGAACCAAATAATTTTATAAAGTTTGTTGTCACTGGTAAACGTCCTCGCCACTCTCCCATCCGTTCGACTGACCAGATCACGACACTCACGGGCCTTCCAATCACGTAAGCATTGATGACAGCCGAAGACAGGAATGGAGGAAGAAGAATTATGACTGAGGCTACTAAGACTCTTTGATATGGCGACGACCTTCAGTAATGAAGAATGCGACAGAAGAAGAGAAAGGAATTATAAAAGTCGTATTATTGAGACTTGTATGAAAAACGCTTTTAATAAGGCAGAATTTACATAGCCTTTTTTTTTTTCGAGAAATCATCAACTTAATCGTCCTAAACTAAGTGGAGCGGAAGAAAATGTCAGAGTCCTGCTAACTAAAAACCTACCCTGTTACTTTAATTGCCATTGCAATTGCCGCGGGATCTAGTTAGAACATTCCGCAACCCCATCGCGCAGGCAATGATCTTATCGGACCTTATCATAAGTCCTGAATCGAGACGTCGACCAGGACTCAAGTCACGCATTGACACACTTCAGACTCCTGACATTATAAATACCAACTTCTGCACTTCAAATCGTTTTATATCTTTGTCGATTCTAATTATTTGATATACACGTATGACCCGTCAACCTTTAAAACACAAGTGAACAGGCATCTTCTGGGCTTGTTCCTTCCATCATAGACTTCATCTAACGATTACCATCAGGCGTGATTGAGGTCAAGAGCGGGCTTACCCGTAATAAAAAAAAATTATTGGTTTATAAATAAATAAATAAATAACATAAGGGCTTTCCAAACTTATTTTCACTGTGACGCCCTCGGGAAGTTGCCATATTTTTGCGACGCCCTGGCCTTCTTGCCATACATTTACCTACTAGTTGTAGTTCTAGCTTAATAACAATTTGTCAGAAAAATCTAAATAGGTAGCATCTAATTTTTTTATTAAGTATTCAACTATTTATTCACACATACAGGTGGAATAAAATTATAAGAAACAATTATGGACCCTGTCGGGCACAACAAAATTTAAAATAGGTAGGAGAGGAAGAGCGCTTTGTTTGATTTTCCACAATAGGTAATATTTATTTAAAATTTGATCATGTTATGTCTGTGCTATATATTGTATTTATAAATTATTATATGGAGTTATTATTATTATACAATGATTTTTATATATATTTTTTTGTAACATCTAATTTGGTTTAATTATACATTAATGTTACTATTGCATGTTTTACAACATCCATAATATTTTTCAATTTCTATTTAATATATAATTATCTATAAAAATATATTATAAGTTAATGGATTCATACAAATTCGTTATTTTAAGTCATTTATTTCCCTTATTTATTAATTAAGTAAATAGTTATGTCATACCTATTTATTATTGAATTGAGTATTTATTTATTTTATTTTATGAATTTAATATGCCATAATGGTTCATAGGTGGACCTAAGTCAGTTTGAAAATTGAACAAAACATTTAGATCGCCTCACGACACCCCTGGGATAATACCGCGGAGCCTCAGGGCGTCGCGACGCACAGTTTGGGAAGCACTGATATAATCTACGGAACGCACTATATAATAATATTCTTTAACAAAGGAATTCGTGATTAGACACGTTTTCTACTCGAAATATTTAATAACCCTTTTGAATATTTCAGTTAGGTGATTGTTAGTTTACTGTCAACATTTTAGAGGATTTACTGCTAAAGTTGAGCTTGACAAATACTTAACTTGAAATCCTGAATTAATTAAGCGTACATCAATTCGTCAGTTTGTTTGCCTTATTTAACTTAGATTATTTTATTTAAATTTTGTATTGTCTTATGTTTTGTTTAACTGCTTTTTTTGTTACAAATATATTTTACGTATTTTTAATTTGACTTGTGACTCCTATATAAGATGGTACTTATATCAATCCAGGCTATTGACGCTATCAAAGATTAGAAGTGCATCTTCTAATCTTTTATACAGATAGATAGATAAAACTTTTATTGGTCAACAGAAGACATAATTTGCGCTAAATGTTAAAATTTGGTTTTCCATATTGTTATGTAAGTCATATGGCATTGTACTCCTTGTAAATAGATTTGTTGGCACATTTTTATATTACTCCATCATTATCTGCTTAGCCATTTCAGAACTATTTTGGGATTGGCTTCCAGTCTAACTAGATGCAGCAGAGTATAGTCCTCGTCACGTAAGTTGGCAAGGTTTTGACGTAGCGGGGGTAAGTTCGTGCACTTAGTGGAAGAAAAGTGGTCACTTTTACTGCTTGCCATTATTCTATGGTTATTGTCATCATTTATTTTTAATCATGTCTGTTCAGAAGAATGTTAAAAAAGAAGAGGAATTCATTCGTTAATTCGGTATTATAAATAAAATAGATGGAATACATAATTACATTTAAAAGTGAAAAAAATATACAAAAAAAAACAATAAAAATAATATAATGTTCTAGTCGTCACAATTAGTTAATAAAACTACTACCCCTTTTATTCTTCTTTTTTCCCCGTGTTCTAAAGACAGTGACGTATTCGGAATTTCAACCTTCCTTAACTATAGTCTGCGTAAAACGGTATTTGGTCCTGGCATTGTAATCAACTTACCTAACAAAAACTAAATTTAAAACAACAACTCGTAACAAAAACAAAGGGTACAACTTTCGTGTACGCAAGTGTATTCGGGAGCAAATTGAACGAGAACTACTGACGCACCAATCGTGCGCTCGGAGCGGTGCTACGTCATACCCCGCGTCCCGCTGACAACCGCTGACACCTAAAAATCGACTTCTGCGCATTGATCGACTCTTGCCAAGTTATTTGACGAGAACTATATTTATGTTTTATATGGAGCAACTGCCTGTCTGACCTCCAACTCCTGAACTCTCTATTGCAGATTTCGCGCCGGTCTATCATTGTCGAGGGATGGCTTTCTTAGCCTAGATATCATATGTGTTATAAAATATATGTGTCATAGTTAACGTATTGATAAGATCTCATGTAAATATGTATCCAAAAATCACAGTAATGAAATGAATTGAATTGAATTGAAAATAGAATGTTTGTTGGAATGTTGTAAATATCTACTTGTAGAATGCATAATTATGTCATGTAAACATATATGTGAGTAGGAAGTTTATGTAAGTACCTATTTTGTTTAATGTAAGTTACGAGCGATTCTCGCCAACAAACTTCGAAGTTTGGCGAGTAATATGTAATAAAAAACAATACTTGTCAAAAAAAACAAGTCTCGCAACTCAGTTCTTCTACCGTAAAAAGTTGTGAGATCCGTGTAATACCAAGTCGGTTATTCATGAAAACACAATATATCTCACAATTAATACATACATATATAAATTAGATTGTTTTTGCGATTGCCAAGTCAATATATTTATTTATAACGTTAAAGATTTTTAATTTGATAACGGTCACTATAAGATGTTGTTAGGTTAGATAATTACGTAACAACTTAAGATAGAAGGCCTTAAAGAAAGAAATCCTTTAAGTAGGAACTGAATAATCGAATAACCGACTTGGTATTACACGGATCTCACAACTTTTTACGGTAGAAGAACTGAGTTGCGAGACTTGGTTTTTTTGACAAGTATTTGTTTTTTATGGGATCTCATTTCTTTTTGTAGATAGTCCTACTATTTTCCTTCTACTTCTTGTATACCAACAACGAATTTTCTTAAAGCCCTCTCTCTGGCTTGTTTATTCCGTTGACCATTTTACAAGTTACCTTTAAACATAATTATATATAGATACCTATCTACACCTATTATTCCATTATATTATACATAATTATATATAGGTACACTGATTAATTAACTGAAAATGTAATTTATGCAGTTGATGTATCTAGACTCTAAAACTGGACGGAAATTGAAAAATATTTTAGTTTTTCCTTGATTCATATACTAAACACTAATTGTATTCTAAATTTGAAGCTTCTATGTCTGCTAGAAGTGCCTTAGACTTGATGATCGGTCAGTCAGTGAGTGACAAAATTAATAAGAAACTTTGACTCGTTATAATTCTTAAACTACTGGTTCAAATTGAATGAAATTTGAACTATACCGCGTTTATACAATGCTTCCTTGGTTACTGAAAATTCAGGCTTCTAGTTTTATCCACGAAGAAGTTATAGGGGGTCGAAAATGGGCTGAATTGCTTCGAGAAAAGTATGGTACGGCCGTGCCGCTTTTTGCTCGACTTGGCGGGAGCACTTCCGTGCCCCCAGATTATAATATCATGTTAATAATGCAAAAAAATTAATTAAAAAAAATACAACCCAGTATCTGGGTAGCACGATACCCCTTGTCTAAACCAGTATCAGATTTACTGGATTCTGACTAACGACTGTCAAAGATGGTTAATTGACAGCTGAAACCAACGATTTAACGAGCTTTTCAAGGCCCCCGTAGGATATCACACCACCAATTTCCAAAAATCTTTGGCTTGGCTACTTTTGAGAAATTCCTTAAAAAAAAAACCCAATAGTACTTTTTGCCCGACTCTCGCGAATCGAACCCGAGACACTCGACCAACGAGATAGTTTTCAACTTTTATAATACTCAGTGCTATACAATACACATATTTCCTTCAAACGATGGTGAAGATAAGTAATCATTTCCATTCTAATCGTTTTAGCATTTCAGAAATACAACGTGTAACGGAAACCCCATGTCTATCCAAAAGGGCTGAAGACAACATCTGGTGCGGAGTCTCTATGCACAGTTCTAGCACAAAATAACTGACTCAAAGAATTGATACCAATTTATTGGTTTCATATATTTCTTGAATACCAATCATAACAAACTTGTCACAGCACTACGAGGGTCAATAACTTTCCACGTCACTTGCCAATAACACGATAATTCTTTTCGTTCTTCTAGTTTGAAAAATTCGGTCTCTGGTATCAGTGTATTGGAATTTGTAATAAGTTCTACACACGTAGACTTAGGATTACAAAACCCTTGCCATATCGTTTGTTATCATCCAAAGAAGCCATGCACTTGGTATGTAGGTATATACCCTTTAAATTACACGTTGTATAGACAACGAAACCCTTATTTATCCTACAGAAAGAGCATACTCCCTTCACAAAAACTTCTGAAACTCCCCTAAATTAATAAACACTTCTAATACGGTTGCACTTAATTTACTCAGCGTTTTCATAAGCAGCTGAACTTCGAATATAAATAAGGAAACGGCGGTACTTACGCATATTTTCCCAACTCCTAACTTTGCTGAAAGTTATACATTTTAAAACAAGTTGCCGAGATATTAAACTTTGATATTTCAAGACAAAAACTTGAAAGATATTAATTTAGGTGCGTTCATCTAAGGGTCGGATCGATGGGGAACTCGTTTTTTTTGTAATGCTACAAGATAAAGTGATCAGACGACCATAATCTTTCCTATCTCTTCTATCCTATTCTACTAATGTGAATACGAATGTTTGTAAGGATCGATGGATGTTTGTTGGTCTTTCACGTAAAAAAGTCTTCTGAACGGAGACTCTGAATGAAGTTTGGTTTTTTAAATAGTTTTTACCTGGGAAAACCCTCTTAGGCGAAGGATGTTGCGTTACCAGTTTTAATAAAAATCCAATAATCACGTCATTTTTCTAACGAACTATGTGACCATCGATGAGATGGTTTTTTGAATAAATTTATCATTATAATATGATCCTATAATTTTATCTGTGTATAATGTTCTCTTCATTAAGGTATTATATTTTTAACACTTTAAACACTTAAATAAAAACCTTAAACTAAATATACACATCTAAAAATAAACTTTATTTAATTTTATTCATATGTTTTACTTTTATTTTTTACTTTATCTTAAAAATCATTTAATAATTCACCTGTTATTTTGACATTAAAACAATTAATTAAACAAATATACAAAATTAAAATATGGCATCCAGAAATTCGTGCGCATCGCTGTCCACTGGTAATGTGCCCAAAAGACTGGTGGCATTGCCACGTTGTATGGCAATGCTTAACTTCTGTCCGAGGTAAAATCCAGCCTTTGGGTCACGCGAAGTGTCAACTAGGCGTCTGGATAGATCTTTAAATAATTTGTAAACACTCGAACCCCACGATCCTAAGGTTTCAACCCCAAACGACTCGAAAATTTAACTACCAGCAAGGTTATTATATTTCCGCCGCTTGAGGTTCTCAGCAGCCGCAGCGGCAGCGCCAGCACAGCAAGATGAGCTAGGAAGATGGGATAGTGCAAGAGTATCGACACAAGTTGCGTCCCACACTAAAGGCCTACCCATCTTCCAAGGAAGATATTATGGATTCTCAACTGTTGCTTTTATTTAGTACTAATATTGTTATTTTTTATATGTATACGTTTTCTACCTATAAAATTATTAGTTTATGTAATGGTGACTGTTCCTCTCTCACCAGGGGTCATTCAACCATTGATAAAACTAAGCGAACCACTCATTGCAGTAGTGCCTAGGCCTAGCGACACCCTGTGCATAGCGCCGAAAGTCATAATGTCAATCCTAATAAAAATTCATTCGTCATCCGTAATTACTTTTTCTAATCAATCAACCAGCCAGTTCAATTTTTATTTATCACCGTAAATAAATAAAATTTCTTTCCCGCCCTCGATGGGTTTAAAGCTATTAAATTTGTACGTTTGAATGTTGATGGATGGAAAGGTGGTGGAAGGTAAAAAAAAGGAGTAAAAGATGCCGAGATGTCTGACGGGGAGAACGGAAGAAGAAAAAAATATTGTGATGCCCCAAGTAAATGGAATAACGTCAAGATCTTCTTGAAGAAGACGATGACAGGTTTCAAACTTGATTGGAAAAAAATTAATAACATATTTCACAAGTATCTACACAATGTGTAACAGATTAAGCGCAATACCTCAGACACCCCAATTAGAATATTAAATTATGAGTCTAAAACAACATCCGTAACGTTTTTTTATTGATAATAGGCTCGCGTTTGACCACCATCTCACCTGATGGTAAGTGACGATGTGGTCGAAGATGGAGTACGCTTGCCTAGAAGTAACCTAATCACTCTTGACTTAAAGACTCCCAGGTTATAGTGATCACGAAACACAGACTCCGGCAGGAAATTCCACTCCTTAAAAAACTAAATAAATTGAAACTAAACCTAGACATTTTTTAATAAAATACTTATCCTTACTAAACGCAAAACGTATGTGTGTCATACAATATCCCTACGCAGACGTATACACTCATGCAACGTTAGCGGCCGACACGCACACGAGCGTACCGAAACAAACTCAGGGGTCCGTGTCTTTTAAAGTTCATACAATCTATACTGGTTTAATTATATAAGAACCTTGTTGGTTTCAGTCTGAAGCAATCTTTTGAAGAAAGATGCTCACAGATTTGGGTGGGCCTGTCCATACAATGCAAGCTTTTGTCAAATGACGTATAGCTCAACTTAGAACAAGGAGCTTAACGATTTGACGAACATTATCAAGGTATAAGGACGTTTGGGTAGGCCGCAAAAAGCACTCAAACTGCCACACAATCATGCTTAACTCGAATAAAGTAACCTACATAGTTCACATATTCACATCCGTTTATGAGGATTATGTAGATTAGTCTGAAATGGCCTTTTGAGGAAAGAACCACACAGATTTGAGTAGACCCTTCCTGTCAGTGCAAGCCTTTGTCAGTTAGTCTGTAAGCTCAACTTTGGACTACTAAGGAGCTCAACGACCTGACGAACAATGCCAAAGATGGGACATTTGAGTAGAACACGAAAGTACTCAAACTGCTAGACATCGTCGTAAGAAAGAGAGAGAAAATTAAAAAAAAAAACAGGAAATGAAAAAAAAAAATAAGTTAAGTTTATTATGTTACACGTTGTATATAAATGCAGGTAGTGAGTAGTACCTATGTATAGACAGTGAAGAGCATGATAGATTTCTTTATTCCGGATAATCCCGCTCTTGACCCTGATTACACCTGATGGTAAGCGTTAGATGAGGTCTACGATGGCACTTGCTAGCCCAGTAGGCGCAAGATCATTATCGCTTTACGGGCTGACGGGTTATATTTGGTAGGGATCACAGAATCCAACAGAGAGCTCCACACCCTAGCTATGCGCATAATAAATGACGAAATTATGGAAACATAATAATGGAGATCGATAGATGGATAGATATACTTTTTATTGTACACCATAACAGAATTCTGCATCTGGTACACCGGTAGTGAAAAGAAGATGGAGGAATTAGGTCATTTAGCTCCTGCACATACTCTCTGAAGTAGAATCCGTAGAAGACCGACAGGCAAGCAACGTTTCACCGATGAGCGAGGCTGTAAAATTTTGCTGAAAAAACCTCTTCGCCTATAAGCCTTTTGGCTCTGCGATCAATGGAGTCAAGTGCAGCTAGCTGGTATTTTTCTGAAACATCACACAACTGATATCAGGAGGAAGATAATGAGATACTTTTAGCTGAATAATAACAGCCCCAAGCAGTGACGCAAGCCGAGGTCGATCAGTAGATACAAACTTTTTTCATTTCTGTTTATGCTTTTGTATTTGCATTAATACGCTTAGCAAAAAGTGATATTGTGTTTGTAGCGGCAGCGCCGCCACAAACCACCACACGAACAAGCTACCATCTAACTTCGGGTGATTCTTCAGGCTACTGAGAAAATTCTAAAAGAAATTTGCACACATCTTCGCTCAGATTGAGAAATTTCTAATAGAAATTTGCGCACGTCTCCGCTCAGATTGGCTGCCATGGCCGAAATCGGTCAGGAAGACTACATAAAATGCTTAGCAATATCCCGCTTCAACTCTTGCCTTGTACCAAACAGAACGGAACTCGGTATAATGAGTACGCGACTCCGAATACAAAGTGGAGACGACATCGTTTTGATTGTCACCTCTGTTCTGTATTGTAACTGAATGTTTATTGTGTTGTCTTTGACGCGATTGGCAAATGAGAGTTTAGAGGGAATTAAATACACTTGGGCACGTTGTAATTACGAGGTTTTGATTTGATGTTTGAATTATTTGGAGTAGAGACGGTTCTTGCGTTAAGTGTGTGAACGTTAAAATCTTCGGTACTAGTCGACCTTTGTCTGACAACCTCGTATACTTCATAATTTTTATTCAAGATAGAAATATTGTAACGTGTACAATAAAGTATATAACAAATAATTATCAATCTTTTAATGATTTATGTGCTATTTATATTTCGGAAAGTAATCGCACAATCTAATACCACCAAGCCCGTTCCATAGTCAAAACACAATGTGTAATTTAAAGGGTATAATATACATACCGAGTGCACGGCTTCGTTGGATGATAACAAACGATATGGCAAGGGTTTTTTAATCCTATGTCTACATGTGTGAAACATATAAGAAATTTCAATACATTGATACCAGAGGCCGAATTTTTCAAATTTTAAGAACGAAGAGAATTATCGTTTTATTGGCAAGTGACGTGGAAAGTGATGACCCGTTTTTTATTACTGGTATTCAAGAAACATATGAAACCAATAATTTGGTGTCAATTCTGTGAGTCACTTATTTTGAGCTGAAACTTTGCATAGAGACTCCATACCAGATGTTGTCTTCAGTCCTTTTGGATAGATATGAGGTTTCCGTTACACGTTGCATAATTCGAACTGCTATACGCCGTCGTTAAATGGTGGATATTTCCACCCATACGCACAAAAAGTTTTGGGAATACTTACTTTCATTGTACGTACAGCTAAGGAGCGGAATTCTCTGCCGGAGTCTGTGTCTCTTGATAGTTATAACTTGAGGGTTTCTAAGTCAAGCATGAATAGGTTACTTCTCGGTAAGCGTGCTCCATCTTTGACCACATCATCGTTACCATCAGGTGGGATGGTAGGTCAAACGCGAACATATCATCAATAAAAAAAACTAGCGTCAACCACCGGCTCCATCTTCGTAGAGGACCATAATTGTGTAAAGGAAATAGTCACCACAGATGTTAAGTATCGTTATATTCTAATTCAGGATGTGGATATCGTAGAAGTAACAAACAGACATTTTGAGAAGTCATTTTATGTATACCAAATGGAGTTGCGGGATTTTTCTAAACAGATACCGTGGCCCTGAAATGTAATTCAAACAATATGGTGGGTTTACTAAAAACTCATCTAAAACGTCATATAAAATGTTGCCCTGGCGAGACCATATGGCTCGCACTGCCAAAAAAATTATCAGTTCTCATGTAAAGCCAAGCTTCTAACTCTAAAAACTCTTACTTCTTCTAAAATTCTACCAATGTTGTAGTTTTTTTTAATCTTTATAAATTAATTTGGAGTTTTTTATCCCAATGAATGCCAACCCCATCATGTCGTACATTCTACTATGAAACAATGTTTTCTTAAATTAAATTCAAATAAAACTCAATATAGTACACTAAATGTTTTTGCTACATCTAAATTCGGTTGAGCTAAAATTAAACCTACCTGTAATATATTTAAAGTAAACCCATTGTTTAGCCTTTTCATTTCCTCTTGGTTCTTGACGTACAACAAAATTAAATGATACACATCATCTATAATATCGCATGCGTTGTAGTTGGGAGAACTTACTTTTTTTAATTTCAGTAGGTAATACATAGCACATAAAGCATTGATGTATTAAAAGGAGGAAGATATGTTACGCGCTAACATCGCAATCAGTAAACCTGGGCTCGGCGCACGAATACATGCACGGAAACTCACACATCTGTGTTCAGTGTCATCATTAGTCCCAAACCTACAGTTACCGATAGACAAGGACAGAGATAGGAGACGGCGCTGTAGTGGGAGCGAAATCGCCTCAGCTGCCAAATGTTTGCGATTATGAATGAAATGAGATTGCATGTATTTGGTAAGTAGTAAGTGATCCCATGACCCATGTCTCTTATTTTTCTTCCTGGTGTAATTAAAACACTGTTTAGCTACACAAATAGTAATTTGATACGTAGTTATTCCAAAAAAATCCTTAAAAACACGAAGAAACGAGAATTTCTTGAGCTGTGTGATCAACAACGTTCCGTGCGCGACTGAGCGCCTACTACGGGCAATCACTTACTTTAGTAGGACCAAATGCTGTGTCTAGTACCGTATCTTCCTCCTTTTAATATATCAATGACATAAAGACTTATTTTATCATGACTCATTAATACTTCAATTACAATCGATTATTTCTCAGAATTTGAAATCTTCCTAATAACTTCACGCTTCGTCTGTAATCATATTAAATTATGCTTCTAAAAGGCAGTCCTTACATTTAAGGGTTCCTTAGTGAAAACCATGATGACTTTATTTTTGTTTCGTTATCTTGTACCTAAAATACTTATTATAATATTCTATTTAAGATCATTCATTTAAAAAATAGTATGTATTATTCGTTTTTATGTACAACTAGCTTGTGCCAGCGGCTTCGCCCGCGTGGGAAGTTTTTCCCGTGTAAATCCCGATCCCGTGGGAATTTCGCAAAATCCTTTATTAACGGATGCCTACGTCATAACATCTACCTGCATGCCAAATTTCAGCCCGATCCATCCAGTGGTTTGGGCTGTGCGTTGATAGATCACTATGTCAGTCAGTCAGTCACCTTTGAGTTATATATATATATATAGATTCGTGTCAAATGTTGAAAAACCTCACAAGATTTACGTGCAAATCTGTCATTCCATTGTAAGTATGTGTGTCATGTCTATAATAAGCCGATTCAATAATTGACCTTTTTAGTTTTTACTTCTTCATATGATATTAATATAAATTATATAAACAGAATATAATAAAACTTTGGAGTCAATTTTTCTCCAGAGAGAGACCTTTGCGAATGCACGTTAGAGTTGCTCTTTCTTTCTTACTCCTTACTAATATTATAAATGCGAAAGTTGGAGAAGATGGATGTATAGATGTTGATATTGCTCTTTCATGCTGAAACAACTGAATGGATCTGGATGTAATTTGGTAATTAGATGGAATTTTCTCCCGGAATTCCTACAAGATCGGGATTTACGCGGGAAAACCCTCCCTCACAAACAAAGTCGTGGGCTGAAGCTATTAAGTTTACATACAACGTATAACATAAAGGGTATATACATAACAATCGCACGCCTTCTTTGGATGATAGCAAATAATATGGCAAGGTTTTTGTAATCCTATGTCTAGATGTGTGAAACTTATTAAAAAATTTCAATAGATTGATACCAGAGGCCCATTTTTTCAAATGAAGAAGAGTGAAGAGAATTATCGTGTTATTGGCAAGTGACGTGGAAGTTATTGACCCTCGTAGTGCTGTGACACGTTTGTTATGTATGGTATTCAAGAAACATGTGAAACCGATAATTTGGTATCAATTCTTTGAGTCACTCATTTTGACCTGAAACTGTACATAGAGACTCTATACCAGATGTTGTCTTCAGCCCTTTTGGATAGATATGGGGTTTCCGTTACACGTCGTATATTTAGATATTTATTGTTTTGTATACAATGGTATATGTGGTGATTACATATAAAAATTGGACACAAGGATATATAGTTTTAAGCAATCATAATTGTAATAATTTTGGTGTCAACCATTGTTGGTGAGCCTAGTAAATAAATAAATAAAAAATGTAACCGGAATAATTGACTTTCTTGCCTAGTTAGTGTTCCCGCTTAGTTGGCGGCAGAATGGTTGGCTATTGGCTTAATTATAATTTAATAATTTACTTTACTTTTTTTGTAAGATTAATTTATTTAAAAAAACCTAAAAAAAGATATGGGGTTTCCGTTACACGTTGTATAATTTATAACTAAAACTGTAGATGAAAATTCATGATAAAATTGTTTTATAATTATCTTATAAAAATAAATGTAAAACTTATTACTATTACTTACAATTTATTACATATATGCCTACGGAACCCGACTTCACTTTTCACAAAAAAAGCGTCTACCATTCATCCGAACTCGTAAATTCAACCCTCGGATATTGAGTTCATAGTTAATATTGATATTCTCAAAGGCAATTGATTAGATTACTGGAGTAACAGGTTTTCATACTTATTTATATATCATTTCAGCCAACATTCTTGTGGAAAGTATACGTGTTCGTTTCTTATAGGTTTTCTTTTTTAATATCATTTGATAAGGTTATAAGGTTTTGAGATATTTTTTTGCAATATTTATAGAGATCATCCGGAATGCGAAGTTTTGAAGAACAAAAAAACTATTTACCAAAAAATTAAACCGACTCCCAAAAAACACTGCAAAGTGAAAAATAACTTTAATTTCGGTAGTCGGTGTCTTTAGTTTTGTTTTTTCGTTTTTGGCACCGACTTCCGAAATTTAAGTTATTTTTCACTTTGCAGTGTTTTTAGGGAGTCGGTTCAATTTTTTGGTAAAAAGTTTTTATTTCACTCTTTTTAGTTGGATGATTTTTAATTTACCTAGTTACAAGAGCCTAAATGTCAACTACTTATAACCTTTTACAAAATATTGCTTTTGCCAATGCTGGGCCGTTAACTGTTGAGGAGTTCTCCTGGTACTTCACCATCAGCTCTACATCACCATATGCATTGTGACGAGCATAAAGTGCTTAACATCCATATTCCGGTAATCGAATCGTAATCCACTCAATACTTATTATTGAGTAGTTTCGGCGGCCATCTGTGGTCTTCATCATGAGTTCCACTTCCCCAAATGGTACTTTTTGAGAGCAACTCTGCACAAGTTACTATAATAAATACACAAAACGCCATAGGTGTGCCTATAATATTTGAAGAGTTCCCTCAATTTCTCCAGGATCCCATCATCAGATCCTGACTTTGGTGATAATGGTACCAATTTCGACGTATACCCATTCGAACAAAAAAAGAATTTTCCAAATCGGTTCAGCCGTCTTCGAGTACTCGATGATCATACATAAAAAATATATATATATATATATATATATATATACGCGTCGAATTGATAACCTCCTCTTTTTGTCGTCAGTAGAAAATAAGAATAATTTAATGGACCAGAGTTGCAGTAGATTTCTTAACGTAAACAATTAACATTACGAGTATATTCTTGTCTGTAACAAAACTATGTTTTTATTAAAAGGATGTCAACGGCCTCCAAACTAGGGATGTTGCGGATGCCGATTTTTTCATATCCGCGGATGTAAATGCGGATGCGGATTTCTGAAAGCTCGCATCCGCGGAGACCATATAAAAAGTATATGAATGAAGAATTAAAATAACGATATAGTAATCATAATTTTTTTATTAATTAGAATTAGTATGTGAAGTTAAAAATAGGAGCATTATACTTAATAAAAAGTAATATTGTCGCTTTCTCTGATTCAAGCCGGTTACGCAGAGGTTCGTAAATTAAACCCGCGCTACTAAATAATTGTTCGCTAGGAACACAGCCTGATGGAGTGGATAAAAATCTTCGTGCTGTCGGTGATAATATGTTAAATTCCTCTCGATGAACACTCCACCATTTAAAAGGATTCTCATGCATATTGACTCTTTTTTTGAGTGCGATAAGAAAGTAATTCCTTTTTGAGTACAGCTTCAGTGCTACCATTTTCTGGTAAGTATTTCTTGACTTTCATCTTCACTTGACGAATCTAACATCATGGCAAGATCGTTTTTTAAGCATGGCTTTCTGAGGGAACCTGACGTCCCTGGTCCTAGTTGTCCCATAGCCTTTTCCGTGGAATTTCATTCAATTCAATTCAATTCAATTCTCATTCTTTTAGCCCCTTCGGAATTGGCATTAAGAGAATCGGAAACGTCACTTTTGTAAACACTATAATAGTAGTGTTTACAAAAGTTTAACAGTGGTCATTGTATGAGCGAGCTCTCAGGGCACGCGTGTCGTATGTCTGTTTACATTATATTTAATTTATAGTATTTATAATAATATTCCTTTGTGCATTGTATGTACGATTCTAGGTGCGCGTGTCTCAGATGTTGTTTACGATCGGCAGCTTCTCAAAAGCGAAGGGTAGATAGGTTACATATCTATTACGATAAGTAGTATTCCACAGTGCAAACAAACACGTAATGATTTATTTACAAGAAACAAATGATGCGCCACAACAAGCGCTTCGAATCTTGTCACTAATTTTTTCGCTCCCATTGGTTAATGACTCGTGCGAACGGCACGTGTCATTCGCCGGCCGCACCCAATTTCTTTCTGGTTGCAACTTGTCTTACATCCGTATCTGCGTGAAAATCCACATTGATTATTCTGGATGCAGCATCCAGAGCTGCGTTGACAAAATATAAAAATACCTTATACCTTTTGATATTTGAATTTCTGTAAATGTTAAGTTAGCCTGTTATAGGTATCCTACATTGACTTAGAAAAGTCAATGCATTCGGTTCATATTTAATTTAAGGAAATATGACCATGTCTCAACTGAGCATAAACGGATGACCATTCGCCAGAGGAGAAGTTTGTGCATTTTGACAACGCTTTTCTCTTTACTCAACTCTCCCAGCCCTCCTTCTTATCTAATGCCTCACTTGCAATTTTTATGTTCTTCACACAATAAGAATCTACGTTCATCCAATAATCTTCTCTTACTCTGTCCTTCTCATACTGCTGCTGACTTTGTTCATTCTCCTTTTCATATCCAGTCGATTCTCCTCTGGAATGCACTTCCTTTCGAGATCAGAACGGCTGACAGTCGCTATGCATTTAAAAAGAAATTGCGGATCTATTTTCTACACCAATAAGCAGAATTTCCACATTTGGTTTTCATTTGCTTCTTCATTATATATATATTTGTATGTATTTATATAAGTATTTATTCATATATATTATTTATGTAGATTTCTATTTTTTTATGATACTAGGGTTTTTGTGTTATTACTATTATTATATATTTTTTTCTAAATTTACTTTTCACGTACATATTGCACCTTCCACTCTATCTCTTCACCACTCATGGTTGACTGGTAGAGAATGCCTACGGCATTAAGTCCGTCTTTGTACAGACGACAGCACATCAAGCTACAACAATCTGTCAAATTTCTTTAATAGATTTTCAACTTTATCGTTAAAGAAATTAGGTTCAAGGTTGATTGGGAAAATTTGACAGTTTTGAGTAGCTTCATGTGCTGGCGTCTGTACCTATGTGCATAAAGTGTAAATAAATAAAGTTAATAACAGCTGCACGGTTCGATCTTCATAGTTAAGCAACGCTTGTTGAAGACAGTCTGTGGAGTCTGCCTCTAAAGCACATTAATCCTTTGGTCTCTGCTATCATTTGTACGATTTTTGTAGTCGATACGGGTAGTCAGATGAGAGGTAGTCACTCCATGTAAAATACTAATACTTAGATAGATATATTCTTTACTAGCTGTGCCCGCGACTTCGTCCGCGCGATATAGTGACTTTCGGCAGCATTTTAATTTATTTTTTTTATTTTGAAAATAAAACTCGTACTTTATTTGAATGTCGTATTTATTAATATCCAGTCAAGTCTAAAAATAAGTTTCAAGCTTCCAGCTTTAAAAATGACGTAATTTCCATACAAACTTTCATCCTCCATTTCAACGCTTTACAGCCCTTTTTTCGCATTAAAAAGTAACGTATGTCCTTTCTCAGGCTCTAGACTATGTCCTTACCAAATTTCATTAAAATCGGTTCTGTAGTTCAGGCGTGATTGCGTAACACACAGACAGAGTTACTTTCACATTTATAATATTCGTAAGGATTGTACACCATAACAGTAAAACAATAAGGACTTTACAACTAAAAGGGTGTTACAATGGGCGGTCTTATCGCTAAAGCGATCTTTTATACACAACCTTTGGATAGATTTGACACATAGGAGAAAATAAATACGTGGGTAGTCCATGGTGTACTATTTATCTATATAAAAACTATAAATAACATTCTCAAGACATATATAGTATACATATAAATATAAAAAAAGAAACAAAGACATACATAATAACAACAATTTAAGAAGAGAGATAAAGATCCTTTACCATGTTTTTGAAAGACGATAGGGTTGTGCTTGTCTTACTGACACTGGTAGATCATTCCACAGCCGTACTACTTATAACGTACATTATAACGGGCCCTGTCAGAATACCACTTTCTTCGCTAAATATCGTAGCATCTACTGTGATCTTTTAAGTTTGTTATTTTTGTTTATTTTAGCACTGTATTTTTTCCTTTGCGAGTCACAAATAAAAAAATTAATAACAACATAATTTCTGTCTTATCATCTAAATAATGTGTTTGTCCAAAAATCAACTAACTTATAAGCCCAATGATCAATAAAAAATAAAAGGACTATCTTTTATTTTTACAAGACAACTATTAGAGCGCCCATTAAGAATGTTTTGACCGAGAATCGATGAGAAAGAAGCCTTGGGGCATTATCGTTCATTGATAGGAGGAACTATTATTTCTGGAATTCGTGTTATGTAATATTATTTATGAGAGTCTTATGAAGAGATCTTTAAGACAAAAATATTGTCAGTCCTACTAATAATAGGTATTATAAATGCGAAAGTTTCTTAGGACGTATGTATGTTTCGCGCAAAAACTACTGAACGGATCTGAATGAAATTTGGTATGTAGATAGTCCTGGAATAACACATATGCTTTTTATCCCGGAATTCCCACGGAATCGGAATTTACGCCGGAAAACCGTCCCACGTGAACGAATTCGCGGGCAGATGATTTCAAAACTAAAATAAAGATAAAAAGGAACCCACCTCAATATGGTAGCACAGTTTTAACAAGCATATTTTATATTTCTATAGTTATAGAACACACATTCAAAATTGATAAGTATCAAATCGCATTGACACCGCTCAAACACAAACAAACGCATATGAGTACGTAGACTCATTTTGATACTTTAGATTATTTTAATATTTTTTATGGCCTGCATTGTTGCTTTTAAATTGTTTTTTTTTTATTATTGGAGTGGCTTGAAGGTATACTTCGGCTACAGGATTCCTTAACAACAAGAGCTTCGCTGTCTTAATAGTCTCGGAATAAAATGGCTGTGGCATAAAGATGGTCAGACAGACAGGCAGACCATTGCCATTCGGTTACGGAACCCTAATAAATAAAGTGAATTTTGTGTGTATAAATATAAAACGGATAAATTAAACAGTCACCATCTTCCTGCCTTTATTTATAAAATTACATACATAATATTTGGGTACGGCGCAACACGTATTTTTCTCATTTCTACCCAGTCAACCTCCTTTCTATCATTCACAGCCCTTTCGTATCACTGCTCATACATTTATCCATCTATTCTTAGCCTGCCCTTTTCATCCGCCTACACGTTACTCTAGCAATAACATAAAAATAAAAATTATATGCAGTAATTAAGCGAAACAGTGGTAGCCCAGTGGTTACTGGTACGACTTACGAACGACATTGGTTTGTGAAATTTTCATGATCAGAAGTGATCAAGCTCTCAAAACAGTGAACGAAAACTTCGTGAAAAAACCGACATGACCTGAGACCGAAATATTCGAAAATATGCGAAATACACCAACCTGAACTAGGCCCTAGTCTTTTGGTGTGTGTGGCATCTGAGGTTGTCGGCTGCTTCACCGGACTTGCCTGTAGCTGCCTTAAATAATAAATCAATTATGAAAAAAGCTCCCAGTGCGGGCTTGTAGGCAGCTAGGGATAGGCTGGGCATCAGTAGGGCTTTTATAAACTTCTTGCGTCTACTAGCGGCTTCCTTGGCGTGAAAAGTGTTTTATCAGCAGTCGTAATGCATGGAGAAACAATTCAATCTTTGTTTCACCGGTCTGGTTACATCGGTCTGGTAGTTTTCGAGTTCATTTGTTAAAAACATCTAAAAATACAATAAATCTTTCCTTTTTATAATATTAATTATACCTTTATAGGATGGTTCAAAAATGAATATAAAAGTCCGCAGAAAAAGCAATTATAGCCACAGTCAATATAATTACCTATTATAAACGGGAATGCACATTCCACGCAAAACTGATTGTAATGGGACGAAATTATTACCTGCTACGTTGGCAGGGCTACCATAAGGTGATCGAATACTCTTTCTCATATGCAACAGAGATCATGTTTACCTAACTAAATATTTAAATATAAAATAGCTTCCATGAAAATTTAGTAGGAAGAAGGAGTCACTCTCCTGTCCTTCAACTATCTTCACGCTAAAAATCTCACCAATCTGTTGCAACATTTTGGCGTCAAAGAAGGACATAGACAATCAAACATATTTTTGCTTTTATAAGATTTCATTATTATTTTAATATGGATTTTAATTACCTACCTGTTTTCAATCAATCAATTCATTTATTTCAAGTAAAAAGTCTCAATTGGTTAATAACAAAATTCCTTAATGCTATGCTTCGTGAATAGAAGCTACAAGCTCAACACTGACGTGGAGAGCTTGCAGTACCTAGCTATTCACGAACACACAGTTCAGCCTGCTCGCCACACAGCATAGGATTATGTTGGTGTATCATTAATGAGTTGTGAAATCAACTCGAGCTATATATTATGTAGCGGAAAAGTTTGTTTGTTTGTCTGAACGCGCTAATCTTCGAAAGTACTGGGTGGATTTGTATGAAATTTGGTCTAGAAGTAGCTTGAACCTTGAGAAAGGCTATAGACTATTTTACCCGACTGAAAAGTAAGATTTTATCGTGATAAAAGCCCCGGGTGACTGCTAGTACGGTATATACACGACTAGCTGTGCCCGCGACTTCGTCCGCCTGGAATAATGACTTTCGGCAGCATTTTTATTTTTTTAGGCAAATTATTTTGAAACTAAAACTTATACACTATTTGAATGTCGTATTTATTAATATCTAATCAAAAGTCTTAAAAATAAGTTTCAAGCTTCTAGCTTTAAAAATGACAATTTCTATACAAACTTTCATCCCCTATTTCAACCCTTTACAACCCTTCTTCGCATTAAAAAGCAGCCTATGTCCTTTCTCAGACTCTAGACTATGTCTGTACCAAATTACATTAAAATCGGTTCAGTAGTTTAGTCGTGATTGCGTAACACACAGACAGACAGAGTTACTTTCTCATTTATAATATTAGTAAGGATAACAAAACACCAAATAACATCACAGTGTCAACCAAATGTAATGTAATACACACCAAACATTACTGACATTATTTACTGATGCCGCCATCGATCAAGCCGAACTGATGATGTCACCGTTTCTCAGTTTCTCGTCATTAACCTATCTGTCGTTTAGGGTAGAGTTTGGACTAACTTTTGTATTGATTGACAGGGAGCGAGGGAGCTTTTAGTAAAAGAATTTGAATGTATTGTATTATTAGGATACGGAACCTTGAAGTTTGGGGAAGGAAAACTTGTATACAACGTGTAATTTAAAGGGTATATACATACCAAATACACGACTTCATTGGATGATAACAAACGATATGGCAAGGGATGGTAACCCTATGTCTTCATGTGTGGAACTTATTAAAAAGTTCAATATATTGATACCAGAGACCGAATTTTTCAAATTAAGAAGAACGTAGAGAATTTATTAACGTGTTATTGAAATGTATGGACCAAATATGTCTGAAATAAAACGATTTTTCAACCGACGACCAAAAGAGGAGGTTATCAATTCGACGCGTATTTTTTTTTTAATGTATGATCACCGATTACTCAAAGACGGCTGAACCGATTTGGAAAATTATTTTTTGTTTGAAAGGGTATACTTCGAAATTGGTCCCATTGTCATCAGGTCAGGATCTGATGATGGGATCCTGGAGAAATCGAGGGAACTCTTCAAATATTATAGGCACACCTATGGCGTTTTGGGTATTTCTTATAGTAACTTGTGCAGTTGCTCTCAAAAAGTACCATTTGGGGAAGTGGAACTGATAATGAAGACCACAGATGGCCGCCGAACCTACTCAATAATAAGTATTTTGTGGATTGCGATTCGAATACTTGAATATGGATGTTAAGCACTTTATGTTCGTCATAATGCATATGGTGATGTAGAGCTGATGGTGAAGTACCAGGAGAACTCCTTAAAAATTAACGGCCCAGCATTGGAAAAAGCAATATTTTGTAAAAGGTTATAAGTAGTTGACATTTAGGCTCTTTTCACTAGGTAAATTACAAATCGACCAACTAAAAAGAGTGATATAAAAACTTTTTACCAAAAAATTAAACCGACTCCCATAAACACTGCAAAGTGAAAAATAACTTTAATTTCGGAAGTCAGTGCCAAAAACGAAAATACAAAACTAAAGACACCGACTACCGAAATTAAAGTTATTTTTCACTTTGCAGTGTTTATGGGAGTCGGTTTAATTTTTTGGTAAAAAGTTTTTATTTATTTTATTATTGTCAAGTGAAGTGGAAAGTTATTGACGCACGTATTGCTGTGACACGTTTGTTATTATAGGTATTCAAGAAATATATGAAACCGATAATTTGGTATAAATTGTTTGAGTCACTTCTTTCGAGTTGAAACTGTGCATAGACTCCATTTTTGGATAGATAAGGGGTTTAAGTAACAGTTTTATAAGACTAAATTGCAACCATTCAATTATGCTTGTTAACGTTTTTGTTAACGTTAAATAAGAGTGCATAGAATTAGAAAGTAGGTAGATACATTAATGATTTTTTTTTCTAAAATAATTTTTTTTATCTATTACTAGAGACCCGGCCCGGCTTCGCTTGGGGAATAAAGTTTATATTTGCTTATATATGATTTTGATTAATCAATTTCTCGTCCGGTAATTTGCCACACTCATATATCGGCGATAACTCATAAGATATTCATTTTATTGATATAGTGTAAAATCAATTTTGATCTACATTAAATCCTCAACATATCTGACATCTTTAATTGGATGAGGAATAATACTGTACTGTTAAAAAAAGGTTCGTAAATAACCCGTCATTTTAATGTAATTTGTAAAAGAAAGAAATGATTATTGTGGGTTATTCTTGGCAGATAGACATGCCATCGCGGACTTTTTTGTAGATCTATAAAATAAAAACAATCCCGCCATACATGGTATTTTTATAACTCAAAAGGTTTTGGCAGCGTTTTCGACTAAAGCTCCCGATGGGCTTAATTCTTTCCGACATGTTGAAGTAATATCGTCGCATTTCATTCAATCTACACAAAACCTTAACTTATTATACACTAAAACCTTTCTCAGAAATTACTCTATCCATTAAAAAACCCGCATCAAAATCCGTTGCGGAGTTTTTAAGATCTAAGCATACATAGACAGGACAGACAGGGAAGCGACTTTGTTTTATACTATGTAGTGATTTCTGATGCATTGCGTTGCGTTCCTCTTAAAATTTTGGATCACAAGAGTTCATAATAAATAGGTAAATGAATTAGCCCAATATTTTCATAAAAGTAAGTGAGCTATGTCTGATGGACAACACAAATGATTTCGGACGTGCGGAAAAGTAGAGTAGAAAAGATGATTATATTATGATATTGATTGATTATACTCATGTATTGTATTTATATTTTATTTTCTGTTTTATGAGTACACTAATTAGCCCTCCCCACTTTAATTAAAGTTTTAAAAGTCCTTCAAAAGGCTGTGTCGAAGATATCGCTTTTAGCGATACGACCACCATTGTAACCATAGAATTAAGAAATAATGTTAAATAGGTGTGCTTAAATTTTGGTGTACAATAAAGTATATTCTATCTACCTCTTTTTTTTTCGGATGGCTGATTAAATTACTCCTCTCACTCTGGATGGAGTAGAAGGGAGTATCAGACTTTTGCTGACTAAAACCTCTCCCGGTTCCTTCAGTTTCTCTTGCGTTCCGGGGCCGTGGTATCTCGTGGCAAAATTCCCGCAACCCCGGCAGACAATAGTCCTATCAACTCATTCCTACTGACTGCTCTTTGAGAAGCGCGTGGTACACAATGGGCCGTTTCAGACTACCCCTTACACTATCACAAATTTACCGTACCATACCTATCTTAGGATTGGGATTAGTTAAGTATATTTTAATTTGCGTAATTAGTATTTATACATACTGTGTCTAGCATCGCTTCTTCAACTCTCCTGTCGCAGGTCTGCTGGAAGAAATTACATGAAGTTACATGGTGGACATCCCACCTATACGCACTAAACGTTTTGGGAATACCTTCATTGTGCGTACAGCTAAGCAGCTAAGGAGTGAAATTCCCTGCCGGAGTCTGTGTTTACCGATAGCTATAACCTAGGGGTCTTTAAGTCAAGAGTGAATAGGTTACTTTTAGGTAAGCGTGCTCCATCTTCGATCACATCATCACTTACCATCAGGTGAGATGGTGGTTAAACGCGTATATTAATCAAATAAAAAAAAAATTGTGCTCTTTTATCTGTATTTGTATTTTTTTTTCCTTTTTTGAGTGTCATGTGTACATAAATAAATATAGTTTCCTGAAGAAACAACCACATAGATTTGAGTAGACCTGTCCAGTCAGGGCAAGCTTAACGTTAATCATAGAGCTCAACTTAAACTAATATAATATTCATTAAATATATATGATATAAATTATTAAACGTTATGTACATTAAAGAGACAACTTGCACAATCAATCTCGTGTAGGTGAAAATGTGAGCAAACCCATGGGACGTGCCAATGTATTGATATGGTAGGTACATGTTGATTCACTTCGCTGTGTGATCTCTGATTACAATGTAATGTTGGGGGAAACAGCTCTAACCAGAGGTTCTCGATTTAGACTCACCCTGTGTTTATAAAAAAGTAATTACAATAAAAAAATTTAACGAAAATATAATCGACTTCAAAACAAAAGCACTACTACTACAATACACAGCAAAAAATATTCTTAAAGATTGTTTCGTTGTAGGGCTCGTTCGATTTGAAAAAAGGGCTAGGTACCTACACACATGGCAATATTTATTTGCATAAAACATGGTACATTATAGGTCTTTATATAATTACATAGATCATTCATGTTTTTCCATTTATTGGCATACAAATATTTAAACAATAATTTGTTGCTTTCATATTTATACACATGCTTACTTAATATAAATTCTATAATTAATTATTTTAGTATTTTTTATGAATGTTAAACTAAATATTATTAGTCTATAATTAGGTAATCAGTAATAACTTTAAAAAAATCAGTAGCGATATTTATCTGTTAGCTTCTTATCAAAAAATTCCTTTACACTATAAAAACAATTTTCTATTAGCCATTTTTTTAGTTCGGTTTTGAAGTATTTTAAATGGAGCTCTCGAATTTGTTTTGGTATATTATTGAAAATTTTTATGGATGTAATAAAGCTATTTTTATGGCATAATGTGCTTTTATGAGGAGGCATTCATAATCTTGTGGGGTCTCTGCGGGCATATTTTGAATTTAAGTCACATGATTTGAATAATTTGTAATGCTCTTTTACAAAAATATCAGCTTGCATTATAAAAATACCTGTGAAGGTTAATGTTTTAAATTTTTTAAATAGAGGTCTGCAGGATGTTTCTAGGCTTATACCACATAATGCTCTCAGGCATTTTTTTACACCAAAAATGCATCATTTATATTTGTGGAGTTCCCCCAGAGTATGAGTCTATATCTTAAAACCATTGAAACTTTACACATTTGAAACTTGTGGTATGATTCTCAAACTGTGGCTAAGTGACATTCCAAGACTCCTCCATACATACTTGATAGAGTTTCCTTTAGCACGATTTGACGGTGTAAACTTATCATAACATCTGCCGAGGGTTGTTTATAGCTGGGGGTAGGCTTTTCTTTAGTGTCACTATGGCTTGTGTGAAACATCCGCTGTCTGCGACAAAACGTTGAAGAATTATTTATTTTCCCCATAATTACTTATTAGCACTTAGTAGGAGCTCCAACGACAATCGACAACAAAGGAATTCTTCTCTGTCAGATTGGACAGAAGCGTGTAATACAGAAACGTTGGGATCGGGGAATTCCCCCCTGTTTTCCCCCTTACCCCCGATAAATTTGTTTAGAAAAAGATATGCTCTTTGTTCGCGATGATGTTTAAGCGAATGGAACGAGATTGGAAATGTATTTCGTAGCTTTTCAATGTTATCTTGATTTTTGATAATTGTATATGTGGTTGGATTTTTTGCAGGTGTTACTTACAAAAACAAATTCACCTAGTCAGCCTACGAAACTTGTAAAGATATCTATACTAATATTATAAAGCGGAAAAGTTTGTTAGTTTGTTTGTTTGTTTGTTTGTTTGCTTGAACGCGCTAATCTTCGAAAGTACTGGGTGGATTTGGATGAAATTTGGTATGGAAGTAGCTTGAAGCTTGAGGAAGGTTATAGGCTACTTTTTACCCGACTGCAAAAAAGGAGAGTTATGTTTTTACCGTGATAGAATCCACGGGAGCGAAGCCCCGCGAGAGTACTAGTTATATTATAATGTTACTGTCTTAAAACTGGATATTTTTGTGCATTTATTGTTACGAGTTTCCGATATTTCGGCGCTGTTGCAAGCGCCATGAAGCAATATGTAAACATGGTTAATATCTCGTTTTAAATTCTAATGATATACTAGAGACCAATTTCAGTTTAAAACTTATTATTATAATTTTGTAAAGTGAACTAGTAATTTGCGTAGAATTCACATTACTAGCAATCTTGTTAACCCCTCCAACTAAGCTAAATATGCTTGTGTCTGGAGTGGGTTCACAATAATAGTGTAAGTGGTGGGGTTCGAACCCGTGACCTCTCGATGACAAGTCCGACACCTTATCCATTATGCTATTGTCGCTTGTTATCATTGTTCACCGTCTGATCTCAGTAAGGGATGATACGGTCATTAATAACACGAAGTTACACACAAGGTTTACTCAAGAAAAAATATCTCAAAACTTCAAAGAAAATCAAATCTTAGGATTCAATAAAACGGACAAACAGTACGTCGATTCTGTAAAATTCGAACAACAACTCGCATCTCACATAGCTATTCACTGTCACTTCGCTTATGGTTCAAAGTGACCTTGATTTTGCATTCTGTAAACAGCGTCGAAGTGACGGAGAAATTACCTTACCGAATGCCACTTCTCACGTCATCTCATACTTTATCTGTCAAAATCTTTAATTCAACTCGCTGACACGCTTGCAAGGGTAGCGCTAGTGTAAATTCGAATTAACAACCGAGTTTTTAGAATGTCAATCAATAAACTCACAGCGGATTCAGATTCGAAGTTTAGAATGAGGTCTTACAGAATAACACAGCAGATAATAGATTGCTTTCTTATTTGTTTGGTGCTATATATGAGTAAGCTACGAGCTTGCATATCGGCTTCGCAAAGTTAGGTTTTTTTTTTATTGATAATAGGCTCGCGTTTGACCACCATCTCACCTGATGGTAAGTGATGATGTGGTTGAAGATGGAGCACGCTGGCCTAGAAGTAACCTATTCACTCTTGACTTAAAGACCCCTAGGTTATAGCTATCGGGAAACACAGACTCCGGCAGGGAATTCCACTCCTTAGCCGTACGCACAATGAAGGTATTCCCAAAACGTTTAGTGCGTATAAGTGGGATGTCCACCATGTAACGATGGCGCATCGCCGTTTGTCTTGTAGTCCGATGATGGAACAGACTTGGCGGAATTAGATTGTGTAATTCCATCGTACACTCTCCGAAATGTAACCGATAGAAAACCGATAGAATATGATAGGATTTATGCGGGTAAACCCTTCCACTGGAAAAAAGTCGCAGGCAGAAGCTCGCGTAAATTAAAGCTTAGTAAATTATAGCATAGTATTTTAACCCATTTACAACATGAATATTATTTATCATTTACTTTTTATTCCAGTAAGAGTGGACATGTGGGCAAAGTCAGTAATTTATCAATAAGAAACATTATTCCCTCTGCGCGTGCTAAAATACTCTACAGAAGCATGTTATTGACAATAGTCATGTCCTCAGGACATTCACACCTAACAGCATTCATTTACCTATATTT
Organism: Tholera decimalis; assembly: GCA_943138885.2. Taxonomy (NCBI): domain Eukaryota; kingdom Metazoa; phylum Arthropoda; class Insecta; order Lepidoptera; family Noctuidae; genus Tholera; species Tholera decimalis. Next base: position 29,184,635 of record OW964570.2, on the reverse strand, counting down.
CTGTTGACCCAATAACTCGCTGCCACAGCCGCCAGCCCTACTGGCACTACTACTGGCACGGCGCATCGCCGTTTGTCTTGTAGTCCGATGATGGAACGGGCTTGGCGGAATTAGATTGTGTAATTCCATCTCACACTCCCCGAAATGTAACCGATAGAAAACCGATAGACTAGCAACTCGTCGTCGATATTCAAGGCTCTGAAGCTTTGATTAGACCAGTGCATGGTTGCCAATGAGTCTTTTGGCCCGTTTCTCAATAGACTCAAGCGCATCCAGCAGGTATTTGGCAGATCCATCCCAAAGATGAGTGCAGTACTCCATACACACACACAGCGTAACTTGTCAGGTCAAGTTAATTAGTTTATAGATATACACTTTATGGTACACCAAGTTTGACTGTACACTTGATGCAAATGTAGTAATAGTTTGTAATAGATAGGTTTAAAGAATTTATTCTGATAAGCACGATACATGTTCACTTACATTGACATAAAAAGAAATTGCTTAGAACTAATTAAATACATATTTACCTCTAATGCGTTGGTGAAGTTATACAAAACAATGATAAAAAAAAAGTTTTTAAAAAGTCTAAAAAACCAGACTGCTCAACTAAAATGCAAGAAACAAGCACCTTTTTATTTTAAAAAACAGGAGCCCAATTGAACATAATATTTATTTTGTAAATGGGTTGGGTTACACCTGCTTGTCACTTTTAAATATTAATTAACCATTTTTTAGTTTTCTCGGTCGTGTCATATCGGCACCCCACCGGATTCAGAAAATGAAAGAGAAAAGTCCATATTTTTAAACTTCAACTTCAACTCTTGTTAAGTGGCGTTTGTGGAGGAGCCACCACAATTTTGCCAATATCACGTGTAGAATGATAGACCATTAAAAAATTTTAAACTTTCTCATTTTATTATTTTTACTAGTATTACGCTAATGTCAATCATAATATACTTTTTGAAATCCCTGTGTTGAGCCTTTAATTTGATTTAAAAAAATTCACTAAGTACAATGGCGCCGCACAGTCGCCATGTTTGATTCTTTTGAATGTCACACATCTAAAATCACTTGGGCTACTAAGACGAATCTAACGATACCTCAATTATATAAATCAGGGGTTCTGGAGATATGAGGTAAGAAAGAATATTACATACATACATACAAGATACGCGCGAAAACCATAACCCTTCCTATGCAGTCGGGTAAATAGTTGCTATTTAACATAATTAGACTAGGTATATCATTCCCACTTCTGAGACAAAAGCTCATTCTCTCTAGGACTGTATTTCAGCAGTGGTATTATTATAAAACGGTTTTACCCCACCAATAGAAATCTTGTTTATTATATCTATGACCCCACCCATACGCACCAAATGTTTTGAGAATACTTCCATTATGCGTACAGCTAAGGAGTGAAATTCCCTACCAAAGTCTGTGTTTCCTGATACCTATAACCTGGGAGTCTTTAAGTCAAGAGTGAATAGGTTACTTCTAGATAATCGTGCTTCATCTTCGACCTCATCATCGCTTATCATCAGATGAGATGGTGGTCAAACGCAAGCCTGTTATCAATTAAGAAAATAGAATCCTAGAAGTCCTTGTTCAGTCTATGTGTCCACATCACTTATGTACCTACAATTCAATTGCCATAATCAACATGGTCATTAAATATAGAAACAGTTGACAGTAGTGGTAATTGACCACAAAACAATTAGATATTGATGGACAAGCACGTGGTTTTGGGCGCGTTTTGGTTCGTAAATGAATAACAATAATAATGTAGTAAAATCATTATTTGTGGGCAGTTTGGCTTTGATTAGTATTTGCGTTTGGCTAGAGTATAGCAGTATTGATTGTTGTAATTTTTTCATCGGTTTCTGTTTTGGTGATTTGTCATTTTGTACTTGCTTTTTGCTGCTCAAGCAAGCATCAGCATTATGAATTAAACTTACAAATTCAAATATATATATATATATATATATTGAGCCATTCCCAATTAATAAATGAAAACCTTGTTTGACCCTGTGTCTTCAACTATTCTTATTCCAAATTTCACCCTAATTGGTGCGGTGGTTTAGTCGTGAAAGCATAACAGGCAGACATACACGACAGACAGAAGACATTACACAGAGAAACACGCAGACTTTCGTATTTATAATATTTATGGATTTGTCTCAGTGAGAATCTAAGTACTGAAAGTCTAAAATAGTTGACACTTCCACAAAACAATAGTAACACCCCGGGGTGAGCAGCCTCAAGATAATATCATCTCACACTAACATCCGAAGCAATCGTCGAGCGAGCACGAACGTACTTCGAACAGCCGTGATACTTCTGTAACGACCATTGGAAAACGCTTAAGATTCGAAATTATTCTATTCTCATTCAGTGACACATAACTCCAACTATCTTGCTATTACTTGTAAGGTTTGTGGTATGCATAGTAAAGAATAGAACAAAATTTTAGTTCTCTCCAAATTCATTCATTAAAATTCATTTCATTGTGCGTACGGCTAAGGAGTGGAATTCCCTGCCGGAGTCTGTGTTTCCTGATCGCTATAACCTGAGAGTCTTTAAGTCAAGAGTGAATAGGTAGCTTTTAGGTAAGCGTGCTCCATCTTCGATTACATCGTTACTTACCATCGGGTGAGATGGTGGTCAAACGCGAGGCTATTATCGATTAAAAAAATTTAATTAAAAAAATATTATGTACGTATTATTCTTAATTTCTGCTTAACAGACGTACAGGTTGATCTTTAAGGTCAATCCACGGATGGGTGTATCTATATTAACATATCACGCCTCGAAAAGGATGTTCAGCGGTTGATCTCGGCGGCCATTTGTACATCATTGACATTTTTTACGTTTAGTCAGAAGCCAGAAAATCCAACAAGTCTTTCTAAGGAGTATCGTATTTACCAGCTACTGGCTGGTGGAGGACAGATAGGCAGTTGTTTCATGTGAAATACTGTTATCTATTATCTGTTACTGTTATCTGTTATATATTATCGAGCGCAAAGCTAAAAGGCTTATAGGCGACGAGGTGCTGGTGGACAAGCTTCATAGCCTGGCTCATCGGCGAACCGTTGCTTGCCTGTCGGTTTTCTACAGATTGTACTTCGGGGAGTGTGCGCAGGAGCTCCTTGACCTGATTCCTCCATCTCCCTTTCACTACCGGTCTACCAGACGCACGGCTGGGTACCACCCACACTTTGTTGATATACCGTCTTGTCGTACCAAGCGCTTCTCCTCCACATTTATGTGGAATTCTCTGCCGGCTTCTGTGTTCCCTGCCACTTATGACCTTTTAGCCTTTAAAGCACGAGTGAATAGGCATCTTCTGGGCTCGCTCGTCCCATCTTAGACCTCATCTACCGCTTACCATCAGGCGAGATCAAGGTCCAGAGTGGGCCCATCAGTAATAAAAAAAAAATACTAATTTTAATTATTTTGTGGTGAGGGTTCCTACTGAACATCTGTTGACCTTCATGAAGGAAGAATTTTGCCCGAAAGGTGTTGTGTTCCGGTGATTCTGTGGACAGATACACGATACTGCGCGACACACTACGCAGTTACAGACTACTCGTGTGAAATAGTGTTTGTGTAATATGTATTAGTTTATTGATCATAAGTAGTATATAGTAGTTTTATTGTGTAATTATAAAAAATGTATTAGTTTATAGTCACTTATTCTGTACTAGCTTTTGCCCACGACTTCGTTCGCGTGGGAGGTTTTTCCCACATAATTCCCGATCCCGTGGGAATTCTGGGATAAAAATATGTCCTTTCCAGGGTCCTAAACAATTCCCATGCCAAATTTCATCTAAATCGGTTTAGCGGTTTAGGCATGAAAAGAGCATATAGTTGTCACGCCTGTCACGTTCCTTTTTTTACAGCTTGGTAGAGACCAGACGAGTGTCAGATTGTTTGGTTTCTGACTACTCGTAACGACTGTCAAAGATGCTACCACTGTACCGACTAGGCAGGCTGTGTTATGTTCGTAAAAAGGGTACAAAGTTTTTACTACAGAATAAAATAATTTATTTCCAAAATCCCATATAGTAAAAAAAAAATACATAAAATCTTTCAATCAATTCAATAATTATAAAATTATTATTAAATTTACTTAAAAAAAAAACTTTTGCTTCACTTATCTATACTATCAATATTAATATTATAAGGTGGAAAATCTTAACGCGCTAATCTTCGAAGTTCTGGGTGGATTCGTTATGGAAGTAATTCACGCGAATGCTAGTATTAATACAACGTGTAATTTACAGGGTATATACATACCAAGTGCACGGCTTCTTTAGATGATAATAAACGATATGACAAGAGTTTTCTAATCCTAAGTGTACATGTGTGGAACTTATTAGAAATTTCAATACATTGATACCAGAGACCGAATTTTTCAAATTAAGAAGAACGAAGAGAATTGTCGTTTTATTGGCAAGTGACGTGGAAAGTGATGACCCTCATAGTGATGTGATACGTTTGTTATTATTGGTATTCAAGAAACATACGAAATCAACAATTTGGGGTCAATTCTGTGAGTCACTTATTTTGAGCTGAAACTTTGCATAGAGACTCCATAACAGATGTTGTCTTCAGTCCTTTTGGATAGATATGGGGTTTCCGTTACATGTTGTATAGATTGTATTAATCTTTCGGAAGCAAAACAACAAAAAAGAATGTACAGTACTGTCAACAAAATTAATTGCTTAACACTTTCCAACTATACAATGTTAATAAAGTATTTTTTGTCCATGTGTCAAGTAGATAGCAGCAAGTTTTGTGAAGAATCAGTCAACTGAGAATTATTATTATCTTAATTGAAGACTATTAATTTGATGATAGATTCACAGCCGATTTCGACCACAGCGACGGCATTCCCGTTAGTTGTTTTGTGTTGACTGATGAAGCCAATTTTATAAGTTAACGTGCGAGCACAAATGTTACATGTGAGGACACCGTCACAGTATAAAAATATGGACAGACAGTACGGAAACTACCTACAAACACTCGAAACGGCACACTCACTCAAACATGCGCACCGACGAGACTCCTAAGCGCGGGTCACGGTGCTCTCAGTAGTGCATGCCGCGTTAAGACGAGTGGTCACGTATAAATTTTATTTTTCTCCGAAAATGCCACGAGCGTGTTGCGTTGTGTACAGCTGTTTGAACTCGCTTCAACAAAAACGAAACTAACATATTTCAAACTTCCTGCTGATTTTGAAAGGTAAGAATGATTTATTTATTGTTATTGTTATACTTGTAATCGTTATCGAATTATAAGTCCGCGATTATAATGAATTCATGAACTTATTACTTACTAGGGAGAGGATATTTAAAGCCGATAGTGCAATAATTGTAACAAAATGTAAATATTAAATTGTTTATTGTATTTAAACTATCACCTTTTGCTGAGATTAACCGACGCTATGAGATTACATATTAAAATTTTATTTGTGAGTTAGGTAGTTATTTAAATTCAATGGATTGATCACTACAGAACAAAAATGTGAAAAAAAAAATACTAAAATCATTAAAAGTTACAACCCTATTGCTTCAATGGAGCGTAGGTAATTATGTCCTCAACTAGGCTTAGTTTCTGTACTGTTTCATATCTATACTGTGACACCGTTCACGTAATAGTAGGAGATGTTAGACGGTGGTTTATTTTTGTCACCATTAATTTACTGTAAGTATGTCGGCTATACATTTATTCCAGGGTGATGAATGTGTTACTAATAGATTTATAAATAAGGCAAAGTTTTTGGACTTATATTATTATTTATCGAAATAACTTTTATTTTTTTTATTTTATAATTTTTTTTTCTTTTGATTTATGTAATTTTATAATTTGTCTTTTGTTATTTTGTATTTGTAATTGTATAAGAATATTTGCTTAAGTTAGTTACCACTTCTACTAAGAATGCTGGTTAACCTGTAATTGGCAACTGTGTAAGCCTAAAACGATTTGTTACATATTGTTAAAATATTTTATACACAGAAGCTGTTGGTGAACCTTGAATAAATAAATAAATAAATAAATAAATAAATAAATAAATAAATAAATAAATAAATAAATAAATAAATAAATAAATAAATTATTTCCACTTTGATTGTATTATGGTTAGAACCATCATTAGAACTAAAATATATATTTATGCTAGATGGACATTCCTGTCTACTCCATTGGAAATAGCTAGTTAGTTTACTTTAAAAAAAGTAAATTAGATATTAAAATGCTTTCAACAAAAGAAATTTCTAAAATATAATTCCACAATCAAAATTGACGGCATCATTATTCCATCGATACAATTACGGACCCGGAACCGGCAATACGCTTCAGTACGACGTTCTGTATTACCCCATTTGGCTGGGGTAATACGGAACATTTAGTAGTCAGCGTATCGGACCCGTTTCTGAGTTTCATTATGAAAGTCTATGGCCTGATGAAACGTAATAATTACGTTCGAATTGGGCAGTTGATGAGGTCTTTAGACAATTTGAATGTTGTTATTTAGCAGCCAGGCTTGTTTTATTAGATGAATGCGTACTTTTGGAGTAATTGCAAAGCTGTATGTTTGCTAGAGGTTGGCTTTTTTGCAAAATACTATAAACCTACATAGTTTCCCATTTTATTGACAAGCTCACGAAGAAATTGCAAATATTATACAAAACACAACACAGTGTGAGGTTCACTGCAAAGTAAAAAAAAATTGTAAAATTCTGATGTGCAGATTCGAAATTCAAATTCTCCATAGGAACTTTAAATAAATATATGTTGTAATCCGAATTCACACTAAGCATATTGTACAGAAGATTTTATGTATACAATTGTACACTCCAAGATGATTTTTATTCGCCTACAAAATTTCAACACAAATATGACCTACTAGCTTTTGCCAGTGACGTCGTACGCGTCGTAAGATTGTCCTGCGCAAATCGAGATCCCGACATTCCCACGGGATCGGCCCGTGGGAAATTCGGGATAAAAAGTAGCCTATGAGTTATTCCAGAATGTCAACAGGTAGTTGACATTGACTCACCAAATTTCATTCGGATCGGTTCAGTAGTTTTTGCGTGAAATAGTAACAAACATACATCCATCCATCCTCACAAACTTTCGCATTTATAATATTAGTAAGATATGTGAACATCTTGATCTGCAAGGTTATATTCTTTAAAACTCACCCGTACCTTTTCGAACTGTCAGTGTTATCACGCCATCTTTTTGTATCCATCCATCGTCTATTGCTTGAATAAAAATGTCTAGCATGCATTGATGTATTAAAAGGAGGAAGATATGTTACACTCTAACATCGCATTCAGTAAACCTGGGCCCGGCGCACCAATACATGCACGGAAACTCACACATCTGTGTTACGTGTCATCATCAGTCCCAAACCTACAGTTGCCGATAGACAAAGACAGAGATAGGAGATGGCGCTGTAGTGCTAGCGAAATCGCTTCAGTTGCCGAATGTTTGCGATTATTAATGAAATGAGATTACATGTATTTGGTAAGTAGGTAAGTAGTAAGTGATCCCATGACCCATGTCTCTTATTTTTCTTCCTGGTGTAATTAAAACACTGTTTAGCTACACAAGAAGTCATTTAGATCTCTTTGTATTTATTCCAAAATATTTCTTAAAAACACGAAGAGATGAGAATTTCTTGAGCTATGCGATTAACAACGTTCCGTGCGCGACTGAGCGCCAACTACGGGCAATCACTTAATTTTGTAGGACCAAACGCTGTGTCTGGTACCGTATCTTCCTCCTTTTAATATATCAATGCTAGCATGTTTTATTAAAACTATTTTGTACCATCACTTGGTCAATATACCGTTTTGTCGTACTTATAAGCGATTCTCTTCTACATTTATTGTGCGCACGGCCAAGGTTTGGAACTCTCTGCCGGTTTCTGTGTTCAACCCATCTGCCTTCAAAGCAAGAGTAAACAGGCACCTTCTGGGCTTGCTCGACCCATTGTAGACCTCGTCTATCGCTTACTATTAGGCGTGATCGGAGTCAAAAGCGAACTCATCAATCATAAAAAAAGTAAAGGCATTTACTGCAATTTCTAAGTACAGTATATCTTGTATTTTGTTAACAAATTTAAGGCTTTAAAAAGAATAGAAAAAATTGAATAAATTAATAAAATGTTTGTTTTATTTAATCACAAAAAGTCTCAAATAATATCTAAAATGTATTTATTTCGTTCTACGATCGTCATTGGGTCGCAAAAGTTCATACGTACATATATAAAATTCCAACGTAGTTTAATCAGTGTAATATATGTATTTGGAGCAAAATAGCTGTCACAAATTGAAAGACAGGCAGAATCTCTGAGATACTCTTATATGAGCAATCCTATATGGGTTAAGTTTTTTCTTTCAGTCATATGGAACGCTCTTATCGGAAGAAAAATTATCAAATGATCCGCTCTGGGTAAAGGGGAAAGGAGTGTCAGGCTCCTACTGACTAAAAATCCATCCAGTTCCTTTAGTTGTCCTTGCGTTGAGTTGCCGCGGTATCTGTCCCCGTCATTACGGTTGAATCCTCATTAAAGCGCGCGTGAAATACGATGTGCGGTCAACTCATACATATACTATGCCCTAAAAAAACATATAGATTAAAATTCATATCAGAACGTCAAAATCAAACTTTCATCCAAACATCCAAAAAAATTCCATTAAAAGGAAATGAACAAGCTAACTTATTGGCGACACGGTATTAAATAACACTATCTTCATCCCATCAGTATGATTGGTCGCTGAAAATGAAAATGGCGCCGGCATGGACGCAGTATGCTATTCAAATTAATCTTCAATATGGAGAGTGTTTTGGTATACGCTTGACATTCGATAATGGTGAGAGAGGCTATTTGAAACAAGTTTGTTACTCTCGGGATGCTTTTAGGGATTGGCTTAGCTTGGATACAAGTGCATTTATCCTGCTTTTGTAGAACGACAGATCTAATCTGCTTCTGGTTGACTGGCTGGAATGATGGCCATTAGGTCCTCTCATACCTAATTAACCTGTATTATGGATACATTGTAAAAAAAAATTAAAAGAGTAACTGTGGAGTTTCTTGCCGGTTCTTCTCCATGCACCCTGAGTAACATTGGTGCAGCTCTTTACCTGATGATGGCATAAAGTAAAATAATAGGCTCGTGAACTGGCTGACTAGAAGCCGACCTCAAAATAGGTGAAGTATAAATGTAAAAACTTTTTCTGTGGAAAAAAATTCACAAAAAATTATAACTATTTTAAGCGACAAATTACAAAATCAGCTGCGACACACTTACGATTGTCCTTCCGTACATACCTACCATTTGTACGAACAGATATATAGACTCGTATATAACCAACATAAATACAATGATAATCATTTACTTCTCACTAACATTAAACTAATCACACTAAATCTTTCGGTATAATTAGGGTTGTCAAATAAATTTATGTTTAAATCTTGTTCTTAAATACATGACTACATTCGAACACAACTAAGCTTGAGCTTGTGTTTTGGGAATACAAGCTCATGCTTAATTTGGAAATCAGTAGCAGTATCTTTCGTGAATATAAGGCATATTTTAGATTAAGATATTGTATCAATTATATCAACTGCGACAATAAAGTTTATTTTATTTTATTTATTTACAACTTAGCAGTTAGCAGCCTATTACGTGCCCACTGCTGGGACACAGGCCTCCTCTCTGTAAGAGAGGACAACGTAATTCTCCACGCGGGAACAGTGTGGTTGGTGGTAGTCGCAAGAATGAGCGTGACGCTCGCACTCACGCGCGCTCACATAATCACGCATACACACTCCTTCGGTTTCTACTCTCTTAGGTACGATTCAGACCAACCGGCTCGCATCGGGCCGGGCCGGGCGGTATTTTACAATGCAGTAAAGAACATTGAAATGTATCAACAGTAACTACAGTTCATATTTGCATGCAACTTACGCATAGTTACCTCCGTCGGCATTCCGCGACGCGTGGCGACGTGTCGCAGAATGCGTTCGGCTGTCGCGACGGCCGACCGGCTCCGACCCGACGGCAGCCGATTGGATGCCGACGGCGCCGTTCGGAGCCGGTCGGCCGTGTGTCGTGGAATACGAACGGAGATTACGGTGCAGCAATTACTAGCGAATCATTCAAGTTGTGTTCTTCAAGCGACAGTTAACATATTAAAGTCAAAAATGGATACGGAAGAAAAACTAATTTCTTTAGTTCAGACATATGATTGTCTTCATAACGTAAATTTTTTTTAGTTGGTTTTAAAAATTTCACTTTATTCTACGCGGCGCAATGTGAGCAGCACTTCTGGGCGCTTGTTGGAGTGCGTACGGATTCCAGCGGTCGCTGTCGGCTGCCGCGCCACGCGTACGGCTCCGTTCCGATGCGGCGCGATGCGAGCCGGTTGGTCTGAATCATACCTTACACACTCGCAACACACACTCCCACGCTTACAAATAGTTACTCTCTTATTCTTCTCGCTTATTTTTCTTGTTTATATTCACTGTATAAAAAATATATTATCTGTATATCTAGCGATTGTACGGTTACTTTTAAGGGTTAAAACGAAGTCCAAGCGACTGTAGAACACTGCCTCCTAAGACACAGGGTATCTTAGTTTAGGAGGCAGGGTCGAAATATTTATGTATGCCTTCCACAAATTGTAAATAAGCTAGTTTTAAGAAATTTGTAAGGTTCTCCACGTGTGGTTGGTGGAAGTCGCATGTCTTTGGAAGTTTGGTCCTAAGGTGTGAAGGTTCGATCACGATGTTTTTCTTCACCATATTGAGAGTTACATTCTATACTAGCGACCGGGCCCAGCTTCACACCGTCTCAATGTGATAATTCACATAAAATCTTTATAAATTATACACATAACACTTCCTCATGAATCACTGTATCCATTGCTGAAAACCGCGTGAAAATATGTTCAGTCGTTTTTGAGTTTACCGCAAACAGACAGACAGACGTGACGGGAGACTTTATTTTATAATATGTAAGGATAATGCCGTAAGCATAAAATAAAGTCAATCAACAAAATACTAACACTACACTCTCGATGCTTGTAGGTATCTAATTTTCATTGATAAATACGAGTGATATTTTCGTTCGAATCAATCATTCATTTAAAGCTACGAAATTGCGATGTTGTCATATTTCACGTAAAGGTGTTTTACATTAATAATCGTGACGGTTTGGAATTATTTTGTATGGAACATGAAAACAAAAAAATATAATTGCGAAATAATCCTTATGCCAGATTATTTTTTATATGGTCTCATTCCTTATAATAAATAAAAGCGTAATGCCTAAGGTGTTCGACTTGTGATCGAGACTTCGCGGGTTCGAACCCAACCCATTTGATTACACAATTGCCGTGAACCCACTCCAGACAGAAGCATATTTAACTTAGTTGGTGGGGTTAACACGATTGCTAGTTACGTAAAATCTAACCACATCGCTAGTTATCGTAAAAAAAAATGATAGCGTATGAAAAGTTAAGTAATTGCAGGTCACCAGTTGTGTTCACAAAAATTAAAATATACAGTTTTACTTTTGTCAACCCTAAGATCTGCAATAAAGATTCACATACATTTCACTAATTTATTTTCTCAAACAAGAGAGACATTAATTACAAACTAAATCAAGATTTATCTGAATTAAGATAACATTTGTGTCTCATCAGTGAAATGTAGAGTGAGAAATTCTCACTGGATGTAATAGCAGGAGTAACGTTGTTAAAATAACAAATGCACATCGCTGATGTGTAGTATAAGGCTCAATTTACACCGCCGCGGAATGGAATGGAAGCCACTTTTTGCAACGAAATTGTACATAGCATAATGAACGTTATTATGGAGCGGCGACGTCATTTAAGCAGGGAAGAAATGCTCAGAGCCGTGGGAATGATAGAAGCTGGTTCCCGGCAACGTACTGTGGCTTTAGCTCTGAATACAAGTCAGAGTGTTATCAGTCGACTTTGGACACGTTACCGAAGCACTGGTACCGTGGCTGAGCGCCATGGAGGACGGTATCGCTGCACCACACGGAGACAAGACCGATACATTCAAATCTTAACTCGAAGAGCTCCAACAATAACCGCCATGATGTTAGCCGTGAGGCTTCATCACTCTTCAGGGAACTTAATTAGCGACCGAACAGTCAGAAACCGCTTGCACGAAGTGAACCTTCATTCCCGAAGACCGCTACGGGTACCACCTATAGCCAGGCGCGTGCATAGGATTATGACAGGGCATGCGGCGGAGTAAAAACACACAAAAACTTCTTCTTTTATAGATTTTTAGCACAGCCACAGCCACGCATCGCCACCATGCTACGATGCGTGGCTGTGGCTATGCTAAAAATCTATAAAAGAAGAAGTTTTTGTGACCGATTACTCACAAAAACTTCTTCTTTTATAGATTTTTAGCATAGCCACAGCCACGCATCGCCACCATGCTACGATGCGTGGCTGTGGCTATGCTAAAAATCTATAAAAGAAGAAGTTTTTGTGTGTTTTTACTCCGCCGCATGCCCTGTCATAATCCTATGCACGCCCCTGCCTATAGCAATGCACAATCGTAGGATTCACGATTGTCATTTCAGGACAATCGTAGGGCGGGTATTTGGATCGGCGGAAGAACTGAGTTGATTTGGATCAGAGGCAACCTCAACGCTCAAATTTATGCTGAGACGATTGTATCTGACGTCATCGTTCCTCTACAAGTGCAAATCGGTCCCTTATTTCAGTTAATGCATGATAATGCACGACCGCACACCGCAAGAGTTGTAAGACAGACTCTCGCCGCAGCTAACATCAATGTCCTGCTCTGGCTTGCTCAGTCGCCAGACTTGAACCCGATTGAGCATGCATGGGATATGCTACGCGCTAAGAGCTCTGCCGAATATGGAGGGTATCCAGTCGCAAGAAGACCTTTTTTTGTTGTTGCAATGAACATGGGCGGCCATTCCACAGCGTGATTTGGATGAACTCATTTTGAGTATGCCAAACCGATAATCTTGTGTTGTTAGTGTTCGCGGTAGAAACACGGATTATTAATTGTTTAAGTTACCCAATAAAATTTTAAAGAAAACTGTTATTTCAGTCTTTTTTTCGAACTTTAATATTAGTGGTTCAAATGTCAAAAATCCCTTTATTAGGAAAATGGCAAATTACTTTATTAATGCAAAGGTGACTTGGTTTATCGTTACTGTGACACACGAAAACACTTTATTTGATGAATCCTTAAAGAAAATTTTAATTAATATCAATCAGGAGAAAAGTTATTGCAAAAATATATGTTGATCCCTAGACACTTTTGATGTGTGTAGTTACGGTATAAAAACACTCTAATAAATCTATCTAGCCAGCGGGATATATTGAAATAATTTGCCTACATTACCTTTGAGTCTCCTGTCCAGCCATGGGACATTAAAGAGCTGAAAGCTCTTAGATTAGTATTGCATTTAATTAGAAAAAAAAAACACCGCCTGTAAAAATTGCACGTGGACGAAGTTTTAGGCGAAATCTTTCATATTTAAAAATGGGATTGTAAATCTATATCTATGTATACTAATATTATAAATGCGAAAGTTTGGATGGATGTTTGTTATTAAATCACGCTATAACGGGTGAACGGATTTGAAGGAAATTTGGCACACAGATAGATATGTCCTGGAATAAAACATAGGATACTATTTATTCCGGGGACGGGATCCCGTGGAATATTTTCGACTTCTACGCGGACGAAGTCGCGGGCAGAAGCTAGTATGACTATATAGAGGTAAGTACACTTGAAGTTTTGCCAAAATTGTATGAATAAATAATAGTAGAAATTTTTTTTTTAGGTGGAATTTACACCAAATATTGTCCCACAATATATCTGCTTGTGTTTAAATACCTGTTAGAAATGCACCTACTTTAGTACGAATATTTTCGAAACACCTGCCAAAATGGACAAGCTTGGCAAATACTACTATTTTTGTGTGAAGGATCAAACGTTACCTGACCGATGGAGATGACGGGGGCCTAGTTCACTCGCTTCCTGAGCCCACGTCATCTCCTTTGAACCTAACCTATCCTGAGTCGTGGCACGGTAATATTATCATACAGTATTGTAACTCGGCCGTATCTTAGAAATAAATGCCTACAGCCGCGCGGTACGTAAACATGGGATAGGGCTGCCCGCCTCCAGCATTTTAATTACATTTGCCTACTTTTCAACCGACGACAAAAAGAGGAGGTTATCAATTCGACGCGTATATATATATATTTTTTTTTTAATGTATGGTCACCGATTACTTGAAGACGGCTGAACCGATTTGGAAAATTCTTTTTTTGATTGAAAGGGTATACTTAGAAATTGGTCCCATTTTTATAAAAGTCAGGATCTGATGATGGGATCCTGGAGAAATCGAGGGAACTCTTCAAATATTATAGGCAGACCTATGACGTTTTGGGTATTTATTATAGTAACTTGTGCAGTTGCTCTCAAAAAGTACCATTTGAGGAAGTGGAACTGATGATGAAGACCACAGATGGCTGCCGAAACTACTCAATAATAAGTATTGAGTGGATTGCGATTCGATTACTTGAAAACGGATATTAAACACTTTATGCTCGTCACAATGCATATGGTGATGTAGAGCTGATGGTGAAGTACCAGGAGAACTCCTCAACAATTAACGGCCCAGCATTGGGAAAAGCAATATTTTGTAAAAGGTTATAAGTAGTTGACATTTAGGCTATTTTAACTAGGTAAATTAAAAATCGACCAACTAAAAAGAGTGAAATAAAAACTTTTTACCAAAAAATTGAACCGACTCCCAAAAACACTGCAAAGTGAAAAATAACTTTAATTTCGGAAGTCGGTGCCAAAAACGAAAATACAAAACTAAAGACACCGACTACCGAAATTAAAGTTATTTTTCACTTTGCAGTGTTTTTGGGAGTCGGTTCAATTTTTTGGTAAAAAGTTTTTTTGTTTCCATTTAGTTTTGTGATTGTAAATATACTATTTTTATATAAACAAATAAAATATTTTGTGAATTGAATAGGAAGTGTTCAATAAAAATGCGTGTTGTTTTTGGATTGGTAGATTTAATTATTAAAAAAACATGTTTATATTTTTTCTAGTATTATTCATACACAGTACAATAAACAACTATAATTAATAATAAAATACCACGTCTTTACTTTGAATTATACAAACTAACAAAACAAAACACACATGCCCCGAGGTTTTAACACAAGCGTACCTACCGTATCATGATTCATGAACCGCCTATAACTACCTATTTCACTCGTGTGTATAACTTTCCTTTACTCTATTCACTTTATTTATTAATCCAGACATATTTTTTTTCGGGAGATAAAAGGAAATACTTATCCATTAAAAAGAAACACATTATGTACATACCTACTAGTAAGTAAAATTATTTAAGTCAATATTTAAGGCAATCTAAAAAAAGTTATCTCTGGATGCGTTATTGACGAATTCATGCAACCAAAAACAGCACAATATATCCTACTCGTCATATTAAATATGTACTTGAACTTATTTATAGCGAAAAATCGCGCGGTTTTTGTTAAAAAAACAACACACCGTCCGTTCGTCACTGCGGCACAGTCGCCGGTCGCGACTGTCATCAAACCGAGCGCACACCGAGATCGAGGCGCGTAGGTATAGCTCGCGCTTCGTCCGTTTGTATGAAGTCGGAATACTGTATACATAATATTACCGTGGTCGTGGTGCCAGGAAAACAGTTTCGGTATTAATGTTCTTGTTTCAGAATAATTGATAAGCATTTTTCATACGGTAAACAGATACACAAATCACACTTCACATATGAATTATAAAGTAGATTAGGTAATATAAAAATAGAAATGTAGACACCATAAGTATTTAAGTAAAATTTAGTCTCTATAATATTGTTCATTGTAGGATTTAGGGACTGGTGGACCTTAATACAGGTTACTACGTAACCTAGCTAGGCCACCGGAGCCACTTAAAATTGTTACTTATTTATTTGTAAATTCAATTATGTAACAGACTGTAAGAAACTTTTTGAAATACATTGATTGATTGATTTAAAATTGGTAAGCGTTTGTAGCCAACATATCACATTCGCATGACAGTTCATTTCAATGCCCTAATGCTTTCTCAATGAAATATTAAAAGAATATACGGCTGGTTTGATAAGTCACTTTATGTTTTCTCTACACCAGCTTCCAAATGAAATAACACAACAGGTATAAACACAGATGCACCAAGAAATTGGAGTGTTACCAAAACAAAAGCTATTGGAATAAACTTCAGAAATAGCCGCTGCATTTAATATTTAGTTAATTTACAAATGTAACACGGTTACTTGGAATTATTCCACCACATTGTTGCACCAGACTAGCTACCTCTTTTTTTTGCTACCGCTTTGCTTCCCTAGTTCAGCTTTATGGAATTCAGGGTCATCAAAGAATATCGCATGATTTCCAGCGAAAAAAAGGAAAAATCATCTAATGACTCTGGTTTGCGTGGAAGGGTTTGTCATACTTCTACTGAGTAAAAGCCCACCCTGTTTCTTCAACTGCCCTTAATTTAAGGTGCCGCGGTGTCTCATTATAACATTAACGCAACCCAGGCATATTTCCGCAAACCGTGGAAGTTCCCACGGCATTTCCAGGTGCAAACAAGAGCCTTCGTGTCACTACATTGGTGATACGAGGAGGCGCGGAAACGGGGCTCGCATGCAATCTAGTTACACTAATGGTTTTCACACCATCATGCGTAAGAAAGCGGCTTTACTACTGCAGAGCTATTATAACACTCGAAATAGTATCCTGAAAATTATTGACAGATCCAACTGTCCTATTCATACACACTGGACTTAAACCAATTATCAGTACTTTAAATACACTTTTACTAACTCATAACTAACAATTCATTTTCGACCATAATGTCTGACAATAAAGTTATTTTTTATTATTTTTAGTCAGTTGCGCACATAAAAATTAATTATATTTTTTCGACTTGCTGGTTATCCACCAACACTTTTATGATTTTGCTAAGATTGGATGACATAGTTTCTTCAAAATATACCCTAAATTAAACATCAGTAGAAGTTAAATATAACAATAGCATTCGTGCATAATAGTGGTAATAATTCTAATCGACTTTGACAAAACGCTGGCAGACTTAAGATTAATCGTGCCAGTGGCGGAATAACAAGAATTGTTGCTTTATTTTAGTTTTAAAGTATTTCAGGCAGAAACAAATGGGTTGGGGAGACGAGGAAATAGAGATGTATGTCTTGGGCTTGGATTTTTTTATTGTAGGGTATAAATTTGAGAGAATTTAACAAAAAAGATTGGCATTCTTATATATCTCAAAGATAAGAATTGTATATAGGTAGTTGTTAAGTTTTGTAAAATATTCAGTTCAGAGAAAGAATACTCAATTGTTGAATATAATACATTTTGATAAAAGTGAAGAACAGTGTTAGCCCAGTGGTTACTTGCACAACTTACGAGTTGTAGTTTCGAACCCATGGAGGCACCTTACGTTGTGTAATTTTCATCTTGGATTTTCAGGGAATATAATTAAACTTTGACCACACGCCGTTAAAAGTATGTTTATAAATAAACTTAATATTATAAATGCAAAAGTTTGTGAGGATGGATGTAGAGATGTATGAAGTTTGTTACTCTTTCACGCAAAAACTACTGAACGTATCTGAATTAAATTTGGTAAGTAGATAGTTGACATCCTGAAATAACCCATAGGCTACTTTTTATTCCGGAATTCCCACGGGATCGGAATTTACGCGGGAAAACCCTATCACGGAACGAAGTCCAGGGCACAAGCTAGTGTGTTTATGAAATAAATGTTATGAAAAATACGTTAGTACTGCAGATAGGTAGGTAATATGCTAAAACAATACACTAAAAAATACAAAGACCAATATCAAGCCTTTTATTCATATTTACATTTCTTTCTTCCCTTCTTTCCTTTCTTTCCTTTTTTACGAAACAGATATTTCGTCGGAGCCAAACGAAACAGTTGTAAGTACAGAGTTGGGGTATAAGTTCAAAGGCGCACTCCTTCACACTCAATTGAATCCAACCATAGAAACTTTTAATATTACATTTTATTTGTAATATCTGAAGAAAAAGTTGTTCGTTCCAATTGTAGGGAAGGATTGAAGACTTTTGATGTGGTTCTGCCCGAATTAGAGGGAAATGTGAGGTTTGTTAAAGAAATTTGAGTCTGTTCGTCTTTTAATTAAATAAAGAGAAATAGATTCATTTACTTTTAGGTGTGGTGGTAGTTGAAGGACTGGGGTGTGGTCAAAGGTTAATTATATTCGCTGAAAAATAAAACTTTACTAGTTAGCTGCCTCGTTGGTCCTGTGGTTGCAAGCGCGACTGCTGAACATGAGATATCGGGTTCGATACCCCGGTTGGGCTAAAAGTGCTATTGGGTTTTTGAGTAAGATAAGTAATAATAATATTCCACTGCACAGCCCATTATCAATAAGAAAAAAATAAAAAAAATTTGCTTACCAGCCCTGCAACCCTTATCATCATAAATCACTAGCCCGTAAGTTTGACGACCTTGGCCGATTGAAGTTGGAACATAAATTATTGTCTCGCGCAATGTCACAAATGAACTCAGAATGTTTAAAACCTGGCAGTCATTATTGTAAGGTATACAAAATGTCAATAAACCGGACAAGTGCGAGTCGAACTCGCGCACGATAGGTTCCGTACCATTACGATAAAAAACAGGAAAAAAACACGTTTGTTGTATAAGAGCCCCCTAATATATTTTTTTAATTCTGATTTTAGTATTTGTTGTTATAGCGGCAACAGAAATAATACATTTGTGAAAATATCAACTGTCTAGCTATCACGGTTCGTGAGATACAGCCTGGTGACAGACAGACAGACAGCGGAGCCTTAATAATAGGGGCCTGTTTTTACCCTTTGGGTACGAAACCCTAATGAGGGTCTATATCTAATCTAAACATGTAAATATATAAATACAAGTGACGTACCCCGAGCTGACATGGGTGCAAACATATTTTTTTTTATTGATAATACGCTCGCGTTTGACCACCATCTCTCATGATGGAACTGATGATGTGGTCGAAGATGGAGCACACTTACCTAGAAGTAACTTATTCACTCTTGACTTAAAGACGCCCAGGTTATAGCTATCGGGAAACAGACTCCAGCAGGGAATTCCGCAACTTAGCCGTACGCACAATGAAGGTATTCCCAAAACGTTTTGTGCGTATGTGTGGGATGTCCACCATGTAAGATGCCCCATCACCGTTTGTCTTGTAGTCCGATGAAGGGCTTAGTGGAATTAGATTGTGTAATTCCATCGCAAACTCCCCGAAATAAAACCGTTCAATGTTTATACAAATCTGCCTAAAATGTTATGATCGCTAACTAACGTAAAAAAGTATTATTTTGTTAGAGTAGGTACCTTCTTTTTTGCTTCACCACAGTCGAGAACAAAATAATCTCTACTAGCAATACAAATCAGCATCATAGCGGTCTGGAAACTCCTTGACACGGATCTTCCGACCTATTTCCCGTATACGTTAGTTATTCGAGCACATTTGAACACGCGTGCGGTGTGCAATCAACCGGACGTCCGGCTTTTCTGCCGTACGGGGATATCTACAGACCTACATCTGGGGAAAGTTTGTTGAATTATATGTAGGTATAAGTAATTTAATAGGTAATGAGGTGTGGAACGTATAAAAAGGAAAATTTGTAGGTACGCAATATTGGCAGGGTACGACTATTTTTGTCTAGTTGCGCCAGGAAGAGAATAATATTTTTAGAAAAAAATGTGTGTATGTATTTCATTATATATGTTTTGGCACGTCCTGCATATACGTGCCGATGTCCCAGGCTTCCCATCAAGCTGAAGATCGTAGTAAGTGAAGGAGTCTGTTGCAACATTTCCATCGTAGCTACGATTGTCAGCATTGAGGGGTCGACTTGAGGAGTAGGGTTATGTAAAATTAAACATACAAAAAGAAAATCGTTTATTTAAGATTAGCATGAGAAAAACAAAAAAATTGGCCTAGTGCGAGTCAGACTCGCCCATGAAGGGTTCCGTAGTAATTACGCCAAATAACTTTAACGTAAATTGTTGACCCGATCTCGTTCAAACCAATTTTGCTTGAAAGTTTACATTAACATCTATAGCATTTTATTTTTAACTCCATTATTATAGAAGTTAGAGGGGGTGAGGGGGACACATTTTACCACTTTGGAAGCGTATCTAGACACGCGGGAGCGTGTCAAGTCAAGAACTGGCGCGCAGCTCACCGTGTGTTTTGGAGCCACTTTTGAGCCCCTCATAACTCAAAAACTATTTCACCTAAACTTGTCAAATTTGGCTCATATATTGAAATTGGCAAGATACATATGTGTTCCAAATTTTATAAACATATCTCAAACGGTTATTTAGATATTAATGTCCAAAAATTCGTCAGTCAAAACGTCATTTTTATGACTGACCTATAGATCAAAACTATAACCCAGTTCCAGATGACCTAGAAAGTTCAAATTTGGTGTGAAGATAGGCAGTTAGGTGAATACAAAGGAAAAAATCAGAAACTGGTCATTTTTTATCATTTTATTATAATTTTCACTTAACTTATAATTAGTGCCTGTAAATCTCTATATGTGGATTTTAAGATCTTTACGTGAATATATAACGAGTTAAATACCTCCCTTAATTTTTTTAATCCAAATATTTCCGTTTTTGTACTTATAAATAAGAATATAGTAAATTTTCGTATTTATTACGCGTAACTAACCGTATTCTACAACCACTAGCGCCACCTATTATCTTAGAGGGTCACTACACCATTGAGGCAAAACGCGTAAAAATAATTTCGGACACTGAATGGGCAATTCATTCGAACATTTCAAAGGTACAAGAAAATATAGAAAATAACACAAAATGGACAATTATACCCCGTAAACGTAGGAAAATACAGTAGTTTAAGAAAAAACCATTTAGTATTAATTTTGTTATAAGTAACTACCTACTACTAATTTATGTACAAAAAGTAATGATATCCCATGAAAAACATAAATGTGAAATGAAAGCCAAGTTCAATATTATCATAAATGCCTTGGTTGTTGACCTCAACGACAAAAGAAGTGAAATCTAAATGGGTGCCAAGTTCAATGGTCAGTCCTGAAATTTATTTATAACAATATAATATATCATTTATTCTTATAACTTAGGAGAATATATTGTAGCCTAAGGTCTGACTTGGCTAGTTTTCATATACGAATTATATTATAGCCTTTGCAAGTTCTAAACCTGTTACTTGTCGGTTCTTATTTTATTATTCCGAAAATTTGGCTTGCTGGTAGAAACTAACCATCGAACATAATAATTCGTATATAAGAACTAGTGAGGTCAAACCTTAGGCTACAATATATTCTCCTAAGTTATAAGAATAAATGATATTTTATATTGTTATAAATAATATTTCAGGACTGACCATTGAACTTGGCTCTCATTTCACATTTATGTTTTTCATGGGATATCTTTTAAACGATTATCTTTATGAAAAAGTGGTTGTAGAAACCTCAATATCATTTTTAAAGACCTGTCCATAAATATCACACACGCATAGGTTTCGTGAAAAAAGCCTCTTTTATTTTAATATTTTTTTTCATTTTTTTTTCTTAAAATTGGAAAGCGGTTTCCAGCGTACATCTACCTACCAAGTTTCACATGTATAGTGTTAATAGTTTCGGAATAAAATGGCTGTGACATACGGACGAACGGACAGACAGACAGACATAACGAAACTATAAGGTTTCCGTTTTTTGCCATTCGGCAACGAAATCCTAAAAATACAATAACTTGTTTGATTTTTGCGAGGACAAAAATGGGAACAGATTTTTTTTAAAGTAACAAAACAAGAAAATTACTAGACCTTAAATAAATCCCTAAAGACATATCACTTGAAATGAATTCCTGGAAGATCCTCAAAAACATTATAATCCAATAAAAACTATTCATCAAAATGCCATTTGAAGTCCTAAAATACTTTGTATAACGAGTAAGGTTGGAGGATCAAGGTCTGGAACCCTTTAGGTACTTAAGGGAGAAGGGTTACCCAGCATAAAATATTTCAGCAAAAATTGGGAACCTTCTGGATTTAATTTATATGTAAAAATAGATTTAGGATGCTGGGTCTATAATTCGTTAATTTGCCTTTTTACCCGACGGCAAAGGAAGGGTTATGTTTTTCGCACGTATCTTGTATGTATGTATCTAATATTCTTTATTACCTCATATCTCCAGAACCGCTGAACGGACTTACATAATTGAGATATCGTTAGATTTGTCTTAGCAGCCCAAGTGTTCTTAGATAGGTGGCATTGAAAAAATCAAACATCAACAAAATCAACAAAATCTTTTTTCGTAAACTACAATATGGGTATCAAATTAAAGGGCTTAATACAAGGATTTCAAAAACGTATATCATGTTTATCATTAGCGTAATACTAGCAAAAATAATACAAAGAGAAAGTTTAAAAATATGGACCTAAATCTTTCACTTTCTGAAACCGGTCGGGTGCCAATGCCCGGTGGGGTAAAAAAAAAAACAAACGTGGCGACTCTACGATGCCGACGCCAATGTACTTGTAGCATACGTAGCACACCCTTCACTTTGATAACCAATCGCTCATACAATGCACAAAGGAATATTATTCTAAGTACTATAAATTAAATATAATGTCAACAGTTATATGAGACGTGGGCGGAGGGCCGCGCTCTCACACAGTGACCACTGTTCAACTAATGTAAACACTACTATTATATATAAACAATTCTATTTTAATAAAGAACATTCATTCCACATTCATTACTGCGACTTCACGCCTTGTCATTGCTCTCTCTAACTTATTCTCCAAAGTGCTGTCTAAAGTAAATCTCCGCTACCTTAAATATATTCTCTAAATTAGTGCTCCAACATAGCACTAAAGTAGTGCTACGACCTAGCGCTAAACACTTAAAAAAAAATGTTTCTTATTGATTGGTTGCCAGGGACCAATAGAGGACCAGCATCAAAGCTAGTGAACACAATCTTCAGTTATGAGGGAACGATCAGGGAAAGAGAGATTGGTTAAAGTCTTAGGCATGCTTTCAAGGCTCAAGATTCCTTCGCGCTTCAGAAAGTACGTAAAGCTGTTTATCCCAACCATCATTTGTACATCTTTGATAGTCATTATTATTTAATCACGACGCGGTGTCAGCAAAACAAGCTCAGTCACTCGCTGTTTTTAGAAGCTCGGTTGCCAATCATTTTCTTTCAAACTTATGATTATTCCTTTGTCAAAAGCACACGATGTTAAAGAACACATTATATATTTTATGTATTGTATTTATATATGTATATATATATTTTTAAGATTACTAGCAATGAGGGTAGAATTCACATTACTAGCAATCCTGTTAACCCCTCCAACTAAGCTCAATATGCTTGTGTCTGGAGTGGGTCACGACAATAGTGTGATGGCAATAGTGTAAATTATATTTTGTTAGTTTTTCTGTTCTGATGAGTATGTATTTGTAAAGTAGTAGGTACACTAATTTAGCCCTCCCCATTTTAATTAAATCTTAAAGTTGTCTGGAAGATATCGCTCTTAGCGATAAGACCGCCATTGTAACCAATTTTTTTACAATATTGTTATTAGTGTGATTCAATTATTGGTGTACACAGTGTATAAAGAATAGTATATCTATCTACGGGTAGACAGAAGTTAGAAAATCTGGCACCAGTCTTGCGGGGTATCGTGATACCCAGTTACTAGGTTGTGGAAGTCCGATAAGCAGTGGCTCCATAATTAAACACTAGTACTCAGTTGCAGTTAGACTGGAAGCCGAATGCAACATAGTTGGCAAAAAGGCTAAGCAGGTTGCAAAACAGTATGATGATGTTTGCTTACAGTTTTAGGACCTATGCACACCACGTTTTTTAAACGCGCGTTTGTAGCGATACAGAAGCGCCGGTGCCACGCGTTTGAATCGATACAAACGACAACAAACTGCTCTGTAGGATAAAAGCGCGCCGTCGACGCGCGTTTCTAAAACGCGCGTCGTCGTCGCGTTTCTAAAACTTGGTGTGCACAGGCCCTTAGACGGACTAAAAATGCTTAATACTTACTTTAATCATAGTTTAATTTTTTTCATTCCCACCACCATCTCAGATGGTAAGCGATGATGTGGTCGAAGATGGAGCAAGCATGCCTAGAAGTAACATATTCACTCTTGACTTAATAAAGACTCTCAGCGATCAGGAAACAGATTCCAGCAGGGAATTCCACTCCTTAGCCGTTCGCACAGGGCATGCGGACAGCGAGTAAAGGGCAACTCGCTGTCCGACCATGGACCATGCCCGGGTCGACGGCGCGTTGTGTTCCACGCGCGCCTCAAAGAGCGTCAGCAATATGACGAGGCCCCCCCTGTAGAGGGCCGAAGCCTGCCGGGGTCGTGGGACTTATCCCATTACCGTGAGCCCGGACCGTAAAGGGCTATTGAAGGAACACCGTGGATTTTAGTCAGTACAAGTCTGACATTCCCTCCGACCCTGCCCAGGGTGGGAGGACTTATTTGATGATTTTACCACGTTAAAAAAAAAAAACAAAAAAAAGCCGTACGCACAATGAAAATGAAATTTCCCGGAATATCTTATTTATTTCGCATTTATTTGGTTTTTTTTTATTACAAATTGGTAGCGGTTGAAAAATTTCCAAGTTTGAAACTAGCAATGGTTGAAAATTGTCTAGATTTGAACGTTTGAATCTCAATAAATGCCTTGAAGATAAAACAATCAGCTATCGGCAATCCATTCTAGATCTCAAATCGGAATAAAAAGAAACATTAGCGCTTCGGATTCAACTACAAAATGGTCTTGTAAAAACTATTACCCAAAGGAACCATTAACTTTTTTCATACAATTCCTATTGACTTAAAGATAGTATTAAGAATTCATTTCGTTTCAAATCGGTACAATCTTGTACCTACTTCCCTTAATGAGTTTCTTTGTTTTTTGAAATTGAACCTTTTGTGAAGGCGTTAAGGTGTTATTTCGATTGGGTCGTGTAAGGACATTAAGGTGCTAAGTATGTATTGATTTTATCTCCTGTAATAGAAAGTCGTCTGGCGATGTTATCTGTGATTATTCTGATTTCCCGAGGGCTGTTAATATTTTCTTAGCGCGTGATTTGTTTTGACATTTGCTGTTTTTCTAAAAATAAGCAGAGTCTACCAATTTATACATAATATACATTATATAATAGTATAGCATCCATACATGCTAAAAAAATATTATTATTTTTTTATTTATTAACGATGGGCCCACTTACTTTACTTACTTACCGTTCGAAAACAAAATGTTTTTATTTTTTAGGGTTCCGTAGTCATCAAGGAACCCTTATAGTTTCGCCATGTCCGTCTGTCTGTCCGTCTGTCCGCGGTTTAGCTCAAAAACTATTGGTACTAGAAAGTTGTACTTTGGCATGAGTATACACGTTAATGACGCCAAAAAAGTGGTAAAATAAAATTTTGAAAAAAAAATTATTTAGGGTACCTCCCATACATGTAAAGTGGGATGATAATTTTTTTTTTTTTCGTTCTTCCCATAGTGTGGGATATCGTTGGATAGGTCTTTCAAAAATATTAGGGGTTTGGTAAGACCGTTTTTTGATTAAGTAAACCGTTCGTAACTTATCAAGCTTTAAAGTACCAATTTTCGTTAGAGTCAAGTGTCCCCCCCTCTATCAACTAAACGGTTATAGTTAGAAATTCAAATGTCACGGCAGTAGTACCTATATATAACGAAATTTAAAGGAAAACTATCACACATAAGTGGGCTTTACAAATTTACGTTGTTTTACTATACATTTCTATTTACTATAAATTCAGATTGATAAAACCGAAGTTTACGAATCTTTGCTTGTTTGC
The DNA here is from genome assembly GCA_943138885.2 of Tholera decimalis. NCBI lineage: Eukaryota > Metazoa > Arthropoda > Insecta > Lepidoptera > Noctuidae > Tholera > Tholera decimalis. Next base: position 29,158,579 of record OW964570.2, on the reverse strand, counting down.
TAAGACAACTATCCTCCTCATTTGTAATATAGTATTTTATATATACATACATCGGTTTTTTTTTACGTCACATTGGCCCTTCTACGTTAGTTTTTGTTAAAATTATTTTCTCTAAAAACACTTTAAAAGGGCCAATGTGTCATATTGGCCATTATACGCGTATTACGTTAATTAGCATACGTTATATATTTTTTATATTTTTTACTCATAAAATCAAGTAACAATTGAAGTAGTTGATAAATCATTAATTAGAATATAAGCTATTTAGATATTTAGTCATTTATGTCACATTGACACTTATACGTTTTACAATCGGCTTACCTACTAACTCAGTTTTCAGTTAGATCAGTTTCAGTTAGGTTTTATTCATTTATTGAAATAAAAATTAAAGTAGCCTTAAAACTACACTTATGAAAAAAAAAAACAAAAAAAATATAAGTAAGAACGAAACTTTTACTGGAGATCTTAGTTTGATTAACAAAATAATGTACCTACTTCACATTATTATTTTCTCAATAAAATTACAAAAAAAAAAAAAAATTAAAAACCTATCTTGTGTAAATAAATTAAAAAAAAATCTCTGTAGTATAATTAAGTAATAAAATCAACAAAATCAACATTAGTTTTTTTTTTGTTAATTGGTTCGCGTTTGACCGCCATCTCACCCGATGGTAAGTGATGATGTGGTCGAAGATAGAGCACGCTTACCTAAAAGTAACCTATTCACTCTTGACTTAAAGATCCCTAAGTTATAGCTATCGGGAAACACACTCCGGCAGGGAATTCCACTCCTTAACTGTACGCACAACGAAGGTATTCCCAAAACGTTTAGTGCGTATGGGTGGGATGTCGACCATGTAACGATGGCGCATCGCCGTTTGTCTTGTAGTCCGATGATGGAACGGGCTTGGCGGAATTCGATTGTGTATTTCCGAAAACCGATAGACTTGCAACTCGTCGTCGATGTTCAAGGCTTTGGAGCTTTGACTTGACCAGTGAGTGCATCGTTGCCAATGAGTCTCTTGGCCCGTTTCTCAATAGACTCAAGCGCGTCCAAATTGTATTTGGCAGATCTATCCCAAATATGAGAGCAGTACTCCATACACGACCGAACCTGGGCTTGATACAGATTGAGCAACTGTTCCGGTGTGAAGTACCGTCTCACCTTTGCTAATATTCCCAACTTTTTTGATGCTAGTTGAGCCTTAGCCTCGATAAATGGACCAAAATTGAGAGTGGAAGTTAGTGTAACCCCAAGAAGCTCAATATGATCGGTTATCGGCACGATTACATCACAGAAAGTGGGAGCCGGTTCGAATTGACTCCTTTTTGAGGAGAAGAGACAAGCCTGGGTATTAGCTGTATTAAACTTGACCAAGCTGGCATCACCCCATTCGGAGACAGCCTTCAAGGACAAGTTCAAGCGCCTGACCATGTCCTCATGGAGAGACTGGATCTGACCCACCAGCACGCACGCTGGACACATATCTCTCAGCAACTGTGCTGAGAGAACCGACCCCTGAGGGACCCCGACATTAATAGCCAATTGGCAATTTAGCAGTCATCAATGACCACTCGAATGGAACGATCTCTCGCGAAGTCTTCAATCAAAACGCAAAGTTGAGTGGGTAAACCGAAAGAAGGAAGCTTAGCAATAAGGCTATCGTGCCAGACCCTGTCAAAAGCCTTGGAGATGCCAAGGGAAACAGCAAGTGCTTCCCCGTGCTAATTCTTAAAAAGTCTTCATTAATTTTCTTCATTATCGCTTTCATTAATTGACGCAATGTCATTAGATGCTACTAAATTTTTATAATAACTGTGATATGCAGGTGGGATAATATTTTTTCTTTCACTAAATTCCGACTTCTAGAAAACTTAGCGCGATAATTGGATGTCATCTTTTACTTATTAAACTAAATTGTAACCCAAAAACACAACAATTACAATTTGTATTCATCACAGTGCGGTCGTTGCTCCATTCAATGTATTGTCGAATCAGCTGTTTGGTCCAAACAATAAATAAACACGCGGCAACTCCCCGCGTATAAGTCTCTAACTACTATTAGGACCTTGTACGTTTAAATTCATGTCACATATGCCGTTATACTGTAATAAAAAATCGTGTTTCTATGCAGAAATCTTTTTTTTTAACAGCTCACATAATTCTTTATATCGATAAGATGCGTTTACCATGAAAAAAGTCAAAATGGCCAAATTGTTAGTTTGGCCCATATACATAGGACCCATCGATTTTTAATGAATATTTTAATATAAAAAAAATTGTTTTCAAATGGTAATATTTTTTGCATGTATGAATGCTATACTATTGCGGGTTAACGGGAACACCCTCTGTTAGTTAACATACTATATATTATATCTACATATTTATAGTTTAATATTGTAGGAAATTGTGAGGCTAAACAAGGCAGTGTAAAGTTTATATTCTACTAGCACTCGCCTGGGGCTTCGCTCCTGTGGACTTTATTACGATAAAAACAGAACCTCTTTTTGCAGTCGGGTAAAAAGTAGCTTATAGCCTTTCTCAAAGTTCACGTTACTTCCGTACCAAATTTAATCCAAATCCATTAAGGAATTTAGAAAATGAGTGTGTTTAACCCTTTCAGGACCATAAGATTATAGGAGGTAAAATAATCATTCTGACTATTTAGGATGATTTATTGGGCATCTAATAAACATATTTTTAAATAAAAATAAAAAAAAATGTCAGTGGCTTTTCTGATTTTTTTTGGGACATATTTGTCCCTCTGGACGTCAAGGGCTGACTTTTTGCTTATTCAGCTTATCTTTACGTGTTTTACATTCATTAATAATTTACGATTTTTCCAAAAACAAACAACATATTTATTATTATACGTATTTAATTATTAATATAGGTAATATTTTAATTCACAAGTTATATTTTAGTGACTAAAATCAGCTCAGTAATCAGCGAAAAAAATTCAGTCCTTGGTGTAGCAGAGGTGAACTTCACATGAACCACAAGTATTATTATTTTTCTTATATGTTCGTCTCTTGATTGTTCTTTAGTGTTGTTGAGGGCACTTTGGAATTATGTATTCAGATTTTAAATGACAGGTCTAATTTTATACGCTCGGTCAAAATTAGGTCTACCTAATAGGATCTCGTACTTCTACGTTATTGCATAAATTGTAGATTCCTGCATATTTCTTCAAAACGAGCTCATGGCATAATATTTACTATGAAAGGTACTGCCATGTCAGGTTCCGTTGCCCAGTCTCTCAACGATGGCAAAATATGATAACCCATTACTAAATTTACACCAAGAAATTCTTGCATTTCAACATGGAATTCTCATCCGTTCTGGTGAGCGTATCGCACTGATTCTGATACTTTGAATTGCACTAAAATGTCAAATTTTGTTGTTGAAAGGAATATCTCAAAAGAAGTCAACTTATTGTTATCCAAATCTTGACAGATTTGCACCTTTCCGAATTCATATTCAACATTTTCAAATACATTCAGAGCGTATGTTCCCTGGGTCCACTTGAAAACTGGTTGATGGTCGCTAAGTGGTTCGTTGACATGTTCTACCGCAGAAGTTGAAGGCTCGAGTGATGATCTCCTGGATTCATAAAGTTAAAGTTTTGTAACTTCAATCTCAACATCAAATACACCTTGGTCATCATCATGTGTGTGCCTTACATCTTCGTTGAGCAATAAATTTTCTACAGAGTCACTGTTATAACTCATCAAAATCTGTTGGATTTCAATTTCCTTGAGTTCGAAAACCGTACGTCTTCTACAAAACATTATCTGCAAACATTAAAATAAAAGATGTGGGCAATAGTAAAAAAAATCACAACCGCAATATTGAAACAGATAAATACCCTCATGGGCCATAGGGACACCGGTGTCCCTCTATGTTTATAATCACAGATCAAAGCATACAATATGAATTTAGGTTTTATTAGTGTACAAAATAAAAGAGTACTTACCAGCCAGTAAATATTTCACAATATAATATTTTTAGAACAACTTTTGTACTTAAAAATACTTTTTCAAAATATAAGAAATCCGCGCGAAACAAACTATCAATTTCCAATTATCATAAGCAAGGACTGACAGTTGGAATATTTTGTTGCTATGATAATAGAATGAAAAAGTATATTCAGAAAGTGGTTAAAACTAAAGTCACACCTACCACTTTCACAGTTATTGAATTATTTGATTTTTTTTTGTTTGGGACACGGATGTCCCCGTGGTCGTCAAAGGGTTAAACAAACATACTTTCCGCTTTAAAATATTAGTATAATAGATATACAACGTGTAACGAAAACCCCATATCTATCCGAAAGGGCTGAAGACAACATCTGATATGGAGTCTCTATGCACAGTTTCAGCACAAAATAACTGACTCAAAGAATTGATACCAAAGTATCGGTTTCATATATTTCTTGAATACCAATCACAACAAACGTGTTACAGCACTACGAGGGTCAATAACTTTCCACGTCACTTGCCAATAACACGAAAATTCTCATCGTTCTTCTTAATTTGAAAAATTCGGTCTCTGGTATCAATGTATTGAAATTTGTAATAAGTTCCACACATGCAGACTTAGTATTATAAAACCCTTGCCATATCGTTTTTTATCATCCAAAGAAGCCGTGCACTTGATATGTATATATCCTTTAAATTACACGTTGTATAAAAGCGAAATACCACTCACTGAGTAATCACGAAATCTCAGAAACTACAAATAGTAGGGCTCTCAAATTTTGCATGAGTGTTCCTTTCAGTACGTAGATGCTCGCTAAGATGGGATTTTGCAAAATTCCCAAGGGATCGGGATTTACACGGGAAAAACTTCCCACGTGAACGAAGTCGCGAATAACTGCTAGTATTAGTCTAAACTAATTACCACGTTTAGAGACAGAAATTAACACAAACAAATACATATCTTAGTATCTAAATACTGAGTGAGGACTTTTAATTGGCTCACTGATTACTTTTCCATCATTTTCCTGCTTTAATTTAGCTATAAGTCCTATATATATGTGAAGGAATATTACAATTTATTATGGCCAGCCCGTCTTGATGTAAGTCGTTAAGATTCAAAATTCGAATTATTACATATTGTACTATTTAGTTCCAATGACCTCGATAGATGGCGTTATACAATCATGACAGTTTGCTTAAGGATAGTGTTATGATATTCCGCAATTTCGTGAAAATAAATATTTGCGTTTTATTTGGAGTGAAACATAATTGCCATGAAGGCTCCTTCAGATCTCGCAGCCGCGAGGCATTGCTCTAAATTAAATTTCTTTTGCTTCGACATTGTATATGTTTATGTATGTCAAATAAATAGAAAACATTCTTTCTTTTTTTTTATTCACACTAATATATTTCAGGTTATTTGATGAACCTGAAATATCTTGTTGTGTTATATCTAGTGTTATAGATCTTAGATAGGTTCCAATTTCAAACACAATTTCGTTTTGGCTTAGTTTTATCCGGGTCCTGTCATTAGGTAAAATGGCCAGTCATCAAGGACAATAAAATAAAAGAAGCCATCGATTTCTCAGCATGAATCGATTGCTGAGAAATCGATGGATTGGCCCTAACACTATTTGATCGTGACATGGCCTGTTGGATAATTGAACTTATTGTTACTCAACTGAATTCAGTAATCGATTAGTCGACTATTCATGTATAGCTAAGAAGTGGAATTCTCTGCCAGAGTCTCTGTTTTCGGACAGCTATAACCTGGGAGTCTTTAAGTTAAGAGTGAAAAGGCTACTTCTAGGCAAGCGTGCTTCATCTTCGACCACATCATCGCTTAACATCAGGTGAGATGTTGGTCAAACGCAAGCCTATTGACAATATAAAAAGAATTAAAAACAATGCAATGCAAGTATGTGGGGATTTTTTTTTTTCGAGGTAAAATCATTAAATTTCTCCTCCATCTTAGGGTGGAACGTAAGCGAAATGTCAGACTTCTGCTGACTAAGACCCAGGTTTTCAGTTGAACTCACGTGCCGGGGCCACGGTATCTCGTAAGAAGATTCCCTCAACCCCAGCAGGCTTATGGGAACATAGCACGCAAGTGGCACAAAAACTATAAAATTTATGTGTTTGTATTCTGAAATCACACAATCCAGTGGATACAATCTGAAGAGTTTAGGGATTATCAGACAGAGATGGGCAGTGATTATGCCCATATTATTTTATATTATTTAGAGCAAAAGTATTATTAAATTAATGTTTTTAAAGTCCTTCCAAAGGTTGTCTGGAAGATATCGCTTTCAGCGATAAGACCACCATTGTTACCATAGAATAAGCAATATTATTAAATGGGTGTATTTAAATTTTGGGTACAATAAAGTATATTATACTATATAAAGCTAGATTACCACTGACTGACTCACTCACTCACTGACATAATTGTTCTCCCAGATGGTGGATGGGGAGGTGGGTATATTTTGACAGATTCGTAAACAAGTAACTCTCAAACCTACGGGAAAAGTGCCAAACCTCCCCTTTTCCCCCCCTTCACCCCCCCCCCCCTTATCGTATCTCGGAAACTACGAGACCCGTATTTTTTTCTTTTTACGGATTCGTATAGAGGAGGCTCGGTAAAGTAAAAAACATTTATCAAAGTCGCCCTCCCCCAACCCCCTTTTCACCCCCTTTAGGCGGATCTCGGAAATTAAGAGACTTGGAACATTTTTTTTTTCAGATTCATTTAGAGGGGCAATGCTTTAGTCGAAATAATTGTGCAACCCCCCCCCCCCCTCGATCACCCGCCCCCCCTTTTTTTTTTCACAAGCACGCGAGGTGCTTGCACCTCGCGCAACACTCAAATACTAAACCCCCCCCATCTCCCCCATCACCCCCCCACTTTTTTTTTTCACAAGCACGCGAGGTGCTTGCACCTCGCGCAACACGCAAATACTTATTTTTTTTCACAAGCACGCGAGGTGCTTGCACCTCGCGCAACACGCAAAAACTAACCCCCCCCCCATCTCCTCCCATCACCTCCCCCACTTTTTTTTTTCCACAAGCACGCGAGGTGCTTGCACCTCGCGCAACACGCAAATACTAGTTATTATACTATATAAAGCTAAATTACCACTCACTGACTCACTGACAGAATTGTTCTCCCAGATGGTGGATGGGGAGGTGGGTATATTTTGACAGATTCGTAAACAAGTAACTCTCAAACCTACGGGAAAAGTGCCAAACCCCCCCTTTTCCCCCCCCTTCTCCCCCCCCCCTATCGTATCTCGGAAACTACGAGACCCGTATTTTTTCTTTTTACGGATTCGTATAGAGGAGGCTCGGTAAAGTAAAAACCATTTTTCAAAGTCCCCCCTCCCCGCCCCCCTTCTCCCCCCCTTTAGGCGGATCTCGGAATCTAAGAGACTTGGAACATTTTTTTTTTCAGATTCATTTAGAGGGGCAATGCTTAAGTCGAAATACTTGTGCAACCCCCCCCCCCATCACCCCCCCCCCTCTTTTTTTTTTTATTTTTTTTTCACAAGCTCGCGAGGTGCTTGCACCTCGCGCAACACGCAAATACTAAACCCCTCCATCAACCCCCGCCTTTTGTTTTTTTTTTTTCACAAGCACGCGAGGTGCTTGCACCTCGCGCAACACGCAAATACTAGTTATATTATATAAAGCTAGATTACCACTCACTGACTCACTCATTGACATAATTGTTCTCCCAGATGGTGGATGGGGAGGTGGGTATATTTTGACAGATTCGTAAACAAGTAACTCTCAAACCTACGGGAAAAGTGCCAAACCTCCCCTTTTCACCCCCCTTCTCCCCCCTCCCTATCGTATCTCGGAAACTACGAGACCCGTATTTTTTGTTTTTTACGGATTCGTATAGAGGAGGCTCGGTAAAGTAAAAACCATTTTTCAAAGTCCCCCCCCCCCGCCCCCCTTCTCCCCCCCTTTAGGCGGATCTCGGAATCTAAGAGACTTGGAACATTTTTTTTTTCAGATTCATTTAGAGGGGCAATGCTTTAGTCGAAATACTTGTGCAACCCCCCCCCCCATCACCCCCCCTCTTTTTTTTTTTTTTTTTCACAAGCACGCGAGGTGCTTGCACCTCGCGCAACACGCAAATACCAATTTCTTTTTTCACAAGCACGCGAGGTGCTTGCACCTCGCGCAACACGCAAATACTTGATTTAGAGGGGCAATGCTTTACTTTTTTTCACAAGCACGCGAGGTGCTTGCACCTCGCGCAACACGCAAATACTAGTTATACTATATAAAGCTAGATTACCACTGACTGACTCACTCACTCATTGACATAATTGTTCTCCCAGATGGTGGATGGGGAGGTGGGTATATTTTGACAGATTCGTAAACAAGTAACTCTCAAACCTACGGGAAAAGTGCCAAACCTCCCCTTTTCACCCCCCTTCTCCCCCCTCCCTATCGTATCTCGGAAACTACGAGACCCGTATTTTTTGTTTTTTACGGATTCGTATAGAGGAGGCTCGGTAAAGTAAAAACCATTTTTCAAAGTCCCCCCCCGCCCCCCTTCTCCCCCCCTTTAGGCGGATCTCGGAATCTAAGAGACTTGGAACATTTTTTTTTTCAGATTCATTTAGAGGGGCAATGCTTTAGTCGAAATACTTGTGCAACCCTCCCCCCCCATCACCCCCCCCACTCTTTTTTTTTTTTTTTTCACAAGCTCGCGAGGTGCTTGCACCTCGCGCAACACGCAAATACTTGATTTAGAGGGGCAATGCTTTAGTTTTTTTCACAAGCACGCGAGGTGCTTGCACCTTGCGCAACACGCAAATACTAGTTCTATCTATATATTTAAAGAAAATGTTATTTTTTAATATCAATAAGCGTTCTTTCATTTAACATAAGAAAGAACATTAATAACATTCTGGAATAACATCGAAAGTGTATTTAATTCTCAATTTTCTTGAGTGGAAGGGTTGATCAACATTTTTGTCGGGCTCTTTCCTGTTGAGGCGCCCTTTGGACGGGCTGATGAAGTTAAAAACAAGTTAGAGATCGTTTCGGAAAGGTTACAAAATGTTTATCATCTCACCTCTGACTACCGAGAAATAAGATGTACACAAATAGTTTTTGCGTTTAATGAAACATTAAAAGTAAAAAAATGTACATTACTTTTTAGGAAACATTTTCTTACAACATAGATATTAATGGAAAGTACAATAATACTTATTTATTAAAAATAGTACAATTTGATTCAGCCACTCAGAAAAAAAGGCTCTTAGGAGAAGTAACATTCTGTGTGAGTGTGTGTCCTGATAGCAGTAACTTGGGAGTCTTTATGTCAAGAGTGAAAGGGTTACCAAGTTGTTGCCAACTTAGAAGTTACCCGTTCAGTCTTTACTTTTATGCTCTTGACTTTTTTGCTTTGACTTTTATGTTTATGGACGGTAAGCAAACCACGGTGAGTTTATCGTCCGTATCAATATTAAATACTGGTCGCATAGTAGGCGAAACCTAATTTAATTAATTTAGAATGCATTATTTAAAAATAACATTATATAAGAGAGTGGAGTTTGTCACATTTAAAGTTTATAAATGTGCCAAACTCCATTCTCTTATGTTAACGTAATCTATGTAAAAAGGTGTACAAAGTTTATGCCACACGTATAGACTACATCTTAGAAAAAAGTAATTTCCATGAAGAAGTAATTAAAATGATGTGCAGAAAAGAAACATATTTGTTTTGCGCAAAATGACGATGCAAAACGATCACGGAACAAAAAACAAAACATCGTAAAAAGCTAATATAAGGCCCCGTGGCAGCGCCAAGTAGGTCAAGCTCAGCATAAACGTTAGACAACTAGCTGGTGACACTGATGCCTTGGATGATAAAGCCTATTTTATTTCTTAGAATCATATTTTTATAGAACGCACAAGGAATTCTTCTTCTTCGTTTTTGTTACCATTACTAAAGGTCGTGTCTCTCATGATTCTTCTTATGCAGCTTCTTTTTTTCATCTCTTTCCACAACTCCCTGTTTTCAGTTTGACGCTTTTTTTTTCTGAGTCGAAAAATCTTCGAATGACTTCTCCCGTACGAGGTTAAAACTGAAAACAGAGTGGAATAAGTTAGATCCGACCATATATATGCATTTATATATAACAATACGTAATTTACATAAAATAGTTGTTATACATATAATTATATAGAAATTTACATAAATTGTTCAATCAAGTATAAAAGTTGGATAATTATAAGTTTGTTTTCTGAAATTTTACAACTTGAATTTCAATGGCTTGTTTAACTTCTAAATTAAATGTATCCAGTTGACTAGAATTGAAAATTGTTTTGAATATTAAGTGGATATTTTCACCTTCAATACTAAAGTCAGAATATTTGAAGGTCATCCAACTCACTATCTACCTACGTTGGGGTTAGCTAACAGTCTAAGTCAGTCTATTGACGCTTAAATTAGTTAGTTAATGTTTCTTCTCTTGTTTTTTTAAGCAACTTAATTATAGGGCGACATTTCGGTTTCTCATCGCTACGTCCGAAGTCTACAAATGGTAGGCAAGGTCATTTAACTTCAAGTGAACGCAGGTTGAGGCGTTGGATGCAAAAGAAAGGTCATGGGTTCAAATCTGAAAGGATTAGACTTGTTTTTGGTACGGTCTTAATCAAGTCTAATCCTTTCAGATTTGAACCCATGACCTTTTGTTTTCAGTCATAGACTTAATGATACAATTCAGTTCGGCGTTCACAAGCCACTGGTATATTCATAAAAATTACTCAACATTTAACAAGAGAATTTAAATTTTGAAATTGATACTCAGTATCCAAACTCAGTACATAGTTAAAAAGTTTTTTACGAATAGGTCTGATATTGTTCAATTAAACTAACACGAATTTTGCACTTTAAAATTTTAGATACCGATCGAGTCCTTGATAGTTCAGAAATGTCAGTGAATGGTTCAATTATTATAGTTATTGATTTCTGTTTGAGTTTAATTTTTAAATGACTTCCAAAAAAGTGGGATTGATTCCATGTTAGTTGGCTATCTTGTGGGTAGCGAACGTATCTAGGTTATCAAATTTATTTATTTGACTTGACACTGACTTCAACTAGATGAGTAGGTACCTACGTAGTCCTTATTGTAAATGAAATTAGATATTTACTTAAACAGTCTTACCCGCAATGCTGTTTTCTAAACTAAATATATAATTAAAATTATATTTCGCTTTTAGTGAAGTAGTGGTTTTTTTTTTCACATTACTAGCAATCTTGTTAACCCCTCCAACTAAGCTAAATATGCTTGTATCTGGAGTGGGTTCACGGCAATAGTGTAATGGGTGGGATTCGAACTCGGGACCTCTCGATCACAAGTCCGACACCTTATCCATTACGCTATTGACGCTTAAGGAGCCGGTTGAATTTTTTTAGAATATAAATTATGTTGCCCTTTTTTCCGGGTGGGAAAATCATCGAATGACTCCTCCCGCTGTGGTGGAGTGGAAGGTAGTGTCAGACTTCTACTGACTAAAAACTCACCCTGTTCCTTCAGAGGCCCTTGCGTTCCTAGGCCGCGGTATCTCGTTAGAACATTCCCGTAACCCAAATTATGTTGCCCTGGAGTTTGTCCTATATCGTGTGTGCATTTACAATCGGTTAAGCTAATTCCTATGACCGGAAAAATTATGTGTTGGATATAGTATACATTTACAGTGCCACACGAGTGCCGCGGGTGTGCCGCACGAGTGCCGCAGGACGGCGCATATGTCAGGGAAGAATGGCGGTGAATGATAGAGTGGGTCACTCAACTTAGAGATACTACGTGATGACCACGACTACTCTGTCAAAAGTGAAGCGACTGAGAAGAAGTGAAAGAAAATACATTATTGTTCTGATAATCAAGTAGCTACTTAATGATATGATTTCACGATTTCACTTAAGAATTTAAAACTTTCGACAAAGCTGTGGAAATCTGAAACTTTTCATTCAATATTATGCTTATCGTTCTCTTTGCAATTTTCCTTAAGTCGCTACTTCCGCAATTTCCTTAGATCTTTATTAGACATTTTTCATTAAAACGAAGTCTGGGACAAACAAGAACATTACTCAAGAGTGTCGCCTCTCGACACCTAATTAGCAATGTCGTTACGTTAAAACTAATTTTGACTAGTCCTCTTTTTGTCTAGCTGTATTTGTTGCCAAACTTTTACAAATGCTATTGAAGGAGGTCGAATTTGTATTAACAAAGATAAGTAGACTATACTAGAGGTTTAGAATATAATAGAATGTACTTTATTGTACACCAAAACTATTTACTCAAATCTTTTATACAAACTTAATTCTATGAGTACAATGTCGGTCTGATCACAGACAGGGATACCAGACAACCTTTCGATGGTTTGAAAGTTATAATAAGAAAGAGGGTAGATTTTTTATTGATGATTATCTCACTTTTGACCTCACCTGATGGTAAACGATTATGTGGTCGGAAAAGAAGCACGCTTACCTAGAAGTAACGTATTTCACTATTGACTTAAAGACCCACAGCAGGTTGTAATTATCAGTAAACACAGATGGCGGGCAAGGAATTTCACTCTTTAAATGTACGCATAGTGAAAATATTCATTAAAGATGTATGGGTGGGATATATAACATGGTGAGTCTGCTATTAAATCAATTTAACTTGATTTGAATAACAATGGTTTTAAACACCAACATAATCCATCTGACGACACTTCCCCGTATTGAAGGTGCGGTCACAAACATTTAAATTCTCAAGATACCGGAACATGCTGGAAACATAATGTATATATAGTTATTCCAGCCATACTTTTTTTCCGTGCGGTGATAAAACCCGCGATACGTACAATCAATCACCCAGCCATTGCGCCAACTGTGTGGTCAATGGAGCTAATTTTTTTATGGTGCTGATGATAATCATGATTATAGTTATTTAGGATAACTTTTGACTTTCACGCGAGCGAAGCCGTTGCATTGTGGAAAATCGTAGAACAACTGCTGATTAAAAATGGTTTTTGACAATGTCGCTACTGCCATGCTTTTTTATTTTAATCAATAGTTTAAGGACCAAACTAGACTATCATATCAAAAAATTATACATATTATATAAAATGATTTTTTTACAGCACCACAAACTTTATAGTTTTGACGGACGTCCATGTTAAGCCCGTTCACTTCATCACTTTCAAATTGATTTTATTGTTATACGTTACAGGAAAAGGTATAATGTATTATATATTTCTGGAAACCTCGTCTTTTGAAGAATATGAAACAACTAATTTGTGTTTAATATTATGTTAACATTTACCTTAAAATAATTGCAAAATAAAATATGGTGAAAAAAAAAATTTTTAAAGTTCATCGAGACTTTTGACAGTTGCCCACGTTTACCCCTGCTTTACATTTAATGTTGATTTATAGCCTAGCTATCCATAAATATAACCAAATAAAAAAAAGCAGCGGAAATTTGCGGTTTTCGGAGTAATTAGTTAAATTATGATAAAAGTCAGAAAACGGAAAACCGCTCGCTATCTATTGCGGTTTGAAATGTTGGTGTTTGCATAAATAGTTTCCGATAAGTTTTGTAATTTATCATTGATATTAGGGCGTTTATCTTTTTTTGCACTCATTTTGCGTGTGAAAATATTAATCAACAAGATTCACACTACCCTCATATTTCATATAGTATATAAACTGTTCTTTCATTTCATTGTAAATAACAGAATAGTGGTGAATTAACAGAAGTGTAATTGTTACGAATACAATATAACTAACTACGTGTTTTGTTGACTCTTCAAAATGTCTACTTTCAAGTGTTCTAAACGTGAAATAATACTTTCGTATATCGAAGGAGGAAAATCATTAGAGGCATTATCAACAGTTTTAAAAGAAAATTATCATGTATCTGAAGACAACTTATGTTTCATCCTCAGTGATTTTCAAAGACATATTATTCCCGCTTTTAATAAACGATGGACAGAAGCTTCACGGAAAAAGGATAGTTTTTTAATGAAAAACAGTAATTGGTTAGAATTAGAATATTCAGTAACTTTACCGAACACTGAAGACGTTACAACCGTCTCCACACCATCTACTTTTTCTGGAAAACGTGGGAGACCGTGCGTATCTTATCCAGACTTGTCAGAATCCAGTAAAAGAAGAAAAAATACAATGTTACTTAATGAATATGGATTTGAACACGTCTATAATGCATATCTTCAAGGGTTACGTTCGATAGGAGAAGGAACAGAAGCTAAACTTGTGGAAACATTAAGGTTTGCTGAAACTGAAAATAAGACCTTATTCTCGATTCTCATAGAAGAAGCAAGGCAGACAAAAATGTTAACGGATGAAGAGGCATTGAGCGTATTTATTGACTTGGATTTAACGAAAGCACAGTATTTGTACTTGAGAAATTTAACAAACGAACGAAAATGTTTTGTGTTTCCACCATATTACAAAGTGCAAGAAGTTAAAACTACTTGCTATCCACCATCTTCAGCTATAGAAATTACAGACACAAGTGTAAAAATATTAAAACTTCAAGATTTATTAGATCACACTGCAGCTAGAATATTGAAAATAGATTCAGTGTATAGGAATGGATTGAATAACTTACTTCTATACAGTAAATGGGGCTGTGATGGTTCATCCAGTCAAAGCCAGTACAAACAGAAACTGCCTGAAGAGTCTGAACTAATTTCTGATGCAAATTTATTTGTCACTTCTTTGGTGCCTATTAAGTTAATTAACGAGCTAACAGGTGATGTTGTCTGGCAAAATCCGGTACCGTCATCTGTTCGTTTTTGCCGGCCTATATTAATAGAATTTTGCAAAGAAACTCCCGAGAAAACTAAAACTGTTGTGGATGAAATAAAAGGTCAAATAAATTCTTTGGGTTCATCATTAATTAACAAAGAAGGTGAGGGAGTGCAAGTGAAGCATGATCTCTTTCTTACAATGATAGATGGCAAAGTAGCTCAGGTATTAACAGATACGCCTTCGGGTTCCACATGTACAATATGTGGAGCTACTCCACGCCAAATGAACGATTTGACTAAAGTGACTGCTAGGCCTGAAAATGAAGATTCTTATCAATACGGACTGTCTACTTTGCACGCCTGGATTCGTTGTATGGAAATGATTTTACATATTTCCTATAATCTGTCTTTCCAAACATGGTCAGCCACAAGCGAAGAAAAGAAACGACTAAAGCAAGAGAAGAAAACCCTGGTACAAAGGCGTTTCCGTGAAGAGCTAGGATTAATCGTCGACAAACCAAGACAAGTAAGTGGTAATTCTAATGATGGTAATACTGCCAGAAGATTTTTGCACAATGCAAGCTGCTCTGCGGAAATTACAGGAGTGGATATAAATTTGATTAAACGACTTCACATAATTCTGCAAGCTCTTTCATCGGGTGTAATGATAAATGCTGAAAAATTTGGCAGTTATGCTCTGGAGACTGCCAGGATCTATGTGAGCAATTATGACTGGTACTACATGCCATCTTCAGTTCACAAAATTTTGATTCATGGAGAAAGTGTCATAAAGCATTTTGCAATACTTCCTATTGGTCAACTTTCGGAAGATGCACAAGAATCTCGTAATAAGGATTATAAAAAATTTCGTCGACATCATGCTAGAAAATGCTCAAGATCCGCTACAAACGAGGATGTATTTCATACTCTTCTTTATACTTCAGATCCTTACATAACCAGCATTAGAAAACCATATACTAAAAACGTGAAGGAACTTGATGAAGACGCCTTAGATCTTTTGAAAGTGAACGAATTAATTTTAGATCCCGAAGTTCATCAAGTATAAATAACATATTTAGTAAACATTACAATTAATTAATAATTAATCTGTGTTCGATTTTAACCATAACATTAAAAAAAAAAAAAAATGTTTTTATTTATTTAAATTGATTTGTATTTTGATGTACTATATGATATTTGGTTTTTGTAAACATTACAATAATAGTATTCATTGTTAAAAAATAAATATTGGACATTTTTGATAATTTTGAATTTGTTTTATTTTTTAATGTATGGTTTCAAATCCAGTCATAAAAAAATACACTCCATTTGAAGCCATATACACTATTCTATATTTGTGCAAAATTTTAGAACATAATATTCAGAAATAAAAAAGTTATTGATTTTTAATCAGAAACAGACCTTTATTTACTATAGTGCGTTGGCAGAAGCTAAGTAGTTGTTTATACTGGCATGTAGTATGCCGCACCGCATATGCACACTTAGTAAGGATTGCAAGCAAACGATACAAGTAGGTTTTGGTGGAATTAGGTATATTTTTAGGGTTCCGTAGCCGAATGGCAAAAAACGGATCCCTTATAGTTTCGTCATGTCTGTCTGTCTGTCCGTCCGTCCGTATGTCATAGCCATTTTACTCCGAAACTACTATTAGGACTATACATGTTAAACTTGGTAGATAGATGAATTCTGTGAACCGCTTTCCAATTTTAAGAAAAAAAAATAAAAAAATATATAAAATAATATATTTTCAGTTTGAGTTCCGTGTATGGGAACTGAAACTGATTTTTTTTTTCATGCAACCTATGCGTGTGTGGTATCTATAGACAGGTATTTTAAAATAACATTGAGGTTTCTAAAACCAATTTTTCATAAAGTTGATCGTTTAAAAGATATACGCTTCCAAAGTGGTAAAATGTGTCTTCCCCCTCTAACTTCTATAATAATGGAGTGAAAGATATAAAAAAAATATGCTGTAGATCTTAATATAAACTTTCAACCAAAGTTAGTTGGAACGAGATCGGGTCAGCAGTTTTTAAGATACAGCATATTTTCTAAAACCGCAAATATGACTTTGTAATTCATACAAACACTAAGAAAAACAAAGTTATTTGGCTTAGTTACTACGGAACTCTTCATAGGCGAGACTGACTTGCATTTGGCCAATTTTTTGTAGTCATCATCTCCTTAGCCGTAATAACTATCAAACATATACAGACACCAGCACATGAAGCTACCCGAAACTGTCAAATTTTCCCAATCAACCTTGAACCTAATGTCTTTAACAATAAATTTGAAAATCTATTAAATAAATTTGACAGATTGTTGAACTTTATATGCTGGCGTCTGTACAAATGACAATCGGACACAACGGCTTTACGTGCTTTCCCAAACACGGAGTAATCTCGATATGATAAGATGATCACCCATCCATAGACTTTACCTCAGCAAGCGTTGTTTAACCACGAAGATAGACCTGTATGGCTGTTATTCTTCTTCTTCTTCGTCGTATTCTTCATTGTTGAAGGTCGTGTCTCCTATGAGTGCTGCGTCGATAATACTGATGCAGATGCAACAACATTCAGACCCGTATGGCTGTTATTCTTCTTCTTCTTCTTCGTATTCTTCATTGCTGAAGGTCGTGTCTCCTATGAGTGCTGCGTCGATAATACTGATGCAGATGCAATAAAATTCCTTGACACCACTCTGTCTTCGGCTTTCCGCGGGGCTGTCAATATGCTATGACCGGTGATGGTACGCCTGTACGGACTGGTGTTATTATAATACTGCATACAGGGTTAAATATGTGTGCGGAACAGAGGCGGACATGTGGAACATGTATCGTATAAAAAAATATTTGTTTGTTTTATTTTTTTTGCTGACCCAAGTGATAACTTTGTCCTTAAGTACAGTTATTTTTTTATTACTACCTGGGACTCTTTTATGAAGGTTTTTTCTAAGAATTGTGATAATACCCTAGCTTCTTGTACCTTGTTGGATAGCTAAAGAAACGTAAATTTTATTTAGTACATCTTTAGCATAACTGTCATAGACTTTTTTTGAAATATTCTTAAAAGAAAAAAATGTTTATACAAATTTGTTTATTTTTTAAACTTTCAATCGTCGACTACTACCCACTTGGTTCAGTTACCTATTTTTTGTGTTGAGAGTAATAAACAAACTAATCTACTACACAAAAATAGCACTAAAAATATAAATTAGAGGCACAAAATCCAAAAAGGGACAATTATAGAAAAAATCTTAATTTTATTTAAAAAATCAAATCAAAATCTAATATCTCAATATGGTTTAGGTTTGGGGTGGGGTGTTTCATAGTCAAATCAGCTAGGAATTATGAAAACTAAAACCTCTTAAAGGATCTATGTCGACTTAACCTTTGACCCTGTATAAATAATTTATAAGAATGTTATAGTCAAGTGACGTATTTCTTTATAATTAATATTTATTGTTTTATTGTTTCCTTAAGTATCTATTTTTTTTCTTTGTTGTATTTAAAGAAAACATATTTGACTTGTTTAAGATACTTACATATATTATAAATGTATGTTTTAATTAGTTTTGTCGTGTAGTCGGATCTTAGTTTTAATTATGTGCATTCATTGTTTGTTAGTGCACTATTTTTGTTAATCTTGTTTTTCGTTTCATTTCATTGTTATGTTTCGTAGCGCGTACTATGTTTCTCATGTGTATGTTGTAGATAACGCTGTTGGTAACATTATTGTAGTTCTTTTTGTAATATTTTGTGTATCTTTTGTTATGTGACTGTTTATTATTCCTAATAAAATAAAAAATAAATAATATTTAGCCACAACTTGCTCATAACTATATTTTCTGTAGTAGTAAGTACCTATTAGCTTTTTTTGAAAATCTGTAGAGATTTATTTATGACTCTGCCTTGGAGTGTATACAACGTGTAACGGAAACCCCATATCTATCCAAAAGGACTGAAGACAACATCTGGTATGGAGTCTCTATGCAAAGTTTCAGCTCAAAATAAGTGACTCACAGAATTGACACCAAATTATTGGTTTCACATGTTTCTTGAATACCAGTAATAACAAACGTGTCACAGCACTATGAGGGTCATCACTTTCCACGTCACTTGTCAATAAAACGATAATTCTCTTCATTCTTCTTAATTTGAAAAATTCGGCCTCTGGTATCAATGTGTTGAAATTCTAACATGCTCCACACATGTAGACATAGGATTAGACCCTTGCCATATCGTTTGTTATCATCCAAAGAAGTCGTGCACTCGGTATGTATATACCCTTTAAATTACACGTTGTATACACTCCCAGGCAGCGTCATAAATAAATATATATCACATTTTTGCTCCACAAACCATGGCACACTTAATTTCTTGTCCAGCATGCCCTGTCAACTGCTCACTGTAGGACTAGATGGAAGCCCGTTGGTGCCAAACTTGTTGCTCAGCTTTGGACTCCATTTAGTTATTTGCCGTCAATACACTAAGGAGTTTAGTTTGTTATGAATTTCCACAACCCTATGCCTGTATTCATGTTGCATTCATTCTGTAGAAGCTACATATAAACATCATAATTATTTAAGTAATTGTTAGATATAAAAGCAGCAACAGCTTAATGGCTAAGTTGTCAGACTTATGATCGAGAGATCGCGGGTTCGAACACCACCCATTAGACTATTGCCGTGAACCCACTCTAGGGATAACCATATTTAGCTTACTTGGAGGAGTTAACAAGATTGCCAGTAATGTGAATTCTACCCTCATTACGCAACCCTCTAAGAACTATTATATACAAGGTGTTACAGAATAAACGCAATTCCTGGAAGTGATTGTTTCAGAATCGGCTTCTGAATCGATTTCCGTCATAAAAAATAGGTGTTAAATTTTGATGGAAAATATTTCATTTAACTTAAAATGGAAACAGTAGCATGACAAATTAATACAATCCTTAATTCAAGGAAATTGTGCGCGTGTCGCATCGGCCGCTAACATTTCATAAGTGTATGCGTCCGCGTAAGGATATTACGCACATACGTTTTGCGTTTAGTAAGGATAACTATTTTATAAAAAATGCCTAGGTTTGGTTTCCATTTATTTAGTTACGGATGTTGTTTTAGACTTATATTTAAATATTCTACGAGTATTTATTTTTATTATTAATAATCTTTCTAAGACAAAAAAAAAAATAGGTGGCTGTTTACTGAAGTATGTATGTAAATGATGAATATGACCTCTACCGACATCTTGGCGGAAAAACAAGCGTGAAATCATTTTCTCCCCTCATTCTCCCCTCCCATCATAACATAATCTCTCGATTCACTCACGTGGATACAGCCGTCATCTTTGATTTGAAACCATCTATCGTTAGATCGCTTGATTTTGACCTCGGCGACGCTCGTTTTATTTTATTTTGTATTTTATTTTTTGTGGGACGGAAACACGTTCGTCTGAAATAGACTTTAAATATCTGTCTTTAGGTTTGTTGTGTAGTTGGAGCGATACTATTTGGATGCGTGTCTTAACCTTTTTCGACTTATTATAATTTAATAACAATAATTTGTCTCCTTTAGGTTATAACCATCGAAAGGTTGTCTGTAAGAGATCGCCCTGTGCGATAAGACCACCCATTGTACGCTAGTTTTACTTTTTGTATCCATAGAAATATTGTAAGGTGTACACTAAAGTATGTATTTAATAATAATTAAATAAATACTACAGCATAGGTGGCTCAACGGTTACTGGCATGACTTTTAAGTTCAAGGTTGTGGGTTCGCACCCAGGTAAACACATTAATATAGGTAGTATAATTCAGCCTCACACTGCTGGGAAACAAGCCTCCTTTCTATGAGAGGGAATGGGCCTAAATCTACCACGCGGGCTTAATTCGGGTAGGTGGATGTCACATTGCGGAAAGGGAGAGGGAGATCTCGAGCGCCCTCCCAGCCCACGGAAGGCGCACCGGGCGTTAACAGAGGCCAGACAATGCCCTCTGGCGGCCCCCTTAAATGGGTCCAGGGACGGTGGGCTTGGGGATGCCCGCCGTCCCCTATAACACCAGACCTAAGGTGGGTGGCGACGCGTTTTGTTTCATGCGCGCTCTTCTCAGAAGTCCGCCCGGGGCCCGCAGAGGTGAGCCGGCACTAGTCGGTTGAAGAATACATATGTATTCCCGCAGCCCCCGGCGCATGTGTACGAGGGAACACGGGGTGGTTTTAGTCAGTAAGAATCTGATAGACCCCTTCGCCCGCCCCAGAGTGGAGACATCCATGATCCGCACAAAAGAGGTGGATGTCACATGTCTTCGAATATTTTTTTTAATAGTTTTTTTTTTTCTATTGTCTTGCGGTTGTCCACCATCTCACCTGATGTTAAGCGAGGATGTGGTCGAAGATGAAGCACGCTTGCCTAGAAGTAACCTATTCACTCTTGGTTTAAAAACTCCCAGGTTATAGCTATCAGGAAACGCAGACTCCGGCAGGGAATTTCACTCCTTAGCTGTAGGCACGATGAAAATATTCCCAAAACGTTTTGTGAGTATGGGTGGATGATATGGATGTTCTAGGAAGTGCCAGTTTCCTCACGATGTTTTTGTTCACTGAACTGAGAGCAGTGGCAATGTTATAAAATACTCAAAGTCTGTCTGACTGGGTTTGAACTTATGAACTGCGACTCGCAAGTCGGGCTCGTAACCATTTTGCCACCATATTACTTTGTGTAATTTCCATCATAACCACAGCTATCAAAACAGGTAGATGTCGTAAGGATATGAATACATACAATATCCACCAACCCACACTGGACCCGCATGGTGAATTATGGGACTCATTCCCTTTCATAATTCGATAGTGTTCTTATTCTAGTATTAACACCTATTTCAATTTTTTGTAACAAATTACAAATAAAGCACTCCTAGTGAATCCACCCAGTGAACAATAGAATAAGTCCAAATCGGTCGCAATGAGGTTGATAGTGCGGAGACCACGCGTCAGTAGTGCCTCGCTCAAGAGATTGGTACGCCCGCGCGGTTCTACCAGCAGCCGTGGCTGCCGACGTCACCACATGTACTTGTCCGATATGGAATATGTATGTACTGGTCCGAGTGCGCATCGACTCTTTCGTGACATCGGCAAACGTTAGTCGACTCCACGAGTGACCAGAGGGCTGGCCTTTTCTTAGGACAGAAAATCAGCATTGCCATTCAACGTGGCAATGCAGCCAGTGTTAAAGTCAAAGTCAAAGTCAAAGTATTTTATTTGTTGAACATAGGTAGTATAGTACATGTTATAAAATGGTTCTGGGCATTTTTCCCATTGATAGCGATGTTGACGAATTTTACGATGCCCTATAATTTCTTTTTATTTTTGCCTGTATATACTATGTTTAATTTTTTGTTATTTTATATAATAAGGTCCTAAAGTGAAGAAATAAAGTAGTCCATACATAAAACATGTCTGTTTTTAGCAACATCTGGCTAGACTGGTAGCCGAAATAGTAATATCGCATCAATGATTCAGTGGGACACAAGCCCCGACGCACATTTTTTAAATTTTGTTGTAATTCATTAGCATATGTCACGACGATCATTCCGCGCTGACAGGCAGACGTACCCACGATTTATAGATATATATATATAGATATATATAGCAATACTGACTGAAGTCCGCGGCTTTGTTCACGATAAAATTCCGCACATATTATTGGGATAAAAAGTGATCTGTGCGTTATTCCAGGTTATCTCACGATCTTTCTTCTTACTAATATTGTGAATTCATAAGTTTTTTAGGATGGATGGATGGATGTTTGTAACTCTTTCACGCAAAAACTACTGAACGGATCTGAATGAAATTTGGTATGTAGATAGTTGACATCCTGTAATAAGACATGGGCTACTTTTTATCCCGGAATTGCCATGAAATCAGGATTTATGTGGGAATAACCTCCCAGACGGACGAAATCGGGGACTCAAGCTAGTAAACTATATGTGTGCCAAGTTTTCTCTAAATCTTGTGAGATATTTTTGCGTGATTGACACACAAACATACAAACTTTTAGATTTGTAGTATTAGTAGCATTTAGATAAAGTAGGGTTTGGTGCCAATTATCGCGATCGCTTTGTCTTAATCTATACTAATGTTGTAAATGCGACAATTTTGATGTATGTATGGAGTGATGTATATATGTTTGCTACGCAATTACGCCAAAATAGCTGAATGAATGTGAATGAAACGTCATTTCATTTCAAGATTTCTATACGAGAGAGGTCGCAGGCAACAGCTAGTAATTTATAGTTTTTTTTTTATTGATTTTTTTAATAAAGAGAAATAGCAATGTGGGTCGAATTCACATTATTAGCAATCTTGTTAACGCCTCCAACTACGCTAGATATGCTTGTGTCTGGAGTGGGTTCACGGCAAGAATGTAACACCTTAGCCATTAGGCCATTGACGCTTCTTTACATAATCGTCTTGTCATAATGTTTAACGTAGAAAAATAAAGATCGGTTATTAATGGTGTGCCTCAATTACTTTTTATGATTCACAGTAAAACGACTTGTTATTCTTTGATTTAAAACCTTAGATTACTATCAGTCTATAAAAAAAATGGATCCATTATCAAGTTATTTATTACAAAAAAAACTCCATTTCATTATATTAACGAGAAACCCATTACGAGAGGGAAGCAAAACGTATTTGTAAACATAATTAATGGAATATTATTTTTGAAACAGAGCTGTAGGTAATAAAAATAATATATTTAACGGGTTTGTAGAACTGAAAATGGGGTTATAAATGAATGATTTATGATGTACAGCCGTTGAAAAGATCAGGTTAGTAAATACAACGTGTAACAGAATAAACGCAATTCATGAAAGTAGTTGGTTCAGAATCGACATCTGAACCGATTTCCTTAACAAAAAAAAAATGGATAAATGGAAAAATCTTTCATTTAACTTAAAATGGAAACACAGTATCATGACAAATTAATACAATCCTTAATTCAAGGAAATGCGCTCGTGTGCGTGTCGGCCGCTAACATTGCATGATATTGTATGACGCACATACCTACATTTTTCGTTTAGTAAGGATAACTATTTTATTAAAAATGTGTAAGTTTGATTTCAATTTATGTAGTTACGGATGTTGTTTTAAACTTATTATTTAATATCCTAATTGGGGTGTCTGAGGTATTGCACTTAATCTGTTACACCTTGTATAATGAGCTAATGGGACTTACATGGGAATGTTCATCATCGCAACTAAAACATTCAGTAGTTTGGTCAACCGGAGTAACAACCTAACTACTTCTACTAAAGGTTCTAATGAGATATCGTGGCCCGAGAACGTAAGGGCAGTTGAAAGAATAGGTACAAGAAATTCTCTAGGGTTGCGAGAATGTTGTAACAAGATAACGCGGCCCGAGAACGTCAGGGCAATTAGAACAGGTTGAGTTTTGAGTCACTAAAAGTTTGACACTCCCTTTCGTTCCACCCAGATCGGTAGAACTCCTTAGGTGATTTTCCCATCCAGAAAAAAAAAAAAAAAAACTGACTAGAAATACTATAACTAGAAATTTAATAATATTTTAAAATTCTTTATTTAAAATTAATAATGTGTATGCTTCTCTATTCAATTATAGCATAGTTTAATTATAGAAAAATGTATTATGACTATTTTACTTTATTTATTTTATTTTGTTTATTGACATTTTTATTTCATTTAGTTCTTTTTTTGTAATTGTCATTTTCATTTTAATTTATTCTTTGAAAATAATATTTGGTGTGTGTGTTTCTAATTATGAGTCATCTTGATATGAGTTACGTTACTTGAATTAAATGCATTTTATTTTTATTTATTTATTTATTAGCTGATTTTACCACAGAAAAGGCTCTATGTCTGCCCTGTACCTCTACCATTAGTTTACGCAACCAAAACTCGCTAACGTCTCCGTAAATTATTTGTATGAAATATTATACAGCGCCCCTAGCGGTCACAGAAAGAATTAAAACTCGTACCATGAGCACTATAGATTACGATAGGTTTAAAACCTAACGTAATCTATACGATAGTCACTAACGTTTTTTAGCTGTCACCATATAAAACGGTACCATGAGTCACTAATTCGACAGGCGCTAGCGAACGATACGCTTACGGTAGTAGTTACGTTGCTCACTAGCATTTTGGCGTGTGAAACATGTGTTTACATTAACATTTAATACGTTTTGAGTATAATAAAGTAAGTCTAATAATATCTGCAAGAACATATTTAGCGTGGAATATGTTAGTGGCCGCTGAATTTGAAGATCAACGACGTGAACAACGTGAATTTCAAGCCAACATGAGAATTCATGTTGTTTTATAAGCTTTGTTTTTTTATATATAGGAATAATTTATACATCAATTAATTGTAGCATATGCTGGAACCAAATATAACACCAATTGTACCAAATTCTTAAAAATTAATATTTTTTATTTAATTTGATATTAGTAGAAAGTTGAAACATACCTTTCCATGAACTTTACCATCAATTGGAACTGTGATACACTGGTCCTCATTGTATTAAATAATCCAAACTTTTAAACCACACTAAACACCTCTGTGACACAACATCAACAAACAAAAATACAAATTGAATAGACGACAATGACGTTACAAGAACCACTCGAAATTCAAAAGCCACTAAATACCATAAGTAGTGCACTAATCGTAAACTTTTCAATTTTGTTGGTTTATTTTGTGATATTGACTGTCTTAACATTTTTAGCATAGCGATAACACTACATTTTGAGCTTAAGAGCAGTTCTCTCTTCTTATTAGCGGGAAAGAAAGAAACAGAACATAAGTAGTGACCCATAGACGAAAGTATTCTACGAGTGGAGTGAAGTTAGCTAGACGACATGATCTATAGAGCTCACGTTAGCGCCTCCGTAAATTTCCTCAAATCTCATGGTGCAAGCATTATCGAAATCTATTCGATCCACGTTTGTACGCTAGCGAGTTCAGCGCTAGCGAGTAAGTTGTCGATGACAACTCATGGTAGAGATACTGGTCTTCAACGGCAATGCCACATTTTACGGTAATAGCTACTTAATGGCTCTAAAGCCCGATTTACACTTCAACAAGTACAGTAGCGAGTTAACTTGCGTCATCGGCGAGTTAAGTTGTTATTGTAGTTTGAACGGCAAAAGCGAGTTAAGTAGTAGTACATTAACAACTTAATTCGCCAATGACGCAAGTTAACTCGCTACTGTACTTGTTGAAGTGTAAATCGGGCTTAAGTAAAAGTCAGCTTTACTATTAATATTACATTTGTTTATTTAAGTAACATTACTCATAGTGTTAGTAACAATTTAACTTATGCCTATGTTGGTATCCAGAATAATACAAAAATTATGAATTAAATCTCACACATCACATAAAACTCCCGGCGTGAGTGTGCGAGGGAATACGTGGTAGTTTTAGTCAGTTAGAGTCTGGCAGACCCTTTCGCCTACCCTAGGGCAGAGGGAATCCACGAGGATCTCGACCGCATTAAAAAAAAACATAGAAAATTTAATAAATCGACGGGTCCTACGTATACTGGTGTAACCCGCAAAACAGCGAAATACGTTTTTTTGCACCAAAAGCCTTAAAATTACCTTAACTTTATATCCTGTAAAAATTATATTAAATTATCAAGTAATTTCAAAGATACAAACTTGTAAACTAATATAAGTGACATCATTTTCCGCCACACGACCATCTACACTGATGTAAGTCACTTGCACCAGTGTAGATAGTCGCGTGCGCCGCGACACGTCAGCACACACGAAATAGAAAATACAGTGGAAGTGCCCCTCAGATATCGCACGCGTGTCAACATTAAGCACAGATGCGCGACATTAGCTTATTCGCTGTCAAATTTATGTCGCGATTGGTTGTCTCTAAAATAAACGAAATATTAGAAATTATGCCTTGTTGTGCGGTTTGGACCTGCAAAAACGAAAGCAGTAAATAAAATGTATCTTGTGGAGGCGTATCGTATCATCGATAAGTATTAAAGTTTGTTAATTTTAAATATATTTGATTTTAATGTCAATACCACATTTCATGACTTCAATGCAAACTATAAACAACCTTATTTTCATTAACACAACGTTTAAATCTACTTGGTCGTTATCCGGAGGAACATACAAAAAAATCTAGTAACTTCGACGCTACTCAATTAGGGATGCGACATATTCGTAAAGTAGGTCTGTATCGATAATTTTTATTTATTCATTTCATAGCTGGCACCATCATTCAGAAAATTTATTTCGGACGGTTTATGTGTATAATTTATGAATGTTTAATCACACGTAACCTGCATCCGTCTGTAGTAGATACGGGTCGCTAATCACACCGCCTATTGTACACTAATTTTTATAAATAATTGTCCTGTGTTAAATTGAGGTGTACAATAAAGTATATAATAATAATTACACTAATATTATAAGTCAAAAGTTTGTGTTTGTTACTTCTTCACGCTCGAAAAGCTTAACGGATTTCAATGAAACTTGGTACCATGTCCTGGAATAGAACATATGATTTTTTCCTGAGACTATGTTCCCTTGGGATAATTTTCTACTTTCACGCGGGTGAAGCCGCTGGTAGCAGCTAGTAGTTAATAAATATAACATCACATAATGTAAAACCGTAACATATCAATTTCTGGATATTGACCTCATAAAAGTAAAAAAGTAATTTAAATATTTCAGTTTTCTCCAAGATCCTTTTATTGAGGTAAATGGATGTTTATTGGGTCGTCAATATTCCAAAACATAATCTATCATCAGTTAGGGGAATTTCTTACGTCTAATCATATTACCGACTTAATGAAAGCCATCACGGCAAAATATATTAATATACGCTTTCATCACCTATTAAAATTAAACTATCAAAATGGCAATTATTAAACAAATATGTATAATTTCAAGGTCAATAAATATTTTTAATACTATCTATTAACATTTCATTGAACACTAGCTTGTGCCAGCGGCTTCGCCCGCATGAAATTAATATTTTGTTATATGATTTATAGCCTATCTATAGCATTCAAGAATAATGCAGCTACATATTAGGGAAAGAATTTTCAGAATCGGTTCAGTAGTTTCAGAGATTACACCTACATACAAACTTACAAATTTTACCTCTTTAATATTAAAATAGATTAAAATTTTTTGAAGATGATCAACCTTTTTCCATTACTGACCATTTGTATGATGTCGATAAATTATTACATTGCTCACACGAATAAAATACGTAACATCGATATTAAAATATCGATATTTGTCTACATCTCTATCTGAGTAGCAAAAGACATTACATGTGCATGCAAATATGACATCTATTTCAAAGTACTTAGCGTTCCGAATAGAATAAATTGGTTACAGTGCCATCTAGCGTTGAGTAGCTGAACTCGATGTAAATTGTTCGATTTATGTTTTTTAAACGATAAACGCCTTTATTGATTATGTCATGTCAAATAATAACAACTTTCGGTCGTTGTAATAAGACTCAATATTTTTGACAGCATTAAGAAGGTGATTTGTTAAAGTTGCGTTTCAACTTTGTAGCCAATTATATCACTGTTTTTTATGTGTGTAATTGACATTTTGGTTTTGCAAATGTGTGAGTTTGGCGACACTGGTTCTCGTTTTGAGAGAGTGTAGGGGCACTTCTACTTAATTTTTTTTTCTGTGTCAGCACAAGTGTCATTCACTCCAGTATGCGCGCGGCGACGGAGTCGGGAGCACGTTAAACACTGGTATAACTGCGCTGCGTTTTAGTTTACGTATTCATTTGTTCAAAACTATTCCGATTTTGTTTGTTTTGAGTAAGTAGTGGTAAGAATTCACAACAATGAAGCGCTCACGAGGTCAGTTAATGATAGATTTATTAGAAAATAAGTATAGTAAAATAAACATTCCAGAAAATTACGAAGGTAATTAATGTTAATTGACATTTTAAATAATATAATGATATACTTTGTATTGTTTGATCAAATGCAAAATTAAAAAATAAATAAATTACGTGTTGTTTATTTGTATTTTCACTTGTACCAGTATACAAGGTTCATAGTGGTTACTCGCGTACTTTGTATAGTGGTTTTAGTAAATTTTAACGATTATTTGTAAATATATTAAAAAATTAATTAACACATTAATTTTGATTTATATTAGATCGGCCGAGAGTACCATCATGCGTAATACGTGAAGAATTAGACCAAACTATGAAAATGTGCAACGAGACCCTGAAACCGACCGATTTTAATGAAAAAAATATTTGCACAAATGAAAGTCTAATAGAAAAGCCAGGTAAACATACTAAACTTAATTAATGAAATGTGATTTTATAATTAATGTTTTTTTTCAATAAATTTTGCACTTATATCAGTATACAAAGTCACATGTGACTTTTTTTTTGTTTTCAGTATGTTGTTATCTGATATAAGTTACATTATTTTAATAATAATATCTATTTACTAATAAAATAAATAGCAATACTATTTTTAATACATTTTTAGCAGCAATTCACTGCATAATTATTTTATTATATAATTTTAGATTCCACCTTACCTCCAAGTGCGAATTTTTTGCTGAAGAGATGTCATTCATCAATAAGGTTGTAAGCTTAAGCGACCCAGAAGACATGTTCGAGGAAACCCCTACAGTAGAAAATTTATACCAAAATTTATCAAACATTTCGTCAGATTCTGCCAAGACCTCTGAGTGCTATACCGTCCAGGCGGTGAGTGTGATTGTGGATAACAACTATAAAGAAGATGAGCCTCAAATTCTACATCCATGTCAAAATCCTATTTCTGAATCAAGTGTGGTAAAACAAAATGACCTTCCTGATGATGAAATTGATAGCTTAACACCAATGCCTTCGCCATTACTTTCTTTTTCACCTATTCGCCAACAAACTGATGATATATTTGACAATTTATCACTATTAAATTCAAACTACATTGATACACCTTTAAGGGGACTACTTAAAGGTGTATCAATGTAGTTTGAATTTAATAGTGATAAATTGTGTGTAAAGAAAAACCCAAAAAAAGAAAGATAAGGGTAGATTGCGAGAGAGGTTCCAAAATATGTGGTTTGATGAAAGACGCAAGTTCAATTTAAACAGGGGATTAGAATACAGTCGAACGGGGAAGCTACATCAGAGGAAAAAAAATGAAAAGCGCTTGTAAATGCCCCAAAAAATGTTTTGAAATGGTGCGAATTTTGTCACGCATTTGAAAACTTAGAAAATCCTACAGATGACCAAATATCAAAACACAATCGGCATTTGGCCGAAAAAGAGAGGGCTCGGCAATTAAAAGAGATGGATAAACAGTTGGCTAAGGAAGATAAAACTGTAGTTGCTGTTACTTTCGACTTGTTAAAAACTCAAAATTTACCACATGGAAACGTTAGTACTTTTTATTACAAAAGAAAATTACATTTTCACAATTTTACTCCATTTGATATGGCTGATCTGCAGGGTTATTGTTATAGTTGGGACGAACAGACTGCTAAAAAAGGTACCAATGAAATAGCCAGCTGCATTTTCGATTTTATTGGTATGAAGGTGGAGCAAGGAGTCAAAACTTTTATATTCTGGTCGGATAATTGTGGAGGCCAAAATCGAAATAGGATCGTATTCCTTATGTATATGTATTGCGCTTGTTGTTGGACATACTCAAAATGAGGGTGACAGCATTCACTCAGTAATTGAAAGAAAAACCAGAAATATTTTAATTTATACTCCAGAACAGTGGATCCTAGCTTTTAAAATGGCAACAGCTAATGCAAAACCGTATATTGTTCGAGAAGTAACTCAATTGTTTTTGATTTTAAGTCTTGCCTTCCCTTTTTTGACAACTGGAAAAAGAATTCCATGGGGGAAC
Organism: Tholera decimalis; assembly: GCA_943138885.2. NCBI lineage: Eukaryota > Metazoa > Arthropoda > Insecta > Lepidoptera > Noctuidae > Tholera > Tholera decimalis. The sequence goes on along the minus strand of OW964570.2, from coordinate 29,127,860 downwards.
TTGTTATGTGGAGTAAGGTTTGCGAAGTTAATGATACTACAAAGACTGATTAAGTAGTACTTACGTAAGACTGATTAAGAAGTACTAATGAAAATATAAGTAAACAATTAATATAATTAACGAAAGTTCCTACTTAAGTTAAGAAGATTACATTTTTTAATTTTATTATTTTTAAGATGGCAAGGCCATTGATTTTAGTTTTCATTATTAAGAATGCTATAATATATTTACATCAAAATAAAAACACCTATTCTGGAAAAGTCAATTATTTGAAATAAAGTGTTATTTTGTATTTTCAATGTTTTTATTTAATTTCCTGCCACACGCATTTAAATAGTTAAGGTAAATAACAATACAGAAAACTGTTGCAAGTAGTTTTCCAGTACTGAGTAAACTGTTGTAAGTGTTTAAAAGTCGATAAAAAAAGATGTTATTGTTAATATTATAACCTCATATTGATCAATAAATCGGAAATAGCATGTTAAAAGAGTAAAATCCTTCAGTTTTCCTTTATTATAAGTACAAGCAAATACACTATATACTGGTATAAGTAGCCACTTGTATCAGTTTACAGGTTCTACCATAGTAAAGAAAACAAGCTGCATCAATGCAAGTGGTGCTATTTTCCAAAGTATAAAAAAGTAAGAAAAACCAATAATGCAGTCTTTTCTCTTAGGTATTAAAATATAACATACCAAAATTTCAAGTGTTTCCATTGATTTATGACAAAATTAGAAGCTTTAGAACCTATAAACCGCTCCCTTGAATAGTTGTATTTTTGCACTTGTACTAGTATACGTAGGACCCGTCGAAATAATATTGTTACGCCAGTCGCTTACTGAAGTACGTCGAGAAACTTCGACAGAAATCTGGAATGTTCGAGACACTAACGCCATCTAGCGGGCAAGTAGCAGCACTGAGTATCTCGAGTAGCTTCTGGAATATTCTTGGCAGTGTTGGCGGTGAGTCGATTTTAAAAGAATGTTCTAGAACTTATAGACCGGGGTATAAATAGATCGCAAAGGGACGCAGAGAGTCAGTCTTATTACGAGGCGAATACGCGATATAATCGAAGCTCTACAAGCGAATTTCAGTGCGATTTAAGTGTTTAGTGACACGTATTGAAGTGAGAAAAACTGTGTTAATATTTATTTTGTGTTTACCTGATTAAAGTGTTAATTTTGGTTTAATTGGCGTTAATTATTTCTATCCCGAACCCCAGCTCGTAAAAATATTGCAGTGTTTGTCTCAACATTATATTAATGAAAACAAGCGTAGCATACTTAACAAAAATTATGTCTTAAGTTCTAGGTTTAGGAATCCGATAACTGACCAATGCTTGCACTATCTGGACAGCTGTGTAAGACCTCATTCTAAACTTCGAATCTGAATCCGCTGTGAGTTTATTGATTGGCATTCTAAAAACTCGGTTGTTACTTCGAATTTACACTAGCGCTACCCTTGCGAGCGTGTCAGCGAGTTGAACTAAAGATTTTGACAGATAAAGTATGAGATGACGTGAGAAGTGGCACTCGGTAAGGTAATTCCTCCGTCACTTCGACGCTGTTTACAGAATGCAAAATCAAGGTCACTTTGAACCATAAGCGAAGTGACAGTGAATAGCTATGTGAGATGCGAGTTGTTGTTCGAATTTTACATAATCAACGTACAGGTCCACTCAAATTTTTGTAGATCTATCCTTACAACTCTTTTCAGCCATTAACTTGCACACATGGTTCTTATATGATTCACTAGTCTATACTAATATTATAAAGAGGAAACCTTTGTATTTTTGTATGTTTGTATTGAATAGGCTCAAAAACTACTGGACCGATTTCAAAATTTCTTTTACCATTACTTAGAGGGATTCTTCCGAATCCGTATAGGCTATATTTTATCCCGGAAAATAGATAGGATTTTTCGTGGTAGTGAAAATTGTGGAGTAAGGCGTCGAAAAAACTGCCGTACGTTAACGATTCTCGCGATTGCACCCGTGCGAAGCCGGGGCGGGTCGCTAGTATGATATAAATGAGTTGACTTTCGACCTGTCAGTTTGATTCGGTATAGTCAGCTAGAAAAGTACTTTCATACTCTTATGTATTATAAATGTGAAAGTTTGTGAGGATAGAAGTATAGGTGTATGGATGTGTGGATATATGACCAACGCATGTTTGTTACTGTTTCACGCAAAAACTGCTGAACGGATATGAATGAAATTTGGTAGTAGATAGACTTTTTATTCCGGTTTTTTTTTATTGATAATAGGTTCGCGTTTGACCACCATCTCACCTGATGGTAAGTGATGATGTGGTCGAAGATGGAGCACGCTTACCTAAAAATAACCTATTCACTCTTGACTTAAAGACCCCTTAGTTATAGCTATAGGGAAACACAGACTCCGGCAGGGAATTCCACTCCTTAGCCGTACGCACAATGAAAGTATTCCCAAAACGTTTAGTGCGTATGGGTGGGATGTCCACCATGTAACGATGGCGCATCGCCGTTTGTCTTGTAGTCCGATGATGGAACGGACTTGGCGGAATTAGATTGTGTAATTCCATCGCACACTCTCCGAAATATAACCGATAGAAAACCGATAGAATATGATAGGATTTATGCGGGAATACCCTCCCACTGTAACAAAGTCGCAGGCAGAAGCTCGCATAAATTAAAGCTTAGTAAATTATAGCACAGTATTTTAACCTATTTACAATATGAATATAATTTTTATTTACTTTTTATTCCAATAAGAGTGGACGTGTGGGCAAAGTCAGTAATTTATCAATAAGAAACATTATTCCCTCTGCGCGTGCTAAAATACTCTACCAAAGCATGTTATTGACAATAGTCACGTCCTCAGGACATTCACACCTAACAGCATCCATTTACCTATATTTCTGTTGACCCAATAACTCGCTGCCATAGCCGCCAGCCCTACTGGCACAGTTCCAACAAGAGTTTACGCAACAACCGGGTTCGAGTCCGGCTCGTACATTTGCACAGATAATAAAAAATTTATGTGATTCCTGAGAGCGTATTGTGATTTTTATGGTGACGCCCATACCTTCCTACGATTTTTATGGTGTTGCTTGTCTCGTGTATACTTCTTCCTAGTCGCTACTCTTTATTGAGTGGTCGTTAAATACGGTCCGGTTGACACGGGTATTGCAAAGTGTGAGTGAATACTAGAGTTGGCAGCGAGAATTCATGGCAAATAGTGGTCGACTTGGCTGAACAGGACTTGGTATTGAATAAATCACTAGTTCCTGGTTTAATTATATTGCTTTTAAATACCACTTAAGGCGAGGTATTTTGACGCGAGCTAAGATTTTAGGTGGTGAGGTGTAGGGGACCGCGCGCGCGCCCCGCGCCTCCTAACAATTGTTACGTATCGCTAGGGACAAAGCCGCGCCGTGCGCCGCTGCCAGCCGGTGTTATGCCACAGTATGAAAAAATTCAGCGGTTAGACTTCGATAAACTTATTGTATTGTAAAATATTTTTTTTAAGTATAACTGGCGATTTGTTTAGTAGGTAAGGATACTCAATAATTTTTAATTGTTTGTAAACTAAATAAAAAAAAACCTCAAAAATTATTTATTTTTATAAGTACATAAGATAATCAGTATTCTTCAAAATTTAAATATCTAGGTTGTGGATTACGGGTCTGCGTACTTGGGACGAATTCTATAATATGCTGTACGTTGGGTTCGTCTATTATGGGTGTGTTTTTGGATTCCATTGTCTCATGATGTGGCAAATTGATGAAAACATTTTCTTTTAGGTCTTCTAATATTATATCTCTTATGGTCATGCCACGAACCTGTCGTGGGTCAATAGTTTCTGGTAGCAAGCATTTCAAGTAAAAGTTAATAATTTTCGTCTCTCATCTTCGTTTTCCAAAATATACAATACTCATTTATTGTTGGAGTATTGAAATTTACAGGTAGTAATTCTACTAATGGAGTGGCCATATCCATATCAAACACTCTTCAATTTTGCTTTGACCTTTTTCTGCAAAAGTTAAATTCTATATTTTGAAGTTCTTTCCAATAAATATAAAACTAACACATTTTGGTGATACTGATATATTTAGTCTGTGACATGTAATTGCAAAATCATAAAGGTGTAACTTGTGCTCAGTACCTAAGCAAATGGTTTTGGTCATACTGGAAATATTTAGCCTGTGTCAAGCAATACGATAAATAAGCATAAATAAATCTATGCATGTGTGGTACCTATCTATAGACAAGCCTTTAAAAACGACATCGGGGTTTCTAAAACCACTTTTTCATAAAATCAATCTTTTAAAAGATATAAGCTTCCAAAGTGGTAAAATGTGTGTATCCCCCCTTCTAACTTCTATAATAATGGAGTGACTAATCTAAAAAAATATGTCTGTAGATTTTAATGTAAACTTTCAACCAAAATTAGTTTGAACGAAATCAGTTCCGCATTTTTTGAGATACAGCATATTTTCTAAAACCGCAAATATAACTTTGTAATTCAATAACTACTATGAAAAACAAAGTTATTTGGCGTAGTTGTAAAAAAAGTAAATAAGTAATAGTAATAACGTGTGACTGCGGCTTTTATATTTGTTCTGTTCTTGTTTTTCCAGTAACCTTGTTTATTTCAGCATCCTGAAAATCTTGTTTCATCTTTTTTTAGCGGCGAATTTTTTGTCGTAGTCGGGTTTTAGTTTTTTTACTTTTTATTATTAATATTAGTATTATGGATTATTGTAGCGGAATTGTTCGAAACTGTTACTCAGGTGCATCCAGTACGACAGAAAGCCGATCCCGATATAATTGGAAATAGCTATTTGTTATACAAGAGTGCAAAGTTACTTTTTAACCGCGTGCTCAATTTTGATGACCGAGCAAGCGAAGGATTCTAAAATTGAATCACGAGTGCAGCGAGTGATTCAAACATGAGAATCCTGAGCGTTAGCGAGGGAATCAAAAGAGCACGAGGTGAAAAATCTTTGCACTCGAGTGCAACACGTAACTTTTCATCCCACCTCAGCGAGGAAATGACTAAATGCAAAAAAAAAATGGCGCGCAAAGCAAATTTAAAAAAAGTCAGTACAAGAAGTACCAAGAAGGTTCTAGAGTCTGAGTTTTTAACAAATTAAAAAAGTTGTATGATAAATTCGGCCCCATGGAGGTAGAAGTAAATACGTTTAATGATGTTTTGAATTCACATACTTAGTACACACGATGTTCTAAATTCAATTTACTTTATCCTCTAGCGGATAATAAAAAGTAAAAAAACTAAAACCCGACTACGACAAAAAAATCAATGCTAAAAAGGAAAAAACAAGATTTTCAGGATGCTGAAATAAACAAGGTTACTGGAAAAACAAGAACAGAACAAAAATAAAAGCCGTAGTCACACGTCACGTTATTAATTGTTTTGTTACGGTTGATATCCTATATAACGTGTGACTACGGCTTTTATTTTTGTTCTGTTCTTGTTGTTCCAGTAACCTTGTTTATTTCAGCATCCTGAAAATCTTGCTTTTTCCTTTTTAGCATTGATTTTTTTGTCGTAGTCGGGTTTTAGTTCTTTTACTTTTTATTATTTAAATTATTTTGGTGTTAAATCACTGTGCTTCTATACTATTTACTTTATTTTTTATAAGTTCAAGTGAAGCCCTTTCAAATGATACCAAACACGGTATATCTAACTTACTTTTATTTTTTGCACATGACTTTTTGACCGCTAGAGGGCGCCATGTTTAATTTAAGCAATATTTTTGATAATTACAAGTGAAGCCCTTTCAAATGATACCAAACACGGTGTATTTATCTTATTTTTATTTTTTTACACATGATTTTTTGTCCGCTAGAGGGCGCCACTTTAAATTTAAGCAATGTTTTGGAAATGTGTATGTCACGCCCTTTCAAATGATATCAAACACGATGTGTTTATCTTATTTTTATTTTTAACACTACACTTTTTGGGCCCTAGAGGGCGCCACATTGGGTTTTGTGACACGTCACGTAACCTATGTTCAGCGGACGGTCAAGACGGTTCTAACGATACCTCATTTGTCGAGTTCCGATAAGCAGCTTTGGAGCTATGAGGGAACAGATGAACATACACACATAAATACATACATACATACATACATAGCCTGTCAAAATCATAACCCTCCTTTGGCTTTGCCGTAGTCGGGTAAAAAAGTGCGTGACCAACTAGCGACTGACTGATGCTGTCGCGGATTTTTATTGTAAGTAGATAAAAACGGCGTAACGTATTTCTTTAAAGCAAAATGAATGGTTTAATAGGGAATAAAAACACTGGCCAGTATCAACTCAGATGCGCAAGCGTTAGGGCCATTATTATAGTTTTATTGTTCTCGTCTATCGCCAAGTTGGTCAGTGTTTCTCTGTACCTCTCAAAAGCAAATCTCTGTATATATACTTTGCATGTATGTATATAAATATATCTGTATATTCATATAAATATTTCAATACAATCTAGCAAGACTAAACAAAAAACTGATGTACTTACTATTTATTCATTTTTATTAAACGGGAGAAAAGGTTTTAATTATTTTCCCAAACATATTTTTAGATACATAGCAGTCATAAAGCTGGTCTAAACACTAATGTAACATACATTTTTATAAAATTCGCTTTAAACATCACCGCAAAACAAACGTAGTTAAATGAAAAATAGTAATAAATACCTGGGATTCCTCAATAAATTCGCCCGGTACATAACCACTAATTACACTAGGAGTATAATACAGCTCCAAGTATTTTATGACTACGGTAGTAAGGTTTTAATATTCATTCTATGCTATTAATCATTTAGGGTAAGACAATATAGCGCGTTTTTAACATTCCTCTTTCCTCTTCATTTATTTTGCGCACTGCCAAGGCGTGGAACTCTCTGCCGGCTTCTGTGTTCCCTACCATATAAGACCCGTCAGCCTTTAAAGCAAGAGTTAATGGGCATCTTTTTCACTTTTTCTTGTTCAGCCGCTCTGTGGTGTCATTACTCCGCCTAGAGACGCGATCAAATTACTGCAGTATGCGCGACTGTACTACGGCCGACAGACGCTGTGTGATGCCGAGCTCCTGAAGTATAGACACGGTTGGTGTGGAATTCTATCCACGATATTTCGAGCATTCTCCTCCAGCACCACATCTCCAGAGCATTTATCTTGCGCGGGCTTGCGGACGGCGTGCAGGGGTAGCTCATCTACACATCTTACTTTTGCTGTGCCCGTCAGGATCCACGATTGTCTCCAAAAAAATTTGTTTACCACCTAAGCCCACATTGTGGGATGCAATAAAGAATTGAGTATTGAGTATCAACCGGTAAAGATAAGGCCCGAGTTGGCGGCGCTACATGTTCTACGCGCGCCTCAAAGAGACGTCAGCACTATAGTGACGGAGCCCCATAAGGCCTTACGGGGTTGCGGGAATGTTCTAACAAGATACCGCGGCCCCGGAAGTCAAGGGCAACTGAAGGAACAGGGTGTATTTTAGCTAGTAGAAGTCTAACACTCCCTTCCGCCTTACGCTCCACCTAGAGCGGAAGAAGTTATTCTATAATTTACCCACCCGGAAAAAAAAGAGCATTTATATTCCTCTTATCCAACTCGCGCTCTGTCCACGTTTCAGCCGTGTTAGTAAATATGGAGAAAGTTAATATTTGTACAACCTTGAATTTGTTGGATTAGGTAATGTCACGATTACTCCACACTTTCCCTAACTTCTCCATCGCAGCTTTGGTTATGGCCGTACATCGTTTAACCTTATCTACGAAACCACCGTAACTGGACCACCACTGCTCAATAAAAGCCCAAGATATTCCTATGGTGACCCAGTAATAAAAATACTAAACTTGGGAAACAAAGGCTCCTTGCAAACTCTAGTCTCGAATTAGTCTTCATCGCCTCAACCTACTTAGACACCCAAGAAAATCCTTAAAAACTCACACTCCATTATGCCAATCATTAATCAAAACTTTCGCACCTCTCCAGGTATAAAATTAAAACATTTCCTTCCATACTATATACCCTCCTACTTTCTCGGGGTTTTTCAAATGACAGTCTATTAATTTTCAAGTTTACGCGACCTCTTTGATAAAAGAGTAGAATACTTAGTCTTTTCACTCATTCAATCTAGACCCGTGTCTTGAATAGAAGCACTCACATGAATGTTGTTTTAAATATAGATTTGAATTGAGTTAGAGATTTTTGACAAGATTCATAACTCAGTACCATATGCCTTGATTTCAACCTACTTTTGACGTTTCTAGACCGCAGTTTCTGGATATATGTCAGTTGTCAAAGGTGTAAAAGACTTTAAAGCTTTTTGCTTCAATTAGCTCAGTATTGCACAGTTGAAGTATGAAAGTAAATAGCAGTGGGTAATTCTCAGATTTTAATGATTCAAATAAACATTATATTATTTATGCTACGGCCAGACTTGAAGATTCGTGTTCGCGTTGTCACGATAAAAGTTCGTATTCGCTCCATGACGAAGTGCTTGGTCACATCAAAAAAAACTTCAACACGTCACAATAATCTAGAACGTCCTACTCAACTTAAGCGCGCGAAGTATAGCCAGTTGGCACGAACTTTGTCGTGACAAAACCCTTGGATGTGCGTCAATTTACCGACAGCAGCGCGAAAGGCATTCGTATTCGCGAAGATGATTCGTGATAGGACGAATTCCTTGGCCAGACGCGACAACGCTAATCTTCGCGTTATCGCGATAGTGTGGTCGCAGCATTAGTGACATTAGTTGCGGAGGAACTCGAGGCTTCATGGGTGTATGGGTCAATCTTTATGGTGACTATTATCTGTATCAGGTTAAGGTCGAATTTTGGATGGGTGCCATGTCAAAATATCGAGATTCCTGTATGCCTCGGAAAGCACGATATGACTTTGGTCCCGACTGTCATTTAGATATGTTTGACAGTCGTTACGAGTAGTAAAAAGCCAGAAAATCTGTGTGATGATTATTATTTCTGTAGAGCTTCAGGCATGTTTGTTGGCGCAAGAGTCGACGATTTTTATGCCATAATGCGTAAAAAAGCAGCATCTCTGATGTGTAGGATCCGGGGGAGCGCCAACGGGATTCTGAAGATGATATCAGAAAGGCCGGAGTCTGCGGTGCTAGGGAAGCCTCCCTCCTTATTCGACTTCACGTAACGAAATGACGCAATTTTTTTTTTTTTTGTCATTGTTGGATTTTTTATTGGATTTTATTTTATTTTATTTGTATGTGAATTTTAAAGAATGTCATGAACACTAACATAGTTTTTAAGACCTTTGTTACTAACATTATATGGACAATGTTTTAAGTCTGACATAAATGTATTCTATTATATTATTATTACAAGCACATATTGCTGGGCAAAACCCGCCGTCCATTTGTTCCAATGATCGCGATTTGATGACTCTTACTTCTTATCGTATAAGGAGCCGGACTATTCTCTAAGCATCTCATTTTAAAATATACCAGAAGTGACATTGAGTGAGTGTACCTTAACTAACTTATTCCCGTGACTTTGCTTGCGTGAAAAGGTATTTAGCAAAAAAAGTAAACTATGTCACTCTGCAGTCATTCGACTATCTCGACGCTGAAAAACCACATTGATCCATTGTTCTGTTTCAACGTGAAAGCAGGACAAACAAACAAACACACTTTCGCATTTTATTGATTTGATAGATGGGCAGCTCAGGTCAGGTTTACTTTACCAAACTACGGTGACATGTTTACATACTTGAATAAAATATTATAAAGCGGAAAAGTTTGTTTGTTTGTTTGAACGCGCTAATCTTAAGCCTGCAATACATGTTGGGCGAGCGTTGTCGAGTGAAGGCCAATACCAACATGTAGACGGTATATTTGCCTTGTCTTGCTATCGCTCGGTGTCACTTGCCTACTTGGCCAAGTAAAGGCCAGCGTCAACGTGTATAGAGCTCATTTGGTGCAACTTGTCTTCGCTCGCCGTTGCTCGTGATCACTTGCGTCACTTCGGATCGGTGTCGGTTTTTGATCACAAATCAAAGGCGCTCGCCTGCCAACGGCCAACGTGTGGGCAGCTCTACAGACCCTCTTTTACATTGGTCGTCTGCATTGGCGTTCGACGAACTTGTCGAACGTGTGGATATTATTTCTTGCCTTGTAACTATTTGCCAACGCTCGCGTTGGCCTACGCACGGCCAACAGGGCTTTAGAAAGTGCTGGTGGGATTAGGATGTAATTTGTTACTGAAGTAGCTTGAAGCCTGAGGAAGGTTATGGGCTACTTTATACTCTAAAAAAGAAGGAGGTTATATTTTTTTCGAGATAAAGTCCACTGGAAAGAAGCCCTGCGCAGTCGCGCAGGGTATATTCAATTAATAGCAGTCGCTATTAATTGAATATACGTATATTCTGATAACCATAACCTATCAATCAGGGGTCTTTAAGTCAAATATATACAACGTGTAACGGAAACCCCATATCTATCCAAAAGGACTGAAGACAACATCTGGTATGGAGTCTCTATGCAAAGTTTCAGCTCAAAATAAGTGACTCACAGAATTGACCCCAAATTACTGATTTCATATGTTTCTTGAATACTAGTTATAACAAACGTGTCACAGCACTATGAGAGTTATCACTTTCCACATCACTTGCCAATAAAATGATAATTCTCTTTGTTCTTCTTAATTTGAAAAATTCGGCATCTGGTATCAGTGTATTGAAATTTCTAATATGATCCACACATGTAGACTTAGGATTACAAAACCCTTGCCATATCGTTTTTATCATCCAAAGAAGCCGTGCACTCGGTATGTATATACCCTTTAAATTACACGTTGTATAGGTAACTTCGAGGTAAACATGCTTTCAAAGAGCAGTCAGCAGCATTGACGGGACCCGACAGGGCAATGGCCTGCCGGGGTTGAGCGAATGTTCTAACCAGATGAATACAAATAGCAATGCGCCATCGTTGCATGGTGGACATCCCACCCATACGCACAAAATGTTTTGGGGATAGTTTAATATTAAACAATTAAGTAAACCTACCGCTTATAACAACATCGGATGTAGCGACATATCGCTTAAAACGACGAAACTTTATCGAAAAGCATCGACTATAGCGACCAACTGTCACATTTTTCCCGCACTACAAAACATTATGTTATTTTGACTTCTAACTGTATTTTTTTTAAATAAATATATTACTTAATATTTATTCACGAAAAAACTACTTAACAGATCTGAATGTTTAGTAAGTAGATAGGTTTCAATGGGATCCATCCCATCCGATGATGGGATACACTCTCCTACGCGAACCAAGTCACAGGCAAATGCTAGTCCTACATATTTGTACATTAGAAACATGAAATGTGTATGTATTGCTTATAACAACTACCGGCTATAGAGTCCGAATTTATATTCAGTGTCGTTATATCCGATTTCTTCGACTGTAGTTTCATTGTGCGTACAGCTAAGGAGTGGAATTCTTTGACAGTTATAACCTGGGAGTCTTTAAGTCAAGACTGAATAGGTTACTTGTAGGCAAGCGTGCTTCATCTTCGACCACATCATCACTTACCATCAGGCGTGATAGTGCTCAAACGCAAGCCTACCAACAATGAATAAAAACCGTGGCCTAGAACGTAAGAAGGTAAAGTGAAGAAACAGGGTGGGATTTTAGTCAGTACAAGTCTGCCAGTCCCTTAATATCCACCCAAAGCGGGTGGAGTTTTTAGATGATTTACTCACCCAAAAAAAATATTAAGTGTGCTTCATCTTCGGCCATATTATCGCTTACCATCCGGTGAGATTTTGGTATAAGGCAAGCCTATCATTAAAAAAATAGAAAAGCTAGTCGCCCCGACATCTCCTTCGCAGTCTGCCGTAGCCATACCAAGGAAAAACCATAAAAACCCAAAGGTTTTAACCCAAAGGTTGACTGGTAGAGAATGCCTTATTGCATTAAATCCGCCCATGTACCACTATTGTACATAAAGTTTAAATAAATAAATAAAAATAACTCCAACAACTTTATTCGCTATTAAATTTCACAACTATTTTAAAATTCAACAGTGTACTCTTATCTTAAGAACAGAATATTACCGTTGGCTTATCGCCAAACTGTTTGATTCTAGGATTGAAAATAAATTATTGAACACTTAATATAATACACAGAAAATTCAGTTATTATGAACGCTGACGTTGAAAGGAAGACAGGCGTATTCGTAATTGGTGAGAGAAATGTTGATATATGAGTGAGTGGTCGCATCTGGTCATAATGGGTCCGTCTACATTCTACATAGCTGGGAAAAGGTTGGCATTCTTGTGGGGAATTCTGGATGTTTTACGGTTATTTCGATGAACATTGAAATTGACTGAAAGGGTCGTTGATTTCAACCGCATGACAACATGTTTTGTTTATTTAGGTTGGATATCCAACAAAGAATACAAACTTATAAATTAAACAATAAATAGGTAAAAATTTTGGAATCGTGCTTCTTCAGTAAGACACCACATCGTGTATTAAAATTTTCAAATAGATGAATCATTATTTATTTATCCCTATGTCATTTGGGATTCAAATTTTTGTCTTAATTTGAAACAAGCTTTTGCCCGCGGCTTCGCATGCGAGAAAAGATAAAAAATAGCCCATGTCCCTACCCAAGGTCTAACCTATATACAACATGTAACGGAAACCCCACATCTATCCAAAAGGGCTGAACACAACGATGGAGTCTCTATGCACAGTTTAGCTCCAAATTATCGGTTTCATATTTTTCTTGAATACCAATCATAACAAACGTGTCACAACACTAAAAGGATCAATAAATTTCCACGTCACTTGCAAATAACACGATCATTCTCTACGTTCTACTTCATTTCAAAAGGCTAGTGTTTAAACGCCTACTAGAAAAGTACCTATTTTACTACTAAAAAATACAAATCCTTACCTAAATGGATAAATGTTCACCAAATAACCTAACCTAACCTAATACTTTGTTTTAGTAAAATTGGTGGTGTATTCCCGTTGTCCCCGTATTCCGTGTCCCCGTTAAAGGGGACAAAGGGAATTTAATAAAATAATTAAAATTACTTCCCGTTGTCCCCGTACGCTGTCCCCGTTAATTTCTTGTAATATATGCTTTTCAAATTATGCCCGTTGTCCCCGTTGAGCTAAAATTAGAAGTGAGAGTGCCTTAATAGAGAGAATATTGTACCTATACAAATGAAATGGAACTAAGGACTACATATAAAATTTAAAAAACACATAATATCTAAACAATAGCTACACATGTGATTGCGACCCAAGTATTTATAATTTACGAATGTATTAAAAATAATAAAATAAATGATAATATATAAATTTTGATAATTACCAATTCTGTAATCTAAATAAATGTGATATTATTAATAAGTATAACATTAAATTTCTGTTTGTAGTCAATTTTATTTTAATTGTTTTTTTTTTCATTATGTTTTAGCTTTAAGTTTAATCCTATTTTTGTTTTTATTATCTAAATTGTTTTTATACTATGTTAATTCTGTGACGTTATAGTTAAATAGGTATATTTTTGTAGTATGTTTTTGTAAGTATACCATTTAAATACTTTCTATTTCATTCCACCCTTTCATTTAGAACTAAATCAAAATAAACTAAATCATAGTAAATAAATAAAAATTTAAAGGGGACAACGATACGTGAAATCTTAACTGTCCGTTGTCCCCGTTGCCCATATGTACATAACGGGGACAACGGGAAGTAATTTTAATTATTTTATTAAATTCCTTTTGTCCCCTTTAACGGGGAGATGGACTACGGGGACAACGGGAATACATCAAATTGGTGAGCATTTATGCATTTTGGTAAGAATTTAAATTTATTTTGGTAAGCATTTAAAATTAAGTCATTTGGAAAATTCGGTCTCTGGTATCAATGTATTGAAAATAGGATTACAAAACCCTTGACATATCGTTTTGTTATCATCCAAAGAAGCCGTGCACTTGGTATGTATGTATCCTTTAAATTACACATTGTATATCTGTACAAAATTTTATAAAAGGTTAAGACGCAAAAAAGTGTAACAGACAGACAGAGTTACTTTCGCTTTTATAACACAAATAGGGATAATGTTACTATAACTTTTAACATTTCAGTTTTTACTGATTCATTCATAATTTAAAAAATATGAGATTCCCAGTCCCCTCTACTGGGAATCTCATTATTTGTATATTACATATTATACAAACATTTACAGCAACCAAGGATCAAGATTTAAATAATATCATACATTGTAAGGTTGCATTACAATGTATACCATACCACCAAACAAAATACTAAATTAAAAAAAAAAAACAATACACTTTTATGAACGCTATTAAAATAATTACCGCACCAGCATTTATAGTAACCCTGCATAATCCCAGTTTAAAATCGCAGTCAGTAATGTGTGTATACTCGTAATTGCAGGAAACAGAAATTAATGAAACCGAATAAAATGTTTTATATTATTTCTGTTGCCCACTGAGTTCCAAATTGTAACTAACCAGTATTTTTATGATGCAACGTTATATTGCCAAAGTGTGGTAATATTTTTGTGAATTAAAATATATTATCTATATTAATATTTCGGTGATGAGTACTTGTACCTTACTCCGATGACGACTATTTACAATTTGTGAAAGTCAAAGGACCTATGTTGCTATAACAGAGAGACTTAAAACAGAGCGAAGATGCTCTTAAGAATTTAGACCTATATATTCAGACATTTAATTTAGCTGCTTTACATATATTGTGGTTAGTAATATTACAGTTATGTTAGTAATTGCATATAATATAAGAATAAATTATAAATTAAAAATCAAATAGTGTTTATGTTTATTTTTATATTTTTATCTTGATCGTGCTTGTAAGTGCAAATCAGATCTCAAAATTTCTGTTTTTACCCTTGGGCACCTGAAATTGGCTTTGTGTTGCATAAAACACTACTATCAATGTAGTTTCGCTGTTGGGTCTCCTTAAAATAAATAAAAAAGAAGAAGAATAAAGGAAGAGAGTGTCAGATTTTTTCACTTATTGAATATTTACCCCGTTCTCTCAGGATCCCTTGCGTCTCGGGCCGCAGTAACTCGTTAGAATGTTCCAGCCACCCAAGCAGACTTAAATATTCTTCAACGTATGTGACTCATAGCTGCTTTAAGCACATACCTCCTGGTGATCAGCTGCGTTCAGTTGGAGTGGAAGCTGGCCACATAATAGACAAAAATCTACGTCAAACACTCAGACACATAGTGACTGAGTTTTTTTTTTTTTAATAAGTTCTCGCCACAGTGGGACGGTAATATAATTATTAATGTTTCTATTTGGAGTTTCACAATCCAAGTTTGTATTTAAAATACTACCCACGTTTGAACTGACGCGTGATACTGCCCACAACTGAAAATATTTCAGAGGTAGTATTTATGTCTACTAGCGTTTGCTTGCAAAACCGATTAAAGGGCAATTTTCTGCTTAATGTTTTTTTTTAATTTTCAATTTCAAATTCTTTATTTCTTTGCTAACATGGGTAGGGGATAGTTATTATTGTTTGTGTTCTCCATGCTCTGCCGGCATATGGGCATGCAAAATTTTTACACATCAATGAATTAAAGTCTAGAATTACATTACAATAAAAATAGAATATCTCGATATCAATAAATAGTACATAATTATTTAATGGGAAAGTCATTATTTCTGATGATTATTTAGGAGGAAATTGCGTGGCAGTGGACTTGGATACTGAATATTTCAAAACTTGTCTTTGCGCTGCAGATTAGCGTAGATAATATTTTAGACTAGCTTTTGCCCGCGACTTCGTCCGCGTGGAATAGTTACTTTGGGCTAACGTTAAATTTAACCCCGATTTTGAAGCATTCTTCATTGGCGCTCCGCTCCTATTGGCCTTAGCGTAATGATACAATATAGCTGTGCCCGCGACTCCGTCAGCGTAAGTTAATGTATTGGTAATATTGTTTAGATCACGTTCACAAGAGGCTTAAGTACCTAGAGAACGCTTCGACCGCGAGACGCGTCGAGCGCGGCGACCGATTCTCAAAAATAATCCTTATAGCATGATTCAGTATTCACGAATTCATTGAAATACGCTTATTATTATAAGCGTATTTCATGTATAACTTTGGTGTTTCTATACCGATTTATATGATTCTTTTTACGGTTTCGTAGCCGAATGGCAAAAAACGGAATCTTTATAGTTTCGACATGTCTGTCCGTCTGTCTGTCTGTCTGTCTGTCTGTCCGTCCGTCCGTCTGTCACAGCAATTTTATTCCGAAACTATTAGGACTATACATGTGAAACTTGATAGGTAGATGTATTCTGTGAACCGCTTTCCGATTTTGAGAAAAAAATTTAAAAATATTTAAAATAAAGGGGGGCTCCCCATACATGGTACTAAACCTGAAAATATTTTTTTTTCACGAAATCGATGCATGTGTGGTATCTATAGACAGTTCTTTAAAAACGACATCGGGGTTTCTAAAACCACTTTTCCATAAAGTCAATCGTTTAAAAGATATAAGCTTCCAAAGTGGTAAAATGTGTGTGTGGCGGACACAACCTCTAACTTCTATAATAATGGAGTGAAAAATCTAAAAAAAATATATATCTGTAGATCTTAATATAAACTTTCAACCAAAATTAGTTTGAACGAAATGAGTTCAGCAGTTTTTGAGATACAGCATATTTTCTAAAACCGCAAATATTACTTTGTAATTCATACAAACACTATGAAAAACAAATTTATTCGGCGCAGTTGTAAAAAATGTAAAAAAGCCAGTTTAAAGAAATTTGTAAGGTTTTTTTTTCGTCAAATAAATTTGCATATTATATTATAGTTACTACGGAACCCTTCATGGGCGAGTCTGACTCGCACTTGGCCAATTTTTTTATGGAATAGTTAATAATGTTAACTTTTTCAATTAGGGGTGACTGAGAGTGTTATAAACGTAAGAGTAGACAAATATTATGATCAGAAAGCTTCGAACTGCTAAGCTATCGGGAGTTACACGTGTTATTGTGAGTCAACCATAAAAGTTAGACATATGCTGTCGTGGGATATCTTTTATATAATTTTAAGGAGAACATTTCCGTCATGAAATGATTTGTGTAGCTTTAACCATTAAGGTTGCACACGCGACGGAAGCTTAAAAAATGGAGTAACTTCTCCCGTTTTCCCAACGTTTCCCTTCACTGCTCTGCTCCTATTGATTGTAGCGTGATGAAAAGTATACTATAACCCGCTCAGGAGTATGAAAAATAATTGTACCAAGTTTCGTTAAAATCCGTCGAGTAGTTTTTGTTTCTATAACGGTTATACAGACAGACAGACAGACAGACAAAAATTTAACTGATTGCATTTTTGGCATGAGTATCGATCCTTAATCACCCCCTGATAGTTATTTTGGAAATATATTTCATGTACAGAATTGACCTCTCTACAGATTTATTATAAGTATAGATAAAATATGTCGACGCACTTTTTCGCACTAGTGCGAAAACACTTCATAGCGTGCATACTAAAAATAATTTTTAAATGTGATTGGAAGTGTTTTACTTGGCTGAAAAGTCATATATAAAAAAATACGATATGTCCGCATAACTTTGTGTATCACACTTTTTTTTATTTGTCCTCATTTTGCACCTATATACGCATATAGTTTTTCTCCCACGCCATCCGCTCATGAATGAGATAAACACGTTATATAAAAAATAAAATAAAAGTTAAACAAACAACTTTACCAATACTGTTGAAGGTGGCTCCACTTGCAAAAGAAAACAGTCACACATCTGTCAAAATCAATACATTTTGTTTTAGTTTTCCATTTCGCCACACGCATAGATAAGTTTGTAAGCTTTTAAAACGGTGTTGTGTGCCAACTGTTAGCAGGATTTCCAGTAACTTTTAATAATGTTCAGAAATATGAGTGTCAAAGATATTGCTGACAAAATGTGACGTAAATACAGTGACCGTAAAAATTATAACGTTACATTCCAGTTGCATCATATACGAGATTTTGAATTTTCGGTTTCGTGCGATTTCTGGCAAATAATGGATAGCTTTTTTTGTATACACGTTTATTATGTTAGGTTTACGCAGAAGGCTTACAACAATAATGTGTTGAAAATGCTGTTGGGGTTGCCTAGGTTTTGCAGCGCATCAGGTATGTTTGTTGAAGCGTGGCTGGATGATCTATGTTATCATGCGCAAGCGATGATCTTCGATGCTGCAGCGATTCAGAGTCAGCACCAACAGTATCCTCGCCACCTTATCGGAAAGAAATGACGGTCCTTTTCTCAGGCACTGGGTGGGTGTACACGTGAGAGCGGGAGTTCATGTGCCAAATTGAGTGTGTTTGTGTATCTTATTTTTGTTTTGTGTATGCTTTTTATTTTTGTGTTCCTACTAACACAGTTTTTAAGTTTATTAACCGACTTCTAAAAAAGGAGGAGGTTCTCAATTCGGATGTTTGTTTGTTTTTTTTTATGTTTGATCGGGCATAGCTCCGTCGCTTGCCAAATGAATTGAATTTTTTTTTGTTGAAAAGGGTATACTTTTCAAATGGTCCCATGAAAATGTTATCGAAATCAGACAAGCCGTTTCTGAAAAATCAACAAAAGTCAAAGAAAATATTTACGTTGATGATCTTTTCGTTTACTCTGCATAGGGTGTTTTTGTTCGCGCATAACTCCGTCATTTACGAATCGATTTGGAAATTTCACTGACCCACTAAAAAGCGCGAAAATAAAAACTTTTTTGCAAAAAATAAAACCGACTTCCATATCAAAACACTACAAAGCCAAAAATAATTTTAATTTCGGAAGGCGGTGTGAAAAAAAAAGAATATACAAAACCAATAACACCGACTACCGAAATTAAAATTATTTTTGGCTTTGTAGTGTTTTGATATGGAAGTCGGTTTTATTTTTGCAAAAAAGTTTTTATACTAACAAGTTTTAATGGATCCTTAGTCGGAAATAAAAAGTATATTATTATTATTATTGGTGAGGTCAATCAGTGGATGGGCGACAACCTTCGGAATTCCTCCGAGCCTCGGGAAACAAGTTAAGCTGTTGGTCTTGGCTATCATTGACTACAAAACCACAAAAGTATTAGCAATATTGTTATTTAAGTGTGTTTTAATTTTTGGTGTACAATAAAGTATATTCTATCTATCTATCTATCTTTGACAGTCGTTAGCGGTAGCCAGAAGCCAGGTAATGACACAAGTCTTGCTTAGGATTGACAGTGTTACCCAGTTACTGAGATGAGGAGTTCAGGTAGGTAGTCGCTCCATGTAAAACACTAGTACTCTGCTTCATCCAGTTAGGCTGGAATCCTACCCAAATCTATATACAACGTGTAACGGAAACCCCATATCTATCCAAAAGGGCTGAAGACAACATCTGGTATGGAGTCTCTATGCACAGTTTCAGCACAAAGTAACTGACTCAAAGAATCGATACCAAATTATTGGTTTCATATATTTCTTGAATACCAATCATAAAAAACGTGTCACAGCACTACGAGGGTCAATAACTTTCCACGTCACTTGCCAATAACACGATAATTCTTTTCGTTCTTCTTAATTTGAAAAATTCGGTCTCTGGTATCAGTGTATTGGTATTTGTAATAAGTTCAACACACGAAGACTTAGGATTACAAAACCCTTGCCATATCGTTTGTTATTATCCAAAGAAGCCATGCACTTGGTATGTATATACCCTTTAAATTACACGTTGTATATAAAACCGAAATACCACTCACTGATTAATCACGAAATCTCAGAAACTACAAGTAGTAGGGCTTTCAAATTTTGCAAGGGGGTTGGTTTTAGTACGTAGATGCTCGCTGAGACGGGATTTTCCGTAATTCCCACGGGATCGGGATTTACACGGGAAAAACTTCCCACGTAAACGAAGTCGCGGGCAACTGCTAGTATGTTATAACTTGAAAAAGGTTAAGCAAGTGATGACAATTACAGACATTCATCAAGATTTTTAATAGTAGTCGTATCTACGTCATATTAAAAGCCAGCAGTTTATATCATCTATACTATATAATATTATAAAGCGGAAAAGTTTGTTTGTTTGTTTGTTTGCTTGAACGCGCTAATCTTCGAAAGTACAGGGTGGATTTGGATGAAATTTGGTATGGAAGTAGCTTGAAGCTTGAGGAAGGTTATAGACTACCTTTTACGCGACTGCAAAAAAGGAGAGTTATGTTTTTACCGTGATAGAATCCACGGGAGCGAAGCCCCGCGTGAGTACTAGTGCAATATAAGACTGAGAGCAACCCTAATTTTCACAGTTAGTACATTTCTTTTCCAATCCACTTCTATGCACAATTCGTATCCTTTACTAACACAGCAACCACAGAACTACTACTCCACTGTAATGGCGAAGTACACGAGAATTATACACAGTACACAGCGTCTGTGTACTTGAGTACACAGAGTACACAGGTTAGCCTGAAAGCTTATGTACTGCTACCGTAAATATCTCTGTGTTTGTCTTACAAATTGCGCTCCAGTAGTGAGTGACTTGAAATAATACTAGTCTTGTGGGCTCTGAGTACGATGTGGGATGTATGTATATTTATTTTTCCTATTTTTATTGTAACAAACATATTGGTCATGTGATGAAAAATAGAAGTTATTTTTGGGTGTCGAGTCAAAGCTCCAGAGCTTTGAACATCGACGACGAGTTGCAAGTCTATCGGTTTTCTATCGGTTACATTCAGGGAGTGAGCGATGGAATTACACAATCTAATTCCGCCAAGCCAGTTCCATCATCGGACTACAAGACAAACGCCGATGGGCCATCGTTGCATGGTGGACATCCCACCCATACGCACAAAACGTTTTGGTAACACTATCATTGTGCGTACGGCCAAGGAGTGGAGTTTCCTGCCGGAGTCTGTATTTCCCGATAGCTATAACCTGGGGGTCTTTAAGTCAAGAATGAATAGGTTACTTCTAGGCAAGCGTGCTCCATCTTCGACCACATCATCACTTACCATCAGGTGAGATGGTGGTCAAACGCGAGCCTATTATCAATAAAAAAAAACAACACTAAAAACATTTGCATTAACAATACACGGTTTTTTTTATTACCGATTAACTGTGCCTGCGGATTTGTTCGCGTGGGAATTCCAGTAAAGTTGCCTATTTATTGCCCTATTACCTCTTCAATCATCCAATGAAAGTCCTATTGAAGTCGGTTCAGACGTTCCAGAGCTCCGACAAACAGAAAGACAGTGTAAATCATGTAAATAATTATAACCATTTGAGAGAGAAAACACCTAGTCTGTAGCCTTCCTCATGGCTGAAGATCGTGATCACGATTCTTTACCTAGCATTAGGTTAGGTTACGCTTCTCAATTTCATTCAGGAGCCAAACAAACCATATGGATCCGCAATTCTATAAAAACTGCTCTACTTCAGTTGGTCCGACCATCTCAATCTCAAGAAAGCTTAAAAAAATTACAGAGAGACACTTTAATTATTTATATGATAAATAGAAATACACGCTTCAACATATCGACTACTTTAATAAAATACAAGTTTCATGTCGCATACCTAAGTAATTCCCTGCCCTTCGAGACATCAGACACGTGTCTGGGAGACAATTTTCTGATGAATCCCACTATACCTACAGTTACATAGAAATTGGTCTACAGGTAAGGTACTTACGTTTATTATGTGTAGAACAATTTCTATGACAAATGGATGTTTTGTCGTATGTTCGCTTTTAGGTATTGTTCCGTACAGCTACAAGCCTTTATTGTTTCACTTTATTTGTAATATTTTTGGCTTAAAGAATAACAGTGGTACGGGTTAATATACATATAAGGTTAAGCAACGCTTTTTGAGGTCGTTTTGTAAATTGGTGACAATCTTTACATGGGTACCGAGACTCCTCTATACCTTAGAAAGTACGTTAAACTTTTGGTAACGGCTAGGATTTGTAATTATTTTACAGTTACAGGATAGTAAGACGCCAGATAATCTGAGCCGGGCTTGTCAAAGGTTTAAAAGTTATCCAGTTAATGGGTTGCGGAGTCCAGATAAGTAGTCTGTAAAAAATGGTACTCAGCTGTATATCGCTTAGTTTATAGTAAACTAGCTGTGCCCGCGACTTCGTACGCGCGGAATAGTGACTTTCGGCAGCATTTTTAATCTTTTAGGCTAATTATTTTGAAAACAAAACTCATACATAATTTGAATGTCGTATTTATTAATATCTAATCAAAAGTTTAAAACATAAGTTTCAAGCTTCCAGCTTTAAAAATGTCGCAATTTCCATACAACCTTTCATCCCCTATTTCAACCCCTTACTGCCCTTTTTTCGCATTCAAAAGAAGCCTATGTCCTTTCTCAGGCTCTAGACTATGTCCGTACCAAATTTCATTTAAATCGGTTCAGTAGTTTAGGCGTGATTGCATAACACACAGACAGACAGAGTTACTTTCGCATTTATAATATTAGTAAGGATAGAAAGTTTCAAGTCATAATAACGTGGCCCTTTTTTTTAAGCGAAAAATTAACAATTGTCTCTCGCTCTGGGCGAAGTGAAAGGGAATGTCAGACTCCTACTAACTAAAATTCCACAGCTTTTCTGCAATTGCCCTTGCGATCCCGGGCTGCGGTATCTCGTAAGAATATTCCCATAACCCAAGCAGTTATTGGCTCTTTTGGGCACCGTCCATAGTGCTGATTGCTGTTTGGATCGAACACGACGTGCTTTCGACTCAAGATAAACTGTCAGCTTATACAGTGTTTAGTCTATAACCCGAGAATATTAGCCTAATGTACTGTAATGTAGAATCAGGCTAAGCGTAATATACTCATAGTCTAATTATTATTTTTTTATTTATACGTTTGGGAAAACAAACAGTTACACAATTGTGATTAAAATGATGAATGATTACAAAAGTATTGGTATATGAGTAGCTCATGACATTATCCACATATTGTTCACATCAATTTTATATTTGAACTAAATAAGCGAAAGCGAGTGAATCCACATACTTTTTAAAGAAGTAAATATTATTTACAAATTAAGAAAAAATAAAACATTAATACATTTCTATTTACCTAAACTATGAATTTTGTTGGTCACGGAATGTTTAAATCTATTAGACGACAGTGTAAGTATGTCTATGTCTGAGAAAGTTGTGTTGAAATTTTTTGCAATTCGACGCAAAGGTGCGCGCAAACCTGCATTCGTGCGGCTTTATTTGTAAGCTAACGATGACAGTTCGTCATTTCGCCATCCAGAGTATTCCAGAGTCTTATTTAATCCAGTCATAACCCGTCGCCACTGGAATATATTAAATACTAACAGACAGACGAAATTATCGCATTAATTCTATTACGTGTAAGATACGTGAAACTGTGGCGTGAAATATTAATGTATAAGTTACGAAGAGGAAACAATTAAAGTGTACACGTGCTCGTTCCAAGCTGACTTTCTGTTCGTCAACTCTATGTAGTACTAAAAGTTCCCGCGGCTTTGCTCTCTTTTTTTGATTAGCTAACAACAATTTTTATATAAAATATGTGATATATAAATAATTTTTTACACGTATTTCTTTTTACCCAACTGCTAAGGAAAGGTTATGTTTTTCGCGCGTATTTTGTATGCACATATGTATGTGTGAATGTAATATTCTTTATTACCTCATATCTCCAGAACCGCTGAACGGATACACATAATTGAGGTATCGTTAGATTCGTCTTAGCAGCCCAAGTGTTCTTAGATGGCGACATTTGAAAAATCAAACATGGCGGCTGTGTGAAGCCATTATACATACATTGTGGAAAAAAATCTTTTTTAGTATACTACAATATTGGTATCAAATTAAAGGACTTAATACAAGGATTTCAAAAACGTATATGTTTATCATTAGCGTAATACTAGCAAAAAATACAAAGATAAAGTTTTAAAATATGGACATAGCTCTTTCACTTTCTGAATCCGGTGGGGTGCCAATGTGACACGACCAGGGAAACTAAAAAATTGTCAATTAATATTAAACTAAAAAAAAAAATTATTTAAAAAATCTAAAAAACCCGACTGCTCAACTGAAATGCAAGAAACCAGCACATTTTTATTTAAAAAAGTAACAAGCAGGTGGACCTATCCCATTAAAAAAATAAAATATGCTCAATTGGATCCCGCAACCCGCAACTTTTCCCGTGACCCAAGGGCTGGCTATTTCTTTGGCCAAAGGCATTTGCCATACAACGAGCCAATGCCGCCAGTCTCTTGGGTACGTTGCTAGCCGACAGCTGCGTTGAGTATGAATTTTTTTATGTTTTATTCTAGTTTGTACTTTAAGTATTTTAGTTTAGCATTATGTTTTTTCTGTAGATATTGTATTCTTATTCTGAATAAAAAAAAAATTAAGAACTTAAAAAATATCGAAACGAAAAGTTTCACGTAACACTTAACTTGAACGCGGACATAAAAATTTTTTTACGGATATAAACAACATTTATTCGTCTTCCACAACTCAATAAATTCAAATGTCAAAACAACACCACAAATATAAACCCAATGTTTATTTCATCGAGCTAAACACTCCTACTGGCAGAAGTGTACATCAAGATGCAATATAAACACTCCAGCCTTGTTCACTGGACCACAAACACATCATACGTTTGAATAATGTGTTTATTTAATTTAGATAAACAATAATAATGGTCTAACACTATTCTACTGAACAGTAAACTGTGCTAGAACAGATATAGATTCAAAGAGGATGATGTGTGTGGAACCTTTTGGGTTATCTATATTAAGGACTTGTAAGTTTTGTACATAATAATATTCTCTGCCGAAGTCTGAGATTCCTGATGCCTATAACCTGAAGGTCTTTAAGTCAAGACTGAAAAAGTTACTTCTAGGTAAGCGTGCTTCACCTTCGACCACATTATTGCTTACCATCAGGTGAGATGGTCGTCAAATGCGAGTCTCTCAACAATAAAAAAAAAGTTATTATGTTATTACTATTTAGCGAGTAATTGAACGTTTCTATTCTACATCATATTCATGATAATCTAACTAATATTTAATACCACTCAACAATACACACGGTGGAGTGAATTTCTATGAAATAAATATTTATTATTTGCAAACTCAATATACAAAGTACACTCACAGAGCAAAGCGCCAGCTAAAATAAATATTTACTTCGCTGAAATTTTAAATTGTGAAGAGTTTATGTTGAACGTGCATAAAATGATAAAAAAATAGATGTTGAATATTTTATGAGGCTCTGAGTTATTTGAAACTAGCTGTGCCCGCGACCTTGATTACGTGGGTATTTGTTTGCGTCAATCACGTCCCTTGTCCCTTTCCCTTGGAATCCCTTGGATATTCCAGGATAAAAAGTATTTATTATATCTTCCAATAAAAGTTCAATTAATATCGGTTCAGCGGTTCCAGAGATTATTTCTGACAAACAGAGGACAGACAGATAGACCTACAACAAATTTAAAGTTCTCTTTTGTGCTTTAGTATCGTGTAAATAACTATAAACAGCTATTTTTTAATCATGGACAGACACTTTAATTTTATTTATATGTACGTATGTATATAGAAAAGCAGATGTATAGACAAGCTTCTACCAGCTTTGTTACTGTATAAGTGGAAAACTATCCAAAGAGAATGAACTATTGGAATTAAACGTATCCAATTTTTCATTTAAAACACTACCTACCTATGTGCCAAGTTAAAAAAACCAAGATGCTTTCACATTTTATAAATATTATCAGGATTATGAAGTACACACTTTAACGTGGGCAGAGGTGTTAAACTTTAAAATATATGTATGTGTATGTCGTATTCCCTAGGGATGTTAAGAGCCACATGCTACCACTTTAACACGTCGTTTTGGCTTCGTACT
This sequence comes from Tholera decimalis, assembly GCA_943138885.2. Lineage (NCBI taxonomy): Eukaryota > Metazoa > Arthropoda > Insecta > Lepidoptera > Noctuidae > Tholera > Tholera decimalis. Next base: position 29,101,896 of record OW964570.2, on the reverse strand, counting down.
TCTTTTGAATAAATGCACGTCACTTACTTAGACCTTTTAGAAATGGGTACCAACTTTTTTGGACTTTTTGCGGCGATATTAAGGAAAACAAATTGCTTTTTGGCTTTATTTTGGGGCAGGACCCATGCTCCACCTAGGATCTCCACCTGGGTGGAGCACGGGTACTATATAGGTCCCGTGCTCCACCTGATGATTAGTACAGTCAAGTAATTAAGAAAAATACACAATTAAAAATAATGAAAAGAATTTATTTTAACACATATCAAAGAAATTTCATAATTAAGTAATTGCATTTGCAAATTTAAAATAAGTTGGGCTTTTTCACAGTTTTCTTAGCGGCGTTTACTCGTATGGCGGTACATCTAAAGAATCAGAAATTTGTGATATCAATGTAAGCAATCTACTTAGGATTTTTTGAACTCTTTGTTGTATGGAAATTATTGAAACATTATGTTTGGAATTCCAACTCTCCGATACATTATTTGTACAATGCCTCTCATAGAATACACACAATTCGTCTACATTTTACTAATATAATTTATTTCAAGGTCTCAAATAAATTCCCGGATCTTCGCATTTTCAAAATACTAATAACACAATACATTAAAATACTCTCTGACAAAATATAATCTTTTTGCAATGCGATCATGGGGAAACAGAGGCAAGCTGCAACATAGACCTACAATATGTGTGTAGGTTTTATTTCTGATGCCAATATTTTTGGATTTCTTCCATATATTCTGTGTAAAATGAAAATAACATTCTTTTACTATAATATCAGGAAAACATTTTTTTTTGTGTTTCCATTTCGGTGTTTTATTAGGTCAAATAGAGCACAATATGACTTTTCGGTTTTATTGCTCATCAAAGCGTAAACCAAAGGCACAGTCTTATTCTTTACTGTAGGTTCAGCAGTTCTACGGCCTTTTTATATATTTTAGATAAAGTAGTAGTTTCTTCTTTAGCTCTCTACAACGTGTAACGGAAACCCTATATCTAGCCAAAAGGGCTGAAGACAACATCTGGTATGGAGTCTCTATGCACAGTTTCAGCTCAAAATAAGTCCAATTGATACCAAATTATCGATTTCATATGTTTCTTGAATACCAATCATAACAAACATGTCATAGCACTACGAGAGTCAATAACTTTCCACGTCACTTGCCGTTCTTCTTTATTTGAAAATTTCGGTCTCTGGTATCAATGTATTGAAATTTCTAATAAGTTCCACACATGTAGACGTAGGATTACAAAACCCTTGCCATATCGTTTGTTCTTCCATCCAAAGAAGCCGTGCACTTGATATGTATGTACCCTTTAAATTACACGTTGTATAGTTAACAGTACTTTGGTTTAGTCATGATCCGTTATACAGCCACCGTTACCTACAGTTTTTGTGCCATGATCTATTTTCTGCGTTACTTTGCCGTCCTAAAATAAAATGTAATTTATTAAAGTTGAACGAAACGCATTGTAGAAGTAGAAAGTAAAAAATATATTTTAGTTTCTGTATGTGACGTATATTTCTGAAAAGAGTCATAAGTTAGATGACGCATAGATTTTGATTAGGTGCTAAAGCAGGTGGAAAATTTAAACAGAACACGACATAGAGGGCTTTAGATTATAACATTTTAATTAATATAAGACAGTGTTACCTTTAAAGTAACCGAATCAAGACATTTCACACCTTTCTTCTTTTTGGACTCACTGTACACCCAAAACTGACAACCATTTTTATATGTCTTGTAATTATTTACTGAAGACAGCCATATATATATAAGTATATAATTCCTCTTTTTCTTTTTATAAAAATGAGTTGTTGAGAGCTAGTGTTCTCAAAATCATGTTCCTGGGATAACATAATGATCTCTAAAATTAAATTATTCCTGACAGCTTTTCAACAACGAGAAAACAAAAGACTGAAGCAGACGCGTTGCATTTATTTTTCATAAATTTTATCCACCGAAAAGGCCCGCGACTACGTCCGCGTGGAAAAAAATTCCCCGATTTTGAAACATTCTTCATTAGTGCTCCGCTCCGATTGGTCTTAGCGTGATGATATATAGCCTACAGCCTTCCTCGATAAATGGGCTATCTAACACTGAAAGAATTTTTGAAATCAGAACCGTAGTTTCTCAGATTAGCGCGTTCAAGCAAACAAACAAACAAACAAACTCTTCAGCTTTATAATATTATATATAGTATAGATATAGATGGGATCTAAACTACCTATCTCAAACTCTTTTCTGTGCATCATAAAAGCTTTTAGCTCTAATAAATTGAATATAAGAAGCTAATTACATAATGTATATTATTGTACAATCTATACTAATATTATAAAGCGGAAAAGTTTGTTTGTTTGTTTGTTTGCTTGAACGCGCTAATCTTCGAAAGTACTGGGTGGATTTGGATGAAATTTGGTATGGAAGTAGCTTGAAGCTTGAGAAAGGTTATAGGCTACTTTTTACGCGACTGCAAAAAATGAGAGTTATGTTTTTACCGTGATATAATCCACGGGAGCGAAGCCCCGCGTGAGTACTAGTATACATATAAACTTACTCCTATTAAATCATTGTTTAGATATTTTAAAACATATAGAAAAAACAATTTACTGCAACACTGTACAACAACTTCATCAGGTGGAGCACGGGACCCATATAGTACCCGTGCTCCACCCAGGTGGAGATCCTAGGTGAAGTACGGGTCCTGCCCCTTTATTTGGGGTTTACTATTTGTGGAAGTTTTTGAAAACAATATTTGAATAAACGGATGTAAATTGTATTATTTATTTTAGGATGGGAAATCATTCAATGACTGCCTCCCGATCTTGGCGAAGCGGAAGGGTGTGTCAGACTTGTTCCGTCATTTGCCTTTCGTGCTCCGAGGCCGCGTTAACTCTTTCGGATAATACCGCAACCCCAGCAGACAACGTCTCCCCCAGTGGGCCTCGACAAATTTAATTAGTATGAGCCGTTCGTGCCTAAAACAAACATAAATACAGCTGGGTAAATAACCTTCGCTTCGTACTGTATAAACAGAGGATTAACGAATAAATAACAGCAGCTTACAACATTGATTTTCTCAATCACAATATTCAAAAATTAATTTCTGAAACCACACAGAAATACAGTTATACCCTTTGCACTTAATTCGGCAAAATTTGCGTTAATTATCTGAATTGCGATCCCCTTTAGGTCCCGGCGGCGCCATGAATTCGGTAATGGTTGGTTGTGAGCCGTCAAATTGACGGCGTGCATGTCATTAATTTGCGTGCAAATTTAAATTGGGAACCACTTGTGTAGTCTAGTGTACTTTGACAAGTTGTCGCTTTATTTTCTCTTTAATATGCGCATGTTTACGAATAAAGTTTGTTATTCATTATAAGATAAATATTTTAAAAGCTGTTTATGTAAAACATTATCACATTTTATAATTTATAGAATCAAATTTGTTTACGTATAAAATAAACAAACATGCGATGTATTTCAGTTTTTACATTTTGTTTTCTACGTAAACCTAATAATTTACTCACGCAAAAGCTAAATCAAATCACATCAAAATAATATTTAAACTAAACAGTAAAATCAATCCCAAATCGTGCCTCAAATTATAGTAGATTATACAACAAGTGAAAAAAAAGGGAATTTAATTCGAGGTACGAAGTTGGATCCCGAGAGCAGCGAAGGATTCTAGATTAGAATCCTGAGCGGAGCGAGGGATACAAGGACCGAGATAAATTTTTTTTTCACGAGTTGTGTACTCTACTTTTTACCATTGACTGTGAGAAAATAAATAGGAGTCTAATATTTATATTCATAGAATTTTATTATATAATCAGTAATAAAAGAACAAAGGATTAAATATAAACATTAAAAATGTATAGTGAAATTAGAACAGTTTTCAAGATTCAGTGTTATATTCTTGTTTGGTTTTGAAACTGTCGTATTAGATAAGACTTGGGTATTTGGCAAAGTCGCCGTATTTTGTGGTTGCTGTTGCTGAGAAAGCTGTAATGTAGTTGTTTTACAAGGTTTTCCTTTCGATGTTGAAGGGCGCGCCGGAGATAGTGGCGCAGAAGGGTCAACAGCAGACGGTTTTAGATTTATACTGTCAATTATTCGGCTGCATCTTTTGGATTTGTTTTCGATCGAATCCTCGATATAGCTTTCTGCTACTGTGCTGGACCTCCACCCTCCGTGGCGTTTCAGTTCTGTAAGATCAGCACCTGAATTTGCTAAAAGGGTGGCAGAGCTTCTACGGAAACAATGTCCTGTGTACTTTTCGGGATTTGGTAGATTTAAGAATGTGGCAATCTCTTTTGGCATCGCACCTATTTTGTTAATTCCAATAGGTTGCCGAGTACATTTTCCGCCATGGTATTGTAAGAAAAACCTATCGGTTTTTGTATTAGTGGGCCTTATAGCTTGATATTTTTCGACGATTTTAACGTATTCCTGCCGTATTACGAACGTTCTATCAATTTTAGTTTTTGTATCAGTTAAAACAACCAGTAATAAATTTTCCGAGTGTTTTTGGATGTCGTTCATAGTTATTTTTAATAATTCGTTACTGCGACAGGCCCCATTCACGCCAAAAATTAGCACAACCTGTGAACAATAATTAAAAAAATATGTATTTACAGGAAAACTTTAAAAGTTCAGTAGGTTTGTAAATAAATATGTTTTAAGTAGGTACTTACTTTTACGGCCAGAAAACTGTGGTCAGGTGCATCATTTAGAAAACGTTCAATGTTTTGGGAGGTTAGCACTCTAGATTTCTTTGGCTTATCACCCTCAGACAGCCGTTTTAAGTATGTCACTAACTTTGAATAGTTTGAAATATCAATGTTGTGTTTTATTCTCACTGTTGATTTTAGCATAGAATATATGCTCCAAAGTGTCGACGCCTTCTTCGTCTTGGTTAATTCGTTGAAATAGTTAAGAAATACGCATTCTGAGAAGGAATTGGCGCCATTCGTGGTTTTCCAGTCGCAGAACAAATTGTATGTTTTCAGATACAAATCCCGAGATTTTGGCGGCAACAAATCATCTACTATAACTGCTGCGTTAGTACGAAATGATTCCGGAGTCAGTGTCTCATTTTCGTCATCGGAAGAACTCATTTTGTTTCAGTTATTATGTTAATAAATTTTCCAATGACACAAAACAACCACGATAACAGAGAGAAAAGAACTTAAAATTGGCGGTTTTTTTTTAATATAATCGTATAGCTCTATGGAATAGATCCATTTAGCCAGCCAGTAGGTACTTTCAGCACGTTTCAAATTTTTTTTACATAATTCGTGCTTGTTCCAAATTCAAAAAGTCTTTATTCACTCAGTGAGTAAAAGAGCGTTTTATTCACTAATATCGATGAATAAAGTGCCCTTTTTCGAGTGGCAATGGTAAAAAATATATTATTCCATTTATCCCTTTCGATAAATTATGAAACAAATGACAGCTCAAATTAGAAACACAATATGGCAGCCGACAAAAAAAAACACAATCAATGAAAGAAATATTTTTTCAACGTGGCAATAAATTCTTTTGAACAAAATGGTGGACAATAATAACTTGTACGTCTCGATCTAAATGGGGACCAAAAAATGATATACGTCTGTTAATAAAAGCATTACGAAAAATAGTTTTTTTTTCTAGCCGTCAAAATATGTCGCGGGAAGCATGCCAAGATTTTATGCTCGGGAGTTGGGATGTAGAAAATGTGTTGGATTTAATAAAGTTCTTGAATATGCTCATATTGACTGCTCTTCGTTTTAGTTTTGAATATGAAGGAGATTTTTTCTGCACATAATAGATACATACATAGATATACTTTTTATTGTACACCATAACAGAAAACAAATGAGGACTTAACAATTAGACAAGGCTGATATAATGGGCGATCTTTTATTAAAAACCTTTGCTTGGTTTGCTTCTTAATTTGGTTTTTTGTAAGTAGTAGGTAAAAGGATTTTTACATGGAACGACTGTCTGTCTTACTTTCACATCCCAGTAGCTGAGTAACACTCGATACTCCTTAGACTTTTGCTAAATTTTTTGGCAGCTGAAACCAATGACGTATTATAATAGACGCGTCATATTCCCACAAAACACCTCTCAAAAACGGCACGAAACACACACAGAGAATTACTATCTAATACGTGTAAAGAAAGGGACAGAAAATTAATGCCATCTTTAGGTACACCTGATGTTAGAGAGAGATGAATATACATATTTAGTTAACAACCTCCCCTAACGTCACGTGACTGACTTCATTCATACGCTAGCCGCCATTAGCCGTGTAGAAAAATTAAAATAAAAAATGTATTTCTGTTGATATTTACCTGTGAAATGATACATTTTGACCTCTCACGGAAGCAGTATAATTAGTGCATTTCCTGATTTTCTTTTAAAACACATTTTTTCTTAAGATATGTAGTGTAGCGATCGCGACATAGGTTCGTGCGTAACTAAACAGACACGAGGCACTTACCTTGATTTCAACTTGCCATTTTAGAGCACGGATTTCGTATCTATAGTTTATTATATATCTTTGGCTGAAACCAATGATCAATGACGCACAGGTTACGAGAACAGGGCTTATTTTTCTTCTTTTTTACTGTAGTAAAACCCTCCTCATCAACTTGGCTGCAGGTTTTTGACAAGGAGCTACGTACTGCAGTCAGGCCAAATTGAGTGCCTTTTTCTGTATTTCCCCTTTTCTGAGATGCACTTTTCTCTTCTAGCCCTTCTTCATATATCTAATGTCTCACTTTTAATATTATTATTGAAGTGTCAATAGCCTAATGGGTAAGGTGGTCGGACTGGTGACCGAGAGGTTGCGGATTCGAGCCCAACCCATTACGCTATTGGCGTGAACCCACTCCAGATACAAGCATATTTAGCTTAGTTGGAGGGGTTAACAGGATTGCTAGTGATGTGAATTCTACCCACATTGCTAGGTTTCTGAAAAAAAAAATGATCACGTGATTTACGTGGAGACCTTATAGATCGACCTTTGTGACTGTTATTATTTACCAATGTACAAAAATAACAAATAATTAATTATTGTTTTAAAAAAATATAACAAATAAACCCAGATATTCTCGAAATAAAATTTTCAGTCTTAAATACCATGAAATTGATTTGTATTTCACTCAAAACGTATTTTTCTATTCAAGTTTTAGGTTAAATTATTCTACTGTTGGACATTGTTGTCTTAAACATTTGCTAAAGCGACATTTTATACAGAATCCTAAAAGCTGAATATAATTTATTGTGGCCGCGTACAAAGGAGTTGCCAGCCCAGTGCACAATTGCCTTAGTCACAGAGCATAGAGACGGAACAGTGGCCGAAAGAACATCGACAACATTCTCTTTTTAACACGCTTTTTTAAGATCGAGCTGTATCAAACTATGAAATAAAATCTAAGAATCTGAGTTATTCGCACTTCTAATTATTGTATCATCTAAAAACTTGGCGATTATATGTAGGTTAGATGACAATACAATATTATTGTACCATTGAGCTGGTCTGATGATGGAATTGGAAGGTGACTAATGGTACCTTGGACTGCCTACTAGTAAACATATCGAGTTTGTGCTCATTACATTCATATTAAAAGCGTGTTTTTGTTTTTTAAAGTATTTTAATTAAAATTATTTTAATTAAATTTGCCTTCTTAAAGAACGAACTTCTGTAGTGAACATACTAAATAACAAACTTCGAACTTATTTAGTTAAGCCTTTAAAGCAAGAGTGAACAGGTAACTTCTGCGTCCGTTCGTTTCGTCGTAGATGTCATCTACCGCGTACCATCAGGCATTGAGGTCAAGAGCCGGCTCATCATTAATAAAAAGAAAGTCCGGGTCAAATCTTGCATTTGGATCTGTTAACCCCTAACCGATTAAAGCGAAGTTTTGCACGCATGCTTTGATGACAATGCATGATTAGCTCTGAATCTGAAACGGGTATCAAATGAATAGGTTTGCTAAAAATAATACCAACTATGATCACGACTTAGTTCGCACGGGAGCTGATATTAGCCATATTTTACAAATATTAGTACCATGTCATAATTGTATACAAATAAATTTCATATAAGAACCTTTTTCGAGAAATGTCTTATCCATTAGTGAAAACTGTATCAAAATCCATTGCGTAGTTTAGAAGTTAAAAACCTTACAGACACACTACTTTTTGGTTAGACGATGTTATTTATGTATTATTATATCCAATACAAATCGCACAATATATTAAAAAATGTTTTGCCATACACGAAAGCCTCTTAGCGCTTATCTGTGTGCTGGCGAGTCGTAATTTATTATTTATTTTATTATACAGAAAAAAAGAACTGGAATACTAAACATAATTAACTATTTTTTATGTAAAATTGTTGGACAGCTCCGCTCAAATTTGCATGGTTATTTCCTCAAAAGAATACCACAGACATGAACCTACATGCTTCTCATTTACAAATACAAATTGCATGGACTTTAAAAGAGACTATGACCTCTGAGTCTGTTTCGGTTTTTCTTCTCAGAGTAGTCAGTTAGGAAATACCTCATCTAGCTAAGCTAAACTTAACACGTAAAAATATGACGTGTAAAAATATTATTTATAACCAATTTACAAAATAAATATTTCATTTCATTTCATTTTGTATTATACCTTGTAGTTTGTACTTATAACTTTTCGCATTTGTTAAGTGTAGCGTTTTCAATTCCTCTGGTTTTTTATTAAATAATATAAGGTACTGCACACTCCGAAACCCTAGTCCCATATTCATTTTGTGTTTTGGTACGCTATATTTATTTTTAATAGCCATAGGTATTTCTTAGGAAATTTGACAGAGAAATAAATCACGACAGATGTACACTATTTGTACCATTTAGAGTAAAATAGGTATAATAGAGTTTCCATTCGCTGCCGCTGCTACCGATTCCGTGATCTATATTCGTACCTAATCCATATCCCCATTGACTCTTGCGTAAGCTTCTTATATTAGCATAGAAATGTTTTGTTCTAGATTCAAAGCTAATTTCCTGCCTCATTGCCCAACGGCATGCATGTTAAAGCGACGGGTCTAGATTTGATCCCTAATCTATAACGTAATTTGTCTTTCTTAGAATTTTCTATGAAAACTTGTTGCTAAAAACTAGGCATCTCGGTCGTAGGTAAGGTTCCAAAAGTCAATTAGGTAAGCGTGCTCCATCTTCGACCACATCATCACTTACCATCAGGTGAGTTCGTGGTCAAACGCGAGCTTATTATCAATAAAAAAGGATACTGTTATAGGTATTTGGTAGTTTAAATTTATTTTGAATGTAATATTAATAATATATAGCAATTGTTGTGTGACTATACAATGTGTAATTTAAAGGGTATATACATACCAAGTGCACGGCTTCTTTGGGTGATAACAAACGATATAGCAAGGGTTTTGTATTATTATGTCTACATGTATGGAGCTTATTAGAAATTTCAATACATTGATATCAGAGACCGAATTTTTCAAATTAAGAAGAACGAAGACAATTATCATTTTATTGGCAAGTGACGTGGAAAGTGATGACCCTCATAGTGATGTGACACGTTTGTTATTATTGGTATTCAAGAAACATATGAAACTGATAATTTGGGGTCAATTCTGTGAGTCACTTATTTTGAGCTGAAAGTTTGCATAGAGACTCCATACCAGATGTTGTCTTCAGTCCTTTTGGATAGATATGGGGTTTCCGTTACACGTTGTATATACCAATTTATAATTATATTAGGTTTGTAAGTTTACAATAATTATGAGAAAGCGACCAAGGTTCTCAACATTTTATCAGCTGGCTCCTTTTGCCAACAAAAGTTTTTTTTGTATAATAGTGCTTATTATAATTATATTTTTTTCATAAAATCATCAAATGATTCCTTTCGCTGTCGGTAATCGGAAGGGAGTTTCAGTCTCCTACTGACTAAAACACATCATGTTCCTTCATGTGCCTTTGCGTTCCAGGGCCGTGGTATCTATATTCTCGCAACCCTATGCATTTTGGGCTCCGACATTGCTTGGCTGACTCTTCGATGCCATTGTGGAACACGATGTGCCGTGGAATTTAGATAGTGCTGACAATATTACACGAGGCATGCCTTTTAAGTTCTGTCGTTTCCATATTTCCCGGCTATTTTGAATTTGGAACTGTTCTATATTCGAATGTGTTTAAATTTTGAATCATAAAACAGTTGAAAGTATTAGGATTAATGCTATTGTTTAGTCACAGCGTCGATTGGAATCTATCAGGATACGTACGAAAATGAATCTTTCTAAGGAAAATGTTCGTGCAATAATTTTCTACGACTTTAGAAGAGGCCTGACACGGCTTCAGTGTTTTGAAGAGCTAACATCTGTGTTCAGTGATGAAACCCCATGTCTGCGGACTGTCGAACGCTGGTATTTAGAATTCCATCATGGACATACTAGTGTTAGTGACAAATCTCGCGAAGGACGCCTAAAATCCGCCTTCATTGAAGATAACATCATTGCTGTGAGACAACTAATTCTCGAAAATCGTCATGTGACGTTGATATAGGGGCTTCATTAGGCATCTCAGAGACAACAATTCAGAAGATCTTGCATGAAGCGCTTGGTGTGAGAAAGCTAGTTTGCCGTTGGATACCGCATCTGCTTTCCGACGATCACAAGGCGCCCCGCGTCAGATGGTATAAAAAAAACTGCAAAGGTTCAACCGAGGAGAGTCACGTCACGTCTACGACATCATCAGTGGTGACGAATCTTGGGTCTATGCCTATGATCCTGATTCCAAACAACAATCTACAATCTGGGTCTTTCAAGACGAGCCAAAGCCGACTAAAGTTGTTCGTTCTCGAAGCACTTCAAAGAAGATGGTGGCCACGTTCGTTGGAAAAACCGGCCATGTTACGACTATTGCACTTGAAGATCATAGATCGGTTAACGATCGGTGAATACCACAGTTTGTTTACCATAAGTCATCGCCGAACTTCGAAAATCTAACTCAAAGCGCCGCATCATCCTGCACCACGACAACGCAAGCTCACAGCGCTCGTCAAACGATTGAGTATTTGAAGCAGGAAAAAGTAAAAATTCTTGGCCATCCTCCATACAGTCCTACACCCTAATGATTTCTTTACATTTCCTAAAATAAAGAAAAGTCTTCGTGGTCAAAGGTTCTAGTCCGGTGAAGAAGCAGTCGACGCTTTCAAGTCAGCTATTTTGAACACCCCCACTTTAGAGAGGAATAAATGTTATAATAACTGGTTTGAGCGAATGAAAAAGTGTATTAAACTACGTGGTGAATACTTTGAAAAGCAATAAAAAGTACTGTAAGGTTCTAGTTGTGTTTTTATCTTCAAACGACAAAACTTAAAAGCCATGCCTCATATTTTCTTTTATGTATCATCAAAAGTATTATTGATATAATTTCAATACTGTTAACATAATACTATACATGCTGTGTAAGCCTACAAGTAATTATTATACTCGCACGTGTTTAATATTTTTCCTTTAATTACCGAGCTCTGTTCTGTTTGCGCATATTCTTTTCTGATTTATTCCGATATGGAATGCTAGAGACAATTCCTGCAAGTTACCTCAAGCTTTATAGGCTTGCTGCTCTTCTGACGATTTTCATGGTAAGCATGTGTAGTGTGGAGGGCAAGTGACTAGTGGTTACGAATCCAACTAGCGAGTTGTAGTTCGTTAGATTGAACCCAATCAGGCACTTTACTTTGGGTAAATCATTACCATCATTTCAAAACGGTGAAGGAGAAGATCGTGAGGAAACTAGCTTGTCCTATGCCCTAAAACGTTCACCAACCCACACTAGGACTGCGTGCTGGATTACAGCCCATATAGAGAGGAACCGTTGCTTGCCTGTCGGTTTTCTATAGATTGTACTTCGGGGAGTGTGCGCAGGAGCTCCATGACCTGATTCCTCCATCTCCATTTCACTACCGGTCTACCAGACGCACGGTTGGGTACCATCCACACTTGGTTCATATGTCGCAGTCATCTGGTTGAATCTGCTATTTGATTGAATGACTAGCGCGTTCATTGAATGACGACTGTAATTGAATGACTAAAGGACAACTCCTCAAGTCGTTGAATGTAACGTTCAACGTCTTGACTGAACGTCAATTAGTGAAGTCGTTGAATGGGATCACCTGACTGATTTTATGTCCGCTCTGTTCAACGGGCTATGTTGCAGTCCGCTAACTAGTTGGACGTTGAGTGAAGCTTGTTCGATGAACGTTCGGCTTAGTCATTCAATTAAATGTCGTCATTCAATGAACGCGCTAGTCATTCAATCAGATAGTAGATTCAACCAGATGACTGCGACAGATATACTGTCTTCCTCCATATTTATTGTGCGCACAGCCAAGCTGTGGAATTCTCTGCCGGCTTCTGTGTTCCCTGCCACTTATGACCTTTCAGCCTTTAAAGCAAGAGTAAATAGGTATCTTCTGGGCTCGCTCGTCACATCGTAGACCTCATCTATCGCTTACCATCAGGCGAGATCGAGGTCAAGTGTGGGCTCATCAGTAATTTAAAAAAAGGCCTGTGTCCCAACAGTGGGAATGTGAAAAGCTGATTATCTATACTTAATATTTTAAAGCGGAAAAGTTTGTTTGTTTGTTTGCTTGAACGCGCTAATCTTCGAAAGTACTTGGTGGATTTGGATGCAATTTGGTATGGAAGTAGCTTAAAGCTTGAGGAAGGTTATAAGCTACTTTTTACGCGACTGCAATAAAGGAGAGTTATGTTTTTACCGTGATAGAATCCACGGGAGCGAAGCCCCGCGTGAGTACTAGTATGATATATGTGTGGTGAGCTTTCGCCTGTTAAATATGCGTATTCTGCAGTAAGTTCAGTAGGTCGCATAAATGGGTGATTCATGAATTAGGCAACCGATCACGTATGCCCAAAATATGCACATAGACATGAGAATATTTAGCTCGTCCATGTAAATTCTGACATAAAAGTGAGGAAGTTTAAACTGAGATAATTCTCTGGTAAGCTGTTTAGTTTTTCAAATGAAGGATGTGCTGCAAATCAGCGTAGTGGTTTCAACACTATCTTTTGGCCACATTGAACACCAGAACAAAAAAGTTAGAAAATATTATGTTGTTATTCAATGTTGAAACAAAAATCACGCCATAAATATAAATATGTAACACTTTTCAAGTACATAATAATACATAATTACATAATTCAAGTACATAATTCTTGCTGCACATTAACGATCTGCTAATGCCCGGTACCTTTGGGTATGCAGACGACAGCACAGTTTCTGAGAGATATGTGTCCAGCGCGCGAGCTGGTGGGTCACAGATCCAGTCTCTCCGTGAGGACATGGTCGGGCGCTTGAACTTGACCTTGAAGGCTGTTTCCGAATGGGGCGATGCCAACCTGGTCAAGTTTAATGCAGCTAAGACCCAGGCGTGTCTCTTCTCCGCAAAAAGGAGCCAATTTGAACCGGCTCCTACTTTCCGAGGTGTAACTGTGCCGATAACTGACCATATCGAGCTTCTGGGGGTAACATTAACTTCTACCCTCAATTTTGGCCCGTTTATCGAGGCTAAGGCTCAACTAGCATCAAAAAAGTTGGGAATCCTAGCAAAGGTGAGACGGTACTTCACACCCGAACAGTTGCTCAATCTCTATCAAGCCCAGGTTCGGTCGTGTATGGAGTACTGCTCTCATCTTTGGGATGGATCTGCTAAATACCAACTGGACGCGCTTGAGTCTATCGAGAAGCGGGCCAAAAGACTCATTGGCAACGATGCACTGGTCGAATCAAAGCTCCAGAGCCTTGAACATCGACGACGAGTTGCAAGTCTATCGGTTTTCTATCGGTTACATTTCGGGGAGTGTGCGATGGAATTACACAATTTAATTCCAACAAGCCCGTTCCATCATCGGACTACGAGACAAACGGCGAAGCGCCATCGTTACATGGTGGACATCCCACCCATACGCACCAAACGTTTTGGGAATACCTTCATTGTGCGTACGGCTAAGGAGTGGAATTCCCTGCCGGAGTCTGTGTTTCCCGATAGCTATAACCTAGGAGTCTTTAAGTCAAGAGTGAATAGGTTACTTTTAGGTAAGCGTGCTCCATCTTCGACCACATCATCACTTACCATCAGGTGAGATGGTGGTCAAACGCGAACCTATTCTAAATAAAAAAAAAAAAAAAAAAAAAAAATAAAGTTTTAATAAATAAACAAAATTTGTGATGTACTCAAGCTAAGTGTTCGATGTAATATTTTGCAATCGACCACGTTTGCTGACCAAGCGATACAATCGATACAGTCGCAATAAGTGCGACACAAGCTCAGTGTATTACGCACAGTAACCGGATGCACTCATTTCCATAATTTTAGCGATAACGTAGCCTTTACGTTACTTTGTTTACTCTCATTCTTAGCTTACTGTGTTACTTGGTTGGTTTGGAGTTACAATAATCCGTGTTTCTTATACTTCTGACTTTCATTTCACTCTTCCTTTGACAAACATTCTATTCTTCTGTAGAATGCACTACCTCTCGATATCAGGATGGCCACCAGTCAATTTGCATTTAAGCGAAAGTTAAGGAATTATTTTCGAGACAAATAGTGGAAGCAGTTAAATAGATGATAATTATATTTAAAGTAAGATATTTTTACATGTATATATAACTAAAATAAACTTACATACATATTTATTGTAATACATAATACATACCAATATACATTAATAAAAAGATATTGAAAGATATTCAATATCTTTTAGTAGTTATATATACATGTAAAAACATCTTACTTTAAATATAATTATCATCTATTTAATTTATTTTCATGATATCTCTTCACCACCCACGGCTGACTAATAGAGAATGCCTAAGGCATTAAGTCTGCCTTTATACCATTCGTGCTACATAAAGTTTAAATAAATAAATAAATAGCCCCTTTGCTAAGAAAATATACGCCACACTTGTACAAAAAGCCATCACTCAGCAGACTGTTGTGATGCAGAGTCATAGCGCTGGGTTTTCTGTGTTAGCTGGCTGCCGATTTTATACTAACCTGATATTTTCTCTCAAGACTGTGACTTCTTGAACTACCTCCTAAAATTAGCATACAAACACATCGTCCTAGATCACAGCGTAATTTATCTGGCGTTACACAAAGCGAATGAAATAGTGCTGTCTCACAGACATGGGCCGACTAAGGACTTGGCTGCTATCCGACGAGACGACTAATCGGTGTTTAAATGGCCATCTAGTTGCCAACTATAAATGTGGCCACATATTGGACTTTCCAACTGTTAGGCGAATATTAAATCCTATCAATTGCTGTTGTTTATATAGTTTGATGATTTTTCTCAATGTTTTATGTAAGATTGATTTGATTCCTAATAAATTCAATGAATGGTATTTCTAAATAAAGCATTTTATAGGGCAAAGAGATATTATTCCTGTACGCAGTAGTGTCGATTTTTTATAGATCTTTAGATACTTTTTTTACACATCGTAATTAACATAAGTCTGTAAGCTACGCAGGTTTTGTGAAATAAGACCCTTTATACAAAAAATATTAGTTACATAAAAACTATATATAACTAATTTATATTTATATACTCACTATGGCTGTATACATAATAAATTAGTTAGCGCGAAAAATTTCAGAGCCTTAAACATCAGCGACGAGTTCGGTTTTCCATCGATTACATTTCGGGGAGTGCGCGATGGATTGCACAATCTAATTCCACCAAGCCTTTTCCATCGTCAGATTACAAGACAAACGGCAATGCACCATCGTTATATGGTAGACATCCCACCCATACGCACAAAACGTTTTGGGAATACTTTTATTGTGCGTACGGCTAAAGATTGGAATTCCCTGCCGGAGTCTGTGTTTACTGATAGCTGAGGGTCTTTAAGTCAAGAGTGCATAGGTTACTTCGACCACATCATCACTTACCATCAGGTAAGATGGTGGTCAAACACGAGCCTATTCTCAATTGAAAAAAGAATACCTAATACTTGACGTGCTTATTTAATCTGTGGGGATTATAATACGCTACTAATAAAGTCAAACGTATACAAAACAAGTTTACATTTGCAGTATTTCGTTATTTTTAGTCGAATTCATCAACTAGTTGCCAACCAATCCTAAGGCAATTCCGACTAGTCGCTACAACGCTACTCCCTTATTTTATGATGAGCAGACAATTGCAAGACCGAAGCAATAAAAGCTACGGCAGATGTGACTGGATGTAAATATACACAGAAATCTAGGATGCCAGTTCAATGTGTCGAAATTGGCCAATCTGAAACCTATATTTACATTGTATTGGTTGGGCTCCCAATAAAGTTGATACCTAATATCATTGTTAGTCCGAAATGTTTATTTTTGACTTGGATGTAACAATTGTGAGAATAAATATCAAAACATTTTTGGCGAAAATCTCAACGTTAAATTAAAAAAAAATGCATGGGACGACATTCAAACTTAAACAACATTTTCTGAGGTCAGTTCATGGATGATATAAGCCATAGTCTCAGCTGTTATTTCCTGTCAGAAGCCAAAAAACATTAGACCAGCTTTTCCAGTGGTATAGGTATAGTGTTAGTCAGATACTGGTTGGTCGAGGTCAGATAGACAGCTTTTCTATATGCCACCGTAAAAACCGTGTAATTATAATATATCTCGTAACATTATAATCTATAGATTAATAATTGTGATCCATACACTATGGGTTACCATTAAACGCGTGATTGATGGTTAGATTATAATCTATCGAACTGAGACCATTTGATTACAATCTGTTACTTGTTAAATTTACAACCGTCCAAAGATTGTCCCTAATTGGTTGGTTTTGCTGTAGACCGTTATGTTGGCAGGGCGGAACAAACTTTCTTTGTGTGTAATTTCAGGGTTTCACTTCGTTTTATTATAATGTACCGAAAACAAATGCATCAAATTGCTAGCAGTGTGATAGGGATCACAATTTATCGTCAGATTAAAATCTCGCGAGATAGATTATAATGTAACCGTATTTACAATTTTACAGTGACATATATAAAATATTAGCAGGTACTCAGCTGCATCTGGGAAGTCGTTTAGGAAATGGTTTAGCAGATTGATGGAACATCATTATCGATAATAGAATGCCGTTTCGTCAAGGTATACAAAAGAAATAATGTATTCATAGCTTTAGATCCTGTTGATTACCGAATGGCGTTACGGATCATTTTGACACTGAGCTTCTAATTTAATTTATCGAGCGTCATTAGACCTGAGTTGGGAGAAAAAGTAATCATAAAAACTTTTTACAAAAAAATTAAACCGACTCCCAAAAAACACTGCAAAGTGAAAAATAACTTTAATTTCGGTAGTCGGTGTCTTTAGTTTTGTATTTTCGTTTTTGGCACCGACTTCCGAAATTAAAGTTATTTTTCACTTTGCAGTGTTTTTTGGGAGTCGGTTTAATTTTTTTGTAAAAAGTTTTTATTTCACTCTTTTTAGTTGCTCTATTTTTAACTTACCTAGTTACAAGAGTCTAAATGTCAACTACTTATAACCTTTTACAAAATATTGCTTTTCCCAATACTGGGCCGTTAATTGTTGAGGAGTTCTCCTGGTACTTTACCATCAGCTCTACATCACCATATGCATTGTGACGAGCATAAAGTGCTTAACATCCATATTTAAGTAATCGAATCGCAATCCACTCAATACTTATTATTGAGTAGTTTCGGCAGCCATCTGTGGTCTTCATCATCAGTTCCACTACCTCAAATGGTACTTTTTGAAAGCAGCTACACAAATACCCAAAACGTCATAGGTTTGCCTATAATATTTGAAGAGTTCCCTCGATTTATCCAGGATCCCATCATCAGATCCTGACGTTTATGAAAATGGGACCAATTTCAAAGTATACCCTTTCAATCAAAAAAAGAATTTTCCAAATCGGTTCAGCCGTCTTCGAGTAATCGGTGATCATACATAAAAATATATATATATATATATATATATACGCGTCGAATTGATAACCTCCTCTTTTTGTCGTCGGTTGAAAAATAAAATTCAGGAAATTAAATAATAATTTCTTAAGAACATTGTACGCAATACTTGGATTGGGGCAGCCTCAGTAAGTGATAAAAATACTTGTAGGCTGCCGCGTTTTTTCTTATACTTTACAACAATGTTAAAAACATTTTTTTTCTTAAATATATAAACATAATTAAATTGATTGAACAACATAAAACTTAATGATTAATACAGAATCACATTAATTTCCATGTCGTGAGTAACAAAAACATTGACTGTTTTTTTTTATTGATAACTTTAAATTAGTTTACAAACCTCACAAAAAAAAGATAAAATATGTAAATAAGCCCCACTTTTTTTAAAGAAGTGGCGTATTTACATCAACAATTTAGAAAAAATCGGGTTCGGGCGTCTCAAATAGTTATGTAGTTATAAACTATACAATATTTTTCATCTATTAAATACACGACTTACATGTTATAATTATACATACATATATATATATATATTTAATTTTAATATGTATATATATTTAAAAATTGAAATTGAAAAATCATTTATTCAGTAATAAACACACAACAACAAACGATAGAAAACAAACATAAAAAATAACATTAAGAATTTCGCTGAGCATGTCAGCACCGAAAGGGTTACCAACTCAGTATTTGCTGGGCGAAAGACACCCAGCAAATTTCCCGATACACTTTGTAAAGTAAGCTATAGAACGGCTATGTTTTATAAGAGTGCATTCTGTATGGGCACTTTAATATAACAAATAAATAAACAAGTACATAAAAGAACTTTCGTAAAGTAGTAGAAGTACTGTGGATGCCGATGTTCCAGGCTCTCCATCAAGCTCAAGACTGTAGTAGATGGAGGAGCTTGTTGCAATGTTTCCATCGTAGCCACGATCCTCAGCACTGAGAGACCGACTTAAGGAGGAGGAGGGAAAATACCTTTCAAAAGTAGTATTTCAGGACAAGCGCTTATTGAAGTAGTTGTGAAAATCACAACTGCTTGGAAAACAATCGATGGGGATTTTTTTTTCTGTGTGGGAGAATAATCGAATGACTTCTCCCGCTCTGAGTAGAGCGGAAGGGAGTGTCAGACTTCTATTGAATAAAAACCCACAGTGTTCCAGGGCCGCGGTATCTCGTTAAAACATTCCCGTAATCCCGCTAAGCTATGGCCCTATGGGGCCCCGTCACTAGTGCTGATGTCTCTTTGAGGCGCGTGTTAGAAGTGATAGATATATAGATATAAACATATATTACCATGATTACTAGGTGTTTCATCGAAATAATTAGCAGTCTGTATAGCAATATCAGTTTATTAATTTATCACACGGTTCGGAAGGTAGCTATATATGAAGAAGAACCGGCAAGAAACTCCACAGTTACTCTTTTCAAAAAATCGTCACTTTCACATAATTTCAAGTAAAAATTAACACAATATTATTAGGACACCGATACAACAACATAATTCTATATATAAAAATAAATCGTACCTTAAGATGTTTACACTGTGGCTGTCCGAGAGAGACTGTGTCTAGAACTTTTTTTTTTTTTTTTTTGTGTGGCATCTCGCAGGTCAACCTCTGAGGTTGTCGGCTGCTTAACCGAGCTTGCCTGTGGTTGCCTTAATTAATAAATTAATTAAAGCCTCCAGCCAGGGCTTATTAGAAAACTTACAAACTAGGCGACTACACGCTAAGGGCACCCCCTGTGGGGTACGGACCTCGGCTTAGGGCGTCGCAGTGGGAGGGCAGCTAGGGACACTCCCTCCAATAACCTTCCCATGGCCCGACCAACGTTACGTTATACGGGCCGAAACGTGGGGCGGCTGCGGACATAGCTCCCTTGGCAATCTTATTTTGTTCGTCCGCAGGCGCTGCTTGATCCCTACAAGTTAGCCATGTGTCCCTTTTGTGCATTCTCCCATCTGGGCTTGCAACTAACGACAACACAGCCTTACTTCGTCGCCGTCGCCGCGTAGTTTTTGCTCCTCAGTGGGCTGCTGCTGCTGATGCTCCTCTTCCTCTTCGCTCTTCGCGCTCCATGGCGCTCCGGGCGGCGTGCCACCTGTGCGCGAAATCCCGTAGCCGGCCAAAGTTCGCCGGTGAGCTCACGAGGTCGGAGTAATAAATCGGACCGACCTCAACACAGACAATCCCATCCATCATCTTACGTCTGTCGTCTTCATAGAGGGGGCAGACCCACAACACATGGTGTAGGTCTTCCTCTTCCATACCGCAATAACATACATTAACCTCGCACAACTTCATATCATACAGCCTTTTCCTGAAGCACCCATGTCCTGTGAGAATCTGGGAGAGCTGGTAATCCGGCACGACCCAGTGGGAGCTGAGCCGATTCGCCACGTCCGGGAAGAAGCGATACAGCTCCCTTCCTTTCTCCTCAGCCGTCCATCTCTTTTGCCAAGCATCCATCGTCTCATTCCAAATCACTTCCTTCCGCCGAGCCAGCTCCTGTCTGCGCACGTTCGGCTCGACCTGTGCTCCGGCCGCGGCCTGGCGCTCCTCATCGAACCTCCCTGCACGGATAACCTCCAGGTCTGCCGGGAGAACACCGCCCAGCACTGCCAGCGCAGCCGTGCTGGTAGACCTGTACGCCTTCGTCAGCAGTATCAGGCTTGGTCTCTGGCACCGGAGCAGCGCGCTGCGAACAACGTGGAGTGTCGCCCTTTTGTACCAACAAGCAGCTGCATACGTGATCGTGGCTACGAAAGTGCCCTTATAGAGGATGCGGAGACCGGGATATCGAATACCCCAGGACGACGCCGACACTCGTGACATCTTCCCGAAGCATTTGGCCGCACGTTCCCCTATCGACGACGCATGCTGCGCAAAGGACAAACTCGTGTCGAGCACCACTCCCAGCACCATCGTCGACGTGACGCTCCTGACCGAGTCCCCGGCTAGCTTTACGGTGGGGGCCCGCTGGAGTTTTCCCCGCATCGTCATCATTGCTGACTTGGCAGGGGAGAACTGCAGCCGATTCCTGGCACCCCACGCCGCGATCATCTCTAGCGACATCTGGGCAGCCTTCTCGATATCGCTTCGAGACTGGGCCTCGATCAGGATCGTCACATCGTCCGCGTAGGCGACCATTCGGACGCCCTTGGGTAGCGGCAGTCGAAGCAAGTCGTCCAATAGCAGGTTCCACAGAGCTGGACCCAGGACGGAGCCCTGCGGGCATCCCATAGTGGACACCTTCCACACCACCCGGTCCCCGATAAAGAGCCCGACTCGTCGGCGGGCAAAGTAGTCCGACAGCATCTTAAAGATGTTGGGCGGACACCCTCCCCGCTTGACTTTCGTCAGGATCATCGGCCACCAGGCATTGTCGAAGGCGCCCGAGATGTCCAGAAATATGGCCTGCACATACTTGTCCGAGCCCTCCCTCACGGTGCGCATGATATCGTTGAGCGCCGTGACGGTTGACTTTCCCGGAGAAAAGCCGTGCTGGGAGGCAGAGATCTGATTGCCGATCGTCGGAGCGCACTTTAAAATTACGCGCTCTAAAATTTTGCCGAGCACAGGTAGAAGCGTGATGGGCCTGTAAGCCTTGGGGTCAGTAAGAGGCTTACCATTACCCTTCGGCAGCACAAGAAGCTGGCCCTCCTTCCATATATCCGGAAACACACCCTCAGACACGCACTTGCCGTACACCGCAGAGACTTCCGCGGGCACGACATTCCAGACATTCTGAAAAATTCGCGCACTGATACCGTCCAATCCCGGAGCCGTGTTGGGCAAACTCCTGATTATGCCCCCCAGACTGTCACGAGACAGAGGAGGCGCAGCTTGACCTGACGGGGTGAGTAACGCCGCGACCCGGACCTGCCTATGGTAGGGCGTATCCTGGGACAGATCGTCATCCGGGCAAAGTGCCTGCAGGAGGCCCGTCGCAGCGTCGCCCACAGAGGTAGCAAAACCCTCCGCCAGTTTAGTACCATTAATGACCCGGGAAGGTGGCCTCAGTCTGCCACTGGCAGCCCGGTAAGCCAACCCCCACGGGTCGCCATTGCCAGTGTCAGCAATCTTCTTGAAATAGTCAAGCTCCGCCTTCTCCATTGCCTCTCGATATCCCGCTCTCACCAGATGAAACTCTGCTCTCAGACGTTCCTCACGCAGCCCCCCGGCCTTCCTCACTCGCTGCCATTTACCCCTAGCCTTATTATTCTCTTTCCGAAGCTTTTCAAGCTCCGGATTCCACCATTCATACCCCGCGTCCTTTGATGGACCTTTCTCTCCTAGGCACTTGCTCGCTGTCTCCACAATAACACTCGTAAACTCCTTACAAACAAAGGACGCTGGCTTATCAAAATTAAGCCTACCCATTTGCGCGTGGATAGTCTGCTTGAAGCGCAGCCAGTTCACTCCCCGATCCCGAAAGCGCACCGGCTCTCTAGCCGGCTCAGCGCTGCGGCACTCTCTCCGCGGGCCATCGCCAACCTGGAAGGTGATCAGACGGTGATCGCTGGCACTTGCCGCCTCGTGCACCGTCCAGTCGCTTACGGCGACACTTCTGGACGTAAGGGTTATATCGATGTTGGACTCACCGTTCGGGCCACTAAAAGTGAAGGGTTGGCCTTCCACGTTGTGAACGGTGAGTCTGTGCGCCGCAATGAATCCCTCCATGGCCACCCGCCTGTACTCCGCTGCATGGCCACGCCCGACGTAATGGCGTGGCTCACTGTGCCACATAGGCGAGTGGGTATTGGCGTCTGCGCATACCAGCACGCGCTTCCCCCGCAGTGCTTCCATGACACCTTCCAGGTGGTGTAGGTGCTCGTCGATGGCCTCGCTGTACTGCAAGTACGCCGAGACCACGTGCAGGTCGCACTCCTCCAGATGAGCCACAAGGCAGTGGTCGGTAGTGAGGTGCCGCAGTACCGCGCAGGCCGTGCCGCGCCTGTGTATGTACAGACCTGCCTTGGCTGTACTCCCGCTCTGTGTGATGTTGTCGGCCTGCGGGTACTGTTCCTGGAGGAGCACAACATCCAGCTTCAGCTGCCGGCAGATTGCTGGGAGCTCCCTCGTTGCGAGCGTCGACCCGGCGAGGTTCAGCTGGCCAATCTTGATTGGGCGTTTAGAATCCATAGGAGGTCATATTTACACTCCTCTGCGCCGCGTATTGCCTCGCCGGGCAGTCCCGGGAGGCGGTCCTGTGATCCGCCGCCCCCTTCTTGCCCAATCGCTTGCAGGTCGCGCAACACGACACTGCAGCCTTGCAATCCTCAGCACGGTGGCCAGTTCCACCGCAGCGTCCGCACGTGATCTCGGTGGACCTACAGAGGCGCTCCGGGTGCCCATACTGCTGGCACTTGTTGCAGCAGGTGACGTCCACATAGTCCGTCACCTCGACAGCCTGCCACCCTACGTAGACTCGCCCCTTCTGCAGCAGAGCCTCTCTCATCTCGGCCGTGCATGCAAAGATCACCGAGGTGGCCGCGGATGCGCCGCGTGGGCCACGGCTCTTCTTGAACGCGCCTGTTGCCTCCTTCTTGATTCGCTCTAACGGCCACCCCGGGTCATCACGGAAGTTCTGCTCGTGCACGGCCTCTATGATCTCTTCGTAAGATGGGTCTCCATCTAGCCTGTTCAGGCAAACCAGCGGCTGTCTCTTCTTGGGCTCGGACACCCGAAGCGTCGTCGGTGCTGCCGCCCGGAGCCTGTTGGCTGACTCCACGTCCGTGGTCTGCACTATGACGCCGGCGTTGCCCACCTTGCGCACCTTTGCCACCTGTACCCAGAGTTTCGCTGGGTCAATAGCTTTCTTTAATTCTTTTTTGGTCTCCTCAGCCGTCTTTATTGCGCCGTTCTCTTCAGCTGGGTAGAAAGCCAGCATTGGCCCCGACGCAACGTCCATCCGGACTGGCTCCTGCCGACTAGGCAGTCTAAGCACCGAAGCGTATGAGGTCGGAGCAATGGGGGCCGCGCTCGCTACCTGTGTGCACACACGATTCTCCGCGGCCGCCAGGCGCAAGGTTAGGTGCGTCACCACCGCCGCAAGGCGCTCTATGTGTACCCCAATAGCCGCGATCTCCTCTTTGTTTAATTTCGAGCCCTTGGCTCTCACCGCTTCCATAACGCCTTTGGTGGAAGTAGTTGCCAAGCCGGCCAGTGCTTCCACCGTCGCAGAGGTGAGCTCGTCCACCTCGCGGGGCTGTTCTTGCTGCTGTTGCTGATGCTGCTGATTTGGCGGCTTAGTCTTTGACGACTGGTCAGAAGGCCGCGTGAGAAGTCCGCCAATCGGTGGCGCGTCAGGGCGCGCCATTTTACGGGCCGCGCCAACACGACGTCGCACTGCCTCCTGAACCTCTTCTGGAGAGCTCAGCAGCCGCTTCTCGCGTACTACCGGCTCATCCTCCTCTGGTTCCATGCGCTGGGGGGGGGTGCTAAATCCCTGCGGCGGGGTGCGCTGCAAGGAGGCCCTCGGACTGAAGCCAGCCTCTGCTCCTTCCATGCGGATCTCCGCCAGGATACGTAATTCTTCTGCTTTTTGCTCCATTTCCTGCTCGATGAGCTGCAGTTGGCGCCGTTCTGCTTCCTCTCTCTCCATGTTGTTGTTACTTGATGTAACACCGATGCACGTAAGAGTATACTCAACAGACAGGCGGACTATTTCTACATTCCGTTCGTGTATTAATATACCGTTAAAAAGTAAGAGTACTTACCCCGATAACAGCCAAAGTCCAGGGCAACACTTTTTTGGCAAACTGTACTGTACCCCAATAGCCACCGACACTTACCAGGGCACCACTTTTTGCACACACTATACCCAATAGTAAGGTAAAAAGTTAAAAGCCAGAGCGTCAAATTCGCGAGTACTATACTATGACTTAAAACTAAATAAACGGGCAGGGCGGGTAGGGCAGCTAGGGACAGGCTGGATCATATCATTTTTATTATTAATAAAGGAATTTAAAGCTACTGGCTCAGCGTCGCGGGCTGGCTCTGGCAAGGGTCGGGGCGGACTATTACGGGGACGTCGCGGCGGGCCTCGGCGGCGAGGACGGAAGGACGGTCGGTTTTTGTTTTTGTGTGCCACTGTACTTGTTTCCCTACGGCTCTCTTGGAGCAGGGTGATTGCGTCATCGGGAGTGACAAGGGTATGCCTTGGTCGGCGAATCTTATAGATACGCGAGGGTTCGTATTGGGCGGCCGATACGATAAGGGGATTCCTATGTTGGATTGCAGTATCAAAGAAACGCTTGGAGACACGTTTCATGAACTGCTGGATGGTGGGCATCTTGAGGTCTACGTGAAGAAGCTCATTTCGAACATAAAAGGGGGCTCCCGTGACTCTACGGAGGAATCGGTTTTGAAGGGTCTGCATCTTGTGGAGGAGGTAGGGCTTTGCGTGTGCGAAAACAACGCAGGCGTAGGTCATGATGGGACGGATGACCGCGGTGAAAATACGCAGCTTGCACCTGAGTGATAACTTGCTGCGGGAGCTAAGAATGAAGTGGAGCCTACCTAGAGCGAAAGCGGCGCGCGAACGTGCCTGCTTTATGTGCTCAGCGAAGGAAAGGTGTTTATCGAGGACCACGCCTAAGTATTTGGCTTGCTTTTCCCAGGGGATCGGCTTGCCGTACATGGTAATCGGACGGGGGGAGGGTGGGTTTATCCGCGGCTTAGAAAAGAGGACTGCCTGGCTTTTGTCTGGATTGACTTCGATTCTCCATTTCCGGAACCACTTGGCCAGAGTGTTTGCGGAAGTTTGGAGAGTGCGAGCGATGGCATCGGGTTTAAGACCGGTATAATAGATAGCCGTATCGTCGGCAAATAGGGCTAGCTGAGTATTTTTATGCTTGGGAATATCGCTAGTGAATAGCGTGAAAACGAGGGGGGATAGTACGGAGCCTTGAGGAACTCCTGCGCGAATGGGATGGGGGGAGGAAAGCTCCCCCTCAATTCGGTAACGAAAGGTGCGATTCGATAAAAAGTCCCGTAGGATGAGCACGAGACGGTCAGGCACGCCGAGTTGGTATAGCTTATAGATTAAGCCATTGTGCCAGACTTTGTCGAACGCTTTCGCTATGTCGAAGAATAAGGCTCCCGTTATTGCGCCCCGTTGGAAGCCGGCGCTGACGTGTTCTATGATGCGGTGGACTTGTTGGATACATGAGTGTTCGGTTCTAAATCCAAACTGCTCATTGGGTATAAGACTCTTTGCTTCGGCAAAATCTTTGAGCCGCTTATATATAAGCCTTTCATAGATTTTACCAAGGACGTTGAGTAAGCTAATGGGACGTTAGCTAGACGGGTCAGACTTGGGCTTGCCTGGTTTGGGAATACCTATGACGGTGGCCTGTTTCCAGGTTGCGGGGAACATATTATTGCTCAATGCACCATTGAAGATGGCAGTCATTAGCACTATAAGCTGGGCGGGGAAAAGTTTGAAAACCCTATTGGTGATGCCGTCGGAGCCAGGGGCTTTTCGCGGTTGGAGTCTTTTAATGATATCCTGGACCTCATCAGGAGTGATGGGGGCCAGTGGATTATCGGGATCTTCGACGGGCGGAAGGGAAGTTCTACGTTCGACTTCGGCGTTCACCATATCGAGGTGGGCTTGGTCTACTGGTTGAGAGCTGGGAGAACACTGGGACTCTAGGCTGTCGGCTAGGCATTCTGCTTTTTCAGAGTTATCGAAGGCGACACTCTTATCGGGACGAATGAGAGGAGGCATTGTGGCCTCTTCAGTGGATCGTAACTTCCTCTGAAGCTGCCAGAAGGCAAGATGGGTGGGCTCAAGTTCGCTCAGCATCTTGTCCCAGCTCGCATTACGCTGCTCGGTAATGCGTTTCCTTACAGCACGCTGTAAGTTGCGCATGTGAGCTTTGTTTGCGGCGCAGGGAAAAGCGCTGTACGCACGGATGGCTGCGTTCTTCTCGGTTATCAGATTCCGTACATCGTCCGGGAGTTTCCAGCGGTGGTCTTCCACTACAGGAACTTCCCTTGAACAATCGTTCAGGACGGATTGTACGTGATTTGTAAGCGAGTCGATCGCCGCCGTCGTGTCAGCGACTGAGACTATGTGGTCAGGAATGGTGTCCAATTGAGGCGACGTGGTGGATTTCAGTTTTTCACTTACTTTCCTCCAGTCAGTGATCAATTGGGTCGGAGGAGGTTGGGTAGGATCATGGTTACCCGAGCGGGAACCTAGGTGTAGGATAACGGGACGGTGATCCGAGTTGAGCTCGTGAAGCGCTTCTATGGAGTGTAAACGGAGGTTTACATTCTTTAGGAGCGCCACATCGAGGACATCGGGGTTATGGTTGGGGTCGTGTGGGTAGTGGGTGGGAGTCATCGGAGCGATGACGTCGTAGTTTAGGGTCGCGCCTAGGTTATACACGATTCTGCCTCTGGCATTTGTCGTGTTGCTGTTCCAAGCGGGGTGTTTGGCGTTGAGATCGCCCGCTAGTAAGACGGAGTCACTCAGGCCGAAGAGAGTCGTGAGATCGCTGGTGAGCGCGATAGGATCGTCTGAAGCAAGAGACGCGACCGATGGTGGGGGATGGTAGGCAGAGATGATGGTTATCGGAGGATGACCAGTCATGCCTAGTCGACAGGCAGAGTACTCTAGGTGAGAGAGAGGCGCGGGTGGGGTCAGAGGGATGCAGTATAACTCCTTTCTATAATAAATAAGGGTACCGCCGCCGTGGCAACGTGTTCTGTCATTGGGAACTAGACGGTAATTCGCAATTTTGGGATCAGCGCGGTGGGGTTTCAAAAGAGTCTCCTGTATAAGGAGGACGTCTAATTGGTGGTCGCGGAGGAATTTAGTTATTTCGGCGCGTTGGTTGAAAATGCCATTGGCGTTGAAAAAACCTAATTTGAGGGATCGAGGCCTAGTGTGGTTTGTGCGTTGGGAATCCATTGGATCAGTCCATCGCATCCATCTGGTCGAGACCTAGCACCACATCACTGTGTGTGCTGAATATTTGGCTGTACATTGCCGTCGTAATTTTGCCGTTATTCTGCTGTTCGGCAGCCAGAAGAGCATCGCGGAGAGATCTGGCTTGGCGGGTCATAAATAACCTATAATGGCGCAGTATAGTCTGGGCGCAAGCCTCGCCGTGCGCGACGGGTGAGGGATTGGGCGGTTGTTTGACTGCAGGAGCAGCAGTGGTTTGAGGCGCGGGTTTGTGACTGGCTGTGGGCTCTGTAGCCACGGCTATAGGCAGGATCTGCGCTGCGATGGGTATATCCATCAGTGCCTGCAAAGGTTTGGCAGGGGCCAAGGAGGGAAAGGCTTTTTCGTGGTTTAGCCTGTTCCACGGGGACGGTCTCTGAGGAGCGAGACGTTGGGGAATTTGAGAAGAAGGTGCCTCTCTCTGTTGGCGGGCGTTGGCGCGCTTCGCTAATTTAGGAGCGAGTTTGGGGGCTTTGGGACAGCCGCGGTAGTTTGCCGGGTGACCGGTCTGGCCGCAGAGAACGCAGCTGGGTGGTTCCGAACAGAGGGTTCGGTCTTTAGGCCGTGGGCAGTCCGCAGTGCTATGCTCGCCCAGACACTTGACGCATCTGGGAGTCGCATAGCAGTTGCTCTGCGCATGGCCATACAGTTGGCAACGGTGGCATTGTCCCACTGTTGCGGTTTTGTAGGGCTTTTCTATTGAGATACCGGATAGGGAGCAAATAGACTTAATCTTAAATATTGGGTGATGACCTTCGGTTGGTTCACAAATGACAAGAACCATGTCGTACAACTCACCGCCTCTCGCTTTATGTAAGCGATGGACGGCGATCACTGGTATACCTTGATCGGCAAGGTCGTCTTTAATATCCTGTACTAGGATTTCTTTAGGGACACGTTTAATAATAACACGAGTGGGCGTGTCCTCGGGGAAGGAGAAAGTGTGAAAGGAAATATTCCTTTCACGGAGGGCGCGATATAATTCCCTATAGTCGTTCGACGTAGGGACGGTGACTTTAATGCCATTTTGGCAGGCACGGGCGTTTGTGTAGTTGATCTTTCGATCAACACACATCTTAGACACATCAGTCCATTTCCCCTTGTCCTGGATGTAAAAGGGGGGCGGAGGGCGTTGCTTCCTTTGGGTTGAGGAAGTTTGGGCTATCGGGCTGGGGGGACGACTATCCTGCGCGCGAGTGGAGGTCGTTGGGACGGGGCTAGCGGGTCGTACGGGCGTTTGAGTTGGGGACGGGGGTGACGCGGTGGTCTTTTTGGCCTTGCTGGCCTGGGAGGTTTTCCCTTTCTTCCTCTTGCCGCCGGTGACGACTTGAAAGTCGTCTTCCGAGGATGAGGGGCATGATGACAAATCATTGTCGGAGTTGTTATTGGACATTGGTTCGGTGATGTCCATTTCACGGAATTCAGGTGCAGCGCACACCTGCGCGGCGTCCATTGTTTTATGAACAATGGGATTAGTAGGTGGGCCGGAAACAATGGGTGATTTCGGGAATCGGGCGATCGGCACGACTTTGTCGGCGGGCGGGGGCAATAGAGGGCTATCTACCTGGAAGTCGTTCGTTGTTTGATGAACAATGGGATCGGAGTTAATAAACACTTCCGTGAATTGACCAACTGGGATGCCTTGATCGGCAAGCGGGGGAGATAATGGGCTGTCAAGCGCGTCACTAAAATCAGCGACGTTGGCTTCGGTAGCCGGAGGACTATTAGCAATTTCACGCTGGATTTTTCCGCCATATTTGGCGGAAATAGCAGGGTTTTCCCTAAGGATCTCTAACAATATCTCCAAAATATTGGAGTTCGCCATGATTGGCGAATGGATCAAAAATTTAATGAGGAAATTTTGGAGATTTCTCTCCCGCGGGGGGCCTATTTAAAGCCTAACTGGCCTAACTCCCCGGATGGATGGGTCCGGGGATGTGTAACCCTCCCAGTCGGGTAGAGACTGGGAGGTGAGTACCTAATGGTGAGCCCTAAGCTTGTAACCGATCGCCAGTCTTATTGTGCGAACCGGGCCCTATTGGGTCTAGTGCGAAGGGGTAGACACACCCAACCGACACTAGGTGAGTAGCTGAAAAGGAAACTCAGTAACTAGGTTTGACTAGGAGATCCCCCAAGGCCAAAACCTAGCACTCGACTCCAATTGACTGCTTCACCCTGAAGGGGATCAGCGGGTGCGTCGGGTCAGCACCCCCTTGGTATTGTTGACACCGTGAGGTTTCCAACCAAGGACCACGAAACTGTGGTTTTACCCTGAAGGGGCCAAACCAAATTGTTTTTGACGATACTCTGTTATAGAAACAGGATATCCTTCACCGCCTCGAAAAAGGCGGATCCGGACCAGGCGTCGTAGTCGGCGACTACGAGTGACGTCACGGCGGGCGTGACGAAGCGTAGCGATGACTCAGGCACGGAACGTTCGAGAGCGCGGAGCGGTACGACCGTCGCGGGCGAGCGTCGGAAGCGGAATGTTGACTGTGTCTAGAACATTTTTTTTTTTTTTTTTTTTTGTGTGTGGCATCTCGCAGGTCAACCTCTGAGGTTGTCGGCTGCTTAACCGGGCTTGCCTGTGGTTGCCTTAATTAATAAATTAATTAAAGCCTCCAGCCAGGGCTTATTAGAAAACTTACAAACTAGGCGACTACACGCTAAGGGCACCCCCTGTGGGGTACGGACCTCGGCTTAGGGCGTCGCAGTGGGAGGGCAGCTAGGGACAGGCTGGATCATATCATTTTTATTATTAATAAAGGAATTTAAAGCTACTGGCTCAGCGTCGCGGGCTGGCTCTGGCAAGGGTCGGGGCGGACTATTACGGGGACGTCGCGGCGGGCCTCGGCGGCGAGGACGGAAGGACGGTCGGTTTTTGTTTTTGTGTGCCACTGTACTTGTTTCCCTACGGCTCTCTTGGAGCAGGGTGATTGCGTCATCGGGAGTGACAAGGGTATGCCTTGGTCGGCGAATCTTAGAGATACGCGAGGGTTCGTATTGGGCGGCCGATACGATAAGGGGATTCCTATGTTGGATTGCAGTATCAAAGAAACGCTTGGAGACACGTTTCATGAACTGCTGGATGGTGGGCATCTTGAGGTCTACGTGAAGAAGCTCATTTCGAACATAAAAGGGGGCTCCCGTGACTCTACGGAGGAATCGGTTTTGAAGGGTCTGCATCTTGTGGAGGAGGTAGGGCTTTGCGTGTGCGAAAACAACGCAGGCGTAGGTCATGATGGGACGGATGACCGCGGTGAAAATACGCAGCTTGCACCTGAGTGATAACTTGCTGCGGGAGCTAAGAATGAAGTGGAGCCTACCTAGAGCGAAAGCGGCGCGCGAACGTGCCTGCTTTATGTGCTCAGCGAAGGAAAGGTGTTTATCGAGAACCACGCCTAAGTATTTGGCTTGCTTTTCCCAGGGGATCGGCTTGCCGTACATGGTAATCAGACGGGGGGAGGGTGGGTTTATCCGCGGCTTAGAAAAGAGGACTGCCTGGCTTTTGTCTGGATTGACTTCGATTCTCCATTTCCGGAACCACTTGGCCAGAGTGTTTGCGGAAGTTTGGAGAGTGCGAGCGATGGCATCGGGTTTAAGACCGGTATAATAGATAGCCGTATCGTCGGCAAATAGGGCTAGCTGAGTATTTTTATGCTTGGGGATATCGCTAGTGAATAGCGTGAAAACGAGGGGGGATAGTACGGAGCCTTGAGGAACTCCTGCGCGAATGGGATGGGGGGAGGAAAGCTCCCCCTCAATTCGGTAACGAAAGGTGCGATTCGATAAAAAGTCCCGTAGGATGAGCACGAGACGGTCAGGCACGCCGAGTTGGTATAGCTTATAGATTAAGCCATTGTGCCAGACTTTGTCGAACGCTTTCGCTATGTCGAAGAATAAGGCTCCCGTTATTGCGCCCCGTTGGAAGCCGGCGCTGACGTGTTCTATGATGCGGTGGACTTGTTGGATACATGAGTGTTCGGTTCTAAATCCAAACTACTCATTGGGTATAAGACTCTTTGCTTCGGCAAAATCTTTGAGCCGCTTATATATAAGCCTTTCATAGATTTTACCAAGGACGTTGAGTAAGCTAATGGGACGGTAGCTAGACGGGTCAGACTTGGGCTTGCCTGGTTTGGGAATACCCATGACGGTGGCCTGTTTCCAGGTTGCGGGGAACATATTATTGCTCAATGCACCATTGAAGATGGCAGTCATTAGCACTATAAGCTGGGCGGGGAAAAGTTTGAAAACCCTATTGGTGATGCCGTCGGAGCCAGGGGCTTTTCGCGGTTGGAGACTTTTAATGATATCCTGGACCTCATCAGGAGTGATGGGGGCCAGTGGATTATCGGGATCTTCGACGGGCGGAAGGGAAGTTCTACGTTCGACTTCGGCGTTCACCATATCGAGGTGGGCTTGGTCTACTGGTTGAGAGCTGGGAGTACACTGGGACTCTAGGCTGTCGGCTAGGCATTCTGCTTTTTCAGAGTTATCGAAGGCGACACTCTTATCGGGACGAATGAGAGGAGGCATTGTGGCCTCTTCAGTGGATCGTAACTTCCTCTGAAGCTGCCAGAAGGCAAGATGGGTGGGCTCAAGTTCGCTCAGCATCTTGTCCCAGCTCGCATTACGCTGCTCGGTAATGCGTTTCCTTACAGCACGCTGTAAGTTGCGCATGTGAGCTTTGTTTGCGGCGCAGGGAAAAGCGCTGTACGCACGGATGGCTGCGTTCTTCTCGGTTATCAGATTCCGTACATCGTCCGGGAGTTTCCAGCGGTGGTCTTCCACTACAGGAACTTCCCTTGAACAATCGTTCAGGACGGATTGTACGTGATTTGTAAGCGAGTCGATCGCCGCCGTCGTGTCAGCGACTGAGACTATGTGGTCAGGAATGGTGTCCAATTGAGGCGACGTGGTGGATTTCAGTTTTTCACTTACTTTCCTCCAGTCGGTGATCAATTGGGTCGGAGGAGGTTGGGTAGGATCATGGTTACCCGAGCGGGAACCTAGGTGTAGGATAACGGGACGGTGATCCGAGTTGAGCTCGTGAAGCGCTTCTATGGAGTGTAAACGGAGGTTTACATTCTTTAGGAGCGCCACATCGAGGACATCGGGGTTATGGTTAGGGTCGTGTGGGTAGTGGGTGGGAGTCATCGGAGCGATGACGTCGTAGTTTAGGGTCGCGCCTAGGTTATACACGATTCTGCCTCTGGCATTTGTCGTGTTGCTGTTCCAAGCGGGGTGTTTGGCGTTGAGATCGCCCGCTAGTAAGACGGAGTCACTCAGGCCGAAGAGAGTCGTGAGATCGCTGGTGAGCGCGATAGGATCGTCTGAAGCAAGAGACGCGACCGATGGTGGGGGATGGTAGGCAGAGATGATGGTTATCGGAGGATGACCAGTCATGCCTAGTCGACAGGCAGAGTACTCTAGGTGAGAGAGAGGCGCGGGTGGGGTCAGAGGGATGCAGTATAACTCCTTTCTATAATAAATAAGGGTACCGCCGCCGTGGCAACGTGTTCTGTCATTGCGAACTAGACGGTAATTCGCAATTTTGGGATCAGCGCGGTGGGGTTTCAAAAGGGTCTCCTGTATAAGGAGAACGTCTAATTGGTGGTCGCGGAGGAATTTAGTAATTTCGGCGCGTTGGTTGAAAATGCCATTGGCGTTGAAAAAACCTAATTTGAGGGATCGAGGCCTAGTGTGGTTTGTGCGTTGGGAATCCATTGGATCAGTCCATCGCATCCATCTGGTCGAGACCTAGCACCACATCACTGTGTGTGCTGAATATTTGGCTGTACATTGCCGTCGTAATTTTGCCGTTATTCTGCTGTTCGGCAGCCAGAAGGGCATCGCGGAGAGATCTGGCTTGGCGGGTCATAAATAACCTATAATGGCGCAGTATAGTCTGGGCGCAAGCCTCGCCGTGCACGACGGGTGAGGGATTGGGCGGTTGTTTGACTGCAGGAGCAGCAGTGGTTTGAGGCGCGGGTTTGTGACTGGCTGTGGGCTCTGTAGCCACGGCTATAGGCAGGATCTGCGCTGCGATGGGTATATCCATCAGTGCCTGCAAACGTTTGGCAGGGGCCAAGGAGGGAAAGGCTTTTTCGTGGTTTAGCCTGTTCCACGGGGACGGTCTCTGAGGAGCGAGACGTTGGGGAATTTGAGAAGAAGGTGCCTCTCTCTGTTGGCGGGCGTTGGCGCGCTTCGCTAATTTAGGAGCGAGTTTGGGGGCTTTGGGACAGCCGCGGTAGTTTGCCGGGTGACCGGTCTGGCCGCAGAGAACGCAGCTGGGTGGTTCCGAACAGAGGGTTCGGTCTTTAGGCCGTGGGCAGTCCGCAGTGCTATGCTCGCCCAGACACTTGACGCATCTGGGAGTCGCATAGCAGTTGCTCTGCGCATGGCCATACAGTTGGCAACGGTGGCATTGTCCCACTGTTGCGGTTTTGTAGGGCTTTTCTATTGAGATACCGGATAGGGAGCAAATAGACTTAATCTTAAATATTGGGTGATGACCTTCGGTTGGTTCACAAATGACAAGAACCATGTCGTACAATTCACCGCCTCTCGCTTTATGTAAGCGATGGACGGCGATCACTGGTATACCTTGATCGGCAAGGTCGTCTTTAATATCCTGTACTAGGATTTCTTTAGGGACACGTTTAATAATAACACGAGTGGGCGTGTCCTCGGGGAAGGAGAAAGTGTGAAAGGAAATATTCCTTTCACGGAGGGCGCGATATAATTCCCTATAGTCGTTCGACGTAGGGACGGTGACCTTAATGCCATTTTGACAGGCACGGGCGTTTGTGTAGTTGATCTTTCGATCAACACACATCTTAGACACATCAGTCCATTTCCCCTTGTCCTGGATGTAAAAGGGGGGCGGAGGGCGTTGCTTCCTTTGGGTTGAGGAAGTTTGGGCTATTGGGCTGGGGGGACGACTATCCTGCGCGCGAGTGGAGGTCGTTGGGACGGGGCTAGCGGGTCGTACGGGCGTTTGAGTTGGGGACGGAGGCGACGCGGTGGTCTTTTTGGCCTTGCTGGCCTGGAAGGTTTTCCCTTTCTTCCTCTTGCCTCCGGTGACGATTTGAAAGTCGTCTTCGGAGGACGAAGGGCAAGAAGAGGCTTCGTCTTGGTCGGAGGGTGGGTTAGATAATGGAGCCGACGTGTCCATATCGTAAAATTCAGGTGCAGCGCACACCTGCGCGGCGTCCATTGTTCTATGAACAATGGGATTAGAGAGTGGGCCGGCAACAATAGCTGGGTCTGGGAATCGAGTGGTCGGTACGTCTTTGTCAGCGGGCGGCGGCGGTAAGGGGCTATTAGTTTCGGAGTTTTTCATTGTTCGATGAACAATGGGGTCCGAAACAATAAACTTTTCGGTGAATGAGCCAACCGGAGGGCCTTGATCCGCGAGCGGGGGAGATAGCGGGCTATCGAGCACTTCGCTAAAATCAGTGACTTTGGCTTTAGTAGCCAGGGAAATATTTCGCTGCAAAGCAGCGAGCTTTCCGCCATATCTGGCGCAAAAGTCGGGGTCCTTTCTTAGCTCGTCCAAGAGGTGCGCCTTTTGCAAGGCGTCCTCCATGACGAGGGATTAAAAAATATCTATCGGGGAATTTTGGAGATTTCTCTCCCGCGGGGGGCCTATTTAAAGCCTAACTGGCCTAACTCCCCGGATGGATGGGTCCGGGGATGTGTTAGCCTCCCAGTCGGGTGGAGACTGGGAGGTGTGTACCTATTGGTGAGCCCTAAGCTTGTAACCAGTCGCCAGTCTTATTGTGCGAACCGGGCCCTATTGGGTCTAGTGCGAAGGGGTAGACACACCCAACCGACACTAGGTGTGTAGCTGAAAGGGAAACTCAGTAACTAGGTTTGACTAGGAGATCCCCCAAGGCCAAAACCTAGCACTCGACTCCAATTGACTGCTTCACCCTGAAGGGGATCAGCGGGTGCGTCGGGTCAGCACCCCCTTGGTATTGTTGACACCGTGAGGTTTCCAACCAAGAACCACGAAACTGTGGTTTTACCCTGAAGGGGCCAAACCAAATTGTTTTTGACGATACTCTGTTATAAAAACAAAATATCCTTCACTGCCTTGAAAAAGGCGGTTCCGGATCGGGAGTTGTAGTCGGCGACTACGAATGACGTCACGGCGAGCGCGACGAAGCGATGACACAAACACAGAACGATCGGGAGCGCAGAGCGGCACGACCGTCTCGGGCGAGCGTCGGGCGGAGAGTGGAGACTGTGTCTAGAACGACTGAGCGGCGGCTTTTATACGACAGTGTAAACAAGTGACGTCACATCATACGATTTTAAAACAGATTTGTTAACCTTTGTATTTTAACATTAAGCTATGATTAAATGATATAAAAATACAGTAGATATGTTGAAATTAATTAGTTCAATTACATATTAGTCTTACGATGACAGATGATTCAACACACAAAGAAGGGTTATTTCTAAGTAACAAATTAGTGTTTTATACAATAAAATTATTAGATTAATGTGAATATCTTTAGCAAAATATAATATTAATTATATAATATAATAATCAGTTACTATTATCTAACACGCGCATGGAACACGACACGACACCCACGGGGAAAGTCTAATAATTTAAAATTATACCCTTCTAGCTATTGCCCGCAACTTAGTTCGGATGGGAGGGTTTTCCCGCGTAAATCCGGTTCCCATGGAAATTACAGGATTTAACAAATTTCATTCAGATCCATTCGGTAGTTCTTGCGTGAAAGAGAAACAAACATTCATACGTCTATTGCATTCATCCTCACAAACTTTTATATAATATTAGTAAAATATAAAATAGAATAGCCTCTAAACGCCGATATATCTCTGAAAATGTCCTCAACTCTTCACCGGCTGATATATGGAAGTTTCTCAAATCACTCGGCATAACTAAGTCTTCCTCTAATGTTATTTCTTCAAACGTATCCTTGAGTGATTTAAATAAGCATTTTTCATCTTCCGCCATGCTTGCGGTTGCTATTAAAAACCAAACTATGCTTGAGATTACTTCCACGCCTATCTTACCTCCCGATTCTTTCTCTCTTTCTCCTGTGACTGACTCTGAAATCCTCAAGACTTGCAATGCTATTAAGTCCAAGGCTGTTGGCTGTGATGGTGTCAGCAGATCTATGCTATCCCTCATTATTAAAAGTATTCTTCCTTTTATTACACACGTTATCAATGCCTCCCTGCAGACTGGGGTATTTCCCACAATCTGGCTTAAGGCCTTCATAATTCCTCTCCCAAAAATATCCAACCCCAGCCTGCTAAATCACTACAGACCTATCTCTATTCTTCCTTTCCTATCTAAGATTCTGGAAGCAGTTGTTCTTAAGCAAATATCTTCCTTTGTGTTTGGGAATAATCTGTTATCCCCTTTCCAATCAGGTTTTCGGCCTGGCCACAGCACAGCCACAGCTTTGCTTAAGGTTACAGAAGATGTAAGGAATGGTCTGGAGAATTCGAGATTAACGGTATTAGTTTTAATTGATTTCTCCAATGCT
The DNA here is from genome assembly GCA_943138885.2 of Tholera decimalis. Taxonomy (NCBI): domain Eukaryota; kingdom Metazoa; phylum Arthropoda; class Insecta; order Lepidoptera; family Noctuidae; genus Tholera; species Tholera decimalis. The sequence continues at coordinate 29,064,348 of OW964570.2, read as the reverse complement.
TTCAATACCATTGATCACGACATCCTACTGGCCATTCTGTCACACATTGGGGTATCTTCATTGGCACAAGATTGGTTCTCATCTTATCTTCGTGGTCGCCAACAAGCGGTTCGTGCTGATCAGATTTTTTCTGAGTGGTGCACCCTGAAAACTGGCGTCCCACAAGGCGGCATACTCTCTCCACTTTTATTTTCTCTTTTTATAAACTCTATTACCACTATCCTCAAATGCTCTTACCACTTGTACGCTGATGACCTACAGCTCTACGCGAAAGCTGACGTTGACAACCTGGACAACTGCATCTCATTGCTGAATGCTGACCTTCTAGCTATCAGTGATTGGTCAATCAGGTTTGGTGTCACTGTCAATGTCAGTAAGTGTCAGGCTATCCTGATCGGTAGCTCATATTTCCTGCGAAACTTGGACACCAGTCAACTTCTCCCGCTTAACTTCAACAATACTGTCATCCCTCTCTCGCCACACGTAAAAGACTTAGGCCTATATATTGACGACAGGTTAAGTTGGAATAATCAGATTGCACAGGTTAGCTAGAGGGTAACATTCACACTGCGATCTTTCTATAGATTCAAGCATTTCGTTCCTTGTAGCACTAAAACCACATTGGTCCAATCACTTGTGCTTCCTATCATTGATTATGCTGATGTTTGCTATTCTGATCTTTCCCAAGAACTTCTTAACAAACTGGATCGACTTCTCAACAACTGTATTCGTTTCATTTTTGGCCTTCGAAAATATGATCACGTTTGTTCCTTCCGTTCTCAGCTTAAATGGTTGCCTATCCATCAAAGGAGATCTCTCAGATCCCTCTGTATGATCTTCACTATTATGAACGATCCTTGTGCTCCTGTTTACTTAAAACAAAATTTTAAATTGTTGGGCAGTTCTCATGATCTTAACCTTCGCGCATCCAAAAACTTACTTCTTCACATTCCTTCTCACCGCACCGGGTTTCTATCTAATTCTTACGCTATTTCTACTATTAAACTCTGGAATCTGCTACCCCTTGACATCAAGAAGGCTGAGTCAAAATTTTCTTTTAAGCGCAAAATTAAAAATTAAGGGGCTGTTATTCTTAGTTTGGTCTTCGTCATAATTATTATGAGCTCTCTTATTCAGAAAGAATATTATAAAGCACCGTATCTATTAGTTTGTCATTTTAGCATATATGTGTATTTTATTAGTATTATTATATATTAGTATTATATTTATAAGTATTAAATATATTATTTCATTCCATTTTCTTGTACACCTACCACAGTGTGTTTTTTTTAACCCAAAGGTTGACTGGTAAAGAATGCCTTGCTGCATTAAGTCCGCCCATGTAATACAATTGTACATAAAGTTTAAATAAATAAATAAAGTTCTTAAATATGTTATTACTTTATAACCTATTTAATTAATTTAACTATCGTCACAAAAACTTTATTTAAATGTTAACTTAATAAAAAGAAACGATATTCTACTGCGCTCGCTATATTATGCAAATTAATAATGTGATTGATTTAAAGTGTATCAAAGAGAAAGCTTTATTGAGGGCAAACAAATAAGTGCCCCGTAAGGTGGTTTCTAATGAAAACGTTTCAATGGTGAACTGGAAACAATTTCCAAGAATCTTTTCTAAGGCAGCTTCCGAGCTAGATGCATCAACAACTTTTATGTAGTAAGTTATAAACTAACTGTTAACTTGTTTAATTAACATGAGTTTAAAAGTAGTAAAATAATGTTTAATTAATACTCGGAAAATCTGCGTATTTTCAAAACTGGGTCAATTTTTTGTTGGTTTAGAAGCGTTAATATGCTAAGTTTGGCAGACACAAGCTTGCTAGTTACCAAGTTTGCTAGTAATGTGAAGTCTAACCATATTGCTAGACCTCTTTCTAAAAAAAAGTTTTTGCACATTTCATGCGTCGTGTTCCACGCGCTTCAAAGAGTGTCAGCTTAGTTTGTCATTTTAGCATATATGTGTATTTTATTAGTAATATTATATATTAGTATTATATTTATAAGTATTAAATATATTATTTCATTCCATTTTCTTGTACACCTACCACAGTGTGTTTTTTTTAACCCAAAGGTTGACTGATGGAGAATGCCTTGCTGCATTAAGTCCGCCCATGTAACACAATTATACATAAAGTTTAAATAAATAAATAAATTTCTTGAATATGTAATAACCTATTTAATTAATTTAACTATCATCACAAAAACTTTATTTAAATGTTAACTCGCTCGCTATATTATGCAAATTAATAATGTGATTGATTTAAAGTGTATCAAAGAGAAAGCTTTATTGAGGGCAAATAAATAAGTGCCCCGTAAAGTGGTTTCTAATGAAAACGTTTCAATGGTGAACTGGAAACAATTTCCAAGAATCTTTTCTAAGGCAGCTTCCGAGCTAGATGCATCAACAACTTTTATGTAGTAAGTTATAAACTAACTGTTAACTTGTTTAATTAACATGAGTTCAAAAGTGGTAAATGTTTAATGAATACTCGGAAAATCTACGCATTTTCAAAACTGGGTCAAACTCTTGTTTGTTTGGAAGCGTTAATAGGCTAAGGTTGGCAGACACAAGCTTGCTGGTTACCAAGATTGCTAGTAATGTGAAGTCTAACAATATTGCTAGTCCTCTTTCTAAAAAAAAGTTTTAGCACATTATACGTACAAGCTAAGAAGTGGGGGATCTGGAAGCGAGAGCCCTCGCGCTCAAGCGTCGTGTTTCACGCGCGCCTCAAAGAGTGTCAGCGAAATTGTCAGGGCCCACTAAGAAACCGATGCCTGCCAGGGTTGCGGAATGGTTCGAAAGATTTACCGCGGCCTCGAAACACGATGAGCAAATGAAAGAACACGGATAGATTTTAGTCAATAAAAGCGCAGGTACTCTTTTAGCTCTGAATGCTTGTCGAAATAATTTAGGCCCGCGCTCGCCTATGCGCCGTATAGTTGACACACAACAGTAATTTTGTCGAAATTGATATCTTTAATTGCACAATAAGTAAGTTTAAAAGACTCATTTTTTTTTTATTTATTTATTTCATAAACAATTTTTACATTGTGTTGAAATTATCGCTCTAAATACACACAAACATAAAAACAAAATAAAATTGACAGGTAGGCATTATTAAAATACAGCAAAAACTAATCAAAATAAAATAAATTACAATATACCATTTCAAATAATATTTCTAGAATAACATTGTAACACAAATCATATAATTATGTCAAATATAAACACCGTAAAAATTAAAAATAAATACAAATTCAACCATTACAAGTCAGAAGTAAAAAATAATAATAATAATCAAAATTTAAATAATAATATCAATTAAATTAGCAAGTCCACTATATTACGATGTCATTCGTTGTACTGTATTAAACACAATTAGTGATAATAGCTGATGTTGTATTGTACTATTTTATAATTTTGTCTTGTACCTAAGTACTTTATAATTTGTCTTATTTTTTTTATATTCATTATAGTTGGTTACAATAATATAAATACTACTTATATAAATATTTACTTATATTAATAATTATAAATTGTTATAAACGTTGCACGTAACGCTACCTAGCGATTAAATATTCCCTTTTACTAAACTCTAATGTTTACTATCTGTGGACAGCGTAGTTAGTTCCATTATAGTCAAAACTTCATTTTTTGTTAAACTAATTGTAAGTTGACCCACTACGCTAATCCATCTAATAAAAAATAAAAATAAAATAAAATAAAAGTCTGACACACCCTCCTGCTTCCTCCAGATGCATTGGATAACTTCCCATCCTTAAAAAAAGCTAGTGAGTGGATTTCACTACCAAATTCTTTGTTTTGTCATAACTACAACCTTTATTAAAGTTAAAGAGTGAAAAAGTAATTCTAGGCAAGCGAGCTTCAACATGAATACATCATCGCTTTCCATCTGGTGAGATTGTGGGCAAGCGCAAGTCTATTAATCTATATATATAAACAAAATTGGAGTCTCTGTTTGTGATTTCAAAATAAATGTGTTTATCTCTGATACTAATTCACAAACAGAGTCTTTTTGTGTATCTGTCTTTCTGTTGGTCCAATCTAATCTATGAAGCGATTAAAATGCCGTGGGGCTTTCACTCGAAAATAGAAGAAGTTATAGGGCAATATATTTTTATGTCAAAATTTTAAGGAATCGAGATTTATGCGCGAAAAACCACCCGCGCCAACGCGACGTAGCCCCAAGCTCCAGCTGAGGTAGGTACGTAGGTAGTACGTAGCGATAATAAAAATAATATAGGCCATTTATTTATAAGAAAATACAGAGAACGAATGTGAAATGCCAATGAAAAAGGAATGAATACCAATTGGACACTATAAATAATAATAAATGTCTTTTTTATTTGAATTGAATTGGGCTAAAAAAATGAGGTTGCTATCCTAAATAAATTGTGGTGCCGTAAAACATTAATTTTGTTGCCTATTCAAAAATTGAAATGAGGTTATTCCGAATTCCGTAGTAAATTCCTAACTAGATACTGTAACCCAATAAAATGCCCAACTAGATGGTGTAACCCAATAAAATGCCCAATTTATTCACACGAGACATAAAACAGTCATCGTTAAAGTTTACTTGTACTTTACATTTCTCATCCCTTATACAAAGACGGTTTTTATGTTACGTCTATACGTTATTAAACACGGATTTACGGCTTTTATGTACATCAACATCATCTAAATACTTTTACGAGCACTAAAAGTTAAATAAAACAAAAATAAATAGAGATGGTCTGGCTCCTGGGCTGGTCGAACATTTGTAAAAATAGTGGCGACTCGAACCAAACGCAACATTAGTTTATTGCAAGCCACACGCGGAAAGCAGTCGCGTTGCCCGCCGTGCCAAATTTGAATAGTTGGATTCGAATTCGAAATTGTGAAGTGTATTTTTTTTTTCTGTAAAGTGTCAAGACGTGCTTTCTCGACAAAGTTTTTTTGAAGATTGATCTTTATTACCAGAAGAATTTATGCTTAAACTTTTTTGTTGGTGTTGGCCAGTAAATTGTGATTTTCTTTTTTTCGGAGTTGAATTAGGAGTGAAAAGTTAAAGTTAAAGCGTGTTATTGTTGTGACAAACAGTTAGAAACAATTTGTCAAATTTGGTAAGTAACATTGAAGCTTTATTTTTTTAAACATTGAAGCTTTATAAAATTCTAGCATTTGCCCGCAACTTCGGTCGCGTGGAATCCCGATTCCGAGGGAATTCTTGGATAAAAAAAGCCTATGTGTTATTCCACAGTGTCAACTATCTACATATTAAGATCCATTCAACAGTCTTTGTGTGAAAGAGCAACAAACATACATACATCTGTACAAACTTTCGCATTTATAATATTAGTAAGAAGTAAGATAAGATAAGAAGTAGGATCTCTTCCATAACTAGCACTTCTCCATAACCTAATCAGTTATTAAAATACTATTTATATGAAGGAACCTTAGACATTTACTGCAACAATACGCTATAAATTTCAATACCCAAGAATACACAACGTTTCCAAGACTAGCTTTGATTATGGTAGTTCTAAGAAATCGTTTATGCACAAACTTTCGCATTTATAATATTAGTAGGATCTCTTCCATAACTAGCACTTTTCCATAACCTAAACAGTTATTAAAATACTATTTATACGAAAGAACCTTAGACATTTACTGCAACAATACGCTATAAATTTCAATACCCAAGAATACACAACGTTTCCAAGACTTGCTTTGATTATGGTAGTTCTAAGAAATCGTTTATGCAAGCAGCATAAACAAGAAAATATATAATCGCACTTGTATTCTGAGGTGCCTTTAGTGTTAAACCTAGGGTAGTGAATAAATAAGGAGATAATGTAGTAAAATGTTTTCTGTATACAGAGTTGATACGACAGAGGGGCATTAAATTACACTATGTATACTATACGTGTTTAGTGTTAATTTGATACAGTTAAAAATAAAAAGAGCCAAAAAATTTTTTTTCATACGAACTGAATAGCTTACAATTCAGAGTAAAACGCAACCACCCTTTGTAAACAAATGTGACTGACCTTAAATACCTAGGTAACAAAGTGGCAACGTAGCGCGGCGTGTGCTATCTCTTGTCTTAGTCAGATTTATCGCTTTAAGGTGCATCTCATCAAAATCATTTGCGACTAAACTACTTCTCCTATTTAATTGATTTTTGGTACAAATCTTGAAAATGGTACCTAGTATACGCAGTTTAAGGGAAAGCCCCTCGGTCGTATCAACTCTGTATACAAAGATTGAAGTGTTGGTTAATTATTTATTAGTTTTTAACATAAATTTTTAACACTTTATAGACTTAAATAAAAACCCTAAACTACATATCTATATATATATGTACATCTAAAAATAAACTAAAATATGGCATCCAGAAATTCGTGCGCATCGCTGTCTACTGGTAATGTGCCCAAAAGACTGGCGGCATTGCCACGTTGTATGGCAATGCTTAACCTCCGTCCAAGGTAAAAGCCAGCCTTTGGGTCACGCGAAGTGTCAACTAGGCGTTTGGATAGATCTTTAAATAATCTGTGAGCACTCGGACCCCACGACCCCAAGGTTTCAACCCCAAACGGCTCAAAAATATAACTACCAACAAGGTTATTATATTTCCGCCACTTGAGGTTTTCAGCAGCCGCAGCGGCAGCGCCAGCACAGCAAGACGAGCTAGGAAGATGGGTACGCGCAAGAGTATCGACACAAGTTGCGTCCCACACTAAAGGCCTACCCATCTTCCAAGGAAATAAAGACATGCCGTCCGGTCTTTTGCCATCGTCGCGTGCCAGGCCATTGGGTTCTAATACAGCTGGAACGCGTTGGTTGCCTTACAATAATTGGAACTGTTAAATGAATACCTACTTACTTGCGTGGTGCCTCGGTGGCCTAGTGGGCACAAGCGTGACGGCTGAGCAAGAGGTCTTAGGTTCGATTCCAGGGTCAGGCAAAAATTCCTATTGGGTTTTTCTGTTAGAAATTTTTCAGTAGTAGCCCGGAGTTTGGAAGTTGGTGGTGTGATTACCCACGTGCCTCGGAAAGCACATTAAACCGTTGGTCCTGCTTCTAACCTCTCTCCGGTCGGGTCGTGGCCACCTGTAAAGCCTGCAATACATGTTGGCCGAGCGTAGGCCAACGCGAACGTCGGCAAATAGGTACAAGGCAAGAAATAATGTCCACACGTTCGACAAGTTCGTCGAACGCCAATGCAGACGACCAATGTAGAAGAGGGTCTGCAGAGCTGCCCACACCTTGGCCGAGCGCAGGCGAGCGCCTTTGATTTTTGACCAAAAACCGACATCGATCCGAAGTGAGGCAAGTGACCACGAGCAACGGCGAGCGAAGACAAGTTGCACCAAATGAGCTCTATACACGTTGGCGCTTGCCTCCACTCGGCCAACTAGGCAAGTGACACCGATCGATAGCAAGACAAGGCAAATATGCCATCTACATGTTGGTATTGACCTTCACTCGACAACGCTTGGCCAACATGTATTGCAGGCTTTAGGAACAGAGAGTCCACCTGTACCTGCGCACATACTTATGCACTATAATAACTCCTGCGCAGCTGGCTAATTGATTATGAGATTAGGCACCGTGGCTGAAATCGGTTTGGAGGACTATTATTATTGTTACGAGCTAGTGTTCGGGATAGAAATAATTTACACCAATTAGACCAAAATTAACACTTAAATAAACACCAAATATAAATTAACACAGTTATTCACAGTACAATACTTGTCACTTTTCACTTAAATCGCACCGAAATTAACTTGTAAAGCTTCGATTATATCGCCTCGTATCTTGAAACAAGACTGACTGACCGCATTTTTTTTATTTATTTTTTTTATTTTTTTTTTTCTTTTGTTTTTTTTTTTAGGTAGGGCCACTCGTAGATCAGCTGACTAAGGCTGTGCGTCTACTTAACCGGTCTGTCCTGTGGTGACCTCTAATAAATTAAAGGCCCCCAGCCAGGGCTTACAAACTAAAATACGCTTACATCTAATGACCGCACGCTAAGGGCACTCCCTGTGGAGTACGGGCCTCGGCATAGCGGGGTCATTTGGGGAGGGCAGCAAAGGGACAGGCTGGGTCATATTATTATTTACGGGAGTATTTATTGCTACTGGGTCAGCATCGTGGGCTGGCTCGTTTGGCAAAGGCTGGGGAGGATTTCCATTACAAGTACACGGACGTCGCGAAGGGCCTCGTCGGCGAGGCCGGAATACGGAACGCGTTTTGTGTGTGTGTCTTCTAAGAGTGCTAGTTTCCCTACTGCTCTCTTGTCGGATGGTGGTGGGGTCGTCGGGCTCGTCTAGGACGTTACGCGGGCGACGAACCCGACAAATCTTGGAGGGTCTGTATCGGGCGGCCGATACGATCAGGGGGTTTGTGTGGGTATCAGCAGAGGTGAAGTAACGCACTGACATGCGTTTCAACACTTGCTTTATAGTCGGGAGTTTGAGGTCTACGTGGAGATCCTCATTCCTCAAGAACCGGGGCGCGCCCGTGGCCTTTCGGAGAAAACGGTTCTGAAAGACTGACCGCATTCCTTTGCGATCTATTTATACCCCAATCTGTGTTCTAGAACATTCTTGTACAATCGACTCACTGCCTATACTGCCACGAATATTCCAGAAGCTACTTGAGATACACAGTAGTGCTACTCGCTGCTAGATGGCGTTAGTGTCTCGAACGTATTTGAAGTCAGTCGAACTTTCTCGATATACTCAGTACTGCTACTCGCTGCTAGATGGCGTTAGTGTCTCGAATATTCTAGATTTCTGTCGAAATTTCTCGACGTACTTCGCTAAGCGACTGGCGTAACATTATTATTTGCGTAGTTTTTGTTTTTGCTGGAGGCATTAATTAATTTATTAATTAAAGCAACCACAGGCAAGTCTGTTTAAGCAGCCGACAACCTCAGAAGTTGACCTGCGAGATGCTATGCAAAAAAATGTATTACGTACTTGTTTAAAAATTCATTGCCCCTTACTAAGAACTTCTTCTGTATCATGAGTCCATTTTTACAAACACTCAGAAATTAAACATTTATCTGTAGGCCATACAAACATTTTTCGTAGGAATCGAACCCAAGACACGCAGCGCAGCAGTCAATCGCTCAAGCACTGCACCAACTGAATTACATTAACCGTTGCTCTGAAATTTATTTTTTATTTTGTTAAATACAGTCGTTTCCTTATCTACAAAACACACCACTAACTTAACTACATGTAAATATTTAAAGTCTATTCCCTTATATTAATTATCACATGCTTAGACTTTTCCCAACAATGGGCCAGCTCCCAGTCTAACTGAGTACATGTATGTAGTTTACGTAGACAGACTGCCTGGTAATCGATGCCCCTTGGCAAGATCATTACATGGTCACCATCCCACACAGACGCACAAAACGTTTTGGGAATAATTTCATTGTGTTTCTAAGGAGTGGAATTCCCTGCCGGAGTCTGTGTCTCCCGATAGCTATAACCTAGGGGTCTTCAAGTCAAGAGTGAATAGGTTACTTCTAGGTAAGCGTGCTCCATCTTTGACCACATCATCACATACCATCGGGAGACATGGTGGTCAAACGCTTTTTATTTAAACAAATTTTAAACAAAAAATAAAAAAAAACATAGCCGTTCTATGTCGTTTATCGGGAAATTTGGCTCTTATTACCCGACTAAAATATCATTATTACATGTAAGTCGTGTATTTAATAGATGAAAAATATTGTAAAGTTTATACATAACAATTTGTAACGCCCGAACCCGATTTTTTCTAAATTGTTGATAGAACTACGCCACTTCTTTAAAAAAGTGGGTCTTATTTACATATTTTATCTTTTTTGTGAGGTTTGTAAAATCTTCAAGTCAAGAGTGAATAGGTTACTTCTAGGTAAGCGTGCTCCATCTTCGACCACATCATCACTTACCATCAGGTGAGATGGTGGTCCTATTATAAAAAAAAGATTGATGTCAGCCTTTCTGACTTCGGACTATCCGTAATGACTGTCAAAGATTTACAATTATGTATGATAATCAGGACTAACATACTTTGCGAAACACGGAGGCATGTCGACATGTTAAGATATTCACCCATGCATAGACAAACCTCAGCAAGCGTTGCTTAACCGTGGAGATCGTCACGTATGGTGGCCAGCACATCAACCTACTCCAATCTGTCAAAATAATTTAATAGATTTACAACTTTATTACAACATGATAAGGTTCAAACTCAATTGGGTAAATTTGACAAATTCGGATAGCTTGATGTGCTGGCGACTGTACGTCTGTTATCGAGCCACGAGCTCAAAACGATTAGTTTAGCGTATGACAGAAAATTAATATATCTTATTTTCATTTGACGTAAGTATCGGGAGCGCAAAAGGCTTTTGAAAATGAGATTAAGAAAATTAATTTCACTGTTTGATCTCTGCTGAAACTCCACAGGTGTCTCATCTATATATATTCTTACATATAAAAAATAGTGAAACAAGTGTGTCTGTCCATTTCATATTTTTACGAAAATAATAAAACCTTTTTTGCAAAAAGATAAAACCGACTTCCATATCAAAACACTACAAAGCCAAAAATAATTTTAATTTCGGTAGTCGGTGTTATTGGTTTTGTATTTTCTTTTTTTTTCACACCGCCTTCCGAAATTAAAATTATTTTTGGCTTTGTAGTGTTTTGATATGGGAGTCGGTTTTATTTTTTTGCAAAAAAGTTTTTATTTTCGCGCTTTTTAGTGGGTCAATTTGTAATTAATCTAGTTATAAAAGCCAAAATGTCAACTACAAAAAAAATAAAAACGCTTGAACAAAAAACACAATGCGGAGTAAACGAAAAGATCATCAATGTAAATATTTTTTTTAGACTTTTGTCGATTTTTCAGAAACGGCATGTCCGATTTCGATAAAATTTTCATGGGACCATTTGGAAAGTATACCCTTTCCAACAAAAAAAGAATTTTTGAAATCGGTTGGCAAGCGACGGAGCTATGCGCGAACAAACATAAAAAAAAAACAAACAAACATCCGAATTGAGAACCTCCTCCTTTTTCAGAAGTCGGTTAATAATTAAACAGTAAAAGAGGAAGAATTACAAAAAAGTCTTTCTGTTTGTACACGCTAATCTCTGGACCTACTGGATGGATTTGAATAAAATTTGGTAAATAGATAGTTGACATCCTGGAATAACACATAGGCTTTTTATCCCGGAATTCCCACGGGATCGGAATTTACGCGGAAAACCCTCCCACGCGAACGAAGTTGCGAGCAGTAGCTAAAATATACGTGTAATACGTGTCTCATCTCTCGTTCTCAGAAAGTATGATGTTCTTGACATACAAAATTATAATAGACTTTCTTAGAAGTTTCTTACCATCCGGTGGTAGGAAAGTTTTAATTCGTCTCGTATTTTCCAAAGAGTTCTCAGATGAATATTTTACGGTTTAGAAGTTTGTTTTTGTGTTTAGTTTAAAATTGTTTAGAAATAATATTTGGTTATGACACGGTTATGTTTAGCAGTGTGTGTATGGTGAAGGTAATATACGTATCATTCTAGCATGGCAATTCCGGTAGTGGGTATGACATTTTTTCATCAACATTTCGTAACATTTTCCATTACTAAACATTTTTCCTGTCAAAAGAGGAAATTTTTAAAAGTAAATAATTATTTTATTTGGGAATAATTACTAAAATATTGCTTAAATAAAAAATCCTAAACTACATATACACATCCAAAAATAAACTAAAATATGGCATCCAGAAAAGATCTATCCAGACGCCTAGTTGACACTTCGTGTCACCCAAGGGCCGGTTTTTACCTTGGACAGAGGTTAAGCATTGCCATACAACGTGGTAATGCCGCCAGTCTTTTGGGCACATTACACACACCAGTAGATAGCGATACGCACGAATTTCTGGATGCCATATTTTAGTTTATTTTAAAGAAGAAATTAAAAAATCATGACGTAATCGTGATTTTCTTCATGTTTAACTGACTTCAAAGAAAGGAGAAGATTCGCAGTTCGTCAGATTCTTTTTTTTATTATATAAATATAAATTTAAAACCATTTTTTATATTTTTCCCGATTACTCGCAGACCGCTGGAGCATATTTCTTGAATATGGTTGTTAAGCACCTTATGCTCGTCATAATGGTGGTGAAGTACCAGAAGAACTCCTCAATAATTAACGGCCCTGCATCGGGAAAAGCAATATTTTGTTAAAGGTGGCAAGCAGTTGACGTTTAGGCTTTTGGAACTAGATAAAAAGTACTACAACTAAAAAGAGAAAAATAAAAACTATATGACAAAAAATTTAACTGAATTCCAAAAAAATACACTGCAAAGCGAAAAATAACTTTAATTTTGGAAGTACGTATCAAAAAACGAAAACTCAAAACCAAAGACACAGCTGTGTTTTTTCTGGAAGTCAGTTTATTTTTTTTTAAATAAACACCATGTAAGTTACTGTTTGTAATGAAACAGGCATCATCAAGCTACAAATTAATAGTGATTTTTTATTAAGACTCATATTATTTATGGCTTACTCAATATCAAATTCTTTTCGTTGCTCTCGGCGATAGTTTCGTTTCCGTAGAAGATCTACATAATATTTTTAACAAGCCTGTTGATCTAGTGGTCAGTGGCCCTGACTGTTATGCGTAAGGTTGTGGGTTCGATTCCCACCCAGGATAAATGTTTGTGTGATGAGCACGATCATTTGTTCTTTGTCTGGGTGTAATTTATCTATAATATGTATGTTTTAAGAAATATATATGCATGTTTATCAGTTGTCTAGTACTCATAGTACAAGCTCTGCTTAGTTTGGGACTAGATGGCGTTGTGTGAAAGTTGTGGAATATTATTATATTATATGTGTATTTAATCAGGAAAACAACAAAGATTGATATTGACATGCGGACTGTCATTTCAACATCAATCGTTACGGGTAGACAGGAGAAAAGTACTGTTAAATGTTAAAATTAAAAATACTGTTCTTGTTACGCAGCTATAGGGTTGTAAAGTTCTTATAGGCAGTAACTTCATGCAAAACACTAGTACTAGTATTATAATACTTACACGTAAATAACCACACCCCTACTTAAACATTTATAGTTTACTAGTTCAAGTTTTGATTTTAAGATTTTTTTTCTCGTATTATTAATTAAATGTATTTTTGTTATCTCTGTAACTTCGTCTAACATGTCTGTATAGCTATTTTATGTCATGAATTGCTTTCACTGTGTCACTTGAAGGTTGCTGGTACTTATAGCTCAGGGTTTCCTTTTTTAAGTACCAGCAGTACAATATCTGTTAATTCTTGCACATAAATTTGTACTAAGCATGTATTACCCTATTTAATTTGTGAAACAATAAATGAATTGAATTGAATTGAATTGAATTGAATTGAACTGTGAGTACAGTTTGAATGGAAGCTGACCCAACATTTTTTTTTTTAATAATATTAATAATTTGCCTATTGTTGCCAATAAGCCTGACATAGTGGTGATAGACCGATTAGAGCGTCGCACAATGATTGTTGATATAGCAGTCCCCCATGTCGAGAACCTCGTGAAAGCTGATATAATTAAAAAAATAAGTATCTTGACCTGGCGCGCGAGGTTGTCGACATGTGGGATGTGGAGACAGCAATCATTGTGCTGATAGTCGTCACAGCCAATGGTATAATTGGCAAGAGCCTCGACCAACATCTAAGTAGGCTCTCGTTGGGCAGCTGGATCAAGGGCTTGATCCAGAAAGCAGTACTCCTGGAAACAGCGCGTATTGTGAGGAGGTTCCTCTCTCAAGAGCCCTGACCACCGGTAGCTTGGACCCTGTTCCCGAGACCGGTGGGCTACAATTTTTTATATTTTTAAATGTTTATATATTTTATATTTATATTTAAAAATATAATTTATATGTACATAGATTGAATAAATGGAATAATAATTTACACCAAAAAAAGATATTTGTAATACATTATTGGGCACTAAATCACAACAAAAATGTGAACTAGGAGTACTTATGATATTTTACAAATCTGTGGGTGTGGTTCCGTTCTCCTAGGTAAGCTGTAATATAGCCTATGTTTAGGAGAAGCAGTGCTCGCCCCATTATTGAATATAATTGATTTTTTAGCAATGAAATTAACGATTAATATCCATCTTTTAATATCTTTTACAATTAATAAAATAAAATCTTGATCTTAATTTGTATAAGTGTCTTAAATATATGTGTGAATTGTGTATTCGTGCGTGTTTTTATGTGTGTAGTGCATGTTTATCTATGTGGCATGTATTAAAATATAGTTGGGTAAGGGCTAAACAAATTATGCTAAAGATGTTGATGACTGCATTTACCTTTGTTGATAAGAATACAATTTCCTACTATTGCAAGAGCATAGACCGTACAAACACTCTCCACGATTACCACCTGAGTACCAATCCACTTACAAAAACTGCCATTCAATTCCACACCACTTACCAGCTGCCCATATAACTCACACTTAAATTCAAACGATTTCAATTTTCAATTTCAATTTCAAATGAGTTACAATATTATACTACTTATAGGCTATATCATGGCTATATCCATTGATGTATTAAAAGGAGGAAGATATGTTACTCTCTAACATCGCAATCAGTAAACCTGAGCTCGGCTCACGAATACATGCACAGTAACTCACACATCTGTGTTCAGTGTCGTCATCAGTCCCAAACCTACAGTTACCGATAGATAAGGATAGAGATAGGAGACGGCGCTGTAGTGCGAGCGAAATCGCCTCAGCTGCCGAATGTTTGCGCTTATGAATGAAATAAGATTGCATGTATTAGGTAAACTTACGTAATAAGTGATTCCATGACCCATGTCTCTTATTTTTCTTCCTGGTGTAATTAAAACACTGTCTAGCTATACAAGAAGTTATTTTGATGCGTATTTATTCCAAAAAAATCCTTAAAAGCACGAAGAGACGAGAATTTCATGAGCTGTGTGATCAACAACGTTCCGTACGCGACTGAGACTGAGCGCTCGCCAACTACGGGCAATCACTTAGTTTTGTAGGACCAAATGCTGTGTCTAGTACCGAATCTTCCTCCTTTTAATATATCAATGGCTATATCCATAATTATTAATTCAAAACATTACAAAAGAATTAGATATCTGTAGTCGAATTAGGCAAAAGCCTGTATTTCGGCTATCAGCACAAATCCTCTCGAGATAAACCTAAATTATTAATAAAAAAAAATATAGCAACTTGAAAAAATAGTACATAAATGGAAAAAAAAAAAATATTAACATTTAAATTATTTATTGTTATAAAATAAAATCTAAAACTAATTACTACTAATAAATAATTTAGTTAAGTTTATTTCCAAAAAAATATACAAAATTATGTACTAAAATAAAAACTAGAATAAAGCATCAAAAAATTGATCCTCAACGCCGTCGGCTGGCAACGTACCGAAGATACTGGCGGCATCGGCATTGCCTCGTTGAATGGCAATGCTTAGCCGTTGACCAAAGAAATAGCCAGCCCTTGGGTCACGGGAAGCGTCAACGACACTTTTCGATAAAATAAATTAATTAAGAAACAATAAAAAAACAAAATTCATAATTATTACAATGATGTCTCTACTATATTGAAATCGATGTAGCTGAAATAATTTAGGATTTAACACAAGAGTAGCAATTTTTGGGGTTGAGCAAGAAAGTATTTAAA
Organism: Tholera decimalis; assembly: GCA_943138885.2. NCBI lineage: Eukaryota > Metazoa > Arthropoda > Insecta > Lepidoptera > Noctuidae > Tholera > Tholera decimalis. Next base: position 29,048,576 of record OW964570.2, on the reverse strand, counting down.
AAAGCAGTGTAGAGTTAATTTTTGTTTATTGGTTATAGCGTTTGCATTGTTGTAAGCGATGATGGCGTAGAATATGAAGCACACTTACCTAGAAGCAACCTATTCACTCTTATTTAATGACTCCCAGGTTATAGCCATCAGGAAACACAGACTCCGGCAGCGAATTCTACTCCTTAGTTGTATGTACAATGGAAGTATTCCCTAAGCGTTTCGGGCGTACAGGTGGGATGCCCACCATGTAACGATGGCGCATCGCCGTTTGTAGTCGGATGATGGAACGGGCTTGGTGGAATTAGATTGAGAAATTCCATCGCACGCTCTCCGAAATATAACCGACAGATTTGTAACAGGTTGCCGATTTTCAAGCTGTCTCGATCTCGACAAGCCTTATGCTATTGCCGTGCACCCACTCCAGACACAAGTATATTTAGCTCAGTTGGAGGGGTTAATAGGATTGCTAGTAGATAATGCGAAATCTACCCACATTGCTAATTCTCTCCTACTTTTTAATAGACTTACGTCACTTTCATATTAAGATTGCGATAAAACTATACCCGGAACAATGAGTAAATAAACACCATCAAAAAAGGATCTTTCGTAAATTAGGGTATGTCTAGTACTGCGAATACTTCCTTATTTCGTTTGTCTCATTAGACGAAGGGCCAGTTTGAAAGAAGAGTGAAATGTTTCGATAGGATAGTTAATTTATAATTTTTTTATCATTTATTAATTAACACACATAAGATACAATAAACAGTTGTGTGTAGATAGATAGGCAATAGTCAGCGCTGTATGCAGTGTTTTTGGTGAGCTGTTAAGTTCTTTATAATGCTGCGTACAAATCTAGCACATATTTCCGGCATAATAAGAACTTACGTACTATTTTAGAGTATAATCTAACTCTGTTTTGAAAGTTCTTCGAGATCCATACAATCGTATGACTGTATGGATCTCGAAGAACTTTCCGTATTTCCGTATTAAGAAGTATTTCTGTCATTGAAACACAAGAGAAGTCATTCAATGATTTTTCCACCCGAAAAAAGGAGACGTTCAAACTTTCACATCAAATTCTCACCGCACCGGGTTTCCATGTAATTCTTACGCTATTTTTACTATTAAACTCTGGAACTTGCTACCCCTTGACATCATGAAGCCTGAGACAAAATTTTCTTTTAAGCGTAAAATTAGAAACCACTACTTAAGGAATTGTTATTCTTAATTTGGTCTTCGCCATAACTATTATGAGCACTCTTAATCAGAAAGATTATTATAAAGTACCGTATTTATTAGTTTATTATTTTAGCATGTATATATGTATTTTATTAGTATTACGTAGCTATATGTATTATTAATTTTTAACCCAAACTTTGACTGGTAGAGAATGCCTTGCTGCATTAAATCCGCCCATGTAACACTATTGTACATAAAGTTTAAATAAAAATCAAACAAGTACATACATCTATCGTCGTATGATTGTGTGTTAACTACAGGCTTATTTAAGAATAGCTAAAAATCTAGCTCATTGTAATTTATACGTTGTCACTGACAGTTACGCTGCGGCTTGTCAGTTACGCTTCGGCTTGTCAGTTACGGTAACCGAGATAAAACCTCTGACTGACATTAACGATGACTTTTGTCATCTTTTTGGCAGAGCTGGCACCCTAAGAGGTTGTGCTCATAGAATGGACAGTACTAAAATCTATTTAAATACGTTTCTGATTATTAACAAATATCAATTGCTCGCTGCTCGCTCAAACTCGAGAACAGTTGGACCGATTTAGGTGATTTTGGTTTTAAAATATTTTTGGAAGCTCAGGTAAAGTTTAAAGGGTGAAAAAAATCTGAAAAAATATAGTATTTACAAAGATTGCCGTGTCAGCTAGTCGAAAAAAAAATAGATTAGAATAATCTTTATTATGCACCTTACATCTAATGTTATAAGGAGGAAAGTTTGTTAGTTTGTTTGTTTGAACGCGCTAACCTTCAAAAGTACTGGGTGGGTTTGGATTAAATTTGGTATGGAAGTAGGTTGAAGCTTGAGGAAGGTTATAGGTTACGTTTTACCCGACTGCAAAAAAGCAGGTTATGTTTATATCGAGAGCGAAGCCCCGCGTGTCTGTTAGTCTTAATATATGTAGATATGTCGAGCGATCATTCTTCTGTACGTGTGTTTGTCACATAAGTCCTCCTAAGGCACTAGTTTACTACAATAATGGCCAAATAATTTAAATTGTTGAGACTGTCAATTGTACTGAAAAAACAAGACCCATTTCAATTGAAGAAACCTTTTTACTCCAGTCCAACAGAACAGCGAGGAAACATAATCTTTATGAGGTATACGTCAGTGACTGGCCACTTGGCGCAACATATATCCGTGTCATGCATTTCATGCCCGAGGTGACGGGACAGTGTTCTGCGTCGTCGCCTGACGTCTCGACATGTAACTAACCACAGAGCATGGAATGGTGGACCGGTATTACTAGAAAGCGATAATCTGGGAGTCTTTAAGTCAAGAGTGAATAGGTTACTTCTAGGTAAGCGTGCTTTATTTTTGATCACATTATCGTTTACAATCAGGTGAGATGGTGGTCAAAAGCAAGCCAATAATCATTAAAAAAAATGCCATTGCTAATCATGAATCATATCCATCAGGACATAAATGTAACGTCTATCATTGCATAATCACTGTCTGATTATGCAATGATAGACAGGCAGACATTATATTCATGTGAAACAGGTGCGCCTTGGCAGTAATACCATCTCGTATGACAGCAAACGGCATGACCGTGCCATTTCGTGATGGCCCCTCTACGCCATCAGTTTCGATTCCCTTGTCTGTGCATGTTAATTTAATAAGATTTTCTATATTACTATTAAAACCGAGAATAGCCTATTGGCTAGGATGTCAGCCTTGTGATCTTGAGGTCATGTGTTCCAACCCCACCCATTATACTGCCGTGAACCCACTCCAGACAAAAGCATATTTAGCTTAGTTGGAGGGGTTAACAAGATTGCTAGTAATGTGAATTCTACCCACATAGAAACTCTTTAAAATGAAACTTTTTAAACTGCGCTCATATTCCTCTGTCAGTGTAAGTTTTGTAAGAAGCAATAACAAGTTCTTGCTTCACGTAGAATAAGGTAGACCAGTGTATCAATTGGATCACCACAAATGAAATTGACCAATATTCGATACATAAAATTGAGTAATATTTTGTGATGATCAAAATTGCCCACTTATCTGATTTGACTTGGTCTACTCAAGACGTAAAAGTCTAGCCGTTGTTACATAAGTGATTCGCTGCTCTGTGGACTACACCGCAAGTGATTGTCTGTTATTTCGAACTAGCTGTGCCCCGCGGTTTCACCAGCGTTAATTAGAGGAAAATTCTAAAATTCATTATAATTGGTTTATATTTCTTATACAAAATTTCATCTCCTATTCCAATCTTGTAGGGGATGATTTTTGAAAAAAAAAATATGTCATAGGTTTGACCCGAGGTCTTCAACTATTTTTATTCCAAATTTCATCCAACTCGGTAATGTGATTTAGTCGTAAAGGCGTAATAGGCGGATAGACAGACTTTCGCATTTATGATATTAGTATAGATTATTCAATTTCTGGTGATCCGAATCACCCACTGATTTGATTCAATTGCTGCAGTCAAAAGACAATAGTAAAGCAGTTGCTACATCATTGATTTGCTGCTCTGTGGACACGACACAGCAAGCGATTGTCTTTTATAATTAATGGCCGCCGTGTGCGCGCGTTATGATGTAATGAAGGCCAACAAATTAGTATCAGTTATAATTGCACGTTAGGATCCTCATCTATCTTTGATCTAAAAATGGATCTATCATATATCTTCATAACTCGTTTAAGTATTTGTAAAGAAGTTTACAACATATAATACTGTTCTACTTGGCATTTCTAACCAGACTTGTCTTTCCTGGGTCTATTTGATAGCTGAACAGCAGTATTTTACACAGAGCGACAACTTTCATAATTACATCTGACCTACATAATTCAATAAATGGGTTGAACAACATCAATTGGCATAACTGGTATTAGATTGTCTGGCTAAAGATCCAAACACAAATGACAGAGAAGATATCGATAGCGGACCACAGATTGACGTTGGCAAGCGTTGTATAATAGCATTGAAGATGGACCTGTTTGGCTATTAGGTATATTTTATTTAGCCACGAACTTAACGATTATTTAATTTTTAGGTTTCCGTACCTCAAAAATAAAAATATGCAACCTTTATAGGATCACTTTGTCTGTCTGTCTGTCAAGACCCTTTACTTCGGGAACGCGCTGAGATATCGAGTTGAAATTAAAACTATACACTCAAGTCTACAGTCTTTTGAAGCTGAGAAAAAATCAAACTTCTAAATTAACGCAAAAAAATACGAACGTTCAATTAATGGAAATTAATAGGGCACTTCCCTTTGACCGAGAATTATGTAAACCCAGTAGTATTGTTTTATAGTACGAGTTCAAGAAAAATCTGAAATCTTTGTAATTAAACAATAAAAAATGTAGTCATATTGGGGTCGAAATTTAAAATTGAAGCTACTAATTAAGTGAGGTATCATATGAAAAGGTTTGATGTGCATATTCCAAAACATATTTATTTTTTACAATGCATAACTTCATATTTACAATGAAAAATATAAAAACATACCGTCCCCCGGTACGGAATCGCACTTGTCCGCTTTTATGTGTTTACTCGTACTGTTACTTTCAAAATTGGTAAGTTATACGTGGTAGGAAAAACAGACCCTAGCAGAGAGTTCTCTACTTCACTACACTGTAAAATTTAATATTGACGGCAGACTTGAAAGTCTTATCTCAGATACTTTCCAACTTTATCTTATAGGTTGGCGAAGTATCCCCTCTCTCCTCGAATACTTTCTCATACTTGCGTATATCTGTATTTATCCATACAACTGGAGCAAACTACTCCAAAATATAACAAGAAAACTACTAACATAACGTAGGAAATGTCAGTCAGTGCGAGTTGGCACGACATGTATGTGTGATGTCAGCTTCTTAGTTTATGGCAGAGCGACGGAAATTTAATACGGTTAAATATATTACAAGCTGTGTCCATTCAAATAACTACTGTTCTATTGTATGTACTATTTATTGCTTGTGCAATCAGAATAGGTATTTGGTTTAAGAATGATTGGTTGGTTAGTTTCCTGAAGAATTGAAGAAAGAAAAAGAAAGAAAGAAAGAAAGAAGGCCCGTTGGTATAGTGGTCAGTGGCCCTGACTGCTATGCGCAAGGTCGTGGGTTCGATTCCCACCTAGGACAAATGTTTGTGTGATGAGCACGGTCATTTGTTCTTTGTCTGGGTGTAATTTATCTATAATATGTATGTATTTAGAAATATATATGTATGTTTATCAGTTGTCTAGTACCCATACCACAAGCTCTGCTTAGTTTGGGACTAGATGGCGTTGTGTGGAAAGTTGTGGAATATTATTATTATTATTATTTCATTTATTTAATCTATGTACATATCAATTACATTTTTAAATATTAATATAAAAAATAAAAACACTTAAAAATATAAAAAATAGTAGCCCACCGGTATCGGGAACAGGGTCCAAGCTACCGGTGGTCAGGGCTCCATAGAGAGGAACCTCCTCACAATACGCGCCGTTTCCAGGAGTACTGCTTTCTGGATCAAGCCCTTGATCCAGCTGCCCAACGAGAGCCTCCTTAGATGTTTGTCAAGGCTCTTGGCTATTATGCCATTGGCTGTGACGACTATCGGCACAATGATTGCTGTCTCCACATCCCACATGTCGACAACCTCGCGCGCCAGGTCAAGATACTTATTTTTTTTATCTATCTCAGCTTTCACGAGGTTCTCGTCATGGGGGACTGCTATATCAACAATCATTGTGTGACGCTCTAATCGGTCTATCACCACTATGTCAGGCTTATTGGCAACAATAGTCCTGTCAGTGATGATAGACCGATCCCAATACAGTGTAATATTGCCATTATCGAGAACTGGGTCGGGCACATACCTATAGTATGGTACTTCTGATTCCACAAGATTGTATTTAAGAGCAAGTTGCTGGTGAATAATCCTGGCTACGAGGTTGTGTCTATGCAAGTATTCTCCGTTAGCCAGACGAGAACAACCGGAGATAATGTGACGAATGGATTCTCCCGGTTTGTGACATGCCCGACATATGTCTACCGTACCATCCTTCACAATATATTTCCGATAGTTATTCGTCATCATAACTTCGTCCATAATCGCACAGACAAAACCTTCGGTTTCCCCGAAGAGGTCACCAAAACGTAGCCAGGCTACGGACGCTAGTGTGTCTACGTCAGACCCATGAAGGGCCCGGTAATAGCGCCCGTGAAGCTCCTTGCCCTGCCATACTTCTCTGCGGTCATTAGTATCTAATACTACAGGTTTGCGCCAATTCTCGGTACCTAAGGAGAGCGGAGTGAGGCCTTTGTCCACCGCTACCACATCTCGATGCATACCCACGTCGGCTTCTAGGAAATATTCCCTAAGTCTGCATACCTCGCGGTTGTGTAGGGTCTTTGCATTTAAAATGCCACGACCCCCGTACTTCCGCGGGATATACAGCCTCATCACCGATGAACGTGGGTGATGCATTCGATTTGCAGTCAGCGTTGTGCGGACCCGCCTGTCCAAGGCGTCAAGTTCAGTCTGAGTCCATTTGAGTATGCCAAAAGAGTACATCAATACTGGCATGACCCAACCATTGAAGGCACGCACCTTGTTTCCGCCTGATAGAAGACTATTCAGTACTTTATTCAGGCGGGCAAAGAAGCGTTCCTTCAATGACTGTTTAACATAAGCAACATTGATGCCTAGTGCCTCTGACATACCCAAATATTTGTAGGTTTCAGTTGAGCCGAGGGATCTTAGGTGTATGGAATCCGAGAGTTGAGTTCCCACGGATTCCATAATCTCCCCTCGCTTTACATGCATGACCGCACATTTGTCCACCCCAAATTCCATCCTGATGGCGCTACTGAAGCTTTCCGTTACCTTCAGTAGCTCCATGAGTTGCAAGTTGCTGGGGGCAAAAAGTTTCAAATCATCCATGTAAAGCAAGTGTGATATGACCTGACCACCTCTTCTCAACTGGTAGCCTAGCCCCAAACCCTCCAGCAGTGTACTGAGAGGGTTGAGAGCCAGACAAAACCACAGTGGGCTCAGACTGTCGCCCTGAAAAATACCACGCTCAATCCTAATCGGTTCGCTGTTTTCCTGGATCGGTCGACATCCTGGGTAGCAGAGGACCATCTTCCATTGCCCCATACATGACTCAAGGAAAGTGCGGAGTATTGGATTTATTTTGTACAACTCCAACACCTTCATGAGCCATGTATGTGGAACCGAGTCATAGGCCTTCTTATAATCTATCCAACATGTCGACAGACAGACATATAATAAAAATGAATCGCTAAATGTGTTGCTAAGCGCAAAACACGAAAACGGCTGGACCGATTTGGCAGGTTAGAGGTAGGGTAGGGCTAGGGGTAGAGTAGGGTACGGTACGGTAGGGTAGGGTAGGGGTAGTGTAGGGTTTGGTTAGGGTAGGGGTAGTGGTATCGGTTGTGTAGGGGTAGAATACCAGGCGAACGAAGTCGTGGTGGGTCAGCTCATCAGTAATAAAAATAGAATGAAAAATATTTGACTGCAGACCATTTCACATACATAAAATAAAATACAAAAAAAAAGTTTAGTCAGGACCAAAGAACAGTGGGTGCCTGACGGCTCTATCGAGAAGGTACATTTCAACTATGTTACCAGACAGTGATCATCTGATGTTGGTCTTCTAATGAACCTTGACTTATAAGTTACAAAAAACACGGTTTAAACATTAATTTAATAAATAATTTTATTTTATAAATACCTATTGCCCTCCACTTTAATCCTGTGAATTTTATTGTGGAAGCTTTCATCGCCTATTTACCCCCTTTAAATGTAGCTTATGTTTCACCCCGGATCCTCAACTATCTTCACACAAAATTTCATCAAATTTGTTCAGTAGGTTAGCTGTGAAGCCGCGGTTGCTGGAATGTTCTAACAAGATACCGTGGCCCCGGAACGTAAGGGCAGGTGAAGGAACATGCTGAGTTTTTAGTCAGTAGAAGTCTGTCACTCCCAGAGAGACACTTTTGCGTTTATAATGTATTAGTAAATATATACAACGTGTAATTTAAAAGGTATATACATACCGAGTGCACGGCTTCTTTGGATGATAATAAACGATATGGCAAAAGTTTTATAATCCTATGTCTACATTTGTGAAGTATAACTAATAGAAATTTCAATACATTGATACCAGAGGCAGAATTTTCAAATTAAGAAGAACGAAGAGAATCACCGTGTTATTGGCAAGCGACGTGGAAAGTTATTGACCCTCGTAGTGCGGTGACACGTTTAGAGGAGCGTTAGAACAAAAACCGATAAATCACATTTTGTTATCACATATTTTTAAGATGGCAATTGGTTGTTCTTGACATATCTTGGTCTATGGTTAATTTAACCTGGTCGAAAAGTGATAGATCCGCTCTAAATCCGTCCGCGAAATACCCGAATCTGAACATAAACCGATAATTACATCAAGCGTACTAAACAACGATGGCGATCGGAATCAGATACCGATAAATCGCTAACATTTTTCATTGTTGACTCTCTTAATTCTGTTAAAAACCGATATATCTAATTTCGAGTTTCTCATGAAAAAAACATAAACAATTTGTAGGATAATTTATGTATATTAGTGTAAAGCGGCCTTATTTTTAAAACCACCTTAACTGGATTTAGAAACACTGACACATGTTCAGTCACATTATATCAAGCTCTCATATTCCTACCAGCGTTTTATTAAATACCGATATATGTTACAATGTTTTATAATAATAATAATCGTTCTTTATTTTATTATCAAAAACGGATATATCCTACAGTGCTTTATCAAAAACCGATATATCCATTTGGTTTGGTCAAAAATCGATATATCCATTTTCTTTTTTTTATAACTCAACAGATACCCACAGTCACGAATGCAGAATTTAAGTTTCCAAACAGTGCTGCTCACACCAATAAATTGGTATATTTCGTTTAACTCTAAATTAGATAACCATGAACTTGGCCAGTTTTTTACATTTTTCCACAAAAAACACAAATGTGATTTATCGGTTTTTGTTCCGATGCTCCTCGTTTTTTATGATTGGTATTCAAGAAACATATGAAACCGTTAATTTGGTATCAATTCTTTGTGTCACTTATTTTGAGCTGAAACTGTGCATAGAGAATCCATACCAGATGTTGTCTTCAGCCCCTTTGGATAGATATGGGGTTTCCGTTACACGTTGTATACATATATAGGTACTAAAGTGAGTGTGTTAAAGAACTAAAGAGAGTTGAACGGCAAGAGAGTGAATGAATTTGAGGAATGAATTTTTCAATGAACTTGCCACATAGGCTACTCATAACCCTTATTTTTTACAATCGAGTAAAAACCCTATAACCTTTCTCAAGCTTCAAGCAACTACCATACATACAAATCCGCCCAGTTTGAAAAATTAAGTACACGTTAGAAGCTAGTAATAAAAACAAATACTAACCGTTTCATATTATTATATTCAGTAAAGTTCAATAGTCGTTGTAGGTTTAATTGGAACTCATACTAGGTTTATGTTATTTTCATTGGATTAGTCGTAAATGATAATTTTAGTAGCTAAAACTATAACCAATGTGGTTAAAGTTTTCATGAACTGACACGCGAGACCAACCCTTACTTTTAATAGCTAGCTTAAGTTCTTCACAGTGAGGTCTATATAATATACACTTTAACCCCTTTAAGGCATTCTCTTGAGATTTATTTACGTTTCGTAAGGCTTTCTTTTCCTGAAATTTCCTGTTTTTGATTGGAACTTTAAGTCAAAAGTAAATCGCTTGAATATACTATACATCTGGCAGTGTGAGGGCTTTATATGGCCTACGCAAATGTCCTTACTTTGGTATTTATCGTCAAATCGTCCGAGCTCCTTAAGGTTCTAAGTTGAGCTACGCGATAACTGACAAATACTTGCACTGTTTGGACGGGCCTGCTCAAATCTGTGTGATTATGTCCTCTAAAGCGCGCCACAGACATAAACCTACATGGCTCTCATATGATTTGATCACTATAGATTTTTTTTTTTTTTTTTAGAATAGTTTCGCGTTTGACCACCATCACACCTGATGGTAAGTGATGATGTGGTCGAAGATGGAGATGGAGTGGTGGATGGATGGATGGATTGTATGGAGTTTAAAAGAGATGCTTGCCTATGAGTTTGTTTCAGTGTTTTTCTCAGAGTAGTCAGCTAAGAAACACTGGCCTCATCTAGTTTACATCTACGAAAAAAAAATTACGTGTTTCGTGTTATTAAAACACATTTGCAAAATAAACATCATTATTTCATACACAACAAACTCTAGTTTTTTATGTAGATATGTCTTGGGACAAGGTTATTGCTGAGTGGATTTGCGATCGACTCGGCGCGACTGCTGAACACTAGGTCTAGGGTTCGATTCCTGGGTCAGGCAAAAATTGCTATTGGGTAAAAACCCAATAGCAATTTAAAGAAATCTTAAGAAATTTTAAGAAATCTCTAAGAAATTTATCTGTAGTAGCCCAGAATTTAGAAAAATGGCTACTTGTTAATTACAATGGACTGGTCCAGTCTTTATTGAGTGGATATTATTCTAGTGGTCGCAGTAGTGGTTGGTTGTGAACGGTGCTACTGATTTTGTTGATAAGCCATCTCTTCTCCCAATAATGGTAGACCGTAAAATCGCACGTGTTCAAAACATTGACAATGAAAGACAGACTCGAGGTTCTTCTACCAAACAGCCATAATATTTTAACGATCTTTTGCACAATGTATGGACATTACGAGGCGAGTTTATGACCACAGATGACATTCGAAGTTTACACCTTCGTTGGCAGACATTCTTCGGAGACATGATTATTACTACATTTATTATATGTACCTGTTCTTTATTATGTAGGTAATAACAATGCCATTGAATCATAAGTTATTAAATTAGTAGATTTTACTGTCTTTGTTGAGATTAATCCGACTGAATTCCGCCAACTGACTAGCCATGTTTAGAGGACATTTATACTGTATTCATCTACACAAAATAAAGTGCTATGTAGATCAGTATTTTGTAATAATTTAAAATTCAAACTAGAATAAAGAATATAAAAAAAATATCCTCAACGCTGTCAGCTGGCAACGTACCCAAGCGGCATCGCCTCGTTGTATGGCAATGCTTAGCCGTTGACCAAAGAAATAGTCAGCGCTTGGATTATGGGAAGCGTCAACGAGTCTTAAAGTTGATTTTAATCTACATAAAATAAAAAAGTGTCAATGGTTTCAAAATAACGTGTCTTCTCTAGTGTCCACAGTACCGGGGTTGCAGGAATACCAAGGACTAACGAGATACCGTGGCCGTGGCCCGAACTTGGTACCGTGGGTTGTTAGTAGAAGTCTGACACTCCCTTCCGCTCTACCCAGAGCCGGGAGGAAACATTTTTGATAATTTTCCCACCGGAAAAAAAGACCGTGCAATACAAGTTCTCCCCAGTTATAACACTTGGATATCGTGACGGGCGGACGTTTTAGGGGACTGTCTTTATGTAAATTATGACGCTCAATAAGTGCTGCCTCTTGGCCTAATCTGAATAAGAAATGACTTGTGATTTTTTTTGTCCGAAGAACCCCCGATTGAAGTCAATAAACAACACTCGTCTCAGTGAAATTGACAGTGGAGAGTTTTTGAATGAAATCCGTGCATTTATATCTACGTGTATAAATAAAATTGAAATGTTTGTTTGCGAATTCAAAATATGTTTGCTCTCATCTTAAAAATAATATGTACCTTTTGCTCTTGCGTTTTATTTGAGGTTCAGCATTCACACCCTTACAGTTGAGATCGTGGCTAAATAATAGTTGTTATTATCTCAGGGGTCCCTCTAGTAGCAGCTGTAGTTCGGTTGTTAGTCCGGTTGACCGAACTACTGAAACTTAAATATGTACTCCTTTGTAAACTAATGTAAACAAACTATGTCTTAATTTTATTAAGAGCGACTTTGTGTATCAATACCTGTACCTATAGCAATAATTCGGCACATAAACTATACAACGTGTAACGGAAAGAGTATATACATACCAAGGGCACGGCTTCTTTGGATGATATCAAACGATATTGGAAGGGTTCCAACTCAAAATAAAATACTCTAAAAATTGATACCAAATTTTCGGTTTCGTAAGTTTCTTAAAAGAAGCCGTGCCCTTGGTATGTACCTATATACCCTTTCCGTTACACGTTGTATAATACTCGGTATGTACAAACTATTTATACACAAAGACGCTCTTTTTACGTGTTAAAAATAAAATTAAGATATAGTTTGTTTACATTATATGCCTAGTTTATTTGCAGAACTAAAGGGGTACATATTTAAGTTTCAGTAGTTCGGTGCTTCGTTAACTGAAGAAGCAGGGTGGGTTTTTAGTCAGTAGAAGTCTTTTTATTATTATTATTTTCTGGGTGGGAAAATCATCGAATTACTTCTCCCGATTTGGGTGGAGCGGAGTGTCAGACTTCTACTGACTAAAAACCCACCCTGTTCCTTCAGCTGCCCTTAAGTTTAGGGGTCGCGGTATTTTGTTAGAACATTCCTGCAACCCCGGAGTCACTAAAAGTCTGACACTCCCTTCCGAGGTTTTCAAGGTAACCTAGGTGCCTAGGTCTGTGGATGTATGACCATCTTACCATATCGAGATTCTTCACAAAATAACACTAAAATTTCGCTGAGCATGTCTACACCGAAAGGGTTACCAACTCAGCGTTTGCTGAGTTTCAGTTGGCACCCAGCCGATTATTCCCGATGTCCACCACTTGTCTGACCACCACTGGGGGACAGCGAGACAACTTTGAAACATTATTCTCGTTGTCCACCACTGGGGACAGCGTCACAACTTTGTAACAGTGACACACGGACGAGGGTAAACAAACTAATGTTAATGAATGTGTAGTGTATTAAATACATAAATAAAATAATATTGTAAGGTTTAATATCGTACTGCGTGCTAAAAATAAAAATAAAACTTTTATATTGTAATTAGAAACTCGATACCAAAAAGCGCGTTAGTTGTCCAGTATCAAACTGCCCGCCAAAGAAAAAAATATTAATAATAAAAAAGTGACATAAAAATAAAAAAGTTTAAAATTTCGCCCAGCAAGTAATGAGTTGGTAACCCGTTCGGTTGGACATGCCCACAAGCCCACGCCCACGGTTGGACATGTCATTTTGGATGGACATGGTGGATATGTTCAGCGCAATTTTTGTAGTTACCTTGATGTTGGAAGTTTATATTTCTATTGTGGTTGTTGTGTGTTTATCTATATCTATACTTATAATAAATCTGTAGAGAGGTCAATTCTGTACATGAAATATATTTACAAAATAACTATCAGGGGGTGATTAGGGATCGATACTGATGCCAAAAATGCAATCAGTAAAATTTTTGTCTGTCAGTCTGTCTGTCTGTCTGTCTGTCTGTATAACCGTTATAGAAACAAAAACTACTCGACGGATTTTAACGAAACTTGGTACAATTATTTTTTATACTCCTGAGCAGGTTATAGTATACTTTTCATCACGCTACAATCAATAGGAGCAGAGCAGTGAAGGGAAATGTTGGGAAAACGGGAGAAGTTACTCCATTTTTTAAGCTTCCGTCGCGTGTGCAACCTTAATGGTTAAAGCTACACAGAAATCATATATGACGGAAATGTTCTCCTTAAAATTATATAACAAATATACCACGACAGCATATATCTATCTTTTATGGTTGACTCACAATAACACGTGTAACTCCCGATAGCTTAGCAGTTCGAAGCTTTCTGATTATTATTCTGCTCCGAAATTTAAAACCACCACAACTTTACACTGGAACTCGGCTAAAAATAACCCAGTTGCAACAAAATATAATCGAGGCTCAAATTTTAACAGGTTGCGGTGCAGGAGAAACCGTCTTTATTCCCAGAATTCCCATAATACCAAGTAATTTTCCATTCCAATTTAAAAGAACGCGATTCCCAGTATCGGTGTGTTATTCAATGACAATTAATAAGGCTCAAGGGTAGACTTTTCGTGTTGCTGGAGTAGATCTCGGTGTCAGTTGTTTCTCGCATGGTCAGTTGTACGTCGCTCTTTCCCGGGTTAGCAGTTCTAGAAATCTTTATGTTCACGTGCCGGACGGGTCAACTTTCAACATAGTTTACCCGGAAGCTTTGCGCTGAAGTATTGTCGTTCTATAGGTACTTAAGCCTCACGTGAACGTGATCTAAACAATAGATAGATTATCTATACTTATAATAAATCTGTAGAGAGGTCAATTCTGTACATGAAATATATTTACAAAATAACTATCAGGGGGTGATTAGGGATCGATACTGATGCCAAAAATGCAATCAGTATAATTTTTGTCTGTCTGTCTGTCTGTCTGTCTGTCTGTATAACCGTTATAAAAACAAAAACTACTCGACAGATTTTAACAAAACTTGGTACAATTATTTTTCATACTCCTGAGCAGGTTATACATAGTATACTTTTCATCACGCTACAATCAATAGGAGCAGAGCAGTGAAGGGAAATGTTGGGAAAACGGGAGAAGTTACTCCATTTTTTAAGCTTCCGTTGCGTGTGCAACCTTAATGGTTAAAGCTACAGAGAAATCATATATGACGGAAATGTTCTCCTTAAAATTATACATATAACAAATATCCCACGACAGCATATATCTATCTTTTGTGGTTGACTCACAATAACACGTGTAACTCCCGATAGCTTAGCAGTTCGAAGCTTTCTGATTATTATTCTGCTCCGAAATTTAAATCCACCACAACTTTATACTGGAACTCGGCTAAAAGTAACCCAGTTGCAACAAAATATAATTGAGGCTCAAATTTTAACAGGTTGCGGTGCAGGAGAAACCGTCTTTATTCCCAGAATTCCCATAATACCAAATAATTTTCCATTCCAATTTAAAAGAACGCGATTCCCAGTATCGGTGTGTTATTCAATGACAATTATAAGGCTCAAGGGTAGACTTTTCGTGTTGCTGGAGTAGATCTCGGTGTCAGTTGTTTCTCGCATGGTCAGTTGTACGTCGCTCTTTCCCGGGTTAACAGTTCTAGAAATCTTTATGTCCACGTGCCGGACGGGTCAACTTTCAACATAGTTTACCCGGAAGCTTTGCGCTGAAGTATTGTCGTTCTATAGGTACTTAAGCCTCATGTGAACGTGATCTAAACAATATTATCAATACATTAACTTAATAACACACAAGGAGTTACACGCTGACGGAGACGCGGGCACAGCTATTACCAATAATATGGTGAGGTTCCGTATTGCGATATTTTTCGACAGTATTATAGATTGACATATTATATTTCCCTACTAAATTACGAAAGTTAATCTGTGTGTTACATCAAAATCACTGAACCGTGAGGAAGGACATAGGCTACTTTTTTTACGAAAAACGACGGAAACGTGGACGAAGTCGCGAGCAACAGCTATCTATGCTGAAGAGTTTGTTTGTTTGTTTGAACGCGATAATCTCAGGAACTACTGGTTCGAATTGAAAAAATATTTTAAATTAAATAGTCAATTTATAGAGAAAGGCTATAGGCTATATATCATTACGCTAAGGCCAATAGGAGCCGAGCACCAATGAAGAATGATTCAAAATCGGGGTTAAATTTAACGTTAGCCCAAAGTAACTATTCTACGCGGACGAAGTCGCGGGCAAAAGCTAGTACTTGAATAAATCTATTTCTATTCAATTCCACATATAGATGTGAAAATCAACGCTGATATTTGTTGTAACGAACGACTTGTTTTAACAGTAACTTTCTCTCTTTCCAGGTTCAGTGTCAGTGAGTGAAAAAGTGATGAGTGACAAGTGAGTGAGTGAGTAAGTGCTGTGATGGAGGCGACCCCGTTGCCTCTCGAAGTGGATGAGGAGGGCCGCCCTCAGCAGGGCTCCTCCACTGGCAGTGGATCTTCCTCGGGAACTGGATATTATGCGCATAAGAACGGTAAGTTTTCATTTCATTTAAAACTAGTTTCTGGTCGCCATTTCGTCTGCGTGGACTTAGACGTTTCGTATAGATGTTTATGAAGTCAACGGAATCTAAAACTGAATTTGACTATGACTTTGTCAACTTCCTGAGCTTAATAGTATTTTTTTAAGTTTACTTTTTTCTATGACTCTTGTAAATTATCAGTCATCTTGTTCATGACGTCATTCACAAATAATAGTGTAGAATATAAAATAATTGTGAATATTATAATAAGTAAAAATGTCTTATTTAAAATAAGAAACAAATGGTTAAAATGATTTTATATAAGAATAAAAAATTAAGGAGGTATATTATAATATATACCTCATACATGGAACTGAATCTAAAAAATATTTTCAAACCTTTACGTGCGGTGTCTAGGTATAGATATATCTTTAAAATGACTGAGGTTTCTAAAACCTTTTCAAAGTCAATCGTTTGGAAAATTTACGCTTCCAAAGTCATAAATTGTGACCCCTCCTCTCTAACTTTTAAAATAAGAGAGTGCAAAATATAATTATATGAAGTAGACGAAAGAAATTGGTAGTTAACGAAATACAGTCAGCAGTTTTGAGATATAGCTAATTTTCAAAAACCGCAAATATAACTTTGTCTTTTATACAAACACTATGAACAACAAAGTTATTTTTCGCTAAACGCGCTTGCTACTACGGAACTTAAAGGATGATTCACGCTACACCGTGTCGCAACCGGTCCGGACCTCGGCCGGGGCACGTCCACCGTGCGCCGCCGGCCGGGCCAGTCATTCATGTTACACCGGGCTGTTTGGGTGTATTATTTGCACGACTATATGTGTGTTATGTTTTTGTCAGCTAGTGATTTCATCTGTCGATAGACTTGACGCTTAAATAAATATGCAATTTTCACTATTAAAAGAAGATGGGGTGTACATCCAACCTGGAAAAAGCGAGAAGCAGAAGGAGAATTTGCTTTACTTTACAAAGAATTAATAGATGACGAAAGCAAGTTTTATGGTTATTTTAGAATGTCTAAAGAATGTTTTACTTTGGCCGGACCGTGCCGGAGCCAGGAAACAATACCCGCCGACATTTCAACGCCGTGCCCCGGCCGAGTCTCGGCGGCGCACGGCCGGAGCACGGCGGAGCCACGGTCAGGCATGAATCACTTCATACAAAAAGTATACCATAATGTTTGACAGTGCCCGGCCGTGGCACGTCCCGGTCGCGACACGGTGTATCGTGAATCATTCTTTACACTATTCTCATGTATGAATGTACTCATGGGAATTCCAACTCGTACTTAGCCACTCTTTTTTTAAACTGACGTCCAATATTTGTAACGTGTGGGAATCAAACCCGTGATTTAAAGCACAGCAGCCAATCGCTCAACCACTGTGCCGATCATGTTATTAATTAAGTGAGGGTCAAGAAATATGTACCATAATTATTTAAGTATAATTCTATTTAAAAGAATGGTGAAGGAGCATTATCCCTCATTATAATTTTTCCCCTGTTTTCTCAATTACACATTTGATATCTATGAGTTCTTTGGTATGTTCAATTAATATTATTTATGACATTGTACATTGAGAACCCTAAATCTAAAACCATCAAGTTATGTCCTTCCAAAGGTTGTCTGTAAGAGATCGTCCTGTGTGATAAGACCGCCCATTATACACTAGTTTTATCATAGAAATATTGTAATGTGTTATACAATAAAGTATATATGAATATCTTTTTAAAGCAGCCATATTATAAACCGATTTATAGATGAACTTAGGCGTAATATAAGTGTGATTATTCAAGTCATTACAACAGACTTTAGTGTGATTATAACGACGAATAATCACGAATATCACAAAAGCCCTTTGCTCCCAGAAACTCGAAAACTAACATAATGACAGACTATATGGCGACTTTCGTTGTAAATAACTTGAAAGTCAACATAAAGTCAACTTATCTGATTCACTTATATTTTATGAGTTTGCGACCGGATCTAAGGCATGAAGTAAGGGCGTGATTACATTGTTGCTCTGAGGATTAGTTTTTAGGCTTTGTGTTATATTAGCTGGATTTTATTTTATATAAGCACACAGAAATTACAAAAAAAAAAATCGGTACTCTACTGACAAAAAATGACTCGATATATTGAGTGTACGATATATTCAATGTCCCATTTATTAATCATTCGATATTAAGAACGTTCGACTATTAAGACGTTCGATTTATAGTGGTCGATCAATATTGATATTCGATTATTTGGCTTTCGAATTGGTTGGCATTCAATACGACATAGGTGCACCCACGCTTTGCAAAAAATCATTTGTTTTTTTTTAAACACATGTTAATTACAAACAAATGAACCGCGCACCTAACGTGACATAATTCTCCGCTGAATTTGAATTCAGCAGTGAATCGCGCCTTTACGGTAGATTTCAAGATTGATATCGATACGGTTCTCCGTTCAAATTGCCATCGGAGCGAAGTGTGGGGAAATCGTGAAAGATTTGGCTTTATGATAAATTTGGTTAATTTCGCTTCGAGGATATACCTATGAAGAATGTGCCTACAATACCTCTTTAACAATAACGATAGGTACGGCTTTTATGAATAAAAGTGTATCATTAATAATATCTAGTATTGTTTCGACACCATATCGATAATACTTGTGTTTCAATAATATACAAAAATATAAGCTTCACAACATTTTGCCATGGAAATCTTCATGAGGTTAGTTAAAGTTAATTGCAGTTATTATCGATGTTTCGAAAAATCCGAATATATAAATTAGCTTATTTCTATAAGACCTTGTCCCTTTCATTGTTTGACGAAATAAGAAAACAGAATGAAATATGATAATTCTACTTTTTATATGAAGATTGAAATGGTTACCTAGTAGTACTTATAATCGCAGTGGTAGACGCCCACGGCGTCGGACGTCGGCCGACGATCTCCGGCCACCGTAGGCGCGGGCATGCGGACAGCGAGTAAAGGGCAACTCGCTGCCCGACCATGGACCATGCCCGGGTCGACGGCGCGTCGTGTTCCACGCGCGCCTCAAAGAGCGTCAGCAACATGACGAGGCCCCCTCTGCAGAGGGCCGAAGCCTGCCGGGGTCGTGGGACTCATCCCATTACCGTGGCCCCGGTACGTAAAGGGTTATTGAAGGAACACCGTGGATTTTCAACAGACGACAAAAAGAGGAGGTTATCAATTCGACGCGTATATATTTTTTTTTTTTTTTAATGTATGGTCATCGATTACTCGAAGACGGCTGAACCGATTTAGAAAATTCTTTTTTTGATCGAAAGGGTATACTTCGAAATTGGTCCCACTTTTATAAAAGTCAGGATCTGATGATGGAATCCTGGAGAAATCGAGGAAACTCTTCAAATATTATAGGCACACCTATGACGTTTTGGGTATTTATTATAGTAACTTGTGCAGTTGCTCTCAAAAAGTACCATTTGAGGAAGTGGAACTGATGATGAAGACCACAGATGGCCGCCGAAACTACTCAATAATAAGTATTGAGTGGATTGCGATTCGAATACTTGAATATGGATGTTAAGCACTGTATGCTCATCACAATGCATTAGGTGATGTAGAGCTGATGGTGAAGTACCAGGAGAACTCCTCAACAATTAACGGCCCAGCATTGGGAAAAGCAGTATTTTGTAAAAGGTTATAAATAGTTGACATTTAGGCTCTTGTAACTAGGTAAATTAAAAATAGACCAACTAAAAAGAGTGAAATAAAAACTTTTTACCAAAAAATTAAACCGACTCCTAAAAAACACTGCAAAGTGAAAAATAACTTTAATTTCGGAAGTCGGTGCCAAAAACTAAAATACAAAACACCAACAAATACAATAAAGACACCGACTACCGAAATTAAAGTTATTTTTCACTTTGCAGTGTTTTTAGGATTCGGTTTAATTTTTTGGTAAGTAAAAGTCTGACAGTCCCTCCCACCCTGCCCGGGGTGGGAGGACTTATTTGATAATTTTACCACGTAAAAAAAAAAAGTGGTACTTATAATAATAATAAAATAATAAAAACGTTTATTCACAAAAACGTTTTCATTACTTTTGAATTGCATACCATTTTCTTATCTGATTAGTTTATTTCATTGTGCGTCCGTCTAAGGAGTGGAATTTCCTGCAGCCTGTTTCTGTTAGCTATAACCTGGGGGTCTTTAAGTCAAGAGTGAATAGGTTACTTCTAGGTAAGCGTGCTCCATCTTCGACCACATCATCACTTACTTTCAGATGGGATGGTGGTCAAACGCGAGCCTTTTATCAATGGAGGAAGGTGGCATATCGCGGTAATCGAGATATGTCTACTTTTGACATAAGATTTCATAAAATTAAAGAATTGACATAGAAAAAATATTAATGTGTAACATATTGTTATTAATATAAATAATGTTTTTTAACCTTGGCGACTACTAATGTGGAAAAACCTTCCACCCTTTTAGCCCCCTCCATCTTTTTCCACATTTTCATGTCCCTTGCAATATTCATTCAGATTGTTCCTATAGTTTTTTTTTATATCCTCTTTTATAATACAAAGTAATTACTTAGCATGGCGTGATAGATGCGGTTCACGTATTTTAGTTAAGTATGTTGAGTCTTACCTTCAACTTACTGTAAGAGCTAAAAAGTACCTAATAGAACATGTTCATTTGGCATAGACAGACAAAACAAGGGGAAAAATAAGCCACTTTTTTCAAAAATCCACCCCTTGGGGATGAAAGTTTGTATGAAAAATATGTTAACGAAGTCACGGTCAAGAGCTATTTAAATATAAATAAAGATATAAAGCTTCCCTACCAAAAGTCTATGTTTTTTGTTTGTTTTATTTGTTCTTTTATTAAAGAGAACTGGCAATGTGGTTAGAATTCACCGTTAGTGTTTGTATCTATGCAGTAGATACTTACACTGTCTCACGAACCACTCTAGAGGGGGCTAGCTGTCAAACGTCAGTCGGGTGGCGAACGCGATACGCATAGGAGCGGTATGAATCGGACGGCGCCTGCAGGCTAGGTGGTAGTTGAGCCAGTGAAAGTTAGTGTTCTTACCTGAAGGACCCATGGGTACTAGCAACCTTGTTAAACCTCTCCAACTAAGCGAAATAGGCTATGATCGCTTCGAAATGTAAGTTACACTAGTATATCATTACGAAGCGACGTAACGACATTATGATTACCACTGATTCCAAGAAATGAAAGGTTATGTACAAATAGGTACAGGATTGATTGAAGTTGTACCTAATTCAGACTCAAACACGCTTTTGGCTGTAATTTGGCAAATATTTTCTTAAGTAGGTCAATTTCGATGAAATTGATAGATAGATATACTCTTTATTGTACACCATAACAGAATTAAATAAGGACTTAAAAACTACAGAGGGTGTTACAATGGGCGGTCTTATCGCTAAAAGCGATCTTTTACAGACAACCTTTAGATGGATTTGACACAGCAGGAGAAAATAAATTCGCGGGTAGTCCATGGTGTACTATTTACTTATATACAATAAACAAGTAATAACCTACATACTCAATACACATATACATATACATACATAAAAATAACAAAGCTGAGATATATAAAAAATAAAATAAAAATAGTAACATATTAAAGAGAGAGATAGAGATCTTTTACCATGTTTTTGAAAGAAGGAAGGGTTTGTGCTTGTCTTACTGACACGGGAAGAGTATTCCACAGTCGTACTGCTTGAGCTACGAACGACTTACCAAAGAAATTGGTGGAGTGACTCGGTACCTCTAGCCTCAAATTTTCCGATGACCTCAGAAATTTGGCATGTGTGTCACGGAGGAACTTAAAACGTTCTTTAAGATAAAAGGGGGTCTTAGGATTGAACAGAATACTGTTAAGCAGAGACAATATGTGTAAGTTCCGGCGAAGACGTATAGGAAGCCACTTGAGTTTCGTACGAAATTCAGATACGTGATCATATTTGCGCAAACCAAATATAAATCTTATGCAAAAATTTTGAAGTCGCTCAAGTTTATCAAGTTGTGCCTCTGTGAGATCAAGATAACTGACATCAGCGTAGTCTAGGATGGGATGCAAAAGAGACTGTGCTAGCGCAATTTTAGTGGCAGTTGGCAGAAAGTTACGCAACCGTCTTAGGGAACTGGCAGAAGCAAATAATTTGCGACTCACCTCTTGTAATTGGGGACCCCACGAAAGATATTTGTCCAACCAGACCCCAAGGTTCTTAACTTTCTCGCTTAGTGGAATAGCTGTGCCGTTGAAAATAACCTGAGGAAGCTGAGACCAGTTTACCTTAGATGCTAACCTAGAGCTGCCGACTACAATGACCTGAGTCTTTAACGGGTTAACCTGCAAACCATGTGCCTCACTCCATTCGCAAACTGAAGCCAAGTCCTGGTTTATCATATTTATTGTAGCATCTAAATCAGTATGAGGCGCTTGTCTGTAAATTTGCAAGTCATCAGCATAAAGGTGGTAGGAGGATTGAAGTTTTTTGGAAATGGAATTTATGAAAATTGCGAAAAGTAAAGGAGATAACACGCCACCCTGAGGAACACCGGCTACAGTACTACACCAAGAAGAGCAGGACTCATCTATGCAAATACGTTGCCGGCGGCCATACAGGTAACTACGAAACCAGTCAATCGCTGTTGGAGATATGTTAATAGAGTGAAGTATGCTGAGCAGAATATCGAAATCGACGGTATTAAAAGCGTTACTAAAATCAAGCAAGCAGAGAACCGTCATATTTCCTTTATCCATGCCCATCCGTATGTCATCAGTTACATTAACTAACGCGGTAGTAGTACTGTGTCCAGGACGAAATCCGGATTGGAAAGGATTCAGCAGACTATTCTTTTTTTAAATTTTTTTTTTTTTTTTAAATGATTTATGAGCAGGTTGGGTTTTTAATGATACTGACTCATAACTTAATATAACATACATAACATATTATGTAACGTTCCCTCTGCTAAGACAGGCCCCCTGTCTATGAAAGGGAATGGGCCATAATTATCCACGCGGAACTAGAGCGATTGAATGTAAAAGTTGCTTAAATTGGGTATGAAAGTTGCTTGAAGGTTGAGGAAGGTTATAGGTTACTTTTTACCCGAATGCAAAAGAGGAGGTTATGTTTTTATTATGATAAGGTCCACAGGGGCGAAGCCCCGCGCGATTTCTAGTCTTACTAATATTATAAAAGCGAAAGTATGTGAGGATAGATGTATCCCATAACAAACAATACTTGTCAAAAACCCAAGTCTCGCAACTTTGTTGTTCTACCGTAAAAAGTTGTGAGATCCATGTAATACCAAGTCGGTTATTAATTTATTCAGTCCCTACTTAAGGGACCTTCTGTCGTTGTTACGTAATTATCTAACCTAACGACATCTTATAGTGACCATATCAGTATTAAAAATCTTTACCGTTTTAATAAATAGATTGACTGCGGCCATCGCATGAAAACACAATATATCTCACAAGTAATACATATATAAATTAAATTGTTTATTGCGATTGCCAAGTCAATCTATTTATTCAAAACGGTAAAGATTTTTAATATTGGTTATTAATTTATTCAGTCCCTACTTAAGGGACCTTCTGTCTTAAGTTGTTACGTAATTATCTAACCTAACGACATCTTATAGTGACCATATCAATATTAAAAATCTTTACCGTTTTAAATAAATAGATTGACTCGGCCATCGCATGAAAACACAATATATCTCACAAGTAATACATATATAAATTAAATTGTTTATTGCGATTGCCAAGTCAATCTATTTATTTAAAACGGTAAAGATTTTTAATATTGATATGGTCACTATAAGATGTCGTTAGGTTAGATAATTACGTAACAACTTAAGACAGAAGGTCCCTTAAGTAGGGACTGAATAAATTAATAACCGACTTGGTATTACATGGATCTCACAACTTTTTACGGTAGAACAACTAAGTTGCGAGACTTGGGTTTTTGACAAGTATTGTTTTTTATGGGATCTCATTGCTTTTTGTAGAAAGTCCTACTTTTTTCCTTTCCGCTACTTTCTACTTCTTGTATACCAACAACGAGTTTTCTTAAAGCCCTCTCTCTGTCTTATGAGCTTTTCTCATTTTTGTAGGTAGCCTTCCTTTTTTTATTTTCCGGTACTACTTCTTGAACTTCAGCTAAAGTTTTTTTCAAAACCCACCCCCTGTCTCCATGGGTTTTTTTCGGAGGCTTTGATACGCACATATGGATACGCACGTACGTCTTTTGCATTAGTTAGTAATAATTAATGCCGCACTCTTCAAATGTTTCGGTTAAAGTTAATCCATAAGTAAGTAATTATGCAATTTCGGGCAATTTACTCTACTTAATACTCCCCAATACTCTTAATACTTCTTGCTTTTTTATTCCGTTGACCATTTAACAAGTTACCTTTGAGCATAATTATTATATCTAGGTACCTATCTACACTGGAAGACACGGTGAAGCATATGGTCGAGGTGTGCCCTGCATGGGTGGAGCACCGTCGTATCCTCATAGAGGCGATCGGCGGCGGCGACTTCTCGGGCCCTGCTCTGGTTTAGACCATGGTGCGAAGCGAGAGGGAATGGGATGCAGTCACCTCCTGCTGCGAAGCAGTCATGCTAGCGAAGGAGGAGGCATAACGTGCGAGGGAGAGGCAACTCTCTTCCTCGCGCCCCAGCCGCCGGGGGAGACGCCCCGGGCGTCGTGGAACGCGAGTCGATTTCGGGCCACCGTAGGCGCGGGCCTGCGGATGGCGAGCAAGGGTCGCTCACCGTCCGGTAAGGACCAGGCCCGGGTCGGCGGCGCGTTGTGTTCCACGCGCGCCTCAAAAAGCTGTTAATACCAGTGACGGGGCCTCATAGGGCCATTGCCTGTCGGGGTTTGCGGGAAAGTTCCATCGAGATACCGCGGCCCCGGAACTTTAGGGCTTCCGAAGGAACAGGGTGGGTTTTTAGTCAGTAGAATTCTGATACACCCGAGCGGAAGAAGTCATTCGATGATATTTTTCACCAAGAAAAAAAAAAGTACCCATCTACATCTATTATTTCATTATATTATACAGGTACACTGATTAATTAACTGCAAATGTAACTTTGTAATCCTATATATTTATATGGGATTACAAAGTTATTTATGCAGTTGATGTATCTAGAAAACTAGAACGAAATTGAAAAATATTATAGTTTTTCCTTGATTCATATACTAAACACTAATTGTATTCTAAATTTGAAGCTTCTATGTCTGCTAGAAGTGCTTTAGACTTTTGATGATCGGTCAGTCAGTGAGTGACAAAATTTACAAAATTAAGGAACTTTGACTCGTTATAATTCTTAAACTACTGGTTCAAATTGAATAAAATTTGAAATATACCGTGTTTATACAATGCCTGTTTGGTTACTGAAAATTCAGGTTTCTAGTTTTATCCAAAACGAAGTTATAGGGGGTCGAAAATGGCCTGAATTGCTTCGAGAAAAGAATGGTACGACCGTGCCGCTTTTTTGCTCGACTTGGCGGGGGCACTGCCGTGCCCCCAGATATAAGATGTATCTATTCATACACAAAATATTTTAAGGGATGTACCTATAGCTGGTAAAGACCCCATAGCAACAAAAAAAAATTACCTAGGTATATTTTATAAAAAATTAAATAATTTAATATTTCTTGACACACGTCTGGTTCCTTCTTATTTTTTGACATCAAATACGCCAGATCACGCGGGCGGCGGCGGTATTTGAGACGGTGCGCGGCTTTTATAATGATGATTAAAGAGACTTTTTCTGTTTTATCATATGAAAATTATAATGATTAAGTACGTAAAATAAAAAACATTGCGATTCATTGTTTTACGTGTTTATAGTTTCTTCACCAGCTATAGATATGTCTCTTAAAATATTTCGTGTAATAGATACACCTTATATATATATATATGCAAAACTACTGAACAGACCCGAATTTTGATAAGTAGATAGATGACATCCTGGAATATTCCCACGGGTGTGGATGTTGCAGGTAGGCTAGTCAATTACAATAGAAAACCTGTCTATTTATCAAATTTTCGTATAAATTACAGACCAAGCCCTTCCGAGTCGATAGCGCGGCGTATTCCACGCTCGCCTCAAAGAGCAGTAATGACCAATGCCGGCTGAGTAGAAACAAGTAGTGAGTAGAAAGAAGCAAGGGCAACTAAAGAAACAGGGTGGGTGGGTTTTAGTCATTAGGAGCTTGACACTCATTTTGATTCAGACGAGGAGCACACCAAAGAGTCGTCCTTATCGACCTTCTTCATACGAAATTCTATAAAAACAACGTCATTAGTCAATTACCTTTGCTCTTTTAAACCAACCCAAACGGCCCATAATATTACCAACCACATTTCCTTGCACCTGAACAATGTATTCGCAAATAAAAAGTTCCCAAATGGATGGTTTCTAATTGATATGAAGTTAACAAAGAGATTAATGTACTGTGACATTACAACACCTGTGGGTAATGGCTTTTAGATCTGTTCTCTGGATTATAACGGTGGTCATTATGAAAATGGAAGGTATGTTTCAAGGAGAGTGATTATCTGGTCCTGTATTAAGGTGGGAAGCGTAGAGTAGGATTTAACGGGTTATATTTTTATATTTTTTTGGTGCACTTGACCTCGATTACACCTGATGGTAAGTTTAAGATGAGGTCTACGATCGAACGAGCGAGCCCAGAAGATGCCTGTTCATTCTTGATTTAAAGGCTGACGGGTCTTATGTGGCAGGGAATACAGAAGCCGGCAGAGAGTTACCAGTGAATAGTATTCGTTATGAGTCAACGAATTGCAAGCCCATCGGTTATTTTTGCGGATGTGTACGATGGAATTGCATAATCTGATTCCACCAAGCCTGTTCCATCATCGGAAATCAAGACGAACGGAGATGCGCCATCGTTTTTAATCAACGCCAAGAGCTATTTTAAAAGTATCTATTAAGTTAGGTCTCCGATATCCCACAGATATGCTTTACCAAAAAACTAAAGTTATTACGGTGCGCCAACTGTACATTTTGTCAGTGATACTTAAGTTCCATAAAACTGCAGTGACTGCAATGGTAACTGATCAGCGAGCGCGTAGAAAACCAAAGTGGAATAGACCTCTATGCAAACTTAAGTTTGGTATTCGTGCATTCTCCCGTATTTATATGAGAAAATCAATAGCCAACTGAATTTGGTCTCCATGACCAGGTTTGGCTGTAGGACACACGTAATGTAATGGCTGTTGAGTCTCAACTATATGGAAACAGAAAATCTTTTAATTATGAAGTCCTAACACACACACTATTGCACACATCAACTCACCCTCGCATCATGCAAACCTTGTGCACACCTCATATTGTGTAGTTACCCACCTTAGCTTAATTAATTGATATCCTCCGTTGCATTTGTATCCTTAGATCTAAACCATTTATGTCGAGAGAGACTGGATCCTGTGATACAGGGTATACTAGTGCGGGATCCAGTGTCATATTTAAAAAATTGTAACACAGTAAATAAACGTTATTGTATTGTATTGTATCGTGTCAAGGTAGACATCCAATCCACCCATATGCATAAAACGTTTCGGGTAGACTATCATTGTGATGTTCTTGTATCTGATTATCAGTAATAAACAAGAGATGGAATTTATCAAGATAGGTAGATAGAATATACTTTATTGTACACCAAAATTTAAACATACCTATTTAACAATATAATACTATAACCTATCTATATTAATAAACCTAACCTAACCTACGATTAACGTATAGTAAAATTTAACAATGTTTTCGAGTCGATAGATATACCCCGTAAATAGTTTTAATATAAACGTCTCAAAATATAAAATAAGTTTATAGATCTCTCCCAAATTGGTATAACTTTATTCTTCACCAAAACGATTATAAGGATAGAATCTTTTTTTGCAAGAAAGGAAACCGACTTCAAAAAACCATAAAAGTACTAAAAAGTTAAAAATAATACTATAGCCTACCTAAATTAATAAACATAACCTAACCTACGATTAACCTATAATGAAATTTAACGATTTTTTGTTGAATTTTCAGAAACAGCTTGTCCGATTTCAATAAGATTTTCATGGGACCATTTGGGACCCTTTCCAACAAAGAATAAGAATAAGAAGAATTTTTCAAATCGGTTGGCAAGCGACGGAGTTATGCCCGAACAAACATAAAAAAATATATACAAACATACGAATTGAGAACCTCCTCCTTTTTTAGAAGTCGGTTAAAAACACATTGTTTTTCGACCCTTTGCTTTTTTGTTGCCAGACATCCTTTATTTTAACGGATGTCCTCTTATTCAGACCTAAAAATAGATCTTGGGGATAAGATCAATTTTAGGTCGAATAAGGTAATTTAAAATCTGCAATAGAGGACAATAGTTTGTGCTTTATTTTATGAAAAAGATGATGGCAATTACGTTGAGCTGCATCATTAATGATCATTGTCATCGGTTGCGCGCGATGACGTAACGTAAAAGCAGAACTACAAATAAAATCTAAAATCTTAAACTTGCAATGCAAACCATTTTATCATGTTATTGTCGAAAACGAAGAAGCACTCAAAGATTAATTAGTACTACCTACTTGGCTTCGTTTTACGCTACATTTCGTATTAATAATAACATTGTTTTTTAATTAATACATTTTGCTGTCGATCGCTGCCGACAACTTTTTAAAATATAATATGATTTCCTTTATTTGTATCCTATGTCATTTATTTAATCTTACCAAATCCTCTAAAACATAAAACCGGAGCTGGTAACCCTAGCACTAAGGCAAAGCCAAGATTGATTTTTGTCCAAATCCTGTAAATTAATATTTGCTGCTTTTATTGTATTTTTAGCGGCAATTTGTTTTTATTTCCAGGAAATTGTTTAAAAAATCATACAAAAACACAAAAAAGAAGTAATTTTCATTTAAAATCTTGTTACGGAAACTCAATTTTCTTCAACAATGTCACATTTCTTTTAGCAATCACGTTATTTTGGTTCTATATACAAATGAAAAAGAAAAAATGTTCATTTAAATCAAACAAATTGGAACATTACGAACTTTTAACATTGAATTAGAACAAAATACGAAATCTATGGTTGTACCAAACTATCCTATATGTTACTATAAGTAATGGGCAATAAAAGTCTAAGAATTTCTCACAATTTACTGAACTAGTGATATATATTCCTATCACAGATAACCCATGTCGAAATATTAAGAAAGATTAATACAATCTACATTGAACATTGTAATCTCGACTTTATAATATTCTTAAAAAAGTCTATAATGACTTTTGGCAGTAATTGGTCAAGTATTAGGAAATATCAAGTCTATGTTCAGATAAATTTATATCTTGAGTAATTTGAAATTGAGTTCAAAATAATTTGTATTTGTTTGTTTTTTTTTTTTGACTAATCCCTACTATGTGCACCTAATTAATGTATGTTTGTTCTGAAAACGATATAAATCTATTTTGATGTAACTAAGTGTCCATTTGTTATAGATATATTAAAAAAAATTCGTAAATTGGTCCTATACTGAACCATCTCATCCTTCAGAGTAGGGCACAAATAAATGCCCGGGCTGGTAGCGCGTAGACGCGATCGGCAGTAGCGACCTCTATCGCCCGGCCCTGGTTCCGACCATAGTGCGGAGCGAGAGGGAATAGGATGCAGTCGCCTCCTTCTGCGAAACAGTCATGCTAGCGAAGGAGGAAGCCAAACGCGCGGGGGAGAGGCAACTCTCTTCCTCACGCCCCAGCCGTCGCGGGAGACGCCCCGGGCGTCGGGGATCGCGAGCCGATCTCCGGCCACCATCCGGTATGGACCAGGCCCAGGTCGGCGGCGCGTCGTATTCCACGCGCACCTCAAAGAGCTGTCAACACCAGTGATAGCCCCATAGGGTCATTGCCTGCCGGGGTTTGCAGGAAGGTTCTAACGAGATACCGCGGCCCCGGTACTTTAGGCAGCTGAAGTAATATTGTGGGTTTTTAGTCAGTAGAAGTCTGACACACCCTTCCGCATAACCCAGAGCGGAAGAAATCATTTGACGATTTTCACAAAAGGATAAAAAATAGAGGTTCGGCAGCGCGGCACAAATGTAATGAGCCGTAATCCACCACGCGTTCATTTTGTTAGTTCACCATGTCTTCGGATGTTTGGTCCTAGGATATTTTCATTATTTATAAAATAAAATATGCTGCTTTATTAGGGTTCCGTAGCTGAATGACAAAAAAAAACGGAACCCTTATAGTTTCGTCATGTCTGTCTGTCTGTCCGCCCGTATGTAACAGCCATTTTATAGAAAAACTATTAAGACTACACTGTCTTGTGAAACTTGGTAAGTAGATGGATTCTGTCAACCGCTTTCCGTTTTATAAACAAGAATAAAAAAATATGTAGAATTAAGGGAGAGGGTGAGGAGCCCCTCATACATGGAACTGAAACTGATTTTTTTTTTCATCAAACCTATACTCATTTGTTATCTATATCCTGTCTATATATATAGACAGGTCTTTAAAATTGACGTTGAGGTTTGTAAAACCACTTTTTCATAAATTCAATCGTTTAAAAGATATACGCTTACGGAAAGTGGTAAAATGTGTCCCCCCTCTAACTTTTATAATAGGTAATGGAGTGAAAAATCTAACATAAATATATGCTGTAGATCATAATAAACACTTTCAATGAAAATTGATTTGAACGAGATCGGGTCAGCAGTTTTTGAGATACAGTACATTTTCTAAAACCGTAAATATAACTTTGTATTTCATACAATCACTATATAAAACAAAGTTATTTTGCATGGTTACTAATTACTACTACTACAACCTTTTATGGGCAAGTCTGACTCGCACTCACATGCAATTTCATCGAACACTCCGAAATGTAACCGATAAAAGTAATCAAGCAAAAAAATTTAAAAATGTAATGTTTGTCCTGTATTACATACGTTTTTAAACCGTAGATCCGATTTTTATCATCTGTATATTGAATAGTAAAGTCACAAACTGATACTCGACAGAAAGAAATGTATACTATAAAAAAATTCTATCAAAGAATAATAGTAGGGGTTATAACAAATTCCTGTCTCGTTGACGAATTGTTTTGACTGCTCAAGCTGAAATAAAGAACGTTTATTGGTCTATAAGACCCTTCGCCGTCCAGGGAATTGTTGAATACGCATCAGCGGTACTTATTCCCCTATATTACCTCTTAATTCTTTTGTTTTTTTTTTGCTGTGAGAAATTGTGCTGAGCATAAAAATGATGAGCGAGTTTTATGAGCTTTTGTTTGGTAATAGGCTCGCGTTTGACCTTTAATTCGTAAGCGAAGGCGTGCTGAGCACGAGATCTCGGGTTCGATTCCCGGGGTCGAGCAAAAAGTGCTATTGGCTTTTTCTGTAAGGAATTTCTCAGTAGTAGATACTGATACTCAGATGCATACGGTTAGATTGGAAACCGAACCACCATTTCAATTGAAAAAAAAAAATTACTATTGACTAGCCCTTCGCACGCGACTTTGTCCGCGTAGATATCAAAATAATTTATAGCACTGACTAATAATGCACATTACTACCCATGAAAAAATGTTTATAATTTTATAAGTACTTCTGGAGATTACCCCCTTTTCTCTGGGTGGGTAAATCCTCAAATGACCCCTCCCGCTCTGTGTGGAGCGGAAGGAAGTGTCAGACTTCTACTGACTAAAAACCCACCCTGCTCCTTTTGTTGCCCTTGCATTCCGAGGCCTCGGTGTCTCGTTAGAACATTCCGCAACCCCTTAAGGCTATGGCCCTATAGGGCCCCTTCAATGCTGCTGACTGCTCTTTGAGGCGCGCGCGGAACACGATGTCCTGTTGACTCGTGTCTGATCCTTACCTGACGGTGAGCAACCCCTGCTCGCCGTCCGCAGACCTGCGTCCACGGTGGCCGGAGATCAGCTCGTGATCCCCGTCTCCGCGGCGGCTGGGCTGTGAGGAAGATAACATTCTCTCCCTCACGCGTTCAGCCTCCTCCTTCACTAGCATGACTGCTTCGCAGAAGGAGGCGACTGCATCCCATACCCACCCGCTCTGCATCATGGTCTGAACCAGGGCCGGGTGCGAGAGGTCGCTGTCGCTGATCGCCTCCACGAGGACACGGTGGTGCTCCGCCCAAGCAGGGCATACCTCGACCGTGTGGAGATTACCCACTACATACTAACAAATTTTACTACACGATGACTGACAAATGCTTGCACTGACTAGAGAGGGCTGCGCAAGTACGTGTGGATCATTTTTGTAACAATCATTTCAGATACAAACCTGCATGGTTCACATATTTTTTGCCATACTTAATGAGTTAATGGTCTAGTAGGTTGGTTATGTGTGTTTTTCGCCGATTGGTCAGTTATGAATCACCGGCCTTGGTACAATTATATGGATGTAATACTATAGTATTAAAATAAAGTCCAATCCTAAGGTTTATTGGTCATGGAGCCAGCCTGAATGACAAAATACCACTAAAACTCTAGTCACAGCTAATGCAAACATCTACTCAATAAGTTTATTGCATTCCACAATGGTGACCAAATGCGAGCCCATTATCAATAAAAAAAAATACATTTTATTTAATGTACACCTAGCACATCGTGGTCTTTTTAACCCAAAGATTGACTGGTAGAGAATGCCTTGATGCATTAAGTCCGCCTATTTTAGATATACAATAAATAAACCATATTTTTTAACCGACCAAGCAAAAACAATAATCCTTCGTTTGGTAATTGGTGCGTAGTATTATTCACAACCCTTGGCCCCCCTCCCTTTTCCACCCTTATACAGAATGTGGGTCAATCGCAACCCTTTAATCAAGTCGAATACGAATTGTGGACTTCATTCATTGATAAACATTGTGTGGAGTGAATTTTAAATTGGAATTAAAAACCTTTGATAATATTGTAATTAAGAGCCCAGTTTAGAAAAAAATATATAATTTCTAAGGTTTCGTAGACAGTTTTCCTTGTATTTTAATTCATTAGAATGACGTATGAATTTTTATTACACTTTCACGCATGAAATATTGAACGGATCTATGAAACTTTACAATAATATAGCTTATACATCAGAATATATTTTTTTATCATGGCAAAATGCTTACAAATATTTTTATATTATGTTTCTACATTTCAGAACGATGCTACAAACTTCAGAGGCGAATCTATAATCTCATAGCACATTCTTGTAGGGTGGTAGCTGACGACCAATATAATAACTCGTAACTTCCCGAGTACTCCTTTGTTTTATTTACTTCTTACAATTATTTAACATCTTTGCGTCTTAACTCTTTTGGCGTGTTCACTTACTCTTTCATTCATACGTTCATACGCAATATTTTCTTAATCATTATTATGATGCGTTCTGCGTTAAATATTCATATACAATCTCAGTACTCTCAGTTTTTGGCTCTTGTGATACACGTTGTCCTAGTATAAGAGCCAAGGCAACACCGATGTTTGTACCTAAGTGTGTAATATAAATAATTAAAAAAAAAACGTTTTAAATTGACATTTTGAAAGATTTTCCGGACGAATATTGACTTTCTGGTTGAAGTATGATGATCTGTAAGTATGATCTGTTTTGAAGTTGATAAATTGTATTTTATTCTCAATTTAAATGTATTTATAAAACTAAGTTCATTAACCTCTCCCTGCTATAACCAGGCATTTCCCCATTGTTCAACTTTGCACTTTTTTCTATGCAACATAAAATATTGTGTGTTTTTCTTATGTTATTCCATTTACGCATGCGTGTACACTTCCATATTCTTTTTACTAACTAATAAATAATAATTTAACAACGTTTCAATGGTCACGCGAGGTTTTTGCTTCATAAGCTACGTAACTAGTCATTTCTTATACTTACCGGTCAAGCTATATATTAATTGTTTGTGTTGGTTCAAAGTTGTTGTTTTAATAAGGGTGATAAGTTTTTAAAGGTTTTTCATGTTAGGAGGTGAATTAGTTTGACGTCTTTAGATCGCTACGATTTTGGTGTAATCATAACAGAAAACAAATTAGAACTTAACTACTAAAAAGAGTGATACAATGGGCGGTCTTGTCAACAAAAGTGATATTTTATAGACAGCATTTGGATGGATTTGACACAGAAAGAGAAAGTGAGACGAATAGCACCGTCTCTATTTTACAATGGAATCATGATTGCATTGGTTTGTTGTATACCTGTAGTTATTCTTTTTTGGGGTGGAAATACCATCACATAACTCCTTCCGCTGTGGGTGTGGCTTAAGGGAGTATCAGACTTCTGACTTAAAACCCACCCTGCTCCTTGATTTGCTCTTGAAAGAAAGAAAGAAAGAAAGAAAATAAAATTTATTTGACCCAGATGTAAAGGCACACAATAAATACAAAAAGTAAAACTAAAACTAAAAAAAGTAATTCAATAAAACTAAAACAAAAACTTAATTAAATAAAACAGCTTGGCGTGTGCCTCACGGCTGCTCTTGCGTTCTGAGGCCGCCGTATCTCAGTAAAATATTTCCACAATCTAACGAGATAGTGCGGCCTTGAAACGCAAGGGCAAAAACGTGATGAAAATGGGATCAACTAGAACGTACCCTTATACCCTTTCAAAAAAAAAAAATTTTTTTTAATCGGTCCAGCTATCTCCAAGTATACGGGGAATATAAAAAAAAATATATTACGACGAAATGAGAACCTCCTCCTTGTTTGAAGTCCATTAAAAATGGAATTTCGCTACAATTTGGTTTTGTTGACAGTTAGTAAGCAAAACATTGTAATTAACTAAAAGCTCTAACGCATATAGAGTTCAGGTATACCGTTATTGTATTGTCGAATTGAGGCTTTTTTATCAGGGGAAAAATCATCAAAAGGCTTTTACCACTCTAGGTGGAGCGCAAGAAGATGTCTGACTGCTACGATCTAAAAAGATTGTTGTTGTGTTTACTCGTTTTTCAGTTGCCTTTGCATTACGTTCCCACATCCCCGGCAGGTAATGACCCCATTGGACCCCATTACTGCTGTAGACTGCTCTTTGAGACGCACGTGGATCACGACACACCGCCGACCCTGATCCTTACGGGACGGTGAGCTACTCCTGCTCGCCATCCGCAAGCTCGCGCCCACAGTAGCCGGAAACCGGCTCCCAATCCCCGATGAAGACTTGTCTCTCCCTCACGTGTTCAGATTCCTCCATCGCTAGCTAACTGTTTAACTACTAAAGAAAGCATCTGTATCTCATCCCTCCTCGCCCCGCACTATGCTCTGGACCAGGGCCGGGCGCGAGAGCTCACCGCTGCCGATCGAGGACACGGTGGTGCTCCGCCCAAGTTGGAGTACACCACTTCTGTTTATTCCACCGTGTTCCAGCATGATTCTTACAACTCTATAGAAGGATTAAGATGCTATTATTTATAAGCCTTGTGAAATTTCACTGCAATTTAGAATATACATTATTTATCATGGTCAAATTTAAAAATTATTTTGCCCTACATTTTGACATAAGAAAGGATTGATTGATTGAAGAGAATTGATTATTGCTTTAATGAAGAATATTGATGACTCTCATGGTTTCACACAGGTTATAATTATATAGATATAACATGACTACACCTATCGGAACGCCTAGCTCTAAGAAATTCTTATTTGAAAAGGCCACGAGACTGTTAGCATTGGCATGTTATAAGAGCATTGAAAACAGCGTAAAAAAGCGTAACAAATTTCAAGCATGGTGGCAACGGAATTTCAAACAATGTTTTCAACAGTTTATTACCAAAAATTTGACATTCACAGCCTAATATAATTGAGGTGGTAAAGCCATAAAAATACACTATAAATGTCACATTGTTTTAGCAATAGCAACGCTTATTACACTGTATTATTTTGTAACAGCTGACGCGGTTAAAATAAATATACGCTGTGACAAATTAATGTAATAAGTTTTGTTAGGAACGCCAGCAGTTGTTTTAATATTTTCGTACCAACTGTTATTTGCTGCAACAATGTATGTGGCGTGCGTTTTGATTTGTGGTATTACAACTGGCACCAGTGAGGCTGTTTGCAACATTTTAAATATAGTGCTTTACCGTCGTTGTTCCAGCCCCTTATAGGTAGACTATGTTCTCCTCCGATGACTAATCTATCTGTACGTCATTTCATCAAAATCATTTTTGTATTTTATAAATGAAAGTGTAACAGACAGACAGAGATACTTACACATTTATACAACGTGTAACGGAAACCCTATATCTATCCACAAGGGCTGAAGACAACATCTGGTATGGAGACTCTATGTTTCAGCTCAAAATAAGTGACTCAAAAAATTAATACCAAATTATTAGTTTCATATGTTTCTTGAATGCCAATCATAACAGACCTGTCACAGCACTACGAGGGTTAATAACTTTCCACGTGACTTGGCAATAACACGATAATTCTCTTCGTTCTTCTTAATTTGAAAGATTCGGTCTTTGGGTATCAATGTATTGAAATTTCTAATAAGTTCCACACATGTGGACATAGGATTACAAAACCCTTGCCATATCATTTGTTATCATCCAAAGAAGCTGTGCACTTGATATGTATATACACTTGTAAGTTACACGTTGTAATATTAGTAAGGATACTTTTGAAAATGAATATTTAAATTTTATTAATCTAATGCCCGGGACACGTGAGGCAAGTTGCCTGCAGTAAAATAGACGCCTACTCCATTAGGTAGTGAATTACGATGTTTTAATTTTTAACTAAATATTCAGTTGCGTCTGGCTCGACTACAAGCTGACCGTTGAGGTCGAGTGGTTGAGAAAAGACTTAGCAGATGAGTTTAGACTCTTTGTGGTCACCACCGTAGTGGGAATAGCCTACTTTCTATTACTTTACCTGAAGTTTTTAACATTGCACTTAATCTTTAATTCTTCATAGTTTGGTATCAAAGGACTTTAAACACTATTACCTACAACCAGTGGCGAAGGCTCCATACAACTCGATTCCTACCGGCTTCCCTTGAAATATGGCAAATATTAGTCTATTATTTTTTATATATATATATATATATATGATCGGGGTCAATAGCGGGCTCATTCGTAATAAAAAATATGAATATATAAATAGTTATCTATTATTTTCAATTAAACAAATAATTATTTAAAAGGTTACAAGATTTCGAAGTCAGCCACAGGGCCACAGTTACTGGAATTCACGCATCACACTTGAGCAAGGTAAGCATTTTTTGGTCCGGCTTCCCTTTTATAAAAATTCACCCTTCGCCACTGACTACAACCTATCTTAAAGTTCAAAAGAGAACAGTTATTATCGTTACCTCTCCTCCCAAAATATGTTACCAAGTCGAAACCCGGTCCTTACGCTATATTTTCGAGCGAACATTTACGACTATTTTTTATTATTATACCCGTAATGATTGCGTGTTTCAACCCCGTTACATTTCGTGGGTAGTATGCAAAAGTGGTAGCTTGATTGATTGGCCGAACATTGCAGTGCTAAACAGGCTGTACTCGTATTAACAAAATGTATTTAGTTAAAAAGTTGGCCAAGTGCGAGTCCCACTCGCGCACGAAGAGTTCCGTGCCATTGTCTATAAAAATACCATTGTCTCTAAAAAAAACAAAACACACACATATCACATTTGTTGTATGGGTTTGTATACCCCTTAAATGTTAATTTTAATTACTTTTTAGTATTTCTTGTAATTAGGTACGGCAACAGAAATGAGCAAACAAGCGCAAGCACTCTTCCTCTCTCCAAACTATTTTAAATTTTGTGAAAATTTCAACTGTCAAGCTATCACATTTCATGAGATACAGCCTGGTGACAGACAGTTAGCGAAGCCTTAGTAATAGGGTTCCGTTTTTACCCTTTCGTTCCGAAACCCTAAAAACCAACCACACATAACAATAAAAAATCATAGCAAGTCACCTCTCAAGCGACTTAATTTTTTATTATTTCTTCTTCTTATTTTTTTATTCTTTCTTCTTATATCTTCATTCTTCTTCTCTTGTTCTTCTTTTGTTACTGCCTCGCTGGTTTAGTGCTCGCAAGCACGACTGCTGGGCATGTTGCAATGCATTAAAATATTTTTTATGGATCTGTAAAAGTATCTATCCTATCTGTTCAGTGTCCGGCTAGTGACAGTAGCCCTTACCGGTCATGGATCCTTTAATAAACACCTCTATGTAATAGGAGTCACAGACAGCCCACTCTGCAGAGCCTGCATGGAGGAGTACGAAACAGCAGCACACCTGCTACTGAGCTGCCCTGTAGTTGCGGGTTAAAGGACTAAATACTTCGACAACCCAGGTACCCTCCGATAAATGGAAAGCAAAACAAGGGCGTTGCTCACCTTCCTGGAGGAACTGGAATGGATTGAGTGAAAAGATCCTACCAGGTTACGTAAAATACGCGCATGGTCGTAAATTTGCGGATACCTGCTCGACATACATACATAGATGTATGTATACAAGTTAGGGCGTAGAAAATAGAAAAGCATACCTAATTTTGTAAAATATTAACTTCCTTTTAGTACAGTCGGTTTAAAAGTACGCAAGTTTTGTTGATGAATAATAATTATGGCCATATTTATCTATAACCTTGAAGAAAATTAAGTCGCAATTCATTTATTCAAATTTGTCTACGAATCAGCACTCTTCGAAGTCCAAAAGTACAGACAGACCCGAATAACTTGTTAATTGACTCATTGCAATTCATTTTAAATATTGAAGCAGAGTAACTCCTATAGGATCGAAGAAGTGGTCCGATTAGCCTCTGACGGCTAAAAATGGAAAAGGTTGACAAATCGCTGTGTGAAGATTGGTGGTCGCGATCTTCAGACTTCAGTCATGAAGGGTCGACCTCAGAGATTCGTAAATATTCATATTGTTATCTTGAATTGATTTTTAATATGTCATGATGATTGTGTATGTACAGTTATTCTCTAACTAATTTAGTATTCAGGGCATGTATTCATTCATTCATATTCAACAACAAGCACTTCACTTACGACTGCATCCGCGTGGATTTCAAAATACATAATTTATAGTTCCGAAGATTACCCCTTCCATTCAAACTTAAAAACAAATTTAATATTGGTATAGATAATTTATGCAAACTGTGGTAACCTATTTATAATTGAGTATGCATTACATATCTGATAAGGTACAAAGCTTGTATGTTTTGTTTTATTTTACAGAGGAAAACTGTACTTTTGGAGATTACGTTTTAAATGTAGACATAAATATGATAGTGATCTTTTTCAAGAAGATAAACTATCAGGTTTTATATTATCAGATCATAAAATGAACCAAATATTTCTTACGCAACTAAATGCCAATAATAATTAATATTCCTAAAATCATCATGCGAAATAACACAATGAAATCTTGTCATTTACAAAAAACACAGTGAACTAATTAGTAATCTCAACGACCAGCCACGTCTAAGATGGTGGACCACCACAATAAGGCCTTAATAAATAATAAACCCAACTTAACGTAAACACTACTCTGAAATCCATCCACCATAACTTAAAAGCCAACTGACATAAATTCAAAAGAAAATAATGTACCATAACATTATTTAATCCGAATTAATATCAAACGAGCCGCATAATACTCCACTTTGGCGCCAAAACGCGGCCACATTGAAAATGTTGTCGTGACACAAGTAAATTACCATAAACCACTCTGATTGTATGAATATTTACAAACCGTCGATCTTACGCTTTATTATATTCAAATAAGACAAAATTTCCCTGTAATCTACATTGCACTGCGTTCCTCTAGAGAATACTAAACGACCGAATAACATAACCTGTGTTTACTCAAATTGTTTTAAGTCTCAGAGCTCAACATAAATTGGCCGCCGAATATGCTTTTATAACTGTCGTTAGCATAAAATAATACGTAATGTTTTCTTATATTATTTTACTTCGCATTACAAATTCGTAATAAGAACATGCCGTAAGTTGTTTTATTATTTTGCGTAAAATTAAAACGTCTGGAATAAATTGGTTTGCGTAATTTCAAAATGGATTAAATTTTCAAGGAGCACGATAAAAATGTGACATGATGTATATTCTCGTTTAGACAGAATTAATTTTGAGAAATTAAGACACGGCTGCGTAATAAACGTGAAAGAGCAGATGTTGCTTTTGCCGAAAAATTCTGTGTATATCTTAGACTTTATTTTACTTTGTGTTTCCTTAAATGATAAAGGAAAACTTCCTTTCAGCAGCACGCTACTCTGTACTTGACAGGCGCTGTTTAAGGAGTTTTTACTTTCACTCTTGAATATAAGTAGCTCATGACGTCATTCAGAAATAATATAGCAATAAAAAAGGATTTATTAAAAAAAAAACATTGCCCCATGATATACATTTATCTTTTATATTAAATATATTTACAAACATTGAAATAATAAGTAACTTACAAATATTAATCAACTACATATCTAACAGCATATATAACCCGCGACACGCCGCTCAGTAGACAGCTCAGTCACTGTGCTAATATTGCCGTCTAATTGACAATGGAGGAAATTTTGAAGTTCCGATATTGGGAGAATGTTCTAACGAGGTATGGCAGCCCCGGAACTTCAGACGAACTGAAGTCACAGGGTGGGTTTTGGGCCAGTAGAAGTCTGACACTTCCTTCCATCATTTGATGATTTTATACCGAAAAAACGGAGATAATATAAGATTGATAAGAGAAGATAAGATTGGAAGATAAAAGACTGGTTTTAGAATTAATGATTTGGAGCTAAAGCCTGTCAAATCATACTTTAATGTCAAATCGTAAATACGTTCTCATATCAATATCCATACTTCCATACTCCATACTAATATTACAAATGCGAAATTCTGTCTCTTGCTATTTTTATTGCTAAACTACAGCATCGAAATGGATAAAATCTGGTATGAAAATATAAATTAATATAGGTTTCCATATTCAATTTACGTGAACAATGTCGCGGACAACAGCTAGTAGGTAATTATAATTTATTTATGTATTTAACATTAAAGTATGATTTTATCTTACAGGCTGACTGATTATAAATAAGAAAATCGGTGGTTACTCTCATAGTGTGTCATGTGAAAAATTTTCTTTCGAAAGCTAGAGTAAAGTAATATAAAGTATCAAGTCAGTAAATCTCAGTGATATAAAAAAAAACTGCAACTTGTATTAAGGCGGTTTAAACCGGAACATAGTGTTTTTGAGTCAGACTTGAGCCGAATAAAGCAAATGTATCACATGACTTGAACTGCATGTAATAATAATGAAATTAATTAATTCAGGTAACATTGCACCTTTCGCCATATATTAAAATAATAATAATATATAAAGAAAAAAAAAACAATTAAACAATAAAATTTAAATCCACGGATTCAAACACATCATAACCAAATTACATTATTTAGTCCCTCTCTTTCCTTCTCTTCTCTTTCATAACTTTAAAATACAAATGTCATTATATAAACCAAACTTTACACTTTGAAAGTCTTTTTATTTTATTATTTTCCGATTTTTCGTTAATTAGGTTTTCTATATATAAAACATGATATGCATTTGCTTTAAGCGAACGTATCCGTGATATTTTCAGCAAATTTTATCTGGGCCAGACGTTTCGGAAAAAATGTGCTGTAGCGGGCGGTCAGACAAACAGACCAGTAATCTTATTAGTACCTATTCCGTTTCTTCGTACGAACGTTTAGACCCTATGGAACTGCCTATTTCTATCTATTACACTTTTGTCCTCAAAAAGCGATATTAATAGCAAAATCTCCCACTACCCAAACTATGTATTTACCTCACAAACAAATCAACATCAACTCAAACAGAATAATACCCTCGAATAATTGGGTTTAAATATGAAAGACCCGTAATAAATCTGGTTTTAAAATTACTCTGACCTACCCAATATTGTACTAATTATCATGCAATCAAGGACTGGCAAATAA
Organism: Tholera decimalis; assembly: GCA_943138885.2. NCBI lineage: Eukaryota > Metazoa > Arthropoda > Insecta > Lepidoptera > Noctuidae > Tholera > Tholera decimalis. Next base: position 29,006,344 of record OW964570.2, on the reverse strand, counting down.
AATTATTGGCATACGAATTAAACGGGACGGGACATTATTTCCATTGCGTATTTGCATAATTCCGTCCATCCGTATAATGACGTCGGCGGCATGGCACTTTGTGATTGGTGGCAAATCAAACGGCCAGTGTTATGCAAGAGTGTGGGTCGAAACAAACACACGATCCAACGTTGAATTGTGATACCGTGCGATATTATTTTACACATACATTTATGTCCAATGTCGGATGGTTATGCAATCTCGAGTACATACATAGAATGCAATGTATGCATTTAAACTAAGCTACATTTAAAACGAAAATAATCAAACAAAAAAAAATTTAGTTAGCCTCCAAAACTACACTGGTTTTTGTACAATAACACTTAGACATTTATAGTGTGTCAATCGTTTTTTGTGTGCCTCGTGATTTGAATAGTGAGTTCATATTATGATCCCTTGGTTTCTAACTGGCCAGCTATGATATTTTTTTTTTATTGATATTGGGCTTTAGACCACCATTTCACCTGATGGTAGGTAATGATGTGGTCGAAGATGGAACACGCTTACCTAAAAGTAACCTACATATTCACTCTTAACTTAAAGACCCCTAGGTTAGATATTAATTTTACTAGGGTACTCGTAGAATACAATTTTAAAAATTAAATTGAATGATAAAATTTTCACATATGTTTTGTACTTAACTGTTTTTAGGGTTCCGTAGCCGAATGGCAAAAAACGGAACCCTTATAGTTTCGACATGTCTGTCCGTCTGTCTGTCTGTCCGTCCGTCCGTATGTCACAGCCATTTTATTCCGAAACTATTAAGACTATACTAGTAAAACTTGGTAGGTAGATGTATTCTGTGAACCGCTTTCCGATTTTAAGAGACAATTTAAAAAAAAAATATTTAAAATAAAGGGGGCTCCCCATACATGGAACTGAAACAGAAAATATTTTTTTTCATGAAACCTATACGTGTGTGGTATTTATAGACAGGTCTTTAAAAATGAAATTAAGGTTTCTACAATGACTTTTTCATAAAGTTAATCGTTTAAAAGATATACGCTTCCAAAGTGGTAAAATGTGTGTCCCCCCCTCTAACTTCTATAATAACGAAGTGAAAAATCTATAAAAACCATATGTTGTAGATCTTAATGTAAACTTTCAACCAAAATTGGTTTGAACGAGATCGAGTCAGCAGTTTTTGAGATACAGTATATTTTCTAAAACCCCAAATATAACTTTGTAATTCATACAAATACTATGAAAAACAAAGTTATTTGGCGTAGTTGTAAAAATTGTAAATAAGCTAGTTTTAAGAAATTTGTAAGGTTTTTTGTTTTTTTTTTTTCAAATATATATATTAAGTATGTTATATTTATTATAGTTACTACGGAACCCTTCATGGGCGAGTCCGACTCGCACTTGGCCAATTTTTTTTATCTAATGTTAAATTAAATTTATGTTTTATTATTTATTATTGAATGCTGCGTCATTAAACGACGAGTAAATAACTATTTAAACTTAAAATAGCATACAAGTGAACTGTACAATGTTCTTTTGAGAAAATAGAGAATATTTAAACCTATATACGCAACGTAACGTTGATATGCGATGTCATGTTTATATGCGTTCTCGTGTTTATATGCGATGTAGTGCCTAAATGCAATTCAGTACCCATAATATGCAATGGCATATCGTTGAAAACTCTTAAGGTGACGATATGGCGTGAAAACTTGCAAAGCAACCCAGTTTTCATGATTAAACATCAAAAAATGTCGCGACATTGAATTGACGAGGGTCAATTTAATATCTCTACATGCAGAACGTTGTCTCATGTAACCTTTTTTTGTTTATTACGTATTACTTCGTTGGCGGGTCCTTAATATGTAAGCCTATATTAAATAATCTCCTATTTCATCCCTTTAGAGGTTGATTTTAAAAAGAAGTAGGCTATGTTTGAACTTTTTTTCGGGTGCGAAAATCATCAATGATTTCTCCCGCACTGGGTGGAGCGGAAGGGAGTGTCAGACTTCTACTGACTAAAAACCCACCGTGTTACTTCAGCTGCCTTTAAGTTCCGAACCGCGGTATCTAGTTAGAACATTTCTGCAACGCCGGACCCTCGTTTACCCCCGGGTCTTAAACTATTTTCATTCCAAATTTTATCCAAATCAGTGGTGTGGTTGAGTCGTGAAAGCGTAACAGACATACAGACTCGCATTTGTAATATTAGTATGGATTTTTATATAGTTTATAACAGCAGTAGTGGCTCAGAGGTTACAGGTCGGACTAAGGCCGTGTTCAAACCAAACTGACTGTCAGCCGCCGAAAGTGAGCGAATGTTACGTAGTTTATTGTATTTCTATACATATTCACTTTTTCGTTCACATCTAACCGACGATACGTTATTACGCTATGCGTAGACGCTGACATTCGGCGGCCGATTAATATAGCGTGTCACTACGCTCCGCGGACGCTGATTGGCTACGTAGCTAAACGTAGCTGAACGTATACAAGCCCACTGTTTTGTTCACACCATTGGCGTATTGTAACTATTGTAAGCTATAGCATATTGCCAGCATACTGTGAACGAAAAATACCGTTTATTTTCACGTTTACACTGGGGCTCACAGTGAGCCTGCTCACATTCGGCGGCTGACAGTTAGTTTGGTTTGAACACGGCCTTACGAGTTGTAGTTGTACAACTCACTAGTTGAAACTTAGTCTGGCGCATTACTTTAGGTAATTTATTATGGCCACTGCTCTCAAAACGGTGAAGAATGACATCGTGTGAAAACCGTTAAGTCGTAGAAGCAAAAGTTCAAAGATTACTAACTAATCACTGACTTCCACTGGCTCACGTGGTAGATTAGGATCCATTCTCTCTCATAAAGAGGGAAAGGGCTGTAATTCAGGCCAAGGCCTTTGTCCCGGCAGTGGGAACATGATAGGCTAAATTATTATTTTTTATTATACATCTTCTTCTACGCCGTTTCACTCTTGGCAGAGTGGTTGTGGTCGTTATTTCTGTTGAGTGACCCGCCTCACAATGCGCCGCCACTCGTCTCTTGCAGCAGCCGTTCTGTTACATTTGTACACTTATCTGATCTGTCCATCACATCGGTGACTACATTCGTGCACTGGGTCACCGAGACCAGCCCTTATCTGATCTGTCCATCTCATCGGTGACTACATTCGTGCACTGGGTCACCGAGAGCAACCCTTTTCTGGTCTGTCCATCTCATCGGTGACTACATTCGTGCACTGGGTCACCGAGACCAGCCCTTATCTGATCTGTCCACCTCATCGGTGACCTTCCGCGCGGCATCATGGCTTCCACTCGACCCTGTACGACTAGGCGCTCAATCGAGTCGTGGATTCTCCTCGAAATGTGCCCAAAGAAAGTGAGGATGCGAGCCTGGACTACGAAAGAGAGGCGGTCCTTGATGTCGAGTTCTTGGAGTTTAAAAGCATTTGTACGGAATTCCGTTCAGGATACACCGAGCATTCTTCTCCAGCATCACATTTCCAAAGCCTCTATCCTCTGCTTCTCACTGTCCCGAAAAGTCCACGTCATTATTATACATATTATATGTATATTACTCTTATATTATATTATCGAGTTACGACACGATTACGTTACGCGGCACGACGCCAAATCGTACTTTATAAACGAGCTTTTGCGTTTGTTCCGCTTAATTTTATTTTGTACATCGCGATTGATTTTTAATGCAAATTAAGTATTCGTTTTATTAACTTGGATTAGTGGTATGGTTATTAAAGATTATTCAGTTCGGGAGTGAAAGCGCTTTCACTATTTTGACACTAACTGCTGTTCACGGCTCTGGTCACGTGTTATTAATGCTTCTCCTTTCAACATTACTAGTATTCGTGCGGGGCTTCGTTCCCGTGGAAATTAAAAACATAACCCTACTTCTTTTGCACACGGGTAAAAAGCTTATAACGTTCCTCAAGCTTAAAGCTATTTTTATACCAAATTCCATTCAAATCGATCCAGAACTTTCAAAGATTAGCGCGTTTAAATAAACAAACTTTTCCGCTTTATAACATTAATATACAACGTGTAATTTAAAGGGTATATATATACATACCAAGTGCACGGTTTCTTTGGATGATAACAAATGATATAGCAAGGGTTTTTTAATCCTATGTCAACACGAGTGGAACTTATTAGAAATTTCAATACTTAATACCAGAGACCGAAATTTTTAAATTAAGAAGAACGAACAGAATTATCATGTTATTGGCAAGTGACGTGAAAGTTATTGACCCTTGTAGTGCTGTGACACGTTTGTTATGATTGGTATTCAAGAAATATATGAAACCGATAATTTGGTATCAATTCTTTGAGTCACTTATTTATAGCTGAAACTGTGCATAGAGACTCCATACCAGATGTTGTCTTCAGCCCTTTTGGATAGATATGGGGTTTCCGTTACACGTTGTAGATAGCCTACGTGTTACTCTATACTTTTTTGTGCACTGCGATGATATAAGTAGTATGAAATGAAAGGGTTTGCTGAAATGAAGAAGAAAAGAATAAAATGTTTGCTTTTTTATTTTTATTTTATTAAATTATTTAGATTTAGCTGATGCTAGAAAATGATTTTATTTGTTGCGCGACAGGTTATGACTGTGTTAAGTTGACCTTATTGAGTTTTATGTCTTTTTTGTCACTTTTTAGGGTTCCGTTGCTGAATGGCAAAAAATGGAACACTTTTAGTTTCGTCATGTCGATTTGTCTGTCTGTCCGTCCGTCCGTATATTACAGCCATTTTATTCAGAAACTATTTTCTAAAATCGCAAATATTACTTTGTATTTCATACAAACACTATGAAAACAAAGTTGTTTTTCGTAGTTACTACGGAACCCTTCATGGGCGAGTTTGACTCGCAATTGGCCAATTTTTTTATACATACATTTGAATGTAAGGTAACCCAGTGGCCAAAATCCTACTATAATTAAAATTATTTCCAATTTATTAAAAAAATATATCTCCCTGCACCACTTCTCCACAAAAACTTTGCCAAACTATGGCAAATCTACACAACGAGAATTGGTCTGACGCTGGTTTTCAACAAAACCTTAAGTTGATTGTAGGGATGCAAATCACTTTCGTTAGGTTTTTTTTTATTTATTTCTTAAATAAGAGAACTTGTAAATAAGAGAGCAATGTGGAATTCACATTACTAGTAATCTTGTTAACTCTTCCAACTAAGTTATATAAGCTTATGTCTATGGTTCAATTAATTGAAAAAGAGTGAGACAAAAAATATGGTTTTATGAAATTTCGACAACTGGGCGACCTCTAAGTTCCTTTTTATTAGCAAAGTAAGAACTCAGACTAAACTATTTTTACGTTTGTCTTTCGTTATATTTATTTTAAAAGTGACTCGATGGGATTCACACGAAAACCAGGATGTTCAAAATTCATATTCGCCCTATGAAACCCAAAAACCGTCCTGCATCAACCGTTGAAAAACAACGAACTAGAACCAAAGCCTTAAATCCTTATTTAATAATATTATCTATTGAACACCGCAAATTAATGAAATTATTAATTAATATTCCATTTTAATTGAAACCCATTGAAACGCATTAATTTATTACTTGGGCCGCTTTGATTGGCGATTAATGACAGTAATTGAAGCAATTAGTCAAAAGAGCATTTTGCTGAGGACTTGTTGTAATTAATATTAATTTTTGATGAATTTAAGTAGATTTAACTTAATACCTGAGTGATATTTTATGTAGGGTCGCCTTTATTATTCTCGCCTTTTTTATTATTGATAATAGGCTCGCGTTTGACTACCATCTCAAGTAATGGTAATGTTGATGTGGTATTCTTTTCTATGTTTTTCGTTAACAATCGATTAGACTGCAATGAAACTTTGGAGGGTGTTATGAGAAATGCCGTGGTGGCGGGAATGTTCTAACGAGATACCGCCAGTCTATAGAAGTTACACAGAGCAGGAGGAGTCATTTGATGTTTTTCCCACCGAACGAAAAGGGTGTTATTTTTGTTATGAAAAGAGTTACCATGGAGTTTCTTGTCAGTTTCTTTCTTTCTTGTCAGTTATTTTCTATAAGACACGACCATAAAAAAAAATGTTTGACGTATGAGCGCGTTCTTGACCCTGGTCACACCTGATGATAAGCGTTAGATGAGGTCTACGATAGAACGAGCGAGCTCAGAAGATGCCTGTTCATTCTTGCTTTGAAGGCAGAATTCAAACCGTGCACTAGCTACTTCTGTTTTATAAGTGCCCATGTAGGCCTATGTGAAATAAATTATTTTGATTTTGATTATGAAGTGCTTAAAGGGTTTTTGGATCAAAAAAGAGACTGTAATGATTATTTCGATATTAAATATACTTTAGCAACGCCATTCGCGCAGCCAATAATTGCTGCTTTAAAATCGAAAGCACAAAAGAAACGTGAGTACAGACAGCGTATCGCAGCATCTAGAACTCCTGCTCAGGCGGCTGCTGCGAGAAAATAAAAAAACGAAAGACAACGCAACAACAGATTACGCCAAGCTGCTAACTTGGCTATTGCCAGTGGTTCTCTTGAAGCGACAACTACATCTTCATCTCGTTCTGGGGCAGAGTCGAACAATGTAACAACAAAATATCTATCAAACAAATAAAATTAAAATTTTCTTTTGAAAAATGCAACCATTCCATCAGTATTTTCTTATGACGTTGTCACGTTCAACTATCGTCAGTAAACCGACTTTACAGACAACCAATTATATTTTTATTATTTTTTTTATTATTATTATTACAGGAATTCACAATTTGATAGTGTAGGAAAGAAAAACATATTTTTGTACAATTCAATTTCATCATGATAATATGATAATCTGGCAACTGCAGCAACTGGCAATGTCTCTGTTTTGGTGGGGAGCAGACGGAGTCTCGCTCGATCATCAAGAGGCACTTGTAACCATCTAGAGTCGATTAGTGGAGATATTTTAAAATCTGTTTTATTGGTAGGTACGTATCAAACCAAGGAATTCTATGGTGTCCATAACTCAAAAATCGAGATTTTTGAATTAGCTCCCGTTAGATCTATCTAACCTTGAAAATGAATCCATCCCGCTATTATTATTTAGCCACAAGCACCTCTACTCACTAGTGTTCATTTACGTATAGATAAAAACCGGCCAAGTGCGACTCGGACTCGCGCACGTAGGGTTCCGTACCATTATCTATAAAAACGCCAAAAAAATAATGTCTGTTGTATGGGATATGACACAAGACAAAGGTGCCGTTTTACTCTTTGGAACTCTAAAATAACCCTTCATAATTATGCACTACCTCAAACAAAATATTTCTGCAAAAAAGTTCTGAAATTAAATTATTTGTAGCTAACAACACATAAATAATATAAACTCTCTATTATTTCATTCGGTGGAATTGGGAATTGGAGCGAAATTAATTGCTATTGAATCGCGGTTAGTTTCACAAAATAACTATCCAATTTGATTTGAAAATATTTTTTATATTTTTTTTATTTTCTACTCCAATAAATACGCAGTTATGGGTGCTTGTTATAAATTGTCAGTCTAGTCCAGTTTAGTTATTGCTACGAATTGTAGATCCATAAAAAAAGCGAATTTAATAAAGCTTGTTCAATCCCAAAATAACTATTCAACTGGCTTAGAAACTAAGGAAATTAGTTTGAAAAATAAAACAGCGCAGGACTAGAAAAAAACGTTTTCCTTTCCTTATGAAGCAACAGATGAAGCAACTAGTCAGTAGAAGTCCGATGCTCTTCCGCTGCACCCAGAAAGGGGGTGAAAATCATCAAATTACACCTTCATTTGATGATTTCCCCCGAAAAAAATGGGTCATTAAGTAAGCTAAATTTGATTTCAGCATACATATGTACTCCGGCCGTTGGTTCTAGTAAAGCTCTTACGTAAAAACTACATAATACACTACTAAACACAAAATGCAAAAGACAATGATCTCCACGTTCCATTAAAATATCAAAATTGAAAATACCCACCATCAAACACAAACAAAATAACGCTACCAACTTTCCAACCAACCTATTTTCCGGCAAAACTCATTCAGATTCCGACGTTACCGAGGGAATCTTAGGGCCTTTGCACACGACGACTTTTTTAATGCGCAACCCTCTTAGCAGGTCATATGTGTTTGTATAGATAGACTATAGACTGCCTCGTTGGTCCATTGGACGCAAGCGCAACTGCCGAACATGAAGCCCCGGGTTTGATTTCCGGGTCGGGCACTTAGGTTTTTCTGTAAGGAATTTCGCAGTAGTAGCCTGAAGTTTGGAAGATTGTGGTGATACCCCCATGCCTCAGAAAGCACCTTAAGTGGTTTCTCCCGGCCGTCATTTGAATATCTTTGACAGTGTTTACGGGTAGTCAGAAGCCAGTGAATCTGACACTCCTAAACGCGGGTCGCGGTGCTCTCAGTACTGCGAGCCGAGTCTCGTTGGTGCGCATGTTTGTGTGAGTGTGCCGTTTCGAGCGTTTGTAGGTAGTTTCCGTACTGTCTGTCCATATTTTTATACTGTGCTAGTAATCAGCTAAATCGGGTTAGACTATGTAGAAGCCGACCCTAACATACTCTGGCAAAGGCTGAGCACATAATGTAACGTCGTGTGCAAAGGCCCTAAGTCTCGGTACCAAGAGCTCATGAAACAACAAATAGATGCGAAGTGCGTACTGTATCTGAACTAGCAACTCTATAGATACCTCGCAAAACTTCTGGAAAGTTCGCCGCGGCTTGTGATCTTGTATTCATATTGATATTGTTGGATGACGCTTAGAAATGAGTTTTTAAGGTTGGATGGAGATGCTGCTTTGAGTTTTAGTCTTTAATTTGATACGTTTTCGAAGTCAATACGGTCTTTATAGATTTACTTCAACTGATATGTGGTTGAGATATTCTCAAAGTATTTCGTACAATGGATGAACCGATTTTAATGAACTTAATACGTATGCGCAAGATATCTTAGTCTAAAAGTTTATTTAATATTGAAAACTTATTCACAAGTTAAGGTTAGAGTGAAAGATCTACAATTTTCCAAGCAGAAAATCACAGTTTCTCACTCAACTCTGCATAAACCAACGAAATCAAATTGTAATTATGCAACTTCTATCCATAAACAATGTCTAATTATGGATCAATTAGGTAAGAACGGTTTCAAAAAATGTTTCGCTGTTTCGTGCAAAAATGGAAGCAAAATAACTTGAAAATTGTTTTTCCACAATCGGCTCCTTAAACAGTTTTAATGTTGTACGTCAATAACACACCGCCACAATCTAGTATCTGGTTAACACAATACACTTTGTTTTTTCTGGGTGGGAAAATCATCGAATGACTTCTCCCGCTCTGGGTGGAGCAGAAGGGAGTGTCAGACTTCTACTGACTAAAAACCCACCCTGTTTTTTCAGCTATCCTTAAGTCACGGGGCCGCGGTTTTTTCTTTTTTTATTACAAAGAAGCCCGCTTTTGACCTCAATCACACCTGATGGTAAGTGTAAGATGAGGTCTACGATCGAACGAGCGAGCCCAGAAAATGCCTATTCACTCATGCTTTAAAGGCTGACAGGTCATATGTGGCAGGGAACACAGAAGCCGGCAGAGAGTTCCACACCTTGGCTATGCGCACAAAAAATGTTGAAGAAAAGCGCTTAGTACGACAAGATAGTATATCGACCAAGTGAGGATGGTATCCTGCAGTACGTCTGGTAGACCAGTAGTAAAAGGGGGATGAAGGGATTAGGTCGTGGAGCTCCTGCGCACACTCCCCGAAGTATAGTGAGCCAGGCTGTGAAGCTTGCCTGCCAGAACCTTGTCACCTATGAGCCTTGTAGCTCTGCGTTCGATCAAGTCAAGTGCAGCTAGAACCTTCCCACAATACAGCCAAAACACAATGCCCCTAGGCAAGACTGGTAGGTAACAGACTTTCTAGCTTTAGACTACCCGTAACCACTGTTAAAAATATGTAAATGACAGCCAGGACCAATTAGCGCAGGAGCTGCATAACCTGATTCCTCCATCTCCCTTTCACTACCGGTCTACCAGACGCACGGCTGGGTACCACCCACACTTGGTTGATATACCGTCTTGTACCAAGCGCTTCTCCTCCACATTTATTGTGCGCACAGCCAAGCTGTGGAATTCTCTGCCGGCTTCTGTGTTCCCTGCCACTTATGACCTTTTAGCCTTTAAAGCACGAGTAAATAGGCATCTGGGCTCGCTCGTCCCATCTTAGACCTCATCTATCGCTTACCATCAGGCGAGATCGAGGTCAGGAGTGGGCCCATAAGTAATAAAAAAAAAAAAATTACGGCTTCGTTAAGCTGTAATTTTTTTTTTTAGCACGTTTGCTTTCCGAGGTGCACGGAGGAATCTCAACATATTGTAATCCAAATGTCCTTACTTTGGTATTGTTCGTCAAATTGTTGAGCTCCTTAAGTTCTAAGTTGAGCTACACGATAACTGACAAATGCTTGCACGCTCTGGACAGGTCCGCTCAAAGGACATCAGCCACTTTGTATGGCGTTTGGGCTTGAACATGAACGTAAATATATTGCACTATTTTTGATTTTATTGAGTGGCTTACAGTACAAATAAAACATAAAGATAAGAAGTTTTGTATCAAATTGATTAATATAATACAAAAAAACTTCAATACTTTAAAATAAATCGTTTATTTGTAAAAGTTTCTTATGTTAATAAAACATGGTCTAAAAACTGATCAGATGGAGTTACATTTTCATACCTTGCCCAACTTAAATACCATATCACAGACATGATATGAGCGCAGCAACGTACAGTCCTTCAGCCGACGTTTTTAATATTATTTATTTTGACACTCCAGAATAGAAGCCCATGTTCACTAAATATTATTACTAAATTATTTATGAATTCTTTTTTCCCAATACGGCTGTTTGCGGTTACGGCCCATTTTGGTTGATGTCCTTTGCGTGGTTTTCTCAAAAATAATACCACAGACATGAACCTACATGCTTCTCGTATATAAATACAAATTGTCTGGACTTTAAAGGAGACTTTGACCTCTGAGTTTGTTTCGGTGTTTCTTCTCAGAGTAGTTAGTTAGGAAATACCGGCCTCATCTAGCTAAATTAAACTTAATACGCAAAAAAACATGACGTATAAAGTGTTATTTATAACCAATTTACAAATAAATATATCATTTCATTTCATTAAGATAGTCACCTATCCGGAAACTGACCTTGACAAGCCTTGCTTAACGCCACGATGTGCGGCAGTTATTTTTAGCCATTAGTTCTTTTAGTTCATAAAAAGATGTATAGGAAAATTATCAAATAACTCCTCCCAATCCGGGGCTGCGGTATCTCGTTACAACATTCCTGCAACCCCAGCAGGTAATAAATACGACGCGCGCCGTTGACTCAAGATATATATCTTATGGTATCATTTTTTCTAAACAAGATCAAAATCATACAAATCCGTTTTTCCGTTGATCCGTGATGATGGTTGGTTTACATTAATAAGATTAAAAAATTTTGCAAAAAATAGAACCGACTTCCATACACTACAAAGGCAAAAATAACATTCGTTTCGGTGTCATTTGTTTTGTATTTTCTTTTATTTTTTTGACACCGCCTTCCGAAATTAAAGTTATTTTTGCCTTTGTAATGTTTTTATATGGAAGTCGGTTCTATTTTTTGCAAAAAAAAAATTTTCTTTCGCTTTTTAGTGGGTCGGTTTGCAATTTATCTAGTTACAAAAGCCAAAATGTCAACTAGGTACTTATCACTTTTTACAAAATATTGCTTTTCCTGGTGCAGAGCCGTTAATTTTTGAAGAGTTCTCCTGGTACATCACCATCAGCTCTACTTCACCATATGCATTGTGTCGAGCATAAAGTGCTTAACATCTATATTCAAATAATCTAATCGCAAACCACGAAATACTTATTATTGAGTGGTTTCGGTGGCCATCTGGGGTCTTCGTCATCAGTTCCACTTCCTCAAATGGTGCTTTTCGAGAGCAACTGCATAAGAAATACCCAAAACGCTATAGGTGTGCCTATAATATTTGAAGAGTTCCCTCGATTTCTCCATGATCCCATCATCAGATCCAAACGCAATGACAATGGGACCAACTAGAAAGTATACCCTTTCAAACAAAAAAAAATTCCAAATCGGTTCAGCCATCTGCGAGTAATAGGGTAACATACATAAAAAAAATAAGTTCAAGACGAATTGAGAACCTCCTCCTTTTTTTGAAGTCGGTTTAAAATCGCTTACTTGCATAATCAAGTAAGCGATTTTTTTATGCTTCTGAAAGGTAGGCGCCTTATAAATGAAAACTTATGGTGCGAAGACTCATTTTGAATTCTGAGTATGTATCACGTGCCAAGTTAAGAAGTGCCTGAATCGATAAAAGGTCGGATTATTGGAAGACTGTCTTTTGTCAAGATCTACCTTTCAGCCGATTTATGTTAGGATTACTTTAGGTTTTTCACAAACTTTATTCGAAAATCTATTGAAAATCTAGCCAGCCTGATTACCTACCCTTCGCTTTTGACATACTGCTACACTCATAAACAGTAATACGAGACGCACCCGCTGATAACCGCGCGAACAATGCACAAAATGCACAAAGCAATATTATTGTAAATACTTCTAATTATATAATATAAACAGCTATACGAGACACACGTGGCACTCACACAATGAACAGTTACTGTGTAAACACTACTAAAATATATAAACATTTCTAGTTTTTAAATTTTAATAAAGACATTCACATTCATTACTGCGACTTCACGCTTGTCATTGCTCTTCCTGTCTCAATCTCCAAAGTATTGCGTGTTAATTCAATCTCTAAATTAAATCCTTAAACGTAATTCCTAAAATATAATCTCTAAAGTTAGTGCCTAAATATAATCTCCGATAAAACTTTAAAGCAAAGCACCAAAAAAATATGAAAAATAGCTGAGAAATAACTTCGTACCGGCATTTTTTTCCATTCACTCACCTTTTAAACCTTCCCTGTATGAGAGGAAACATAAAACATATAGAATTAATGAAATTGGTCCAGCCGTTTTCAAATTGGTACAGACGCCAGCACATCAAGCTACAACAATCTGTCAAATTTCTTTAATAGATTTTCAACTTTATTATTAAATATATTAGGTTCAAGGTTGACTGAGAAATTTTGACAGTTTCGGGTAGCTTCATGTGCTGGCGTCTGTACCTCGTTGATCAAGTGGTCTCAAGCACGAGTGCTGAGCGTAAGTTCTCGGGTTCCCGGGTCAGGCAAAATGTGATATTGGATTTTTCTATAAGGCTCAATTTACACTGCCGCGGAATGGAATGGAATGAAAGCGTCAATTTCACCTCATAACACGAGAAGTAGCACGAATTCGCATTCCAGCGTATTTGCGTGACTGCGCCTTGCTTGCTTGGCACCGCACTGCTATGACCGAAACAAAAAAGTGTTATTAGGTTTTTCTGTAAGAAATTCCTCAGTAGTAATCCGGAGTTTGGTAGTTGGTAGTGCGATATCCCCGAGCCTCTGAAAGTTGGTTAAGCTATTGGTCATGGCTATCATCTGGACATCTTTCTCAGTCGTTACGGATTGTCAGAAGCCAGAAAATCTGACACTCGTCTGGCCAAAGGTTATCGTGGTACCCAGTGACTGGTTTGTAAAGGCCAGATAGATAGTCGCTCTATGTAAAACACTAAAACTCCGCTACACCCGGTTAGACTAGAAGCTGACCTTAACATAGTTAGGAAATGGCTAAACAAATAATGATGACCTATTCATTATCCTACTTCCATACTTCCTACTTCCCATCCTTCCTACTAATATTATAAATGTGAAAGTTTGTGAGGATGGATGGATGTTTGTTACTCTTTCACGCAAAAACTACTGAACGGATCTGAATGAAATTTGGTAAGTAGATAGTTGACATACTGGAATAACACATAGGCTACTTTTTATCCCCAAATTCCCATGGAATCGGGATTCTCGCGGGAAAAGCTTTCCACGCGTACGAAGTCGCGGGCAGAAGCTAGTACAATATATTAATCAATTATTAAAAAGAGGTTTATTGAGACTTATATAAGATGTATATATTCATACACGAAATATTTTAAGGGATATACCTATAGCTGGTAAAGAAACCATAGCAACAAAAAAAATTAACTAGGTATATTATTTAAAAAATTAAATAATTTAATATTTCTTGACACACGTAGTAAATACTGGTTGGTTCCTTCTTATTTTTTGACATCCAATACGCCAGATTAGCCGGCGGCGGTAGTATTTGAGACGGTGTGCGGCTTTTATGATAATTAAAGAGAATTTTTCTCTTTTATATCATATGAAAATTATAATGATTACGTAAAATAAAAAACATTGCGATTAATTTTGATCGTGTTTATAGTTTCTTTACCAACTATAAATACGTCTCCAAAAATATTTCATGTATGAATAGATACACCTTATATAAGTATTTCAAGTTTTCTTAACTAAAAGTATCCAAAAGCCACTTGAGCAACAAAATTAGGGGCCACTTTCGAAACTAGAAGCAAGTAAGCAAACAAATTGTTTAAGTTTATAGTTAAAAATACTTTAATTACCTCACCCGTCTTGAACTGGTAACATCTGTTTCTAACGTCAGACCAACTTTGATTAATTTCGATACGACGAATTCTTAGGGTTGGCGGAGACAGAATCAATTTGCTTGAACAGTCTTTACCCGACTGGAATAAGATTAGGGTAAGGGGTTAGGGAACCAGATGTGTCGAATACTGCTGATACATATATATATACGTCATGCACGTACTGCAACCTTACGATGTCCCCCAGTTCCCGTTAATTTGTTTGCTAAAGGATTCTAAGATGTAATATGATAGAGAGCTTCTTAAAGTGAAAAAACACAGGTCCAGTTATAAGTCATAAACTTTAATATTTTTATTATTATAATTACAATATAATATTCCGCTTCTGCTTGCTTCTGGCTTCTGCCCGTAACTTCGTTTGCGTGAAAGGGTTTTGCCACTGCCATGTTATACCAGGTTGAAAAAAGTAACCTATGTGTTATTCCTATGTCAGCAACAATATAATAACTATACTTTATCAATAAACTTCTAGCTAGTATTCACAATATTATAGTATTTACACTACATTATCCACATGTTAATATACAATACTTGATTATAAGGAGCCAGTAGTTTGGCATGACATAAAAGATAAAGCTCGTTAAAGAAATTCTTCATAAGATTCGTACTTTTGTGCTACATTGTCAATGACATCGACACAAAACAATGGTTTTCCATCATTTGAGGTTTTGGTCACCATAAGGTTCAGTTGAAAACCAGTGTCAGGCTAAGTTTATAAAACACTAGTGTCACATTTGTAACACCACTAAAGATTTAGAAAATGTAATTCAGAGAAAATTATACAAACAAATAAAATTTATAAAAAAAGTGATCGTTCGAGTGTTATGCCACTCTGTCTGCGCTGAGCCTTAAATGACCTAGAAAATGTTAGCTTTGATTGAAAATATTGGCAGTTGTTTTAAGTCGTTTTGAAATGAATGAGTTAATAAAAGATTTTGTTTCAATTAAAGTTAGGTACCACTCCCCACTCTCACTATAATTATAATTTCTTATTTTAATGTTTTGTGGGTAGAGCTTGCATATCCTTATTAATATTATAAATGCGAAAGTAACTCTGTCTATCTGTGTGTTACGCAATCACGCCTAAACTACTGAACCGATTTTAATGAAATTTGGTACGGACCTAGCCTGGAGCCTGAGAAAGGACATAGGCTGCTTTTTAATGTGAAAAAGGGCTTTATAGGGTTGAAATAGGGGCTGAAAGTTTGTATGGAAATTACGTCATTTTTAAAGCTAGAAATTGAAACTTATGTTTTAGACTTTTGTAAAGATTTTTTTTTTCAAAATAATTAAAAATGCTGCCGAAAGTCAATATTCCGCGCGGACGAAGTCGCGCGCTCAGCTAGTAATATTATAAATAGTACTCTCGCGGGGCTTCGCTCCCGTGGATTCTATCACGGTAAAAACATAACTCTCCTTTTTTGCAGTCGGGTAAAAAGTAGCCTATAACCTTCCTCAAGCTTCAAGCTACTTCCATACCAAATTTCATCCAAATCCACCCAGTACTTTCGAAGATTAGCGCGTTCAAGCAAACAAACAAACAAACTAACAAACTTTTCCGCTTTATAATATTAGTATAGATGCGAAAATTTCTAATGATGGATGGATGTTTATTACCCTTTTAGTCAAAAACTACAGATCCGCTGAATGAAATTTGGTGTGTATAGATAGTTTAAATCCTGGAATAATTTTGAAATCACATCTAGACGTTTTGATTTTATTTATATTTATCTAAGATGTATACATAAATACTATGACTTTAGAGTGCAAGCCATAACATCTAAATTACGAGCAGTTAGCATTCCAATTTATTTACTTTCATTGAAGAACTCAGTACAACAAATTTACTCTAATTCTGCCAATTCGGTATTGGACAACTGCAGTAGTAAACCTTTTTACTGTCGCCTTGGGTCTCGTTTTATACCGTAAGGGTTTGGTGTGAATAATAAAAAGAAAGTATTTTAGGGTAGGTGTTTTTTCTTAATCTAAACTCTGTGCATATTGAGTAAGTAGGTACTGTATATGCGAGCTGGTTGACAATGAATTTTAGCATCATCCACATACTTGTTATTAAACTCTCCTTTCATGATTCACTTTAATGGGAATGACGATCAACCGAGGCACGTGTCCCATTGGTGGTCCTTCCCATTATTCCCATTAAGCTAGTTTAAAAAAAAGATTACTAGTAATGTGTGTAGATTTCACATTACTAGCAATCTTGTTAACCCCTCCGACTAAGCTAAATATGCTTGTGTCTGGAGTGGGTTCACGTCAATAGTGTAATGGGTGGGGTTCGAACCCGTGACCTTTCGATCACAAGTCCGACACCTTAGCCATTGGGCTATTGACGCTTCATTAAGTTTTTGCTTCACGAATTAATGTATAGATTCTATGTATGTACATATATGTCGCAACCATCTGGTAGTATCTGCTATTTGGTTGAATGACTAGCGCGTTCATTGAATGACGACATTCAATTGAATGACTAGGCCGAATGTTGAATAAACAAGCGTCACTCAACGTCCTTCACTAAATGACGTTCAGTCAAGACGTTGAACGTTACATTCAACGACTTGCCGAGTTGTCCTTTAGTCATTCAAATAAATGTCGTCATTCAATGAATCATCAAACCAGATGACTGCGGCATACATACTACACTCCCTATGATGTCAGCAGAAAAAGTATAACAAAATATGTAACATCATGTAGGTAAGACTTAAATGTCACAGCATTCGCACCATCACAGCTACATCTTAACAAACGACGAGTTCCCGCACAAAAGTAATTCCAGACCAAATTGTTTTCATCTTACAAAAGAAATGGACATCGGGAGACATTTAATATCTTTATAGCGATAACTTTCCCTTATACTTCGAAATGGTTTTAGTTTGTCTTCGAGTTTCGGTTTTGGGGTTCCGTATGGGTGTTAATGAAACGATTTTCAGTTGGATTTACTGTATGGGTCCTGTTTTGTGAAAAAAATACAGATTGAAACGGAGGTATTAAAATATCGGGCAGTATCATTTCAAGTTTAATGTGCAATCTCGATTTCACACAATACGTAAAACGATCAGCCAAAAAAGCAGGAAGGTGTACACGTAAGCCTTGGCTGGCCAAATCTATACCTGTGACTTTGTTCGTGGGCTTTTCTCACGTAAATCCCAATCCCAGGTGTAAAAAGGGCCCTTTAAGTTGTCTTGAAACATTAATTGATAGCCCTTTATCAGTTCAGCCGTTCCAGACATAAGCCCGGACAAACAGCAAGACAGGCAGATGGTAAAAATTGTCGGCCTCATTTAGTTTTCACTTACGGAAAAAAATACGTATAGCATTGTTATTTAATAACCAATATACAAAATAAAGATTATTAATTGTTTAAAAATATTTTTTTGTTAAGTATCGGGTAAATAACTAGAAGCACTTGAGAAAACACAGTTTTTTTTTTTTTTCTTCTTCTACATACATTCGAATGTTTAAAACCTTAAAATCATTATTAATAAACAGCAAATTATAAAACAGATTAAATCCGAAGAAACAACGTTTTGTTTTGACATTATTTTACCTATGTATAAATTCATCGAAGACTTCAACATAAATATTCACGATTTCTAATTACCTTTTAGCGCAGATCAAACTTCATCCCGACATTCTAGCCTAGCCACCTCTCAAAATGTTTAATTATCGCTCGCCCAACTTTGATGTGCAATGTACGGAACACTAATCATGTGGAACCGTCTCGAGCTTACTTCTCGGTGGGAATTCCCGAGTGTTGTCAAGGCTAATACCGTGTGGTCCCTTGGTGTGAAACTTCTTCGGTTTATGTATTCAGTAGCTTTTGCTAAGGAGTTTGGTTGTTGGAGAGAACAAAGAGGTTTCATGTTTTCTGTTCACGTAGCTTCTAATTGGTGACTAATCAACATCTCATCATCTATTTAGCCTTTTCCCAACTATTTTGGTCATCATATATCAAGTCTAACCTGATGCAACTGTGTACTGTTTTACACGGAGCGACTTTTTTATTGATAATAGGCTCGCGTTTGACCACCATCTCACCTGATGGTAAGTGATGATGTGGTCGAAGATGGAGCACGCTTGGCTAGAAGTAACTAATATTTTTTTTGTTTTTTTTTTACTACTTTCACACAACGCCATCTAGTCCCAAACTAAGCTGAGCTTGTGCTATGAGTACTACACAACTGATAAACATAAATATATATTTCTAAATATACAACGTGTAATTTAAAGGGTATATACATACCAAGTGCACGACTTCTTTGGATGATAACAA
The DNA here is from genome assembly GCA_943138885.2 of Tholera decimalis. Taxonomy (NCBI): domain Eukaryota; kingdom Metazoa; phylum Arthropoda; class Insecta; order Lepidoptera; family Noctuidae; genus Tholera; species Tholera decimalis. The sequence continues at coordinate 28,987,381 of OW964570.2, read as the reverse complement.
ACGATATGACAAGGGTTTGGTAATCCTATGTCTTCATGTGTGGAACTTATTAGAAAGTTTAATACATTGATACCAGAGACTGAATTTTACAAATTAAGAAGATTGAAGAGAATTATCGTGTTATAGGCAAGTGACGTGGAAAGTTATTGACCCTCGTAGTGCTGTGACACGTTTGTTATGATTGATATTCAAGAAACATATGAAACCGATAATTTCGTATCAATTCTTTGAGTCACTTATTTTGTGCTGAAACTGGGCATAGAGACTCCATACCAGATGTTGTCTTCAGCCCTTTTGGATTGATATGGGGTTTCCGTTACACGTTGTATACATATTATATATAAATTACACCCAGATAAAGAACAAATAATCATGCTCATCACACAAACATTTGTCCTGGGTGGGAATCGAACCCACGACCTTACGCATAGCAGTCAGGGCCACTGACCACTAGACCAACAGGCTTGTCAAAAAAATTCACTCTTGACTTCCTATTTTTTTTATAATATTAATTCTTTATTGGCATAAGAATTTTTACAGACTGTGAAGCCCTGTCTACTATCCAGCTGAAATCCACACCTCAGTAGTTCGGTAGCCCGATACTGCTTGGTAAGGCTAGTGCCAGATTTACTCTGTACTGCCTACCCGTATCGACTGTCGAGGATGTCCTATACAAGGTGTAACAGATTAAGCGCAATACCTCAGACACCTCAATCAGAATATTTAATTATAAGTCTAAAACAACATCCGTAACTAAATAAATTGAAACCAAACCTAGACATTTTTTATAAAATAGTGTTACGAGCTGGGGTTCGGTATAGAAATAATTAACGCCAATTAAACCAAAATTAACACTTTAATTAATTAAACACAAAATAAAAATTTAATACAAATATTTGCACCACAACACTTGTCACTTAACACTTAAATCGCACTGAAATTCACTAGTAAAGCTTCGATTACATCGTGTATTCGCCTCGTAATAAGACTGACTCTCTGCGCCCCTTTGCGATCTATTTATACCCCGGTCTATGAGCTCTAGAACATTCTTATAAAATCGACTCACTGTTTATACTACCCAGAATATTCCAGGAAGCTACTCGAGGTACACAGTACCGCTATTCGACGCTAGATGGCGTTAGTGTCTCGACCAGATATACTTATTCCTGCTACTCGCCGCTAAATGGCGTTAGTGTCTCAAACATTCTAGATTTATGTCGAAGTTTCTCGACGTACTTCACTAAGCGACTGGCGTAACAATAGTTATCCTTACTAAACGCAAAACGTATGTGCGTCATACAATATCCTTAGATAGACGCATACACTCATGCAATATTAGCGACCGACACGCACACGAACGCATGTCCTTGAATTGTATTAATTGGTCATGATACTGTGTTTCCATTTTAAGTTAAATGAAAGATTTTTCCGTCAAAATTTAATACCTGTTTTCTATGATGGAAATCGATTCAGAAGCCGATTCTAGACCAACTACTTTCAGGAATTGCGTTTATTCTGTTACACGGTATAAGTTGGTGCCAACGGTTTAATAATAGGTTTTCCAGGCACTGGGGAATTTCGTGTGTTGAGTATTACTAACATAAGTTTAAACTCCGATTTACTTACTCAATTTGTATTATTAAAATATGGTATAGTTACATGGTGGACGTCCCACCTATTCTTACAAAACATTTTACGAATACTTTCAGTGTGTGTACAGCTAAGGAGTTGAATCCCTGCTGGAGTCTAGTTTCGTAATAGCTATAGCTCGGAGGCCTTTAAGTCAAGAGTGAATAAGTTACTTCTAGGAAAGCGTGCGTTAATCTTCGACCACATCATCGCTTACCATCAGGTGAGATAGAGGGCAAACGCGAGCCAAGAAAATCAATATAAATAATGTACGTTAGTTTGTAAGTTAGGTTATCTACGCTCAACAAATGCCTGAAAATAAACTATTTATTATAGAACTGAGTTTTGGAGGTCACATAGTCAGTTGTTCCATGTTAAATATTAACAAAGCCGTCAAAGCCGAAGAATAATGGGCCTCAGAAACTCAATGGGTGGCAAGATCAACAATTAACTTCTGAGAACTGAAAATGAAATAATCAACTCGGTCCTACATTTAGTATTGTCATAATCAATCATTTAAAATTGTCAGAGTATATTTCTCGTGCCAAAATACGCGGGAGGCGTTCATTCGTGAAAGGGCAACGAAACAAAAACAGACCGATTTTCAAGTTTAGAATATTAGCGACAGTGTTTGATCTCTAGTTATATTCTTCTTCTTAGGCTCAATTTACACCGCCGCGAAATGGAATGGAAGCGACTTTTTGCAACGAAATTATACATAGCATAATGAACTTTATGTTAATTGTATAACATGCAAACTAAATAGGAGCCAAAAAAAGGTCGCGCGTCTTCCGGGGAATCCTCGCGCATTCTCGAGAATTCCCTTAGCTACTGTCGGCGCCGTCTGTGGAATCCGCGGGAAGTCGCAGCACAGTCACAGCAGTGCGGTGTCAAGCGTTTACGAAACAGGTTTCTCGCATCATGAGGCGAAATTGACGCTTCCATTCCATTCCATTCCATGGCGGTGTAAATTGAGCCTTAGCATGTCCATGGCAATAATGTTTTATAATTATAAATTTGGCCCAAAACTCAGCTACGCGAATTCTGCTTGCTAATGCCAACATAAGATCATCAAGAATACTGGTGACGGGGTATGCAGAACAAGATAGAAGCTGCGCCATTGTATGTGGGGTCACGCCACATGTTCGAGACTACAATAAAGCCAGTGCAACGATACTGGTGTGTCCGAACTTGTCCACGGTTCGTGGAGCCCAAAAGGTTGCTTACAACAATAGTACTTACACAATAGCCTCTGAGGCTTTATCTATAAATAGTTAATACCACCTACCTTCTGCGCTGGGTACACCAACTTCGACCTTCCTAGGCCACGCCCAAGTGTGGTATGTATGTAAATATGAGGTGAGTAATTGAAAAGTGTGATGTAAGTCACGTGTTCTAGAACTTTCACAAGGCGCCAGTCTCCAGATGGCGCGGTCCTGATCAGCATCACAGCCCAACTTATTTCCAACAAATGCGCGTGCCACGCGGGGACGACAAACCGGCGATAACTTCCGAGAAATATCCCAGGCTTTCATCAAATGGGGATTACAAATTCCAATTAATCGTTACTCGCGACCCAATTATCGGTTTCAACAGGCGATTCCAAACGATATTTTACCAATTATAATTAACTCAACAGGTCCTACGCGGACATTTTTCAACAAGGAAGCCAAATCTATCTGTCAAGTGAAAAAGTTATGTCAAGTGTCAACATCAAAAGACAATAGAATGTTGCCACACCAAAAAGATCGTTCAAAAATATATTTGGGACGCAACACCACATATAAAGAGATCTGAGCAATTTGTAAATCCCTAGCTGTGCAGATTTTTGCTACGGCCGACTTGGGTTCGCAATTTGTTAAGGCTAATTAAATTAATGAATGGCTTAACTAACACTAAAAATAAAACTGACTTAAAGTCACCGGGGTTGCGGGAATGTTTTAACGAGATACCGCAGCCCTGGAACGCAAGGGCAACTGAAGGTGCAGGGTAGATTTTTAGTCAGTAGAAGTCTGACACGCCCTTCCGTTTCTCCTAGAGTGGGAAGTCATTCGATGATTTTCACACCAAAAAAAAGCTGACTTAAAGTCTGAAAATAATATTATATAAACAATATTTTTCGTTTCATTAAATAATAATTATTTGTTTTAAATTCCATACAACATGTAAATGAATAGATGCTAGCAAAGCTGAATGTGTTCTTAGTTAGAAAAATCTGACACTCCCTTCCGCTCCACCCAGAGTGGAAGGGAGTCATTACATGATTTTCCCACCAAAAAAAAGTGCCCCATAGTGCGAGTACCTTATACGGCTCGAAAATGAAGAAAATAATGAATGAGGTTATATACAAGGTGTAACAGATTAAGCGCAATACCTCAGACACCCCAATTAGAATATTAAATTACGAGTCTAAAACAACATCCGTAACTAAATAAACTGAAACCAAACCTAGACATTTTTATAGTTATACTTACTAAACGCAAAACGTACGTGTATGCACGTCACAATATCCTTACGCAGACGCATACACGCATACACATGAGCGCATTTCCTTGAATTAAGAATTGTATTAATTTGTCATGATACTGTGTTTCCATTTTAAGTTAAATGGAAAAGTTAAGTGTTAAATTTTCCGTCAAAATTTAACACCTATTTTTTATGACGAAAATCGATTCAGAAGCCGATTCTGAACCAACTACTTTTAGGAATTGCGTTTATTCTGTTACACGTCGTATTTACGTTGTGTGAGGTTTACGGAAGCCGCATCGGTCACGTCAGAACAATAGATTACAATATGATGACTCGGCTACAATAATTTGTTACTAGCCGTCTTGGTATTTCCTCCTCTTTTTTTCTGAGTTCGAGAAGAAATTCAGTTCTTTAACTTTCAGCTAGACATTACACTGGTTTAGCTGAAAATTCAGATGCCTAACAACTGTTTACTTACTAACTTAAAATTATGCTTAGACTGAAAATTTATTCTAAGAAAACACAGTAAACTTTTGAGAGAGCGTTAAATTTAGTCCGTTCCTGTCATGCGATCAAAATATTTTTTTGTAATACAATAAATAAAAATAAAGTTCATTTTTTTCTTGTATCTTCGGTGCATTTTTACAACGCTAAATAACAATGTAGGTCATTAAAACATTTGTTCTAGTATTGATGTGTATTTTCTCTAAAGACTACCAATCAATAGAGTACAGAGTCTACCATCCAAATGCAAAATCAGTCAACAGACATTTCTGACTTGCAACAGGCCAACAGAGAGATGTTTATCATAGATTAACATCACCAGGTCAAGCTTGGCAATACCAATGTTTAATCTTGTAAACCAATCAGGTTGCTCTGTTTCCAATTTGCCTAGAGCCTATAAACCTGTGGGCAGTCTGAGAGCGGGACCATGAGCGTAGCGGTGGCGATTATAATAGAAATAAAGTTTTCTCCTTAGTTTAGTTTCCTAAATTATGATCAATACGAACACTATAGAACGCTATGAACAATTTTATTGTATTATAAACTCTTAAACCTGAAAAGAATTGTCAATATTATTTTAGTTCGCAATCGCACAATGTTCCTTTAATATTGTTCTTATAAGTTTATAAATTAATTGATTTTAGCTGCTTCCTGCACACTTTTCCTTTGGCAATACTGTAGAATAGTTACAAATTTGGCTGTGTACATACAAAATTTTTATTCATTGTTAGTTAGGTCAAATTAATATTTTTTGTATTTTGTAATCACACATGCTGAGTTAACCTATAAACTAATTGTTATACTGTAGCCTTTTTAACTTTTGTGCTTTAAGAACATGTGTTAAGTAGAAACAAATGTTGCTAAACCTAATAAATAAATAAAATAAAATAAAGTACAACAATTATTTAAATAGACTCCTTAAAGCTCGCTAGATGGCGCTGTGTCTAGCCCAACGCGGAAAAGTCGCTCCAATTTAATATATCTTTTAAAAATATAAACAGTATTTATAATTGAATAAAATTGAGTGAATAGTCCATACATCAGCTAATGACTAAGTGACAGTGTTATCTACAAGTTTTATACTAAAAACTGTGAAGTTAAAACAAAACTCTTACATCATATAATCGTCCCATAAAACAGTAAACAAGTGCCAATTTCTAATAAATACCACGAATATAAAACAATTTCTTAATGGAAATCAAAAGAAGTGCGGAAAAGAAACTAAAATTATCAAACAAAACAAAGTGACTAAATGTTTGTGACAGTGAAAAAAATCCAATCACATGAGTCATCCCTAACCGTCTGCGTTTGTTCAAATTTTCGGTCGGATTAATCCTATGCACTAATTCACCTCAAATTAGTAAATACAAATGGCTCGGCGGTAACGCGGCCGGAACTGAGTCCCCCAAGTTCGAACCTCAGTACTCCTGCTCTTTTTGCGAATTCTAAAATTGTTTAGAATATTTATTTAAATAACGTTTCGACCACAAGGACGACGATTACTAACAGTTTGGAGTGACCTATGTGACTATGTTCCCCAACACCGCACCAGAGGGCGCCATGTCACATACAGAAACAAGAATGGATTTCGACAATAATATAACTTACCGTAAACCTCATAGAACTAGGTCTTTAACTGAACTGTCAAAAAGTACGACACACAACGAAAAAACTATACTTGACACAACAATGATGAGTATTCCCGATAGCTTCCACAATACAATTGACGACGTACGAGAACTAACCGAAGAAAACAATATACCTACTAAAGAAACAATTACAGAGTGCGCATCAGGAGATAGAAAATTTAAATGTTGAAAACTTTCGTCTCAAATCTGACTTACAAAATATGATTAAAACAGTTAACACATGTAAGAAAATATGCTCCACGCCTGAGAAAAAAAGCGTAACACCAACTCGCAAAAACAAATCTTTACATCAATTAAGCACACCAAAATACATAACTACGGAATCTAAACTACAACCACATTTGGAGCGCACTACGAACAAACAAAATAAAGAGACACAAACTACTGCCGTCCATACACAAACACCAGATCAGACAAAAATTATACCCACTACAATTGCAACTAAAAAGTCTAAATTTATATTGAAACCTAAACAAAGAAATAGACTATGTATCCTGAGCTGCAGCAAAATCAAGGGAACCACGCCTCTAGTTGAAGAATATTTTTCCGAATACTTCAATTACTGTCATTACATAATGCCCAACTGTACCATAATGCGACTGATGAATAATATTGAACCTAAAATAAAAAACTTTACCTTAGACGACTATTGCCTACTTTTCCTTGGAGAAAATGAAATTGCAGATGAAAGAAACTATTTAGAAATAATCAAAATATTGAAAGAATCCCTACAAAAAGTGCAAAACACTAACATAGTTATCTGTCTTCCAACGTATAAAACTGGATCACCAATTTACAATTACAAAGTTGAGATGTTTAACAACCTTCTTTATTTGGACAATCAAAATTATAAATACGCATACATCTTTGACAGCAATCGTGATCTAACACATGATATGTTTTCCTACACTACGGGCAGACTGAATAAATATGGACTAAGGAAAATCTATGAAGGTATTATGAGCAACATTCTCATAGACTTTAACCTATACTGTCAGACAAACAGACAGCCAAATGGCAGAAACACTCAAAAGGAATTCACGGAGCTCATCAATAGTACAATTAAAACAAGCCAGAAAGATAATTCAACTTTTTTTCGTGTATAATAATATATATATCCTACATCAAAATATCGCTGGACTTCTTAACAAAAGTAATGCTCTTAATGTTTATTTGGAAGAATTGGAAAGTGAAAGAAAGCGCATAGATGCTATATGTATTACTGAACATTTTATGACACCAGAACAGGAAGAGTTGTTGAGAATACCTAACTACAGCTTAGCAACCAGTTTTTCTAGAGGATGTAAAAGAGGTGGCTCATGTATTTTAACCAGGTTTGGCCATAAATATCAGGTTTTAAAAATAAGCAATTTCTCTCTAAAAAATGTAACTGAATGCTGCGCGATAGAATTGACAGATCATAACATAATTATCGTGTGCATATATAGGGTACCACAATCTAATTTGGATAAATTTCATGAAAATTTAAATAACATATTACATTCGGTTTGTTTAAAACTTAGTAAAAAGGTAATTTTATGTGGAGATTTTAATATTAACATATTGAAAAGAAATAAACAAACCTTAGACTTTGAATATGCTCTGTTAAGCTATAATCTAAAATTACAATTCTCTCAACCCACTAGGCTAAGCAGTGGGACATGTTTAGACAATATTGCACATAATGTAAAGGGCTGTAAAGGGGAAATTATAGAATTTGGTCTGTCTGATCATACGGCGCAACTTTTGAAATGTCCAGTTAAAAAAACTTGTGCTTTAAAGCGTTGGCGTATAAAAAGACGAAATTATTGCCAAGAAAATATAGAAAAGTTTAAAAAATGCATAAAAAATCTGTCATTTTCTGACATATATAGTACTAGTGATGTTGACGAAGCGTACACAATTTTTCTAGACCTATTCCAATGTTTTTACGATCTCTGTTTTCCTAATGAAATGCGAACAATATCGGTCACTAAAAAAGCAAAATGGATCTCTAACGGAATAAGAAAATGCAGCAAAAAGAAACGACACTTACTTTGGCAATACAGAACAAACCCTACCCTGAAAAATAAAAACGCGTTCAAAACATACGCCGCTAGATTTAAAAAAATTGTATTATTGACACAAAAATCACAAAATAACTATTATATTCAGACTTCTCAGAATAAATCAAAAGCAGCATGGACAATAATTAACAACTCTAAAACCTGCTTTCCTAAAGAACCTATAACGGAAATACAAACAGATACAAAGCAAATTACAAAACCGTCAGAAATAGCCGAGAATTTTAACAATTTTTATGTTGATCAAGTTGTCAAACCAAGCAACAAGGAAGTACCAAAATGCCCGACATATTTAAACTCCTCCAATTCTTTATTTATGGAGCCAACTATACCACAAGATATAATTAACCATATAAAGTCACTGAAAAATACAAATAGTGTTGGATACGACGGAATTTGCACTAAGGTTGTAAAGGAAGTGGCTCAATACATAGCCCCACATCTTAGTCATATCATTAACCTAAGTATTCTTAACGGTGTCTTTCCTGAAAAATTGAAAACCTCCATAATTGTACCACTACACAAAAAACAGGACAGGAAATGTATGGCAAACTACAGACCTATTGCCTTGATACCTGTTTTCTCGAAAATATTTGAGAAAGTTATTTATAAATCCTTTTATACCTATCTTGAGAAGTCTAATCTATTAGTCAAAGAACAAAAGGGATTCCGTAAACAGAAGACCATTAATATGGCTATTTATGATCTCCTTCTCCCTATTATATCAAACGTAGACAAAAGAAATCCTGTTTGTGCTATTTATATGGATCTAACCAAGGCTTTTGATTATGTGGATCATTCATTAATGTTAAATAAACTTGAAAAATATGGTATCAGGGGAAATACACTTAAACTGTTTGAATCATATTTGCTAAATAGAAAACAATTTGTAGAAATCACACAAATATGTTCTCACTCCGGTGTAGAGATGAAATATCGGTCCAAAAGTAGGACAATAAAATACGGTGTACCCCAGGGCACCGTTCTAGGACCACCCTTCTTTTTGCTCTACATTAATGATCTTCCTGGGCATATAAACCACCCCATGGTTCTTTTCGCAGATGACAGTACAGTAGTAGTTAAATGTGACGACCTCAATCATTATGAAAATGAAATTAATACGACTTTAAATAAAATTATTTCATGGTTTGACAACAATAATCTTATTATAAATTTAGAGAAAACGAAAATTATGCATTTTTACCAGAGAATTCCCGCTAAATCTCTTGACATTAACTATTTAGGGACTAAAATAGAATCAGCCGCTGTCACAAAATTCCTTGGTATAATAATAGATAATAATTTGACCTGGAAATCCCAAACTGACGAAATTTGTAAAAAAATGAATAAATTCTCTTACGCCCTGTATAAGTTATCGAAAGTTCTCAACCAGGAATCGGTACTAATGGCTTACAATGGTTATGTTGGAGCAACACTAAGGTATGGCATAATGTTCTGGGGTAACTCAGTCAATAGAGAACTTGTTTTTAGAGCTCAAAAAAGATGCGTCAGAGCTATATGTGGCCTATATACTGACAGTTGCAAACCATATTTTAAACGATTTAATATTCTTACCCTGCCATCATTATATATCTACGAAACGAATATTTTTGTCAGAACACATATCGCGCAATATAAAGTAGCCTACAAGAGTTACTACAGAAAATTACGTGATAAAAACAAGTTAGAGCTCCAAATATCACACGGCAAAACAGCATTAATGAATAAAAGTACTTTATGTATGGCCACGAGAATTTTTAACAAGCTGCCGGAGTCATTAAAATCGTTAAACCTGGACAGATTCAAAAGTGTACTATTTAAAATCTTAATAAATAAATGTTACTACTCACTAAACGAATATCTCGATGACAATTCTATAATTCTTCCTTATAATGAATATTAGGTCACGTACGTTTACACTAAGCACTTTATTGCTATTTAATTTATTTTTGACATTTTAATAACAATTTTGGTTTCATTATTTCATAAATACTTATTGTTACAACGACTTGACATACATAGATTATTACTGTTATCATGACATTTGAGTGATATTATTCCTGGATTTGACATTGCATATTGTAATTTTATATTTGTATCTGAAATTAATTTCGACATTTTTTTTTTGTTCGTTACATTATAATTTATTTTATATAGAGTTGACAAATTGAATGACTTGATTTTTATATTATTTTTGACATCAAAATTATATTGCTCTGTATACCTACTATTGTCACCTCATAATATTATAATTAATTCTTTACTTAAATTCATTATTAATATATTTGCACGCCATATTATGTGGCAAACATGTTTGTACTTTATTTTTACTATGATATCTTGCATGCACGATTTTGTATTCTTGTATGTATACACATGTTTACGCAAATAATAATATAAAAAAAAAAAAGGATTATAATGCGTAGTTGTAAACCAGGGTCAGAGAATTTCTAGTTTTTGTTTAGTTCTAGTATTTGTTTGTTATTTTTTTTTATTTCTAGTTCCCTTTGCATTTTTGTCGGAATTCCGGGATACAAAGTAACCTGTGTTTTTTCCCAGTATTTTAACTTTACAACGTGTAATTTAAAGGGTATATAGTATATACATACCAAGTGCACGGTTTCTTTGGATGATAATAAACGATATGGCAAGGGTTTGTATGTGTGAAGTATAATAGAAATTTCAATACATTGATACCAGAGGCAGAATTTTCAAATTAAGAAGAACGAAGAGAATTTTCGAAATTTTCGAAAACGAAAAAATTGGCAAGTGACGTGGAAAGTTATCGACCCTCGTAGTGCTGTGACACGTTTGTTATGATTGGTATTCAAGAAACATATGAAACCAATAATTTGGTATCAATTCTTAGAGTCACTTATTTTCAGCTGAAAATGTGCATAGAGACTCCATACCAGATGTTGTCTTCAGCCCCTTTGGATAGATATGGTGTTTCCGTTACACGTTGTATACGTTCCAATTAATTTCATTCAGATCTGAACAAACAGCCATACACCTATACATCCATCCTCCATTAATCCAGTCGTCCATGCAAATAAGATAATGAAATACACCCATGTCATGTCAGGCATAGATATAACATAGTGTATTATATTTTCTTTGTAGATATAGCATAGATATTACTGCTACTCCTTCTCTATGGTCACGCCATATACAGAACTCATAATCGTATTGTCTATGCATGCATGTGAGTGAAATCTCTTTGGCTCCGACCTACTATAAGCCCGCCTATTAAACACATATAACCGGCACCACTTATCACAAATCTCTCAAGATATGATGATAATTATCAAAGGCACAGGTGTGTTGGCACTGTTGCCGTTCAGCGACTGAGCTGGCAACGCTTGGCTGACCGTGGCTAACTGCCAGTCTTAATAGTCCATTACGTAATATTATATCGGCAAGAACACTTAAATGGTGCGAGTGAATGCCGGAAACTATGCGTGATTTAAAGGGAAGGGTTATGCTTACGAGTCGATTTTCGATATTAATCTTTCAGATAACAAATGCTTTGAGTAATACCTTTTTAGGGTTCCGTAGCCGAATAGCAAAAAAAAGGAACCCTTATAGTTTCGTCATGTCTGTCCGTCTGTCTGTCTGTCTGTCTGCCTGTCTGTCTGTCCGTCTGTCCGTATGTCACAGCCATTTTATTCCGAAACTATTAGAACTATACATGTGAAACTTGGTAGGTAGATGTATTCTGTAAACCGCTTTCCGATTTTAAGAAAAAAAATAAAAAAATATTTAAATTAAAGGAACATACATGGAACTGAAACTGAAAATATTTTTTTATTCAAGAAACTTATGCGTGTCTATAGACAGGTATTTAAAATGAAATTAAGATTTCTAAAACTACTTTTTCATAAAGTTAATCATTTAAAAGTTATATGCATTCAAAGTTGTAAAATGTGTATCCCCCCCTCTAACTTCTATAATAATGGAGTGAAAACTTTCAAAAAAATATATGCTGTAGATCTTAATGTAAACTTTCAACCAACATTGATTTGAATGAGATCGAGTCAGCAATTTTTGAGATTCAGCATATTTTCTAAAACCGCAAATATAACTTTGTAATTCATACAAACACTATGAAAAACAAAATTATTGGGCGTAGTTGTAAAAAATGTAAATAAGCTAGTTTTAAGAAATTTGTAGGGTTTTTTTTTAAATAAGTATACATATTATATTATGTACTAGCTTTTGCCCGCGACTTCGCCCGCGTGGAATAGTTACTTTGGGCTAACGTTAAATTTAACCCCGATTTTGAAGCATTCTTCATTGGCGCTCTGCTCCTATTGGCCTTAGCGTAATGATACAATATAGCTGTGCCCGCGACTCCGTCAGCGTAAGTTAATGTATTGGTAATATTGTTTAGATCACGTTCACATGAGGCTTAAGTACCTAGAGAACGCTTCGACCGCGAGACGCGTCGAGCGCGGCGACCGATTCTCAAAAATAATCCTTATAGCATGATTCAGTATTCACGCGCGATGGCTTATTATTATAAGCGTATTTCATGTATAACTTTGGTGTTTCTATACCGATTTATATGATTCTTTTTACGGTTTCGTAGCCGAATGGCAAAAAACGGAATCTTTATAGTTTCGACATGTCTGTCCGTCTGTCTGTCTGTCTGTCTGTCCGTCCGTCCGTCTGTCACAGCAATTTTATTCCGAAACTATTAGGACTATACATGTGAAACTTGATAGGTAGATGTATTCTGTGAACCGCTTTCTGATTTTGAGAAAAAAATTAAAAAATATTTTAAATAAAGGGGGGCTCCCCATACATGGAACTAAACCTGAAAATATTTTTTTTTCATGAAATCGATGCATGTGTGGTATCTATAGACAGTTCTTTAAAAACGACATCGGGGTTTCTAAAACCACTTTTCCATAAAGTCAATCGTTTAAAAGATATAAGCTTCCAAAGTGGTAAAATGTGTGTGTGGCGGACACAACCTCTAACTTCTATAATAATGGAGTGAAAAATCTAAAAAAAATATATGTCTGTAGATCTTAATATAAACTTTCAACCAAAATACGTTTATTATTTACATGAAAGAATACAATTTTAATTTAAATAAAAACCCTAAACTACATATACACACCTAAAAATAAACTAAAATATTGCATCCAGAAATTCGTGCGCATCGCTGTCCACTGGCAATGTGCCCAAAAGACTGGCGGCATTGCCACGTTGTATGGCAATGCTTAACCTCTGTCCAAGGTAAAAGCCAGCCCTTGGGTCACGCGAAGTGTCAACTAGGCGTCTGGACAGATCTTTAAATAATTTGTGAGCACTCGGACCCCACGACCCCAAGGTTTCAACCCCAAACGGCTCGAAAATATAACTACCAACAAGGTTATTATATTTCCGCCGCTTGAGGTTCTCAGCAGCCGCAGCGGCAGCGCCAGCGCAACAAGATGAGCTAGGAAGATGGGATGGTGCAAGAGTATCGACACAAGTTGCGTCCCACACTAAAGGCCTACCCATCTTCCAAGGAAATAAACACATACCGTCCGGTCTTTTGCCATCGTCGCGTGCCAGGCCATTTGGTTCTAAAACAGCTGGAACGCCGACAGTGACAAGAGCTCGTCGGATAATGTCGTTAATATTCGCGTGCCGTGCTATGCGACCCGCGCTGCGGCCGCATGAAAGGCCGTGGTGACCGAGGCTGTTGACAACTTCGCCACAGTGACAGCGATGAGCAGAACAGCAGGGAGCACCTAATCGAAGGGAAGCAGCGAGGCGGAAAGTAGTATCATCGAACAAGGTGCCTATGTTCGATGACGGAAGTGCATGGAGCCAGAGACCCGACTCCCATTCACCCACAGCCAGCAGGCGCGCACGCTCTGCAGCCGAAGCAGATGTGGCAATAAGGTCACTCTGAACTGCTTTACAGAGCGGCTCATCCCACCGCCTCTGAGATGATGGATTGTCGGGTGGATTTAGGTTCGGGCAAGCGAGTCTCCAGGTATCTATAGCCTCGGTGAAATACGGCACATTGAAATCAACCAGTGATGGAGCTAGGATATTCCTGATTAATTTCTCAGTGCCGTGTACCGAGGATACAAAAGCCGGTAGACTGATACTAGTAATTTTGCGGACGCCGAGACCACCCATACGAATGGGAAGAGTAGCTTGTGCCCAAGCTCGGTCGTCCATAGCCACATTTAAAATTCCTGTCAGAGTTTGACGAATAATTTGGTCCATTTTTTCCAAAAGGTGAGGATGATGCCATAGATGTGAAGAACGAAGAAAATACATTAATTTGGGTCCAAAACAACAGTAACGAATTAAGGTGATGGCCGAATGCATATTAATTTGGTATATCCTGTCCAAGATGTCATTAAAATTTTGTATTTTTTCCTCGACAAAATCGGGAAAGGAATTCTCATAAATTGGAGACCCAAGAAGACGAAGAGAACTTTTTTCCACAATTTGGATATCTGGGGCTATTGCGTTGAATTTTGAAAGTGTCAGTTGTCTGTCAGTACTGTCGGATATAAATAGTTCACACTTCGAAAGGTTGAGGTCCAATCCTATGGAATGGAATTGATTTATTAAAAACTGTAGATCATCTAATACCGTGTCTACATCGCCTCCCAGGGTTCCATCATCGAGATACCACACATTAAATTTCGAATTTAACTGTCGAATGATTGGGTTAATGGCTAAACTGAAGATCGCTGGCCCGAGGGGATCACCTTGTTGACAGCCAACAGCTGATTCCAAAAGGTTTTCCTTATAAAGTAATTTAGTCGGATGTCTGTAACATTGCCAAAGAAAACTAAAAATTTGTGGTACTTCTTTTTTAGTTTCTGCCAACAAAGTGTCCCTATTGACTGAATTAAAAGCATTTTTAATGTCAACCTTCAAGATGACCTCTCCTTTACCTGAATTTAAATAGGTCGTCAAGGCATGTACGGCAGCCTCACAACCCCCTTTGGAACCGTAACCCAGTTGCAGGGGTTGAAATTTGGTCGAAATATCCTCACCATAAAATTTAGAGCAAATCTTGGCTGCCATACGACGGTAGGTAGTTCCCACGGCAATGGGACGAATGCCGCCATCCCTCTTGCGTAGGGCACATAGATTGGCCCCGTACAAGATATCGGTGACGGTTTCGTTCACCTGGCCTGAGAGCATAAGATTAATCAGAGCCGTTAGCTCCTTCAAAAGCAACTCACCAGCCTCTCCGGCGCCTGAGCTGAGTAGGTCCTTCAGGTGCTGCGGACTCAGCCCATCGAGGCCGCCAGCAGAGCCGCTTCGGAAGGAACAAACGGCTGTGATCACCTCTTGACCTGTAACGGTGAGGGTGTTTATGTCCTGATCGGGGGGGTCGGGAAAGGAAAGACCATCCGCTGGGGCAGGGTGTTTGCTCTCCAGAGCTGCGAGAGTATCTGGAGAGTATGGGGCCACCACATCACTACTAAAAAGTATCCTGGCAGCTCCGCTAATGTCACCTTCCCCTAATTTAGATTCGACTAGGCGGGATATACTTCTTGTGGAAGTAACCCTCTGTGTCGGTAATTTTGCATCCTGAATATGGGCCGAAATAGTACAATTTTCTTTAATTTGTGAAGTTAAAGTTTTTTTGGTTGCCAAATTTTTTCGAACATGTAGTATCCTATACGGGAAGGTAAGCAGATGTTCCCAGGCACTTTGAGAATTCTCGCGAGCGGCAAGGCGAACGCATCCTGCTAGGTTTTGCGCCACTACAGGTCTAGCGCCGCGGGGAATTCGCTTTAAAACCGGAACAGAGTTTTTGAATTTTGAAAGGGTTTTCCAAAACGGATCCAAATTGGAAAATGATGTAGGTGTTAAAGAAATGACGGGGTCTGAAGTAGATACATTGGGTGGTTTGTGTACCTTCCCAATATGTACTTTCAGACCCCGCTTACCTTTAAAAAACCGTGCCTGGGTGCACAGAGGACACCTCTCCAGAATATTTAGTGATGTTGAAGGTTGATCAGCACTATTACACAACACATCACTGCTGCCACTCGACATTAATCTGATTATGTAACAAAATTAAACTTAGTAACTAAACTAGTAAATAAATTAAATTAAATAATAAAAATCTAAGGAAAAACACTGATTTAAAAAAAACGTCAATAAATGACACCACCCGTCAAAAACTAGCGCAGTCGCGGTGGTGGCTTAGGGCGCCGCGAGGCCAAAGAAGGCATTTCGGCGGCGCCCTAGATCAAAATTGCCGGATGGCACGCGGCTGGTGTTATGTCTACGGTGTCGCCTCCAGGATCCTCCTCCTCGTCGTAATTTTATAACAGTCTATCTTCACTGAAGTTATCGACCGAAATCGCTAGTCTAGCTTTTTATAGCATTATAAGTTAATTATATAATCTCATCTTAAGGTTTTCTTATGATGCTGATTTTCATTGGATTAAAAAGTGTGGAGACACAGTAGGCGCAGTGGTTGAGCCATTCTATGTTGCGCTGTTGGGCTGCGTGTTGTCAATATAATACTTAGATTTTTACGCAACTTTTTAATATTTTCGTAAAGTTTATCTTTAGCTCACGGCGGTTTGGGTTTACGCTCTTATTAGGAGATCACAAATCACAAACAAATAAATACAATTGATTGATATCATCTTTGAGTTCCGATTGCCCTTTTCCTTTGCCCGCTTTATAATATTAGTATAGATTTGTCTTTCGTAAACATAGGTGATAATTATATCAACAGCTTACTAAAAATACTAAATTACGTAAAAATATTTTCGGTTGACTAACTGTTTTAACCAAAATTAGTTTGAACGAAATCAGTTCAGCAGTTTTTGAGATACAGCATATTTTCTAAAACCGCAAATATAACTTTGTAATTCATACAAACACTATGAAAAACAAATTTATTCGGCGCAGTTGTAAAAAATGTAAAAAAGTCAGTTTTAAGAAATTTGTAAGGTATTTTTTTTCAAAACAAATTTATTTGGCGCAGTTGTAAAAAAATTAAATAAGCTAGTTTTAAGAAATTTGTAAGGTTTTTTTTTCGTCAAATAAATTTGCATATTATATTATAGTTACTACGGAACCCTTCATGGGCGAGTCTGACTCGCACTTGGCCAATTTTTTTATGGAATAGTTAATAATGTTAACTTTTTCAATTAGGGGTGACTGAGAGTGTTATAAACGTAAGAGTAGACAAATATTACAATCAGAAAGCTTCGAACTGCTAAGCTATCGGGAGTTACACGTGTTATTGTGAGTCAACCATAAAAGTTAGACATATGCTGTCGTGGGATATTTTTTATATAATTTTAAGGAGAACATTTCCGTCATGAAATGATTTGTGTAGCTTTAACCATTAAGGTTGCACACGCGACGGAAGCTTAAAAAATGGAGTAACTTCTCCCGTTTTCCCAACATTTCCCTTCACTGCTCTGCTCCTATTGATTGTAGCGTGATGAAAAGTATACTATAACCCGCTCAGGAGTATGAAAAATAATTGTACCAAGTTTCGTTAAAATCCGTCGAGTAGTTTTTGTTTCTATAACGGTTATACAGACAGACAGACAGACAGACAGACAGACAGACAGACAAAAATTCAACTGATTGCATTTTTGGCATGAGTATCGATCCTTAATCACCCCCTGATAGTTATTTTGGAAATATATTTCATGTACAGAATTGACCTCTCTACAGATTTATTATAAGTATAGAAGATAGTATTATAGTTACTTCGGAACCCTTCATGGGCGAGTCTGACTCGCACTTGGCCAATTTTTTGTTTCTTTAGAACATTTGTAGTTTAATAGGTGTTGCCTACGATTTTTATGTGGTAATTACCAGCCCGTATTCGTATTAGATCTTTATTTTTAAAGTAGCTGATCTTCATCCCTGTACCTATCTCCATGCCTAATTTTATTAAAATCGGTTCAGATATTTAGACGTGTAAGCCGTGACGTGGTTTTATAGTCTTTGGCCGTCACAGACATCCGTATTAGTAATATTATAAGCACAGATTTTCGCACTGTAAGCTCGAGAGATTATGAAAAACAAAACTTAGAACCATTCACCCAGCTAAAACATTAGAAATAGTTATACTTTTCTGTTGCAAACAGGCTGAGAGGGTCATGTCAAAACAAGACAAACGGCGATGCGTCATCATTACAAATGGTGACATTCCACCCATACGCTCAAAACGTTGTATAAGGTAACGTTGTAATAAGTAGATAATTTTATTGTGCGTATAGCTAAACAGTTAAATTTACTACCCGAATCTGTGATTCCTGATAGCTATATGTCTTTAAGTTGAGAGTGAATAGGTTGCTTCTAGGCAAGCATGCTTAGTTTTCGACCACATTATTGCTTACCGTCCAGTGAGATGGTGGTTAAACAAGAGCCTATAAACAATAACAAAAAGATGGTCATTCAATGTCTCAATAATGATGGCACGTGTGTTGGATCATTTAGCTTCCCTCAGTATGGTCCATCTGAATCATGTTGATACAAGCATCATGCATAGAGTATCAATAGTTACAATCTGTACTCGTTGCTAGAATAAATACAAAATACTCACCGAACACAGGCCCAAATGTAAAAATATGTGTGCCAAAAGAACACCTCCATTCACACCCAAAAACTGGGTCATTCCCGCAAAGAGATTGAATTTAACACATGTTTTTGAGTGCAGAAAAAAATATTATGGTTATGATTCCTGAACGGCTTTTCAGCGAATGTTTTCAGATATATTTTTCAGTGTTTATTCAGATTAAAGTTGTATTTTTATATGCGAATGATTTTGGCGCGACTGATTTGTTTTTTTTTTTAATGTATTTTTAAATTTTTTTTATACAGCACATAGTAATAATTTGCGTGAAGTTGAATCTTCTTGCATACTGTAGATTTTACTAGGTAATTTATCTCAGTAGTAATTTTACCTCATTGTAGGTTAAATGAAATCATGGAAAGGTAATGCTTATAGCAAGAGATCGAAGAGAATGAGGATGTAGTACTCCGGTCCCATTTCCATCCCTGTAAATACGATTATTATTTCATGATTTTGACCATTATCTCACCTGATGGAAAGCAATGATGTGGTCGAACATAAAGATCGCTTACCTAGAAGTAACCTATCTACTCATGATTTAAAAACTCTCACGTTCTAGCTATTAGGAATACAGAATACGACACAGAATTCCGCTCCTTAGCTGTACGCACAATGAAAGTATTTCCAAAACGTTTTATGCGCATGGGTGGGATGTCCACCATGTAACGATAACACATCGCTGTTCGTCTTCTAGTCCGATGATGGAACGGGCTTGGTGGAATTATATCGTGCAATTGTAACGCACACATCTCGAAATATAACTGATAGAAAACTGATAGGTTTGTAACACGTCGACGACTTTCAATGCGTAATTATGACCAAATTGTAGTCCAAAAGATAAATCTCATACAAGGAACAAAGACACATATGTCATTCCTAAAACAAAGCTAAAAAATAGGTGGTTTGTTTAGATGCCAATGTATACGTTTTTATAATAAAATTCCTCAATATATACGTTTTTATAATAACATTCAAGATCTAAGCATTAATAATGATTGGACCAACACAAATTGTATGGACTTTAAAAGAGACGTTGACCTCTGAATTTGTTTCGGTGTTTCTTCTCAGAGTAGTCAGTTAGGAAACACCAGCCTCATCTAGCTAAACTAAACTTAACACGCAAAAAACATGACGTGTAAAAGCATTATTTATAACCAATTTACAAAATAAATATTTCATTTTATTTCAAATCTTTTTATGGTCACGACCCGTTTAAGTTCAACCAGCATTCTTACGGATAGAGGAATTTTGAAGTACGTTGATATGATTTCCATCCACGGACGAATCTGGACACGCACGGTTTAACCTTGAATATATATCCGTACCGCTGTTCCAATTTAGCAACGAGTTGTAACTTCGAGTTATTACTCTCTCCAATAATATGATTACCGATTTATTACGTCGACTCGACATCGTAATAAATTGCTTCTAACTTTCATTTCCTTGAGGAAAATGATAACGAAACAGGTTCATCCTTATCAATCTTCTTATTAAATTATCGCAATATTAAGGTAAAACATAGCTTAATATTGTGGTCGGCACTTGAAATGAGATTTATCTTTTTATTATAAAGATTATTTTAACTTCTTCTCGTGTTTTATTTTAATACTAGCAATGGCGCGGGGCTTTGCTCTTTTGTACTTTATCATGATAAAACCATAGCCCTCCTTCTTCTGCAGTTGGGTAAAAAGATTTAGTAGCCTATTACCGTTTTCAAGCTTCAATATTATAAGTTCATAATGTTATTAATTGAGATAAGTTTCATTACAAAAAAAAAATATATTTATATATACGCAACGACTTGAGAACCTCCTCCGTTTTTTTCGTCAGTTAAACAGGTATTTATTACGTAAGATACATTGATTATTATTTTTTCTTTTATCCGATCATTTTTGCCCCGCGAATATGATCTGATCGTCACCCTACCTGCACCGTGGTTGACCTCGACGGCGTTGCCGTACAGATTTCCAATGGGTGACGATCTTTGCCCACCTATCCAGGTGCATTTGCGTCAGGAGGTCTGCCCACTCCCACTTAAACTTTGCTATCTTATTTTAATTATATTTCTTCCTAACACTCCTTCCTAATTAAAGGACAGCCTTTAGATTGATTTAAAAGAGAGAAGGAGATAACCTTCTGACGTTTTATAAATGCCCATGTAGTTCTTGGTATGTGAAATAAAATAATTTTGATTGTTATTAAGACAGCAAAGTTTGATATCTTAATTTAATTATATTTATTCTAAAATGGATCTGCATTTGCAGTCTTGTGGAACCTCAGATTTTTACATTAAAATCCCCTTCTTCCCATCGTATTTACACAGATCGTATTTTGACAGAGGGTATACTTGTCTTTTGTAGAATAAATATTCAGTTGATGACAGTTTGACAGTCAATACATTTTATAATCTCACGACATTTTCAATTATCCAGTGCCAGATATACATATTTTTAGGTTGTGTAATTCTTGTTTTCTCTTTCGTTATTTTTCCACAAAACGTTAGCCTACGATGCTTATACTTTTTTTTTCCAGATACAGTCGCAGCTAACATTTAACTATAATAATATTACAAAGAGCATCACACTTTACGATAATAACAATGGCCGCCAATAGTCTCCCGCCAAAACGACTTTCGCGCCAAAACGAGGGCGACATTTGCAATTTGTATCCACGAGTAAGAAGAACGCGTTTAAAGAGGTTGGGAGACATACGGATAACCTTTTTGAATAGCTAAGGTCGTGGTAGATAATGCTATTGTCCTTAGAAATGTTCAGTGTTTCGTATTTGATTTCATGGACAAGATTGCAGTACTGTTTTTTTTTAGGTGGGAATATCATCAGATGACTGCTTCCACCCTGGGTGGAAGAGAGTGTCAGACATTGACTGACTAAAAATCCACTCTATTCACTCAGTTGCTCTTATGTTTCGGGGCCGTGGTAACTCGTAAGAACATTCCCGCTACCCCGGCGGGAACAAAACAGTACTTACATAGGGTGACATAATAGGCGATTGTATCGCTAAAATCGGCCATTAAGAGACAGCCTTCGGATGAACCTTCAATATAAAGTAATCAGTTTTTTTATGTACAATAATGTATAAGTTGACCTGAAACTTAATTTGAAGAAAAAGCTTCTCATGATACACAACATCACACCTGCATTTCTGGAAAGGTACTTCGGGGAGTGTGCGCAGGAGCTCCATGACCTGATTCCTCCATCCCCCTTTCACTACCGGTCTACCAGACGCACGGCTGGGTACCACCCACACTTGGTTGATATACCGTCTTGTGGTACCAAGCGCTTCTCCTCCACATTTATTGTGCGCACAGCCAAGTTGTGGAATTGCCGGCTTCTGTGTTCCCTGCCACTTATGACCTTTCCGCCTTTAAAGCACGAATAAATAGGCGTCTTGTGGGCTCGCTCGTCCCATCTTAGACCTCATCTATCGCTTACCACCAGACGAGATCGAGGTCAAAAGTGGGCCCATCAGTAATAAGAAAAAAACTCAATTATAATTAATATTAATTATTTACGCAGAGGTGTACCTATACCAACATTTCACCAGTTTAAAGTCCTATGTAAAGGGACTATTACAATCAACTGTAAAACTTACCAGGTTTTCAAATACTTTCATAACTGATTTGAAAACCAACTCTCTGACTTTCATACTGCGTACAGTTAACGAGTGAAATTCAATGCCTGTGTTTCCTGAGAGCTATAACCTGGGGATCCTTAAGTCAATAGTGAATAGGTTACTTCTAGGTAAGTGTGCTTCATCTTCTCTATCAGGTACGATGGTGGTCAAAAGCAAACCTGATAACAATAAAAAAAAATCTAAAGTTCAGTCAAAAACCAGAGTCAGGAACTGAATCTGTTTAGCACAGTCGCGGCATAATGTTTTTGCTGTAAATTAAGTTACCTTTTAGTTTTTGTTTTTGCATTGTGTGTGAATGTGCCAATTAAATAAAATCTATCTTTCTTTCAACCTAGCACAGATCCAAACTCAGGGTTGTTAATGAGAAATTTGAAATAGACAAACCTAAAAACACTTTACCCGACCTGGGAATTAAAACCAGGACCTCACGCTCAACTAAACGCTTGCCACTTCTGCACCACTAGACTATAATATTTGGCTAACCAAAATATTGTTAATAAAAGCATGATATTCTTACCAGTTCTCGTATAGTACAAAGAGATTTATTAAGATTCCAACATTTCTATTCTAATGGAGATAACACAAATCAAATCGCAACACAACACAAATACCAGGAATTAACAGTGATCAATTACTTAGCGGGCAAGTGCCAAACATTCTCGTTTCGAATTATCTCACTCAATGAAATAACTTATGATGATAGATATTATACTCTTTATTGTGTATAAAAACAGAATTAAATAAGAATTAACTAATAAAAAAAGTGATCACGATGGGCTAACCTATGGCTAAAAGTATTTTTTAGGTGGATTTGACACAGAAGGAGAAAATAAATACGCGGATAGTCCATGGTGTAGGTACTACTTACTTTAATTAAATCTCAATATTGAAAACATATCAAAACTGAACTAATGGTAATAAAAATTAAAGGACTTTTTTATAGTTGATAGTCTTGCGTTAGACCACCATCTCACCTAATGTGCGGTGTTATGTTGCACGATGTTATGTTGTTATTAGTTATGACTGTGGAAAATCACGGCAATCGTATGTATTTATCAGAAACACAAGGGTTTTCAAAGACGCGATGCCGCCATTCCATCAATTGAGTATTTTTTTTTCGTGTAGTCATGAGTAGGTCTACCCTCCAGTGCCCACTTATCCCTGAAGTTAGGGACACGTTGTATAACAGCAAAAATAATAACTAATCAGTCTATAACAGGGCAGGTAAACCTTTAGGTATCAATGTGCCACTTTGTCTAAAGAAATTTATGAGATCATAGACGAAAGTCAAATAATTTTGACTTTGTGATTATTGGACAATAATAATAATAGAACTCAAAACCCAACAAAAAAGGCAAATATGTCTCTTCGAATACTTTGTAGCATAGGGTCACTCACGTTCGCTCGTCATAAAATGCCTACTTTAGACTTTTTTTCTTAGTGCATAATAATGTTCATAGTTTTAGCGAATTTTCTTTGTTGTACTTTTAGAGCAAAAAATTATTCTTAAGAATTTCGTGATCGATGACGTGCCCAAAATATTATGTCGCGTGCCATCAGTGGCACACCTGCCATAGGTTCACCATCCCTGGTCTATAACGTGCTATTGCTGTCTGCTAATAATGCTGGGAGCCTTCACAAGGTTCCTCTCTATGAGAGGCAATGAGATGTAATACACCAGGCGGGACCAGTACGGGTTAGAGGATGACGTATATCGCCCGATTTTATGGTCCTAGATGTCGGGTGTCGGGTTCCTCACGATTTTTTTTACTGATAATAGGCTCGCGTTTGACCACCATCTCACCTGATAGTAAGTGATGATGTGGTCGAAGATGGAGCACGCTTGTCTAGAAGCAACCTATTATACAAGACTCCCAGGTTATAGCGATCAGGAAACGTAGACTCCGGCAGGGAATTCCCATACTTAGCCGTACGCGCGTATGGGTGGGATGTACACCATGGAACGATGGCGCATCGCCGTTTGTCTTGTAGTACGATGATAAAACGAGCTTGGTGGAATTAGATTGTGTAATTCCATCGCACACTCCCTGAAATGTAACCGATAGAAAACCGATAGACTTGCAACTCGTCGTCGATGTTCATGGCAGAGCTTTGATTCAAACAGTGAATCGTTGCCAATGAGTCTCTTGGCCCGTTTCTCGATAGACTCAAGTGCGTCCAGTTAGTATTTGGCAGATCCATTCCAAAGACAAGAGCAGTGCTCCATACACGACCGAACCTGGGCTTGATAGAGATTGATGTTTTTCTTCCTGGTTTTCAGAGCAGTGGCGATTATTTCAATAACATTAATAGTAATGTGGCTGCCTGGGATCGCATCTACGTCTTACAACTTTAAGTTGGCCTTGTGACCACTGTGACACTTTCTCGTAGCGACTATTATAAATAAGAAAGTTTGTGAGGATGTATGGATGGATGATTCTGTTTTACTTCTTGTTTAGTTAACAGATTTAGATGAATCTGTAAAGTAATGTAGTTTATACAGTATGTTAACTGACAAAGGGCGTTCCCGTTGACCCGCAATAGTATAGCATCCATACTTGCAAAAAAAATAAAATTCGAAAACAAAATGTTTTAATTTTTTTTTTTATATTAAAATATTCACTAAGAAATTAAATTAGATCACCGCACACGTGGCCTTTTTCGCGGCCCCATTCATAAATGAATTGCGACGTTGTTGTTCTTTAATTACGCGTGTACAGAGTGTTTCTTTTACGTATCAATTTAACAGTTTTAGTGGATATTTTAATATTAAAAAAAAGAAACATTTTGTTTTCGAATGCTAATATTTTTTTAGCATCTATTGCGCGTTAACGGGAACGCCCTCTGTTAGTTAACATACTGTATTTCAGAATAATACATAAGCATAAAAAAATATCTTACATTTTCCAAATTAAAACAGCAAAAGATCGGCTGTACATTTCTTAAGTCTGTGTGTCTCCTACAAAAATACCAAGTCAAGATAACGCGACTGACATACGTTCTCTGTTTACTTGAACCGTCAGCCGAACACGTCGCTATTCAGACAGTTTTATAAGACCTAGTATCTTACAGAAGGGGTAGTCCTTGATGGGTTATGTTACTCCTGAGGAAAACTACATGCATACGCAACGTATGTATCCTCTGATGGGTTACAAAGATGTTTACGTTTGCTTAGCATTGCCACACAACGTGGTAATGCCGCCAGTCTGAGTCCGGTACCAGTCGAATGCGTTCAGGAAAATTTTATATCCTTTCTTTAAATACCTAGTCAGTAATTATAAAATGTAATTGTGTTACGCTCTATTTGCAAAACAAATGTCACAGTTACTGATTATTAGGCATAGTTATACTCTAAAACTAAGCAAAGCTAAGTGGAATTCCCTGCCGTGTCTGTGTAACCTAGGGGTCTTCAAGTCAAGAGTGGATGGGTTTCTTTTATTGATAATAGGCTCGCGTTTGACCACCAACTCACCTGATGGTAAGTGATAATGTGGCCGAAGGTTACTTCTAGATAAGCGTGCTAATCTTTCACCACATCTTTGCTTACCATCAAGTTTCATGGTGGATCAAAACGATTGGTAATCAATAAATAAAAATCTTACTATTTCGACTTAAAAGGACAACTGTGCGGTATTCATATGAGTTTTCTTAGACCAAAAGATTGCATATTGAGAGCATTGAAATGAAATGAAATAAAATATTTATTTTGTAAATTGGTTATAAATAACACTTTTACACGTCATGTTTTTTTGCGTGTTAAATTTAGCTAGATGAGGCCGGTATTTCCTAACTGACTACTCTGAGAAGAAACACCGAAACAAACTCAGAGGTCATAGTCTCTTTTAAAGTCCAGACAATTTGTATTTGTATATGAGAAGCATGTAGGTTCATGTCTGTGGTATTTTTTTGAGGAAATAACCACGCAAATTTGAGCGGACCTGTCCAGACAGTGCAAGCATTTGTCAGTTATTATCATTAAATAACAACACTATCTATCTCTTTTAAGTTCTGTTCATCTGCTCTCAACTTTCGCATGGATCTGCCAAATACCAACTGGACGCGCTTGAGTCTATCGAGAAAAGGGCCAAGAGACTCATTGGCAACGATTCACTGGTCGAATCAAAGCTCCAGAGCCATGAACATCGACGACGAGTTGCAAGTCTATCGGTTACATTTCGAGGAGTGTGCGATGGAATTACACAATCTAATTCCGCCAAGCCCTTTCCATCATCGGACTACAAGACAAACGGCGATGCGCCATTGTTACATGGTGGACATCCCACCAATACGCACAAAAAAAAACCAAAGGTTGTCTCTAAGAGATTGCCTCTGTGCGATTAGACCGCCCATTGTACACTAGTTTTATTATTTGTATCCATATTTCTATTGTAAGGTGCACAATAAAGTATATAATTAATATCTAATGGTTAATAGACTTCATAGATAGATAATTCAGTTCAGTTTCTTTGATTGCGATCACCAACTCCTTAAGCCAGTTAAAATAAGATGAGAACATTTCAATCAGTTCTCACTGAGATGAGGGTCAAGGCAACATAATTGATATACTCCACCAATCCCATAGCAATGCGAAGATTGATGATTGTAACTCAAACTCTAGGGCCGACAGGGAAGAAAGTAAGTTTATCAGGACCGTAAGGATTGACAAGATTGATTAAGTTTTTTACAAATGCACTTAAGATGTATTTAGAGTCCTTACCCTTTACAAACTATAACTAGTCAATAGCCCAATGGATAAGGTGTTGGACTTGTGATCGAGAGGTCCCTAGTTCGAATCCCAACCATTACACTATTGCCGTGAACCCATTCCAGACACAAGTATATTTAGCTTAGTTGGAGGGGTTTACAAGATTGCTAGTAATCTGAATTCCACCCACATTGCTAGTTGTCTTTAAAAAAAAAAAACAAAAGACTGCAAAAAAAAACCTTTTCTAAAAATGCCATAACGCTGTGATATTCAGCTTGCTATTTTATCCATTATCATCTGTTTAGCCTTCCCCAAACCATGTTGGGTTGGCTTCCAGTCTAACCTATATCTATACTATACGTGTTTAGTGTTAATTTGATACAGTTAAAATATAAAGAGTCAAAAAAAAATTTTATTTTTTCAATCAAACTAAATAGCTTACAAATCAGAGTAAAACGCAACCACCCTTTGTAAATAAATGTGACTGACCTTAAATACCTCGGTAACAAAGTGGCAACGTAGCGCGGCGTGTGTTATCTCTTGTCTTGGTCAGATTTATCGCTTTAAGGTGCATCTCATCAAAATCATTTGCGACTAAACTACTTGTCATAATTTAATTGATTTTTGGTACAAAGCTTGAAAATGGTACCTAGTATACGCAGTTTAAAGGAAAGCCCCTCGGTCGTATCAACTCTGTATGATCAACCCAGTAGCTGCGTAACCAACACACATGGTAAGGCTGTTATCAGATAACGTACTCCCCGAGGCACGAAAGAATCAAGATATGTTACGATGGTCACCCGTCCACTAACCAACCTCGGCAATTGCTGCTTAACGTTGAAGATAGCCTTTAGCCTAGGCTGTTATTGCTGACCCTTTAACCACGATCATTCTTTTTCATCCAAACCTAGAATTTACCAAAAAACCGCTGCAATTCCCACAACAACGTTTTATTATAGGGAAAAGCGACTAAAAACCTACAAAAAAAATACATTATACAACGTGTAACGGAAACCCCATATCTATCCAAAAGGTCTGAAGACAACATCTGGTATAGTCTCTATGCCCAGTTTCAGCTCAAAATAAGTCACTCAAAGAATAGATACCAAATTATTGGTTTCATATATTTCATGAATACCAATCATAACAAACGTGTCACAGCACTACGAGAGTCAATAACTTTCCACGTCACTTGCCAATAACACGATAATTCTCTCCGTTCTTCTTAATTTTATAATTTCAGTCTCTGGTATCAATGTATTGAAATTTCTAATAAGTTCCACACATGTAGACGTAGGATTACAAAACCCTTGCCATATCGTTTGTTATCATCCAAAGAAGCCGTGCACTTGTTATGTATATACCCTTTAAATTACACGTTGTATAAACCCACAACTCCCATACAGACTATAACATCAAACGGTGCACCCAAAAAAATATCTTCTAAAACTTTGTTCTCTGAGTAAACCAAAAATTTCAGCAACCACACTCCGCTTATAAATATTTAAACAAGCCCATATTAACAACAAAGTTTCGGCTTTTGACGAAACCACTGCTGTAATACACACTTCGTTTGTAAGGGTTAGTGTAGACAGCATGAAAGCCGAGAGGCCGAAACGGATGTCAAAACCGCATTACCACATTTGATGAAAGCAGACGGGGTCGACGTGTTAATTTGCGGTTTTTCTCGCACTGGCGCGGTGCAGTATGCCCAACTTTACAAAAGAATACCGTAAAAGCTTTCTAAGTTTTTTGTTTAAAACAGCAGTGTAACTGTCTAGCGTGTACAATATACAAATTGTGTGTATTGTGAGAGCAAGGAGGGTAATTTACGAATGGTATGAGTATACTAGACACCACAGTACTAAGTGCCTTACTTTGGTATTGATTGTCAAATCGTTCGAGCTCCTCAAATTTTTATGTTGAGCTACCCGATAACCCGATAACAAATGCTTGCACTGTTTGGATGGGTCTGCTCAAAACTGTATGTTCTTTTCCTCAAAACAGCACCATAAAAATAAACCTACACGATTTCCAAAACTGATTAATCAGCAATCGTCAAACGTCCTCTGAGTTTATTTCGGTGTTTCCTCTTAGGGTAATAATCTAGAAAACACCGGGCTCATCTAGTTTAAACTTACGAAAAAAAAATTACACATTAACGTGTTATTTATAACCAATTTGCAAATTAAATTATTTCATAAACCAATATTAATTACAATTCTCTGGAATTGAATTTAAAACCGCACTAATAGTGACTGCAGTTCTTTGAAACTCTGTTAATTATTCACATGAATTCTAAAGTTGTTGTTTACAAGAAATACTGTTTCGGCCAAGGTTTAGCCTTGAACACGTCGGTGGTGTTTAAAACCGTTGTGTAAACCCAGCCTAACTGTCTCCACAAATAATTCACAGAGCAAAATACCCTAAGAAACAAAGTCGTAAGTACTAAATTTTACACTCTCTAAGCACATGTCACTTTAGTACAAACAATTTGTTGGATAGTGGAAGATTTTTACGACTTTTATACCTTCGAGGTTTTTACAACTTTCACTTTGGAAGAATGTTTCTTGCATGCTGAAAGATAAATTGAGGCTGAGTTTTATACTTTTTAGTATAAAACAGGTGGTTTTTATGGAGGAGCTGGTGGCTAAAATGACAGCCGCACAGGTCGATCTTTGAGGTTAAGCAACTCTTGCTAAGGTCAATTTGTGAATGGGTGACTATCTTAATATATCCAGATTCGTCCGTACCTCGGAAAGTACTTAAGCCGTTCGTTCCGGTCTGTCTTTCGTACATCTTTAGCAGTCGTTGCGGATAGTTAGAAGTCAGAAAGTCTGACTCTGATCTTGCTATGGGGTATCGTGTTTCACAGATACTGGGTTGTCGAGGTCGGATGGGCAGTCACTGCATGTAATACTTAGCTGCATTTGGTTTAGAATATGATAGGCAAGCGGCATGAAATAATGAAATAATGATGTTTATTTTGCAAATGGGTTATAAGTAACACTTTTACACGTCATTTTTTTTTCCGTAAATGTAAACTAGATGAGGCCAGTGTTTCCTAACTGACTACTCTGAGAAGAAACACTGCGGTACGTCTGGTAGACGGTAGTAGAAGAGGGATGAATGGATTATTAGGTCGTGGAGCTCCTGCGCACACTGTCCGAAGTACAATCTGTAGAAGATAGACAGACAAGCATACCTCATTTTTTTTTCAAATGGCCGAGTCTGTTAATTTTCTCTGCTTGTCTTAATGGCAAGCCAACGGGTAAATGTGTTATTTCTATATAGGTAGCACTAATTTACTGTTGTATGTATCTGCATTTCATTAGAATATAACTAGCCTGCAATTTTACCCATGTTAATCAAAATCTCAACAACACAAAGTTTCATCCCCTATTTCTACCATCAAGCAACTGATTTTTGAAAAAAAGAACTTTCCTTTCAGCTAAATTAGTGTAGTGGCTTAGCCGTGAAAGCATAACAGACAGAGATACAGACAGACTTTCGCTTTTATAACATCAGTATGGATTCTAAACGTGAGGACTTGTAATTGACTTTCTAGTGCATATATTTTCTTTTTTGTTTGTTTTTATTAGCTGTAAATACTCCATGTACTAAATAAATAAATATACTGAAAGTCGTTAACACAAAACTCACTTCCATTCGAAAAAAAACCATTAAAGATGGCACCCACAACAATAACTACGCACAAATACTAATAAATCTCGCAGATAATAAAGGCTTTCCACACAACCCATCAAATGAGCATCACGGTAACAGGTGACGTGGCCCATTCAAAATACATTACACCGAACCTATATGAAAGGGCATAAAACATCGGGTTATGTTCATGTGAGCGTACGTGACTTGCTTACTTATTGAGATATAGGGAATAATGACGTAACGTGACAGTTTTCAAAATGGCTGCCATGGGAACTGTCAAACTTGATTGGTTAATGACAGTTGTCTTAGGATCGATTTTGTCCTGTGTTGAGCATAATCAACTTGCTACTAATGTGTAGTCAGCATTCTTCCGTATTGGTAAAATTTTCAAGAAAAATAATTAAATAATAAATATTAACAATTTATTTATAAACAAGCTTTTCTGATACCTCCAAATAAAAGCGTGTTACGATGCCAAGATGCTAGCTCAGCACACTTGCAAACAAGCGCGAAGCATCAAATTCCACGAGTAGCGCTTCCCACGGTAACGACGAGTCCCTGGGCTTTTTCCAACCTAACATCGGTGGGAACAGACACTCGCGCTCATCGCGTATAGTTTTACCTACTTTTATTATTTTACTTTTAAATTTGATAATTTTAAGAACTTTTTGTGAACAGTAATTAAACCTTTTTATTATATGAAACGGACTTTATTCTAAAAGTTTCCCGACACGCCCCACACACGTATCTGGCGCAGTCGGAAGTCGTCAAGGACTTTGAAAGTGTTGTCGTTGTGTGAATCACCCAAAAATCGGGCATCGCCGCGTCGACCGTCCTGACGAAGAACCTTCGGAGGCCAGTTGGGAAAGCTGCTGCTGCAGACATCGAGACTTCCAAAAATCGATGGATCGACGCTCGCCAGCAATAGTACAAATGTAAGTGAATTACATATATTCTTGTTAATTGGATGCTATATTTTTTTTCCCACGTAGTAATAGGGACCTTAGTCCTAGTAGGCGAGTTCAACTTCGGATAACCAGAAGTGACGCCAATCGTAACCTTGAACTCTTAAACGAATTAGATTTAGAAACTATGATTGAACAAACTTCAGTACCTTTGAGTCAGACGAGTCAGTTGGCTTCGTCAGACTTAACTGATAAGATTTATAAATCGCTTAGATTAGTTCCAGAATTTAATGGTAACCCGTAATGTTTTGACCAGATTTTTGAATTTATGCGATGAGTTAGTACTCACTTATGTCAGTACGGAACCAGGAAGTAGACTCTCCAATTTGGCTCTGATTAATGGAATTTTGAATAAGATAACTGGTACTGCTGCACGTACTTTGGCAACTAATGGAATTCCTAATGATTGGCAGGGCATAAGAACCACGTTAATTAACAGCTTTTCAGATCACAGGGACAAAACTTCGTTATATACCGATCTATCTCTTTTAGTTCAGAGCAGTGATACTATACAAGTATACTACGAAAAAGTTCAGCATTTACTGTGCACTATAATAACGTATGTCGAGTTGCATGAATCTGTAGGAACTACTGTGGAAGCAAAAAGAACTCTTTATAAAAACTTAGCTTTGCAGACATTCTTGAGAGGTTTAGATGAACCGCTAGGTTCTAGGGTAAGGTGCATGCGACCTTCATCTCTCGAAAATGCTCTTGAATTTGCCCAAGAGGAATTAAACGTTCTGTATTTACAAAAGAGAAATAAGTCTCTACCCGCGAAGAAAAATCAGTATAATTTTTACGAACAAGCACCTAATACTACTAACGCACAGCAAAATTTCCGTTCATCTGATCCTAATTCATCTCACCATCTGCAAAATGTTCATTCATACATGCCACCAAATTATAACCCTACATTCCAAGCATACTCCAGACCTCAAATTCGAACCTTTGGTCCTCAATATCCTCCACAGCTCTACCCACCACCCGTACCACTAGAACAGTACAGGCAAACCTATCCCAGACCTCAAAACCCCACAAAGACCCAACAAATATTTAGGGCTCCCCCTACCAATATGTCTACTGGATTCCGAATCCCACCTCGAGCTCCCCAAGTACCTCAAATAAATCAAACCAAACCCGGATAAAATTTCAGCCATCCTAAATTATCCAGTCCCGAAAACTCCCAGGCAAATTAAGGCATTCTTGGGTCTACTTGGTTACTACAGACGTTTTATACCTGATTTTGCACGTATTACTAAACCGTTTACATCGTGTCTTAAAAAAGGTGCCAAAATAAATTTAACCCCAGAATATTTAAGCTGTTTTGAGCATTGCAAAACTCTCCTTACAAATGACCCCAATTTAATATACCCGGATTTCAGTAAAGAGTTTATCTTAACTACAGACGCGTCCAACGTGGCCTTAGGAGCAGTCCTTTCTCAAGGTCCTATCGGCTCGGACAAACCTATTGCCTATGCGTCTAGAACTCTTAACAATAGTGAAATTAATTACTCTACCATCGAAAAGGAATTATTGGCAATAGTTTGGGCTACAAAATACTTCCGGCCTTACCTTTTTGGCAGAGAATTTAAAGTAGTAACCGACCACAAACCTTTAATTTGGCTTATGAATCTAAAAGAGCCTGGTTCACGTCTTACAAGATGGAGGCTCAAGTTAGCAGAATATGATTACACTATTGTTCATAAAAAGGGAAAATCAATACTAATGCAGATGCTCTCTCACGTATTCAGATCAATCATAATGAAACTCAGTCTTTGTTCGTTAATCACTCCGATACGTCCTCCACATTATCAGCCGAGGAAAATAGTCCAACACTTTCATACTCTACTCTCACCGCTGCAGGCAACAGTCCAATATATTCATCATCTACTCTTACTGCATATTCACCCGCGAACAAAGAACCAAATTTCCCAACGCAACATTCGTCACCTATTTTTACAGCAAACTTACCTCCATTCGAAGAAACACAGCATTCAACACACCATTCATCGTCCACCCTATCTGCTTATTCGGCTCCACAAAATATCATACATCAAGCACAAGTACACACAGCCTCACCACGTACTCAAACCATACACACTAGCGCAGAAAATCCCGTTCTAGATATTCCGATGTCAGATGAACCTTTAAATAAGTTTAAGAGACAACTAGTAATAAAAGTAATAAGCGGTAATTCTAAAACAAGACCAATAGTAACCGAACCATTTCAGTCTATGCAAAGAACTTCAGTAGAAAGTAGCGAACATAATTTGCAAAGTAATATTATAAATACTATAAAATCTCACGTTAATCCAAAAATCCGTACTGCTATTCTAGTAAGCCCCATCGAAAAAATGTACGATATAATACCAATCTTACAACAAACTTTTGAAAGTTCATCTGTAAACTTAGTTCTAGTTAAACATGAGGTAGCCAATATTAATGACCTCTCGAACCAATTAAATATAATAAAAAAATATCATGAAGGCCAGACTAATCATCGCGGAATTACGGAAACCTATCTTTCATTATCTGAACGTTATTTTTGGCCCAAAATGAAAACCGAAATTACAAAATTTATTAACGAATGTAACATGTGCAGATGCGCAAAATATGACCGCAACCCAGTACGCCCACAGTTCAGAATTGTACCCCCACCAACTAAACCGTTTGAATTAGCACACGCGGATGTTCTAACTGTTGACCATGACAAATATTTAACTATTATAGACTCATTTTCCAAGTACGCTCAAGCTTACCTTTTACCCGATTGTACCTCACCCAATATATTAAAAGCACTTTTACACTTTAGTACTCATCACGGTTTCCCTTTAAATTTAACAACGGATCAAGGCACCGAATTTAGCAATCAAGTCATATCAGAATTTCTCCGTTTGCATAATATAAAACATCATATGACTAGTGCATATGCATCTAATGAGAATGATATCATTGAACGTTTCCACAATACACTTTTGGAACACCTACGGTTACTAAAAATTCAGCACAAAAATGAACTCAGTCGAAATCTTATACCGTACGCATTAATTGCTTATAATAATTCCATCCATAGTTTAACAAAGTGTAGGCCATTTGATGTTATTTCTGGTCACTTCGACCCTCGAAATCCTATCAGTTTAAATATGACGGACCGATATCTTCAAACTTATATTCAAGAACATCGTGGTCAAATGGAAACAGTTTATAAAATTATTCATGATACTGCATTATCCAGTCGCGAAGATATAATGACTCGACGTAATATCGATAGGGAACCAGTTTTAGACTGTGAACCAAATCAAACAGTTCACGTACGTAACCCAATGGCAAGTAG
Source organism: Tholera decimalis (assembly GCA_943138885.2). Classification (NCBI taxonomy): domain Eukaryota; kingdom Metazoa; phylum Arthropoda; class Insecta; order Lepidoptera; family Noctuidae; genus Tholera; species Tholera decimalis. The sequence goes on along the minus strand of OW964570.2, from coordinate 28,952,149 downwards.
GCAAAAATTAACCCCTCGTTTTACTCAGGACAAAGTCGTTAAGAATTTACCTATACATATTTACACCGCAAAAAGTCGTGGTCCGGTAGCAAAATCAGGGTTGAAAAGACCACCGAAAAAATGATAGTTTTCATATCATTGATTCAGGTACCTAGTACTGCTGCTAATTTTCGTAGTTGGTACTCAAGAAATACTACCCTTTAATCTAGGTGCTACCAAAATTATATCTCATTTTCATATATTTTTACCAGACATTAACCTTCAAGAAATCGAGTTACATGTGAAGCTATAAAATCCCAACTTACAGATACCTACTACTTATAAACTATCCCATACAGATAGCTCCCTCTTTAAGTATCAAACTAGGCACCTATATGCGAAGTTAGATAAAGTTATAGTGCAATTAGATACCTTTAGGCCATCTAGAACTAAAAGAGGTCTGATCAATCCTTTAGGCACATTTATTAAAAGTATTTCCGGTACTTTGGAAAATGAAGACGCCCTGAAATTCGAAAATGCATTACGCACTTTAAATAAAAATGATCAAATTTTGTTGCTATCATTGAACAAGCATATTACTTTATATAAAGAGATACAGCAGAATCAAATTATCCGAAATATTTCATTAAATCAGGTTAAACTGGAAAGGGCTCTTACTTTTGTCATGAATATGACCAATGATAATGAGCGAATTATTCACTACGCTCACCTTGTACAAGTTTTTGCAATAATAAGCGAAAATGTTCAAGAACTTTTGAGCGAAATTGACAGAATAGAGAATATATTGGCTTTTAGTAAAAATAAATCAGTTCACCATTCCGTATTTTCTATTAAAGATTTAAGAAATATACTATACTAAAATAATAAATATACTATAGAAATATACTTATAGATCTGATCAAATAATTGACATAGACATCAGAGATTATTACGAAATTCTTAGCCTAGCTTCATACTTTACAGAGTCGAAAGTTGTAATAGTCCTAAAGTTTCCCATTACGTTTAGCACAGACTATCAGTTATATGAATTATGTCCCGTTCCAAATAAGGACAGCCTAATTATAGTACCAACTGCACCTTATATAGCGTCAAATTCTCAGGAATATGTGTATATGGAGGCTGAATGCCCGAAGGTCAGTTCCTGGCACATATGCGAGCAGAAGATTGTCCACCGGATCTCATCAAGGTCAGACTGTATTCAAAAACTTATACAATCTCAGGAGATAGATGGAAGTGCAAACCCACGCCTATCTCTCTGACTAAGGAGGCCCTGATTGAGTTGGATAGCTATCATTACATAATTACTTTCCCCAATAGTACGAAGACTCAACTATCCTGCGGTAAAGAGCGATTTGAAATGTTACAAGGCAGTTTTTGGTCAGCATCCCTCAAGGCTGCAAGATTAAAACACCCGAACTTAGTATAATAAACCGGGACAATAAATTAGTCGGAAAACCATTAGAACTCATGGCTCTTCCACACTACGAAACACCAATAAAGACACGGAGCTTCACCCTGAAGACTACTAACACCGAATTAACGGAAGATGAAAGAAGAGCCGCAACTTTTGGCGTCAAGGTCACCAAATAGTTGCTCATCTGGCAGGGGAGATGTTACGATGCCAAGATGCTAGCTCAGCACACTTGCAAACAAGCGCGAAGCATCAAATTCCACGAGTAGCGCTTCCCACGGTAACGACGAGTCCCTGGGCTTTTTCCAACCTAACATCGGTGGGAACAGACACTCGCGCTCATCGCGTATAGTTTTACCTACTTTTATTATTTTACTTTTAAATTTGATAATTTTAAGAACTTTTTGTGAACAGTAATTAAACCTTTTTATTATATGAAACGGACTTTATTCTAAAAGTTTCCCGACACGCCCCACACACGTATCTAGCGTCTAAATATTTTAACGAACATATACGTACTTATTACGATATATTATTACGATGTCTGGGCGAAAGTCTCCACACAATTGGTGGCGGAAGATAGACGGCGCCGCCGAAGGAGGCCCAGGTAGAGGTAACGAGGAGACCTGGACGTGTTCCATGTGGGTTGGTTTAAAGTGGCGCGAGAAAAGAGCTTATGGAAGGAATTGGGGCGGCTTTTGCCCAGTAGTGGGACAGCATAGGCTAATAAAAAATACGTAGTTATTATATCTACAGAATCTATATATATAAGTCTCTTCTTCCTTGTCGCTTCGCTCTTGACAGGGTGGTCGTGGTCAGGTTGAGGCTTCCGCGTTGGTGGTAGGTATATATATAAGTACACAATTATATACTTACATATAAATACAATTGAAGAAGTCGTAGGCACAGCTATTTATCCTATCGAGTCTGCTAAACTTCTGTCTGTTTTAATAAAAACGCCCGAATTTCGTGCCCTCTTTCTTATAATATATTTAATCATTTTGGGTAGATCTTTGAAAAACAAACTTTTGATCATTAAGTATACAGATTACAAATTACAGATTACAGATTTGTAATGAGGTACATATTTATATATCATGGATTCGCGCAAAGTAACGCTTGATTAAATTTTATATCAAAGCCTTTATTGAACAAAGACAAAGCCACACAAATGTGTTTGATACAAACAACTGACTGATCAATATTCTACAAAATTGACAGCTCAGTATTGTACTACAAGTCTTCAATAGATTGCTTGATTGATTAGATGCTTAGATTATTCCTTTGTTTCTTTGTAACCCGAAACAGATATGTGTAGAAGGCCGAACTTGTACAACCCGCGAAATCTTTGCATTTCGGCAATGATCGGCTACTGTCGGAAATACAACAATGAATGCCTATGGCATTAAGTCCGCCTTTGTACATTTTGTGTTGCATAAAGTTTTAATAAATAAATAAATAAAAACTACTGTAGATTAAGTACTAGCTACTATTTATCCGGACGCGACCACTGAAGTTGGTCGCATGCCAGAGGGTCATGGCTATCCGGATGATCCGGGGATACCGCACTATCGCCGGCGAATCGGCCAACCTCCTTGCCGGATTGCTGCCCTGGGATCTGGAGGCGACTGCCCTCCAGCGCGTCTATGAATGGCGCGTGGAGGCGCAGCGCCGGGGCGTATCCCCGCTGCCTCGAGAAGTCGAGGCGCAGCGGGAAGAGCTCCGGCGCGATCTCAGGGCAGTATGGAGGGAACGAATGTCGCAACCGACGGCCGGGCACGCCGCAATTGCGGCGGTAAGACCCCTCTTTGAGGAGTGGCTAGATCGGCGTCACGGCGTCCTGACCTACCGCATGACATAGGTCCTCACCAGACACGGAAGTTTCGGGAGGTACCTGTGTCTGATGGGAAAGGAAGAAACGCCTGGGTGTCATCACTGCGAGGGTCGCCCTGAGGACACAGTAGAGCATACGGTGCAAGACTGCCCCGCCTGGGCAGATCACCGACGTGTCCTCACGGCGGCGATAGGCGGAGACCTCTCGCGCCCGGCATTGGTCGAGGCCATGCTGCGGGGCGAGAGGGAGTGGGAAGCGGTCGCCTCCTTCTGCGAAGCAGTCATGCTTCCGAAGGAGGAGGCGGGCCGTGTGAGGGAGAGGATGGCGTCCTCCCTCCAGCCCAGCCGCAGTGGCAGACGCTTATCCCATTACCGTGACCCCGGTACGTAAAGGGTTATTGAAGGAACACCGTGGATTTTAGTCAGTAAAAGTCTGACAGTCCCTCCCGCCCTGCCCGGGCTGGGAGGACTTATTTGATAATTTTAACACGTAAAAAAAAAACTACTATTTCTATAGTTAAAATTATCATCTTCTGCTAAGGCTTTCTTAACTAAGCATCAATATCATAAAGGTAATCCGAGATCGAGAGGTCACGCCGGTTCGAACAACATCTATTACAAGATTGCCGTGAACTCACTCCAAAACAAGCTTATATTGACCCCAGTTACAGTAAGCATTATATTTCACCTCTATTGAATTTAAGATAAATCGTCATTTTACCAATGATTTTCTAGCACTAACATTTACCCTCAAAGAACTATTATATATATTTACTTTCTGAACTATCTGTGCTATTCTGTAAACATGTTATTTGAATAAAAAATGTGTGCCTATCTCCAATGAATAAGCCATAGTAATATTTTTATCCTTCATATAATGAGTTACTTACGAAGCTTGTTTTAAAACAATCCAATATTATTTCTTATTCAATCAAAAACATTAGTTACGTTGTGCATTTATTGTAGACTAGTACTCACGCGGGGCTTCGCTCCCGTGGATTCTATCATGGTAAAAACATAACTCTCCTTTTCTGCAGTTGCGTAAAAAGTAGCCTATAACCTTCCTCAAGATTCAAGCTACGTCCATACCAAATTGCATCCAAATCCACCCAGTACTTTCGAAGATTAGCGCGTTCAAGCAAACAAACAAACAAACAAACAAACTTTTCCGCTTTATAATATTAGTATAGATTAAAATTAATAAATATGCGGGAACAGAGCGCCGCCTCCGTCAGACCATACGTCCGTCCCGGGTGGTAGCGGCCAAATCATAATAATATTATTATTAATCACTTCACCCCGACCCCATCTTAGTATGTACAGTGCACCCGTGCGAAATCGGGACGAGTGGCTAGTAACAAAATAACATTAAATTTATTGAATAAGTGTACAGGGTGGCGATTAGTTTATCAAATTGTACAGCAGGTATTACAATTTGTTATCAGTCCGCTAAAATAATAAAATTAATAATTTTACTACACTTAAGAAAATGCATTTTTCAAACAAAATAACTGGCGTTATTGGTAAAAAATAAATAATCCTGTATAATATTAGTTTACTGACCTGTAAAAGCGGCAATGCCGCGGCGCCGGCGCCGGCGGAGCACATGCCGAGTGATTGGTCAGCTGATTACGTGTATGCAATACATGATGTTGTGAAATATAGAAACGGAAAAAGGTCCCACGGATATAATATTGTTTATTATTTAATTATTTTAATTGTATATGATAAAATACCTAATATAGACTACGTGGTTTCAATTAATGTGATAACTTAATTGCCACGCTATATAGAAATTACTTTTATTGACATAAAAATTTCCAAAAATGCGAGTCTGACTCGTGAAGGGTTCCGTAGTAACTACGCAATATAACTTTGTTTTTTATAGTGTTTATATAAATGACAATGTTATATTTCTGGTTTTTAAAATATGCTATATCTCAAAACTGTTGACTATATCTCATTTAAACCAATTTTTTGAAAGTTTTCATTAAGATATACAGTGATTTTTATGTTTTGATTTTTCGCTCTATTTAAAAGTTAGAGGACTCATTTTACCACTTTGGAAATGTCTATCATTCAAACGATTGTGTTTAAGAAATATATATGGTTTTAGTCAAACCATTTCATTTTTAAAGACCTATCTATAGACACCGCGCATGTACAGCTTTTTTTTAGTTCTAGTTTCATATGGGGAGCCTTTAAAGTATTATTTTTGTATAAAATTATAAAACGGTTCACAGAATACAAAGTTTGAACTGTGTAATCCTAGCAATTTCGGAATTAAATGGCTGTGACATATGGACGGATAGACAGACAGACATGACGAATCTATTTGGAGAACAGAAATCGAACTACTTACTTACTAAAAACTTATCAAGATTCTTTCAGAACGTTAATGTAATTTACTTAAATTATATTTGTAAGGATAAAGATTTAAGGAATATTTAACAAAAGAAGAAGAAAAAAGGCCAAAGAATAGATGATATTTTTTTTATTAATAAATAGGTTCGCGTTTGACCACTATCTCACCTGATGGTAAGTGATGATGTGGTCGAAGATGGAGCACGCTTACCTAAAAGTAACCTATTCAATCTTGACTTAAAGACTCCTAGGTTATAGCTATCGGGAAACACAGACTGCGGCAGAGAATTCCACTCCTTAGCCGTACGCACAATGAAGGTATTCCCAAAACATTTCGTGCGTATGGGTGGGATGTCCACCATGTATCGATGGCGCTTTGCCGTTTGTCTCGTAGTCCGATGATGGAATGGGCTTGGCGGAATTAGACTGTGTGATTACATTGCACACTCCCTGAAATGTAACCGATAGAAAACCGATAGACTTGCAACTCGTCGTCGATGTTCAAGGCTCTGGAGCTTTGACTCGACCAGTGCATCGTTGCCAATGAGTCTCTTGGCTTCTCGATAGACTCAAGCGCGTCTAGTTGGTATTTAGCAAATCCATCCCAAAGATAAGAACAGTACTCCATACACGACCGAACCTGGGCTTGACAGGGATTGAGCAACTGTTCGGGTGTGAAGTACCGTCTCACCTTTGCTAGGATTCCCAACTTTTTTTATGCTAATTGAGCCTTAGCCTCGATAAACGGGCCAAAATTGAGGGTACAAGTTAGTGTTACCCCCAGAAGCTCAATACGGTTGGTTATCGGAGCGGCTACACCCCGGAAAGTAGGAGCCGGTTCGAATTTACTCCTTTTTGCGGAGATGAGACACGCCTGGGTCTTAGCTGCATTAAACTTGACCAAGTTGGCGTCGCCCCATTCGGAGACAGCCTTCAAGGACAAGTTCAAGCACCCAACCATGTCCTCACGGAGAGACTGGATCTGTGACCCACCAGCTCGCGCGCTGGACACATATCTCTCAGAAACTGTGCTGTCGTCTGCATACCCAAAGGTACCGGGAATCAGCAGATCGTTAGTGTGCAGCAAAAATAAAGTTGCTGAGAGAACAGACCCCTGAGGGACTTCGGCATTAATTGCCAATTGGCCAGACGAGCAGCCATCAATGACCACTCGAATGGACCGATCTCTCAAGAAGTCTTCAATCCAAACGCAAAGTTGAGTGGGTAAACCGAAGGAAGGAAGCTTAGCAAGAAGGCTATCGTGCCAGACCCTGTCAAAGGCCTTGGAGATGTCAAGGAAAACAGCAAGTGCTTCCCCGTGCTTCTCAATGGCCTCACTCCAGGTATGAATGGCATACGCTAGAAGTTCCCCAGTTGACCGGTTTTTACGAAAGCCGTATTGTCGGTCACTGAGGATGTCGTTGGCTTCTAGGTATGCCAGGAGCTTACTATTAAGTACACGCTCCATACTCTTACTGTGTATGGACGTGACTGAAATAGGCCTGTAGTTGGCCGGGTCAGCACGACTGCCCTTTTTGGGTACAGGCTGTACGTTCGCCAGCTTCCATGCTTTCGGCACCTTTCCAGTCTCTAGCGAAAGGCGAAACAGGTGTGTCAAGATTGGAGACAGTTCAGGCGCACAAGTTCTGAGAACAATTGCTGGTATCCCGTCGGGGCCACTAGCCTTGTTCACGTCAAGATTACGCAGCACTCTACGGACGTCCTTCTGATGGATGCGAATGTCCGACATATACGTCTCTCATCCAATAGGAGCATCAGGAGGGTGAGCGCCACTACTATCCAGACGTGAAGACTCCGCAAAGAGAGCGGCAAACAAGTTTGCTTTGTCCTCAGCGGAGTGAGCCAGAGACTCGTCAGGTTTGAGCAGTGGTGGTAGTGAGGGGCGACAGAAATCCTCCTGATATGCCTTGAAATAAGGTCATTTAAAATTGCAGAAGCGTTTAAAAGCATGCCAGAAATGCAAGGAACTGTCATGTATGTAATAGTATTGACGCAAACTTAAGGCGATCTTATTCAAAGTCAGTGTCGAGTACGCTAGCTTTCATTGTACGCGAAGCGTGTATGTGTGCGTGCGTACTAACTCATTGTATGGAGACGACTTTTTATATCCATGTTGAGTAGCAAGTTGCCATTATTTTATTTGTTTGGATTGATATTTTCAGGTAAACAGGCACTTGTTTATTGTATTGGTATATTCTTTCGACAAAACATTACATGTGTCACGATTATAGTGTAAAAATATTTGTTCTACGTGCCGTCGACCCTAGAAGATTTTAACTACATAAATTTTTTTTTTTTTTTTTTTATTTAGAATAGGTTCGCGTTTGACCACCATCTCACCTGATGGTAAGTGATGATGTGGTCGAAGATGGAGCACGCTTACCTAAAAGTAACCTATTCACTCTTGACTTAAATATCTGTTTACTCGTACATTTTACAGTTCCAATCAATAAAAAAATTAATTTCAATCAATCAATTAATAATTAATTCATTTTAATTGATACATAATTAGCTGGTGGTGGGTAGTGTTCAATGGGCATACAAATAACATATATCTAGCCCAATCAGCACTTTAGTATGACGAAAAATGAGATTCAAAGTCATTTTCTGCTAGCGTAGCAACTGAAGACCCTCTACGAAAGTGCTACGAAATGTCGTAGCGGGCGTAGCAAGAAGTTGTAGCCTGTATATCGTCAGTTTTGTGTCCCCGTATTGTGTAGATACAGTCGTTATGGGTAGTCAGAGGTTAGCAAATGTGGCGATTTTAGGGTATCGTGTTACTCAGCTACTGGATATGTCAGATAAGTAGTTGCTTCATGTAAAACACTAATACTCAGCTGCAAGCTGACCATAGTTAGAAAAACGGTAAACAAATGATAATGATCTCGAAAACTTAACAATATATTTATTTGCACACAAAATTAAAAAAAAAAAATATCCTATGTAAGATTCCTCTCAGAAAACAACTCGTGACTGACAAAACTGGGAAACGGCAAGTTTATTTAACTTAGCCAAGCTGTTGTACAGTGATTAAGTCACTATATTATACAGGTATTTTAGACACACGCTCCTCCAAAGACTTAGGATGTCTACGTATATTAAGCTCAAAGGTTTTGCATAAGACTCCGCACGTAATACAGCCAAGCCGGTTTGTTAAACCTTTCATGACGCTTCTGCATTTGCAATCTTATCAACAAAACTGCTTCGTGGCTTAGAAACTAGATTAAGCCGTTGATCCCAGTTGCCATTCATAATACTAAAATAAAACTACTTACAATCCCCTTGACAGAGTCCCGAGGCAGGATCGCCATGTAATGTTGGAGTCCCTAAGGGTGGTTTCAAAGGAAACCACCACATCGTGTACATACTATTTAAAGACTACTAAACAATATAAAATAAGCGCATAACGGGCATAATGCAAACTCAGCATACATGATGTTATAAAGGAACGTACTTACTTACTGAAATAAAGGACCATACACATTTATTATATTCTTCCACTTTACTACAGCTGTTCACTATCAAAACATCACAGCAATAACTAAGTGTGATGAGATTGAATGTCTGGGGAAGAGGAAGACTATGCGCCCGAGAGACAGGTTTTTACTAGTACGGGTGTATGAGCTGCATCGTTCTAAGGAAATCAAACCCGCGATCTCTCGTTCATAAGCCTGACACCTTAGCCATTAAGCTATTGATACTATTATTTATGTACATTTTTCTATGGGCGTTAGTAGCCTGACTGCCTGAGATAATGGAAAAAATAAATAAATATTTCGTTGATAAATCGTTACATCGTGACTCATCGAGCTCCCAGAGGTCGTAATAGGACTTGTTCCAATAAAATCCTCAGCTCCATGTAAAGTACTGATAATGAATAATGTTATTTATGTTTCTAATGGATTACTAAACAACACTTTTTCACGTATTTTGTTTCGCATATTTAAACTAGATGTGTCCGATGTTTTCCTGAGAAGAAACATCAAAATAATCTCAGAGGTCAGTCACGAGAGACATACTCAGTACTCGTTTGTTAGAAAAAAAAAAACAGACTAAGTTTAGATTTAAGGAGTAAATCTAAACTTAAATTTGAACTATAGTCTGTTTTGTTTTTAACAAACGAGTACTGAGTATGTCTCTCGTATATTTCCGATATTGACAAAGTGAGATGGGTAATTGGTCGTTTTGTAATTGTTAAGGCCCGTTCATATTGAATACTTCTAAAATTTACTGTAGAGAAAATTATATTATTATTTTATGATTTTAATTTGCGTATTAAGTAGTATTTATTTATTAAAACTTTATGCAACACAAAATGTACAAAGGCAGAATTAATGTCATAGGCAGTCTCTACCAGTCAACCATGGGTGGTGAAGAGATAACATGGCAGGTGCATAAAAAAAAAAGTAAGTAGATAATATTTTGCTAAGGAAAAATTTTATTACAAGTGTATACAACGTGTAACGGAAACCCCATATCTATCCAAAAGGGCTGAAGACAACATCTGGTATAGAGTCTCTATGCACAGTTTCAGCACAAAATAACTGACTCAAAGAATTGATACCAAATTATTGGTTTCATATATTTCTTGAATACCAATCATAACAAACGTGTCACAGCACTACGAGGGTCAATAACATTCCACGTCACTTGCCAATAACACGATAATTCTCTTCGTTCTTCTTAATTTGAAAAATTCGGTCTGTGGTATCAGTGTATTGGAATTTGTAATAAGTTCTACACACGTAGACTTAGGATTACAAAACCCTTGCCATATCGTTTGTTATCATCCAAGAAGCCATGCACTTGGTATGTATATACCCTTTAAATTACACGTTGTATATACATATACTTCTAACTAGAATAATAATAAATAAATAAATAAATAAATAAAATATTTATTCTTCAATAAGTACAAAAATAAAAACAATACAAGAAACAAACATTGACTTGAGTGAGGTGGATGTACAGAGGCATTTTAATTTGAGACAACGACTCCCAAACTGAGCTATGCTCGTATCTTGGGTAGTCGGCGGTCAACCGCGCAGTTTTCGCATACATATCACCGTCCTATTTTGTGCCAAAATATTACAATTTTATTTTATATAATTATAACTTACTTTAAATTAAATCTATCTATATATTTCTATAATTTAATTTAAAAAATCAAAGATTAAGATTTTATTTTTATTTTACAATTTCAATAAGTTTCTCAGTCTCAACATAACTCAACAACTTTAACCAATTAGTTAATTTATCTTTAAAATTGTGTTTATTTAGTTCATACAGTGAGATCTTCTTATTAAGTTTATTATAAAGCCTGGAACTTAATGCGTTGTATTGTCGCAGTGCGAAAGCCGCTCTACATCTCACAGAGGGACAAACAAGTGCACCACTTCGTTTTTCTAAAACTTCCGTATTAAGGGGAAGTAGTGAATGTCGCCGGAGCATCGTGCGTAGAATAAACAGCTGTCGCACCGTCAACACCTTGCATTCCTTGTATAGTTCTGTGGTAGAATAGTGACGCGGCTTACCATGTATGACCTTGAGAATAGACCTTTGTGCTCTTTCTAATTTCAGAAACAGAGTTTTGTAAGTCCCACCCCACGCAGGAATACAATAACCCAATATTGATTGACACAGTGCAAGATAGACTGTATTCAATAACGCATGATCGGCGGAGTGACGGAGGTTCTTAAACACGTATAGCAGTTTTCTGACACGTCTGGTGAGGGTCTCCACTTGTGGACGCCAGTCCAATCGTTCATCAACTATAACACCAAGGTACCTTATACAATCAACATTCGATAATGGTGGACAACCACAAATAATCGATGATCTGGCACAATTATGGGCAGTTAGAGTTAGAGTTTCTTCTGATGGCGTTGAGGTGTTGGGGAGATAAAAGCGAATATATTTCGTCTTATCTACATTCAACGTAAGTAGATTAGAAGATAACCATAACATGACCTCCCTCAAATTACTCTCGACATGTGTCTTAGCTTCCATCCAATTATTCCCATACACTAAGAGTGCTGTGTCATCCGCATAAGTAAAAATATCACAGTTTTTCAGTTCCATCTTGCACAAGTCATTGACGTATATAAGAAACAATGTGGGTCCAAGAATACTCCCCTGTGGGACCCCATATTTGATTTCATACATATTTTTTTTATTATAATAATAAATTTACATACATATTTATCATAATACATACCAAAAGTATTATATATATATAATATTTTAATAAACAGTTATAAAAAGGGGGTTATGAAAACTCCGCTTCCACTATTTGTTAAGAAAATAATCCCGCAACTTTCTCTTAAATGCATATTGATTGAGTTGATAGTATATTCGTAACAAAATTTTCTGTTTGCCTTATATGATATTTTCATAAATAAATAACAATAAAATAATATTGTAATAGTATATATATGTATATTATGCACTAGAAAATATAAATCATATAATTATTATACAATTCTTGTAATCTGTAAAACTATCGCCATCATATTTTCTACATGATTGTCGACTCCGTACATTTTTTCGTACCTTTTCGTTTGGTTTGTGGAACGGACTTTATGTTGATTACGTGGACCAATAGAGCAGTCAAAATTTCCGGTACTCGTTTATTAAAAAAAGCAGAATATAATCAAATCGTATTTAAAACTATTGTAGGTTAATTCTGAGGCGATCTTATGAGGCAAGATGCACGCACATTTGAGGGGCCTGTCCACACAGTGCAAGTATTTGTCAGATAACGTACCTGTAGCTCAACTTTGAACTTTAAGAAGCTCAACATAGACAGCCCTATTTACTAAGATCGCAGCAAAGCACAAAAAAGTTGGCAAAAAGAGAAACATGGCAAACTTGTAAAAGTCAACATCAAAACTCTTTTTGAATTTTCAGCCGTCAGTTCCACCAACATACTTGAAAAGGAAAAATGCATTTTGAGTGAAAAACTTTTATCCCGGCTTGTTTTTTAAGTATGTGTGCTCGCTTCCATGTTATGTTCAAAACTACTCAGTCATGCTCAACAATTGGCCAAGTACGAAACAGATTCGCCCATGAAGGGTTCCGTAGTAACTACGCCAAATAACTTTGTATTTTATAGTGTTTCTATGGAATACAAAGTTATATTTGCGGTTTTAGAAAATGTACGACATCTCAAAAACTGCTGACCCGTTCAAACGAATTCTCCTTGAAAAATATATATATTTTTATTAGATTTTTCACTCCATTATTAAAAAAGTTAGAGTGGGGACACACACATTTTACCACTTTGGAAGCGTATATCTCTTAAACGATTGACTTTAAGAAAACGTGGTTTTAGAAACTTCAATATAATTTTCTATCACCTGTCTGTAAATACCGCACATGTATAGGTTAGATGAGAAAAAGGTTTTTAGTTTCAGTTCCATATGTCGGGAGCCCACTTAATTTTTTTTAATATTTTATAAAAATCGAAAAACGGTTTACAGAACACATCTACCTACTAAGTTTCATATGTGTAGTCAATAGTATCGGAATAGAATGGCCGTGTCATACGGACGGACAGACATACATGACAAAATTATAAGGGTTCCGTTTTTTGCCATTCGGCTACGGAACCCTAAAAAGGATGGTAAAGTCACACATTGTAAACATGCCTTTCTTTCATTCGAAATAGTATGACGTGGCTCATGACAGTTGCAACTTATATTTTAACTACAATGTTTTAAAATTTAAATTGTTTTTATGTAAAACGTATTGTAGTTTGTCGTGTTTCAAGCGTTTGTTTGTGGCGCAAATGCTTGTTTTACTTTGTAAGTTTGAGATTATTTTAGTATTTATGAATGTGTATTGTGGGTGTAATAACATTATTGACCGTCGTGTTGGTAGGAAAAAGAAATAAAACTATGTTTATTTGACACGCAAAGATATACACAATGTACGAATTAATTAAAGAAACTTAATTTTGCGCAAATGTAATATTTTATACCAAGTGATTGCGGTAAACATTCTAGTTCAGAAAAACGTTCACAGCTAGAAGTTGCCTGACGCTGATTTTCAATTATAGTGCGAACGTTAAAATATTTTTATAAATTCATTGCCTTTTTATACAATCACGGGATACACTCGTCTATCACATTTTCATAAAACATATTATGCTAAAACTAAATTAGTTATACACTAATTACAGTTTTACTAATTTAGTTATACACTAATTTAGTTATACACTAAACTACACAACACTTTACACCTTTTTTTCATAAATTTAAATTACATAGATTAATTAGGTTGGTGATTCTTAGCTGACGACCCTGAAAAGAAACACTGAAACAGAATCAGAGCATGAGGTACTGGACAAATCGTGATATGAGATTAATTTACTTTCAGCACTTTGACTAAGAATTTTATTGCATTTTTATCCACAGAAATATTCCTGCCATTATTATAATAATCAGTTAGGCACCAATATCGGCTCATATTTGTAGAACCGCTTTGATTTACGAAATGTATTAATTAATTATGGTACTGCGTGGTATAATGTACTGGAATTAATTATAAACACGTTAATGTTTGAAGGTGTATTTTACATACTCATTTTGTGAGTGAAAATAATATCAATCGCTATCTATATACCGAAATAAACCTTTTTGAGGTTTCATTAAAAAACTAGGTCACTTGTATAATTTAGCTTTTCCTAATATTTTTGAATACTACATACCGGAATAGATAGATAGGGATTTGTATGTTGTTTTTTCTTCCTGTAACCTAAATTATTATTACATCTATAATGAGGAGGAGGAGAAAAGGCTTTTAACAAAATTATAACAGTTGCACGGTACAATTTTCAAGATTGAGCACCGTTTGCTGAGGCTTGCCCTTGGATGGGGACCATCTTAAGACATTGAGATCCGTCCCGCCAATCCAGCTGTTATTTGTAACTGCGTCAGTAGTTACGGGTAGTCAGAAGAAAGAAAGACATAGGTACCTAATAATAAAAAATATGCCATCACAATGCCAGATGATATACGAATCGAGCAGCCGAAACAGCGTGGCCCTGAAAAGGGCGAGTGTAACAAGGATGGCTTTATGAAAGTGGAGAAAAAGAAGAGAAGGCAGCCTCCTTGTCGTAACCAGTGTGGTACCGCACTGGCTGGACCCAACTTCCTGCTGAGTGCAGCTGTACCAACGACGCAGCTCTACGTGTCCAGGCTGCACTACGCTACGAAGATTGAGGAGATCATGGAGTACGTGCGAGCTAAGACCAACTGGACTTTGAGGGTCAAGGAGTTGAAGTCGCGTCATGAAACGAATTTAAGATCGTTTGTAATGCGGGTTCCAACTCATCTATTAGAGACATTCCTCAAGCAGGAATTTTGGCCGAAAGGTGTAGTGTATCGACGATTTCGCAGAAGATTACATGACACCTCGCAGCGCAACACGACGCCGTCTATTCGTGTTAACTAGTTTTTGTTTTTAAGTGTTTTAAATTTGTTATCTATTAGTTTATTTATAAGATTTTGTATTTGTTTATTGTTTTGTATGGGCCTAGTTGCCTGAAATAAAGGATATATTATTATTATTATTGAGAAATTGGTCTGTTAAAATTTTTAATTTTTTTAAAGGAAAATTTTAAGTCCAGCCACAGATTTCTTTATTGGCCACGTGATCAAACTTCTCATTTTATAACTAAGCAACGGGAAAATGAGATAGCCCCTAATAAAATAATTCGTCTTTTTTACAACGCCAACTAAATATTCTACATAAAACGACAAGTACATATCAACAAAATGAAATGAAATGAAATATTTATTTTGTAAATTGGTTATAATAACACTTTTACACGTCATGTTTTTTTGCGTGTTAAGTTTAGCTAGATGAGGCCGGTATTTCCTAATTGACTACTCTGAGAAGAAACACCGAAACAAACTCAGAGGTCATAGTCTCTTTTAAAGTCCAGACAATTTGTATTTGTATATGAGAAGCATGTAGGTTCATGTCTGTGGTATTTTTTTGAGGAAATAACCACGCAAATTTGAGCGGACCTGTCCAGACAGTGCAAGCATTTGTCAGTTATCATGTAGCTCAACTGAGAACTTAAGGAGCTCAACAATTTGACAAAAAAAAACCAAAGGACATTTGGGTAGGCCACACAAGTACTCAAACTGCTTGACATCATTAAATAAATTATAGTGAAAGTAAAAACAACGAAGAAAGAATAACCTGCATTGTCCTCACATTAACAATAATGAAATAATTATATATAAAAAAAAAAACAAAATTGTTTTATTAGCACCTATTTTTAAGTGCATGTTGATCCACGCGCTGTTTATGGTTCCGTAGTTACAACGCCAAGTGCGATTTGGATTAGCTTACCGAGATTTTCATACCATGCTCTCTCAAAAACAAACTACAGCTCTGTTTTACACAAATTATAACTTCGTAACTGCTACTACCGTGACGTTTGAATTCCTACTTACAACCTTTTAATTGGTAGAAGGGGGATATTTAACTCTAATGAAAATGAGCACTTTAACGCTTAATATTTTGCGAACGGATCACTCAGTCGAAATTGTGTGTGGTCTTCCCACACTCCCCTTACTTTTAAACGAACTATCCAACGATACCCCACAATATGGGGTGGACGCGATAAATAATTATCTGTAGAGGTCTGTAAAGCTTTTTCATTATTTTATTTTACCGCTTTGTTGACGTGAGTAATATGTATATCCATGCCATTTCAGCGTTCTATTATTAATAGTTTCTGAGTTAAGCCGCGCACAGAACGACGGATAGACTGACATGACGAAACTATAAGGGTTGCTAGTCAACTATAGAACCCTAAAAAGGTACAAAAAGAGAAATGTATAAAAACACGCTCTGAAATTCAAATGTTGGAAACCTTTTGGAAAACCGCGATGAAATGAGTACATATCAAATAAGTTCGCTTTTGAATTTAGTGTAATCATTTGAGTATGATTCCAAGTGAACTTTACAGCAGTTATACCACAGATAAAATAAGCCAGGTTTGCAGTTTACGAAGTAAGTTTCAGGGTACTAGATGCAAGTTAGTTTTCATTACTCAGCATATGACTTGTTTTACATATTTGGCAAGACTGTCAGAGATGAAACTTCTGTCGTGAAATCTTCTAGATATAGATTAGACTTTATTTTGCACAAATATATGACATATTTATATTTTATGGTCAATATTAAAATATAGTAGCTATTACCTGTGACTTCGTCTCCGTGGAAGTTTCGTTTCTAGTCTATTGCATGGCAGTAGTATAAGTAGATAGATATAATCTTTATTGTACACCATAACAGTAAAACAATAAGGACTTTACAACTAAATATGGCGATACCATGGGTGGTCTTATCGCTAAAAGCGATCTTTTACACACAACCTTTGGATAGATTTCACACAGGAGAAAATGAATAGGTGGGTAGTCCATGGTGTACTATTTATCTATATAAAATATAAAAACAATGGGTGTCATCATTGTGAGGACTACCCAGAGGACATGGTGGAGCATACGATCAAGGTGTGCCCTGCTTGGGCGAAGCACCGTTGTGTCCTCGTAGAGGCAATCGGCGGCGGCGACCTGATCTTCCCACCCAGGAAAAAAAAAGTATTTGGAGATATCACACGTAATGAATACTCCACTGGAACGCTTAATGAATACTATAAAAATTATACAAGGAAGATCAACGTTCTCCGTCCGTTCACCAACAAGATGGAGAGATCTTATTGATATGAAATGTTTCCTGATTGAATGCATACCAACCTTATGAATAGAGAGAGATGGAGAAGTCTCACAAATCTCCGCCAGGAACGTGCCTACAATAAAGAAAAAGAAGATTAATTGCAAAATGTACGCTTAGTAACCTAATTATACGCAGAACTTAGTTCAAAACCTTTTTTAACTTCACAAAAACAAATTCTCGCGTGTTTTTTTTTTTTTCTAAACAAGTTAGAACAAGTTAATTGCTAGTTCGTAACTTAGGGACTTAAGTTAAAGCACCAAAGTTGAAGGGCGCTTTGCCCCAATACCCTGGTTTATAGCCCGCTGGGACGGAGTGTTGTGTTTGGCCCAGATCTTGGAGATAACATGGAGCTGGAAATAATAAACACGTCTCTAAATAGTATCAAAGAAGTTGGTGCCTCTGTATGTAAATCGGCTTATTTATTTCAATCTATTTAATTGATTCTATTATAGTCTTAACTAAAATAAAAGGAGATTAACAATAAATAAATAAAATTCATTTATTTCAGGTCCAAGACCCATATAAAAATGTTACAATTAAATTAGTTGATGTGTACAATTGATACACTAACGACCGGGTGATCGGTCGGGTTGCTATTTCAATATTTGGTATATTCAAATTACGTATAAGTACCTCGGTCTGTTAAACTTTTACGTCTACACAACTAAACCGATTCTGGCGTTTAATACAGAGAAAGCCTCGGTCAGACGCTAGTGGTTATTACATAAATAAATCCATAGTATCACGGATATGATCTGACAAATGACACACCAAAATCTTATCAACTGTTTTTTTATTAGACATGAACATATACAACTAAACAGGTCCAAAATGTCATATATACAATGAGAACAAGGTTAAGACAAATCGATTAACGTAAGAATTATTAAAATCTGCTCACGCATTTTGTCCTCTACAACGCCACATAGACACATACATACATAAACTGATAAACACATTTGCGTCGCAAAGGAGGGTAATGAGTTTATCAGCAATCGGGTAAAAAAAGGCAAACAACATGACAAAATAATTATACAAATAGAATAACAAAAAAAAAGAACATATTTCATTCATATTAAAGTATGTTTATGTTGAGCATATTAAGTCGACTACTTCAATACTAATATATTTTTCTTACATCTGTGCAGGTCCGTAATATATTTTGTTAGTAAAGATAAGTATCTTAAGACTTAAGTGAATGCGGCTAAATTAAAGTGTATACTTGTACCTACTTGATTTGAAGGGTTCCGTACTTTTGTCCGTTTAATTTACTTACAGGGGACAAGAAAAGGTTTTTCCTTTGTACTCACTAGACCCTAGTTGAGAGCAGCTACTTATTTGCTTTTGTGTTGAGTAGTGTAAATAATGTTTATATTTACGTTGTGTAATTCAGTTAGCTTAGTTAAACAAAATGAGTTGGTAGAATTTTGTAGTTGACACTGTGAATTTTTGAGTAGTCGTTCCAGTGGTAAAAGACACGACTTTCAAGTTTTAGGTCGTAGATTTGAACCGAGGTAGGAACATTACTTTGTGTAATTTTCAAATAACTTCTGCTCTCAAAATGTTGAAGAGAAACATCGTGAGGAAAACGTCATATACAAGGAAAACTCCGAAGATTAGCAACTGGGCCCGCGTGGTAGATCAGCCCTTCCCTCTCCTAGAGATCAAGCCTTGTCCCAGTAGTAAAAACGTTACATGCTAATTTTTTTGTATGTACTGTAAATTCAGGATTGCCTTTAAAATCACTACATATTATAAAACAAAGTCGCTTCCCTGTCTGTCTGTCCCTATGTATGCTTAGATCTTAAAAACTCCGCAACGGATTTTGATGTAGGTCTTTTTAATAGATAGAGTGATTCCTGGGAAAGGTTTTGTATTGTGTATAATAAGTTAAGGTTTTGTGTAGATCGAATGGAATACGCCGATATTACTTCAACATGTCGGAAAAAATTAAACCTATCGGGAGCTTTAATCGAAAACGCTGCCAAAACCTTTTGAGTTATAAAAATACAATGAGTGGCGGGATTGTTTCTCTTTTATAGATCTGCAAAAAAGTCCGAGATGGCATATGTCTATCTCCCAAGAATAACCCACAATAACCATTTATTTCTTTTACAAATTACATTAAAACGATGGGTTATTTACGAATCTTTTTTTAACAGTACAGTATTATTCCTTATCCAATTAAATACGTTAGATATGTTGAGGATTTAATGTAGATCAAAATTGCTTTTTACACTATACCAATAAAATGAATATCTTATGAGTTATCGCCGATATATGAGTGTGGCAAATTACCGGACGAGAAATTAATTAAGCAAAATAAAACCGACTTCCATATCAAAACACTACAAAGCCAAAAATAATTTTAATTTCGGTAGTCGGTGTTATTGGTTTTGTATTTTCTTTTTTTTTCACACCGCCTCCCGAAATTAAAATTATTTTTGGCTTTGTAGTGTTTTGATATGGAAGTCGGTTTTATTTTTTTGCAAAAAAGTTTTTATTTTCGCGCTTTTTAGTGGGTCAATTTGTAATTAATCTAGTTATAAAAGCCAAAATGTCAACTACAAAAAAACTAAAAACGCGCGAACAAAAAACACAATATAGAGTAACCGAAAAGATCATCAATGTAAATATTTTTTTTAGACTTTTGTTAATTTTTCAGAAACGGCTTGTTCGATGTCGATAAAATTTTCATGGGACCATTTGGGAAGTATACCCTTTCCAACAAAAAAGAATTTTTCAAATCGGTTGGCGAGCGACGGAGCTATGCCCGAACAAACATAAAAAAAAAAAACAAACAAACATCCGAATTGAGAACCTCCTCCTTTTTCAGAAGTCGGTTAAAAATCATATATAAGCAAAACTAAACTATATAACCCGAGCGAAGACGGGCCGGGTCGCTAGTGTTACATAAAACAAGCCCAAAAATGTAACTCTTAACTTGAAACACTGGTTATATTTCATAAAGAACTATGCATAGTATTTATTATCCTCCAAGAAACTATACATATTAGGTTTAGATATGGAGAAACCTGTTGACAAAACTCTAAATGTTCATAGAATTTGCATATCAGAATCTGTATGTCAAGTTTACAATGTGCTGTTACACGCATTGCATAATTATTTATGAAAAGCATAAACTATGTTCTAGCTGCATGAAAAAAATTGTTGGTCAGTGTGATTATGTATTAATTTATTAACATCTATATCAGTATCTTCGAAAGTAACACAAATACATATAAAATTATAATAGAAAATAATTAATATAAACTTCTTGCACATAATGACCCGTCAACTTTTAAAGCAAGAGTGAATTGCAGGCATCTTCTGGGCTCACTCGTTTTCGCTTAGACCGCATCATACCACATCGCTTACCATCCGTATTACAAAAAAATAACTCTTTATTTTTTGAGACTTAAAAAGGGTTTTATTTCTTCATTGTTTCTAATAGTGATTTTTATGTGATTTTTCTTCCTTTAGATATATTTTTTTGAAGACACTTTTACACACGTACTACACCAAGGAGCTGTTTAATAAATTTGAGCGTTTGATTTTTTTTAAAGAGATTTAGCGATTTGGGTAGAATTCACATTACTAGCAACCTTGTTAACCCCTCCAACTAAGGAAGTGTCTGGAGTGGGTTCACGACAATAGTGTAATGGTTGGGGTTCGAACCCGCGACCCCTCGATAACAATTCCGACACCTCAGCCATTTGGCTATTGACATTAGGGTATTATTTTTGAATAGTTTTCGCTGTTTTGTGTAAACAAAAATAAAATACCAAAACGTTCCCAACTCCGAGTAACTTGTGAATAATTCTAATTGTAAATAACCAAAAATTTAACAATCAAGTTGGCTGGCTGTATGTTTGTATCTCACTCGTTCAATCCTAAACAAACACTGCGGGTCTCAAAACATAATAAAGGGGTCACAATGAAAAATAACCCCCGTTTTCTTGGGTACGGTCGGCAAAAAAAGTAAAAACAACAGAACATCGTGAATTTATGTCCGCACTTTGTTGTGGTACAGTTCGGGACTTTTTGCCACAATTATGCGGAGCTGCGGTCGACTTCGACTTCTTTTATGCTGACCGTATTTGGTGAGGCAGTACATTTTATTGTTTTCTTTTATTTATTTGGTTGTGGTGATTTTTTGTGAGCGTGTATGGATTTAAATGAGTTCTGTACAATACAGAAGTCCTATTTCAAAACCTTGTACGGACTTAAAACGGGTTTTCTCGCGTAAATCCCGATCTCGTGCGAATTCTGGGATAAAATTAGCCTAAGTGTTATTCCAGGATGTCAACTATCTACTTACCAAATTTTATTCGGTTACGTTCTGTAGTTTTTGCGTGAAAGAGTAACATCGGAAAACTTGAGGCTAGAGGTACCGAGTCACTCCACCAATTTCTTCGGTAAGTCGTTCGCAGCTCAAGCAGTACGATTGTGGAATACTCTTCTCGTGTCAGTAAGACAAGCACAAACCCTTCCTTCTTTCAAAAACATGGTAAAAGATCTCTATCTCTCTCTTTAAGTTGTTACTATTTTTTATATATCACAGCTTTGTTTTTTTATGTATATGTGTATTGAGTATGTAGGTTATTACTTATGTATTGTACATAAGTGAATAAATAGTACACCATGGACTACCCGCGTATTTATTTATTCCTGCTGTGTCAAATACATCCAAAAGTTGTCTGTAAAAGATCACTTTTAGCGATAAGACCGCCCATTGTAACACCCTTTGTAGTTTTTAAGTCCTCATTTAATTCTGTTATGATATACAATAAAGATATCTATCGATCATACATTTAACTTCACATTGTCACACCTCACACAAACTTTCGTATTTATAATATTACTAGCTTTTGCCGGGGCTTCGTTCACATGATAAGTTTTTCCCGCGTAAATCCCGATCCCTGAGATATTCCGGGATAAAAACTGTCCTATGTCCTTCCCAGAGTCCTAAACTATTCCTATGCCAAAATTCATCAGTGAAAAGGTAACAGACAGACAGAGTTACTTTCGCATGTATAATATTAGTATGGATATGGATAGTAAGACATTTGAATTGGTCAAGTAGTTTGCTAGGTTTTAAGGAACTCACGAGGGAGTTGAATGGTTACTAGGTGTGTTTTTGTATTTGGGGGGTAATTAGTAGGTAAACAAGATTATGCAATAAAACGATTTTTGTAAATATGTGTCTCTTAATAGTTTTTCAATTTAAGTGTCAATAGCCTAATGGATAAGGCGTCGGGTTTGTGATCGAGAGGTCCCGAGTTCGAATCCCACCCATTACATTATTGCCGTGAACCCACTCCAGACACAACCATATTTATAACCATATTTACAAGATTGCTAGTAATGTGAATTCTACCCACATTGCTAATTATCTTTAAAAAAAAATGTTATAGTGGAAATGTGGAATAGAGACCGCTTGATGTTTGTTCGTGCTTGTATCTCCCTGCTAATTTTATTTATTTATTATCGGAAGGCTAACAGACTAATTACATTATAATAACACTAATCTATACTAATATTATAAAGCGGATAAGTTTGTTTGTGTGTTTGTTTGCTTGAACGCGCTAATCTTCGAAAGTATTGGGTGGATTTAGATGAAATTTGGTATGGAAGTAGCTTAAAGCTTGAGGAAGGTTATAGGCTACTTTTTACGCGACTGCAAAAAAGGAGAGTTATGTTTTTAGCGTGATAGAATCCACGGGAGCGAAGCCCCGCGTGAGTACTAGTATAATATAAGTATGTTGCTAATTACAAGCCCTCGCAGATAAATACAAAATTATAATATTTAGATACAGAGTAGACAGATATATTCTATTCGACGACACAAATTAAATCAATACAATTGATTTAAAGTATAATTAATTAATGTATTACTTTAATTAATGTAATGAAATGCGGGTAGCACAAGAAATGACATTTGCGTTAGTGCAAAAAAAATCAATGTCTTGTTCACAACAAATTTTGTTAAAGCTGCGACTGACTCTGGAAAAGTATGCATTACGTTACGCCTATAATCAGTATTTGTATAAGTTACATGTAGAAACAAGTTCAGGACAGTCAACTTATTAAACCATTCGTAATGAATTTGCCGATGGATATCATCCTGGTTTCACACATTTATGGTAATTTTCATTTTTTCAACCATTGTTTCGCCTTCTGATACTTCATTATTCATTTAAAAAACGATGTTAGTACTTGCTGCCAATAAAAAAGTCAAAGTTTTAAGATTATTACTTTAATATTATTATTTTTCATCTATTATATTTTATTGCGTATATCAATTAAAATACCCTAGGTATTGCACGTACATAATGGAATCAGGAGTTACTTGGCTGAATCTATAACATATAAACATCGAAAACGAACTTTTGCATTTTAATTCGTTTGCATGATATTGCTTACTAACTTTCATATCTACCATATTTCAGCCACTTAGGGGTAGATAAAAAAGTAGTCCTTGCTTGACGGTGGTTGCTTCTTTATTTCCATTTTATCATAGTAACAGACAGACAGACCGTCCGACAAACAGACGGACCGTTAGACTTCCACATTCAGACGTATAAAAGTTTGAGTTCAAAATTGTATAAACGCACTTTCTGGTTGAAGGTACTATAATATTGCGGACGGGATTGCGATGCTGCATACAGCTGCATACTACATATAAAGCTGCATACTGTAGACTATTACATTAATTTTTAACTAGCTTGTGCCAGCGGCTTCACCCGCGTGGGAAGTTTATCCCGTGTAAATCCCGATCCCGTGGGAATTTCGCAAAGTCCTTTCTTAGCGGATGCCTACGTCATAACATCTACCTGCATGCCAAATTTCAGCTCCATAAGAAACGACCTATTTCGAACTGTGCATTGGTGTTTTATAAGTGCCCATATAGGCCTATATGAAATAACATTTAGTTTTAAGTTATAACATTTGAGTTTGAGTTTGACATTGCATGGCATTCAAGCTCAACGAAGAATTTATTTGCGTAATTAATACTAAATATACATTAGCATATTAAATAAGGAGCTTTTGGCTAAATAATAACAGTCATATGAATTGATCTTCACGGTTAAACTCGTTCGCCGAAGTCGATCAGTGTGTTAGTGACCTTTTTAACATGTTATTATTACTCCGTGACCCGCAAAGTATGTTAAGCCATTAGTGACAGTTTTGGGGATATGCGGAACAGGGTGTAAAGTCCCACATTCCCTTTGAAAAGGGAGGACCCTCTGTCCAGACAAGTGTCAACGGCGGATCCAGGGGGGGGGATCATGGGGTCATGACCCCTCCCCCTGGGCTGGGTCCAGGACCTAGGTGGACCACTAATTAAAATTTTTAAACATTGTTACTAGATAATACTCCAGTTTCTGTCGTTGTAAACGAATATCGGCAGTGGATGGCCAAGTGGCAACGGAGTCAGGAAATACAAATTATAACTTCTTGTGACTTGACCACGATTATGTGACCCCCTGGCATCAAAGCTGGATCCGCCCTTGACAGGTGTTTTGTCTGGTGGGCAAATACCAGATGTTTGTGATCGGGTGATTTGTATGCAGGCTAGTTGTGCGGTAAATTTTGCTTGCGCGATTCAGGATTTCTATCGTTGTTTTAGTTTGTATGTTGCGAGATAGATGTCGCTACATAGTCATTACGAGTAGTCAGAAGCCTGGAAATGTGACACTAGCCTTGCCGTGTATCGTGTTACCCAGCTACTGGGGTTTTGGAAGTCAAATAGGCAGTCACTCCATATAAAAACACTAATGCTCAGCTGCATCCAGTTAGACTTAGTTAGCCTTAGTTAGCCAACCCCAACATCGTTGCAAAAAGGCTAAGCAACCGATGATAAGCTGGTATTTTTAATAGATTACATTTATTTTATTTTCGTTCTAGGTACGGTTTTATCAACCTAGTCGGTCGTCGCCGGCCGCATTTGAACCGTGACCGCTAGGGAAATTGTTTCGAGAAATATATCCTCATTGTTGCTTGGCGTCATTACTCGTTTGCTACGATTGCAGTGAGCTTTTTTAATAAAAGTCTCTTCCTTTTAATTTAATCAACGTAACAATGAGATGAAATACCATAGGAAAATAATAATAGAGATCCTGCTTTTTGGTACCCGTAAGACCAATATGTGTCCGGGTTTTACCCGGACGCCTATTGAGAAAATCCCCCCGGACGGCCCTGGACGCTCTCCAAACTAGGACAAATCCGGGAAAACCCGGACGGATGGCAACCCTACCTTTGAAAAGGGAGGATCCTCCGACCAGACAGGTGTTTTTGTCTGGCGGGCAACTGCCCGATGTTTGTGATTGGGTGATTTGTATGTAGGCTAGTTATGCGGTAAACTTTGCTTGCGCGATTCAGGTTTTCTATCATTTTTTAGTTTGTATGTTGCGAGATAGATGTCGCTACATAGTCATTACGAGTAGTCAGAAGCCTGGAAATGTGACACTAGCCTTGCCGTGTATCGTGTTACCCAGCTACTGGGGTTTTGGAAGTCAAATAGGCAGTCACTCCATATAAAAACACTAATACTCAGCTGCATCCAGTTAGACTTAGTTAGCCTTAGTTAGCCAACCCCAACATCGTTGCAAAAAGGCTAAGCAACCGATGATAAGCTGGTATTTTTAATAGATTACATTTATTTTATTTTCGTTCTAGGTACGGTTTTATCAACCTAGTCGGTCGTCGCCGGCCGCATTGGAACCGTGACCGCTACGGATTGTTTCAAGAAATACCTATATCCTCATTGTTGCTTGGCTTCATTACTCTTTTGCTTCGATTGCAGTTAAGGTTTCCATACGACCGGAATTTTTCTGACATGTCCGGAAATATAGGTCTTTGTCCGGAATGCGGAAGGAATCCTAAACCGTCCGGAATTTCTACAATTGAATGAAAGAGTAAAACATAAAAAATATATAATGCTTTTATTTCAAATTAAAGAAAGTCAGGAATTTTCATCAAATGTCCGGAATTTACTCCGGATTTTCGATTTTTTGATCTGGCAACCCTAATTGCAGTGAGCTTTGAACAGTCTCACCTTAAGCCACTGTCTTACTGAGTCTACTCAGTAAGACAGTGACAGTGGATTTTTTATTTCTTCAGGCAAACAAATAAGTGCGTAATAAACTCATAATACTACTACTACACTACTACAGAAAGATTATAAAAAATTAGGTAATAGGGCAACCAGTACCGTTATTCACAAATAATAAAGTACCTAAATAAAAAGTAATAAATTGAGTGATTGAATAAAAACTTAATTAGTTACAAGCAAACTCAAGCGAATAGAAATTATTTACTATTATAATGTAATTTACACAACAATTAGTCAAAGGTATAAAAAA
This sequence comes from Tholera decimalis, assembly GCA_943138885.2. Classification (NCBI taxonomy): domain Eukaryota; kingdom Metazoa; phylum Arthropoda; class Insecta; order Lepidoptera; family Noctuidae; genus Tholera; species Tholera decimalis. The sequence goes on along the minus strand of OW964570.2, from coordinate 28,925,395 downwards.
GTCAAAGTGAACATGCGAATTTGTATAATGTTGACATTATGAGGAAGCGTGATCAATATTTTCATAGAAACATTTCTTGAATTCTGTAGTGACAACGCTTCTAAATAGGCTTCATTTCACTTCTATATAGGTGTTTATATAGTAGTAGGTTAGGATTAATGTGGTTTCGACCCCCAAACTAGGACAACCTGCATGACGAGGGTTCAAGGATACTCCGGTCACACGGAGCTGAGAATGTGGAGGCTTATACTTTGAAAGGAATATGTCATTTGTCGTAGTGAAAACCTTTAATCTAAAAGGTTGGACACTTTGATCTTTACTACATATATCTACTTAAATAAAATATGAAAGGTCTGTGTGTCATTTCAAAATAACTGTGTTTTCTCAAGTGCTTATAGATGGAGTGATTCTTCACAGAATGGTCGTGGGTGACGATGATGCCTTTTCTCTAGATAAAGCAACCTTTGTGATGTGCTTCCACTTCCTTCCTTCTTCAGCATTTTGAGAGCTTTGGACTAAAGACATGATACTACAAAACAAATAACCTTTTTTATAATTGTTGTATGTCTGTCTTAGACAGTCAGCGAGTCTGATTATCCGGGCTAATCTCTGGAAAGGTTGGATTGATTTTGATAGGACTTTCATATTGATAGGATATCATTTTGGCTTTTTATTCGGCAATGGGATTCATGCGGGAAAAGCCACCAAAGTGAACGAAGTCTCGGGTATAGCTAGTCTTATATAAAACCAACGAATGTGGTGGTTTGGAGTTCGAACAAATAATGTTATGGAGACAAGTTGTAACAGTTTTCTTCTGGCCAAACAAATACTGTAATTATAATAATATTTTTAATGTGTGTTTTTTCGAGCGTATGGCGCCCACGTGTGCCAAAGAAAAAAGATCTTGAAAGTTGATACGAAGTAAGTGTCAGCGTTAGGTGGCATATTTTGTGTTTCCACCTGTCATATTATCCTGAGCATTTTTATATCGGCCTTTAGGCATTAATATCTTTGATTGTTTACTTTATTAAATTTTAAGGTCGTGTAAGAAGTACTGCTTCAACGGGCATCGAGAGACTGATCGAGACAAAGCTCCAGATCCCTGAACGTTGGCGACGTGTTGCAAGCCTATCGGTTTTCTATAGGTTACATTTCGGGGAGTGTGCGATGAAATTGCAAAATCTAATTCTACCAAGCCCGTTTCATCATCGAACTATAAGACAAACGACGATGCACCATCGTTACATGGTGGACTTAGACGCACAAAACATTTTGGGAATACTTTCGTTGTGTGTACAGCTAAGGAGTGGAATTCCCTGCCAGAGTGTTTCCTGATACTGCTATAACCTGGGAGTATTTAAGTCGAAGAATGAATAGGATACTTCTAGGTAAGCGTGCTTCATATTCAACCACAGCAGCTTCGCTTACCATCAGGTGAGATAATGGTCAAACGCGAGCGAGAAATTATCATAAAAAAAAGTTAATGCCAATCAATGAACACATTTTTCTTTGGTTCTTCTGTCTTTCGCGCTGGATTAGACTGGACTGGATTCTTACAGAATAACTGTCATCCAAGGCGTTTTTTTAGATCATAATATGGCGTTTTCTTCGAAAATCTCTGACTTGGTTAACTTTAAATTGGATGTCACTGGCAATGAATATCCAAGAATAAGCCTGGATCTAGTTAGATTACTTTTTTGTAGTTGAAAGTTATTGTATGAGGGGGAATATTATTGAAAAAATAAATGATTATGAAGTCAAATCTGGGCGCAGTCCGGATTAGATATATATACAGGGTATGTGAAAAACCGATAAGTTTGACTATAATGGTATTCCAGAAATGAATGTATGTACTCACTCATATTTATGGTATATAATTATTAAGTATCTGATGACGTACAGTAAATAATATATATATTCCACAACTATTTTTTTTTTTTTCACACAACGCCATCTAGTCCCAAACTAAGCAGAGCTTGTGGTATGGGTACTAGACAACTGATAAACATACATATATATTTCTAAATACATACATATTATAGATAAATTACACCCAGACCAAAAACAAATGACCGTGCTCATCACACAAACATTTGTCCTAGGTGGGAATCGAACCCACGACCTTGCGCATAGCAGTTAAGGCCACTGACCACTATACCAACGAGCCTGTAAAAAAACGACTCATAAACAAAAAACAAGCACAAAAAACGACTAAAAATATCAAAAACGTACGTGAAAACATACGTTTTTGTTAATTTATTAGTTCGCCAAGTAAAATAGTTTTGATGCAAAACAAAAATAGCTTTTTGTACTCGTTCTCCATATTAACTTAAACTGTGCCAAATTTTATATTAATATGTTAAATATGATGAATGTTAATAAAAATGGGTATGGTATAGCAGAAATCGAGTTACCCTGCTTGGACAGTCATTTGTGATTTGCCTAAAATTCTTTTATCGATTTTTGAAAACCAAAAAAATCCTTATTGTCATTTAAAATACTTCATAAAAGTTATATTTTACCCGCGTGGCGTCACGACATTTTATAATAAATAAAAATCATTTATTGCACGCTAGTAGGCCCATATAAAAGTAAAAATGATTAATAATTTGATTCAACACAATTCAATAATGTCTAATAATTAATCCTTTAATTTAATTTATAATTGATTAATAGCAAAAAGAAACAAAAGTTAAAACATCACTAATTAAATAATAAAATATACACACATCAAAAGTGTCTAGGGATCAAGCATTTTTATGCGGATTTCTTGAGATTGAGATGTGGCTTTGTAATAAATTTATGATTTTATAAATTTATATGGATCCTTTTTGGTGCATTTCATAATTTGAAACAGGAACTGTTAATCAAATTCGAGTAAAAGATGAAAATCAGCTGTCAATATTTTCCCTATAAAAACATACAACGCATTGAAGACATTATTAGTGCTACTGTTTCCCTACTACTGATTAAAACCAACGTTATTATGGAGCGGCGACGTCATTTAAGCAGGGAAGAAATGCTCAGAGCCGTGGGAATGATAGAAGCTGGTTCCCGGCAACGTACTGTGGCTTTAGCTCTGAATACAAGTCAGAGTGTTATCAGTCGACTTTGGACACGTTACCGAAGCACTGGTACCGTGGCTGAGCGCCATGGAGGACGGTATCGCTGCACCACACGGAGACAAGACCGATACATTCAAATCTTAACTCGAAGAGCTCCAACAATAACCGCCATGATGTTAGCCGTGAGGCTTCATCACTCTTCAGGGAACTTAATTAGCGACCAAACAGTCAGAAACCGCTTGCATGAAGTGAATCTTCATTCCCGAAGACCGCTACGGGTACCACCTATAGCAATGCACAATCGTAGGATTCGATATCAATGGGCTCTTGAACACAGAAATTGGGCAGAAGAACAATGGCGTTTCGTGTGCTTTTCTGATGAGTCTCGTTTTGGTATGAGACCGGATACAAGACGTATACGACACTGGAGAACCCCTGGACGCCAACAGCGATTAAAATCCTGCCAGGAAGTCCATCCTTATAGTGGTGGAACCATCATGGTATGGGCGGGTATTTGGATCGGCGGAAGAACTGAGTTGATTTGGATCAGAGGCAACCTCAACGCTCAAATTTATGCTGAGACGATTGTATCTGACGTCATCGTTCCTCTACAAGTGCAAATCGGTCCCTTATTTCAGTTAATGCATGATAATGCACGACCGCACACCGCAAGAGTTGTAAGACAGACTCTCGCCGCAGCTAACATCAATGTCCTGCTCTGGCCTGCTCAGTCGCCAGACTTGAACCCGATTGAGCATGCATGGGATATGCTACAGAGAAGAGCTCTGCCGAATATGGAGGGTATCCAGTCGCAAGAAGACCTTTTTTTGTTGTTGCAACGAACATGGGCGGCCATTCCACAGCGTGATTTGGATGAACTCATTTTGAGTATGCCAAACCGATGTTCTTGTGTTGTTAGTGTTCGCGGTAGAAACACGGATTATTAATTGTTTAAGTTACCCAATAAAATTTTAAAGAAAACTGTTATTTCAGTCTTCTTTTCGAACTTTAATGTTAGTGGTTCAAATGTCAAAAATCCCTTTATTAGGAAAATGGCAAATTTCTTTATTAATGCAAAGGTGACTTGGTTTATCGTTACTGTGACAAACGAAAACACTTTATTTGATGAATCCTTAAAGAAAATTTTAATTAATATCAATCAGGAGAAAAGTTATTGCAAAAATATATGTTGATCCCTAGACACTTCTGATGTGTGTATTATCGACTAAATTATAAATTCTAAATACCTAAAACCTAGAATAAACTAGACGGCTTTGCGGCCATTATACGTAAAGCCCGATTTACACTTCAACAAGTACAGTAGCGAGTTAAGAACTCAGACAGTTAAGTAATAAGTAGTAAGTTGTAAGTAGTCATAAGTTGCCCGAGAAGAAAAGAAAATAACACGTGTACGCGGCCGCAACCTACAAATTTATGGACTGTACTAGGGATGTGAAATAATAATCGGTTATGGAAATAATCGATTAAAAATTGTTTTTTATCAAAAGAAAAATCGATTAATATAACAAAATCGATTATTTTCTTAAGAAAAATCGATTATTTATTAATCGATTTTTCATGCTAAATATATAATCGATTAATTAAAAATCGAATTTTTATGTACAATGTTACATCCATGTGATGTTACATGTAGGGATGTGAAATAATAATCGATTATGGAAATAATCGATTAAAAATCGATTTTTATCAAAAGAAAAATCGATGAATATAACAAAATCGATTATTTTCTTAAGAAAAATCGATTATTTATTAATTGATTTTTCATGCCAAATATATAATCGATTAAAAATCGATTTTTTTATGTACAATGTTACATCCCTAGTAGGGATGTGAAATAATAATCGATTAAAAATCGATTTTTATCAAAAGAAAAATCGGTTAATATAACAAAATCGATTATTTTCTTAAGAAAAATCGATTATTTATTAATCGATTTTTCATTCGAAATATATAATCGATTAATTAAAAATTGATTTTTTATGTACAATGTCACATCCCTAGACTGTACTAAACTCGCCCGTCTACATGCCAGCCAGTTAAGTTGGAGGGGTGCGGGAGACGCGAGAGAGGGTGCTACTTCGCACTGGACTCGCCGAAAAATAGGATCGCGATCTATTTAGCTCAACTTAATCAACAACTTACTACTTAACTCGCTTTTACCGTTCAAACTACATTAACAACTTAACTCGCCGATGACGCAAGTTAACTCGCTACTGTACTTGTTGAAGTGTAAATCGGGCTTAAGCGGTGCGCATCTATCTTGCACCGAACGCGCGGCGGTCCGGGCAGTCCGCAGTGCGAGCGCTGTTGGACCGATGGGACTCCCTGATGCTGGCTCACTGGATAAGACTGCATGCAGTCATATAATGATGTCACCATCATCGGGGATTCCACCCGGGCATGTCATTTAGTTGTGTAAAATTATTAATAATTAAGTTAGTAGTAGTAATAATTTATATTTAATTTATTATGTTTTAACTATATTTTTATTTTTTGTAGTCAATGTATTTTTATTATTATTGAATTATGTTTTTAAGAATAGAATTAATGTAAATATTATTAGCTTTTATATGGGCCTGCGTGCCTGCAATAAATGAATTTTATTTATTTATTATTTAAAGGCGAAAAAGAAAGAAACATTAGCTTTTTTAGAGAACAGATAATTGTGGTTTTTCCATCTCGGAAGTCAGATCTTTTTTCCGATGAGAATATCATCAAAAATAATAACAAGGTGCGGTGTGACGTCACGTGAAGTTTCTTAATTTTTTAATTACGCGAAAAAAAGTACGTGTCCGATATTTTTTGGTAATCTAATAATTGAATATAGGAAACTCCCCTAGGTATTGCCTTAATCATGTTACCACAGATTATCACCTTTCTAAAGCATCTTTACCAAAAAGTACGGCTTAGCATACGTATACAAATACCTAGGTAACACGTGGATTGAGAACATCAGTGAATGTCACAATATACCGACCGTGTGTCCGTTACCTTAACGACAGTTTAACAAGATCGATAGTTTAAACACATTAGTGATGACGGTGCAACCCGCCGCACCTATGTAGTATTTCCATTTATCATCGTGATTTTCATATCAAAACCGTATTTTTGTGTGTCCTATTTAAAACTAAAAGTAGTTTTTAGGGTTCCATATCCGAATGGCATAAGACGGAACCCCTATAGTCTCTACATATCTCTCTGTCTGTCTGCCTGTCCATCCGTTCGTCCATATACAGCCATTTTATTCCAAAACTGTTAAGACTATACATGTGAAACTTAGTAGGTAGATGCATCCTAATCTCAGCGGGCCAAACGCCTCCTGCCGAAGGCTGTACGCCGGCGTCGTGCGGTCCATGGCCCTCTACGGGTCCCCAGTGTGGGCCCTGTGCATCCGGACGCGACCACTAAAGTTGGTCGCATGCCAGAGGGTCATGGCTATCCGAATGATCCGGGGATACCGCACGATCGCCGGCGAATCGGCCAACCTCCTTCCCGGATTGCTGCCCTGGGATCTGGAGGCGACTGCCCTCCAGCGCCTCTATGAATGGCGCGTGGAGGCGCAGCGCCGGGGCGTATCCCCGCTGCCTCGAGAAGTCGAGGCGCGGCGGGAAGAGCTCCGGCGCGATCTCAGGGCAGTATGGAGGGAACGACTGTCGCAACCGACGGCCGGGCACGCCGCAATTGCGGCGGTAAGACCCCTCTTTGAGGAGTGGCTAGATCGGCGTCACGGCGTCCTGACCTACCGCATGACGCAGGTCCTCACCGGACACTGAAGTTTCGGGAGGTACCTGTGTCTGATGGGAAAGGAGGAAACGCCTGGGTGTCACCACTGCGAGGGTCACCCTGAGGACACCGTAGAGCACACGGTGCAAGACTGCCCCGCCTGGGCAGAGCACCGACGTGTCCTCACGGCGGCGATAGGCGGAGACCTCTCGCGCCCGGCATTGGTCGAGGCCATGCTGCGGGGCGAGAGGGAGTGGAAAGCGGTCGCCTCCTTCTGCGAAGCAGTCATGCTTTCGAAGGAGGAGGCGGGCCGCGTGAGGGAGAGGATAGCGTCCTCCCTCCAGCCCAGCCGCAGTGGTAGACGCCCACGGCGTCGGACGTCGGCCGACGATCTCCGGCCACCGTAGGCGCGGGCATGCGGACAGCGAGTAAAGGGCAACTCGCTGTCCGACCATGGACCATGCCCGGGTCGACGGCCCGTTGTGTTCCACGCGTGCCTCAAAGAGCGTCAGCAACATGACGAGGCCCCCTCTGCAGAGGGCTGAAGCCTGCCGGGGTCGTGGGAATAATCCCATTACCGTGACCCCAGTACGTAAAGGGTTATTGAAGGAACACCGTGGATTTTAGTCAGTAAAAGTCTGACAGTCCCTCCCACCCTGCCAGGGGTGGGAGGACTTATTTGAAAAAAAAAAGTAGGTAGATGCATTCTGTAAACCGCTTTCCGATTTTAAGAAAAAATAAAAAAAATATATTTAAAATTAAGGGGGCTCCCCACACATGGAACTAAAACTGTTTTTTTTTTTATGTAACGTATGCGTGTGTAATATTTATAGACAGGTTTCTAAAACCACTTTTTCATAAAAGCAATCGTTTGAAAAATATAGGTACGCTTCCAAAATGGTAAAATGGTAAATGGTAAATGGTTAGTCTCCCCCTCTAACTTCTATAATAATCAAGTGAAAAATCTAACAAAAACATATGTTATAGATCTTAATGTAAACTTTCAAGGAAAATTGGTTTGAACTAGATCGGGTTAGCAGTTTTTGAGATACAGCATATTTTCTAAAACCGCAAATATAACATTGTAATTCATACAAACACTATGAAAAACAAAGTTACAATTTGGCGTAGTTACTACGGAACCCTTCATGAGCGAGTCTGACTCGCACTTGGCCAATGTTTTAAAGGATCAGCTACTGGGTCAGTTTTTTTATATTTGTATATAAATAATCGTCATCTGCTTAGCCTTTTCACAACTGTTTCAGGGTCGGCTTTCAGTCTAACTGGATACATCTGAGTACTAAGTATTTTACTTAGACCGACTGCCTATTCAATCTCCAAAACCCAGTAACTAGGTAACACAATATACTTTGGTGAGACGCATCTCAGATTTTCTAGTTTCTTCCTACCCTTAACGACTGTCAAAGATGTACAAATGAAAGCCGGGTCCTACTTAGGGCTTAGCATACTCAGGAACTTCGATATGATAATATTGGTAGATAAATAATTACTATATTATAACAAAAAGACTAAGGCTCAATTTACACCGCCGCGGAATGGAATGGAAGCGTCAATTTCGCCTCATGACGCGAGAAGTCACGACTGCGCCTTGCTTGCTTGGCACTGCACTGCTGTGACCGACCCAACCGACTCCCCGTTTGCGCCACTTCCCGCGGATTCTACAGATGGCGCCGACAGTAGTTAGGGGAATTCTCGAGAATGCGCGAGGGTTCCCCGGAAGACGCGCGATCTTTTTTTGGCTCCTATTTAGTTTGTATGTTATACAATTGACATAAAGTTCATTATGCTATGTACACTTTCGTTGCAAAAAATCGCTTCCATTCCATTCCGCGGCTGTGTAAATTGAGCCTAACAGTTTTAATGTCAAAAATGTTTTCTACAGCATATATACTAGAGTCCGACCGAAACTGGTTTTCCGGCCGAAACCGAAACCGAAACCGAACTTTCGGCCGCGGCTTCAGTTTCGGCCGAAACCGAAACCGAAACCGAAACTCACGTGGTCAAGTATAAAATTCCTTAAAATACTGAAATTTGGTGCATTTTACCCATTATTCTGCATTAATTAGAACATGAAATGGAAACACAGTATATTAATTTTGTTGTAATTATTTATTTACTTAATACAATATAAAAAATATTAATAATATTTTTATTATTTTTTCAAATTAAGTTCTCATAACAAAATGTTTATCAGTTATCAATAATCAAATCACTAATTGTTACTGTTTCATTTAATACTAAGTATTGGTATTTTGAAATCTTATTACAATCTTATAATCTCTTTTTTACATGTGACTTGATTTGTTAATAACAGCAAAACAAAGTTACTCACTCAATGTTTAACTATATAAATCATTCAAGTACAGAAACGAAACAAAAACTTACATGTAAACAGTTCCATCAAAACATAACCTCTAAAGTATGTTTGCGTCGGGCGCACTGACTAAGTTGTGTGTGGTTGTGTTGCTAGAGAGCTATCCGAACGGTGCACGACAATTTCCGAACAGGGCCGCCAGCGTCCGCCAAAGCGTTGCCGCGAGAAACAAAGTTAGGCGAGCGTGCACGACAACTTCCGAAATCAGTTTCGGTTTCGGCAAAAGTTTCGGCCAATTTTGGCCGAAACCGAAACTGCCGCCGAAACTTGATTTTTGGCCGAAACTTGGCCGAAACCGAAACCGAAACCGAACTTTCGGTCGGACACTAATATATACCCACTAAGTTATATTTTTTTGTCTCGTATATCTTTTTAACATGGACAAGACCACAATTCTCAACCTTCAAAGATTCCGAACAGATTATTTTATATTTAATTATAAAAAAATACTTTTATATCACATGTAAGCAATAGTTTAAATTTTAACCTAAACAAAAACCATTTGGATTTACTTTAGGCTTGAAAACCTTTACTGTGTTATCCAGTTACTGATTCTGGTAAAATACTGACACTCAGCTGCAATCCGTTGTACTGGAAACTGACTAGAATATTGTTGGGAAAAGGCTAGCTATACGATAAAGATTAGAACCTACTTTTAGAGATAAAGCAAAAAAAAATATGAGACACTCACAATAACCCTTTTCATTTGATATTTCAACCGGCACGCAGTTACAAAACTTTTTGTTCATGTCCACCCCAAAAATGACTACAAAGATGTATTTATTTATTTACGTTATGCGTCCATATTATTGCGGAATTGTTCGAAAGAGTTACCGTGGCCTCAGAATGCGAAAGGCAAATGACGGAACACGGATTGGTTTTATTCAGAAAAGTCTGACACACCTTCTCGCTTCGCTAGATCGGGAGGCACTTATTGGGTGATTACCCAATCTTATAAAAATGTGTCTATATTTCTATCACAGTGTATGTGTGAGTTTTAACTAAATTGGTGGTGTAGAATTTGAAAAAAATAACTGAGACGTACGAACAGACAAGTAAATGAGTCATCCTTCACGGGTTATTTTTTTTATACAGCTTTATGGCAGTATCATTAGAACTTAAAACGGGATACCATGTGTATCTTTTGTTTCGAGTTTCCGATATTCCGGCACTGTTGCAAACGCCATGATCACTGATGAAAAACATGGTAAATATCCCGTTTAAAGTTCTAATAATACTGACAGTGACCATGTTAGCTTAAGAACTTAGTTTTATGGTACCCTACATTTTCGGAACTACTGTTGGAAGCATACTGATTTCAATTTTGGGCATCAAATGACTCCTCTCGCTTTGGGGGGAGTGGAAGGGAGTGTCTGTCATTTATTGAGTATTAATTCCTCTATTTTCCTTCAGTGCCCTTGCCCCCGGGGCTGCGGTATCTTGTTACAGCATTCCCTTAATCCCGATGGCTGAAATTCATAAGCTGATATATTTTTTAATGAATTTATTTATATTTTTAATCGGGTGAAATATTTATCATATACTAACTAGCTTCTGGCCGCGACTTCGTTCGCGTGGGAGGTTTTTCCCGCGTAATTCCCGATCCCGTGGGAATTAGACTTAATGTAGGGATTTAAAAGTAAATTTTTATCATAATAAAAACTTGTGGATGATAACAGACTTTCGTCGAATGTCCGCCAAAAATTTTAACAAAAACTCTTCGTCCATAAACCAGCAAACTTCATGTTTTTCTTTCTAAATAATTCGGCATGTTTTATGGAGGTCGAAACTTATAAAAAATTCTATGAAGGTCACATAGGACCTACAAAAAAATGGCAATATTCTTGCAAAACTTCAGGGATAACCCCATAAAATGTTTTATGGGAAAAGCGAACTCATGTAAATAACTCTCCAAGTCAAGATAAGACAGAAAATAGATATATGTACAAATGTCTTTAATGGGGTTCTTCGCCTTTGAACCTTTCGGGGGCATTCACCGAATACAGCTTCGAAACTCAAGTTTTTGTCATGAATGTAGACAACAATAGAGATGAGATCATAAATAACAGGCTTAGTTTGCGTATCTATACAATACTAATACTATAGTCTATAAAGAAGTAAAATTTATTTGTAAGTTTGTATGTATAAGAGCAGTATTTAGTGTAAGCCTCAGTCAAGAAGTAAAGGGGTTCGCAATAGAAAACCAAAAACATCATTACAACATAAATATATTACATGCCTTTTCCATAATGTTTGAGAACAATATCCAGATATATCACTTAAATAAGTTTATAATCATAAGTCCTGTACTTACACTGCACTGCTAATTTAAATTATAGGTCTAAGGTTTATTATATATCTTTGGTCTAAGGCACTGGCGTTACAGGTGTGTTTTTTAATTGGCGTCTGTTGATATTCCCAGCTAATGTTTTACAGTTCTCAAAACTCTCTGAACATATTTTACTGTCACTAACAGTATATGAGCTCAGATCACGTTTATTAGTCGATAAATACAAATCGAATGATTACCAAATGGTTTTTACAACATAACCTCAACACTGTAGCCAAATCACAACAAACGTTATGCCCGATTGACACAGATTGACAAGTTATATGAGCTGTCAAATGAGTTGCATAAGTTTTAGTCGATCAAATAACTAGGGTTGCCAGAAATAAGCTAACATTAGGTACGGGCTCTACTTGTGAATTGCAGCTCTTGGTTTCGAACGCCGTAGTAATAGGAGCCGTAGTAGCAGTAGGCCCATTATTATGTGTAATTGATATCATCACCACTGTTCTCAAATCAGAGAAGAAAAACATCGTGAGGAGGAAACCGGGATGTTCTTAGGCCAAGCGATCGATCGCAGAGCCAAAAAGCTTATAGGTGACGAGGCGCTAGTAGGCAAGCTTCACAGCCTGACTCATCGGCGAAACGTTGCTTGCCTGTCGGTCTTCTACAGATTGTACTACGGGGAGTGTGCGCAGGAGCTCCATGACCTGATCCCTTCATCTCCCTTTCACTACCTAGCAGTGGAGAAGGCTCCATACAACTCGATTCCTACCGGCTTCCCTTTTGAAATATGGCAAATATTAGTCCATTATTTTATATATCTATACTAATATTATAAAGCGGAAAAGTTTGTTTGTTTGTTTGCTTGAACGCGCTAATCTTCGAAAGTACTGGGTGGATTTGGATGAATTTTGGTATGGAAGTAGCTTGAAGCTTGAGGAATGTTATAGGCTACTTTTTACCTGACTGCAAAAAAGGAGAGTTATGTTTTTACCGTGATAGAATCCACGGGAGCGAAGCCCCGCGTGAGTACTAGTGAATATATAAATAGTAATCTATTATTTTCAATTAAACAAATAATTATTTACGAAGTTACAAGATTTCGAAGTCAGCCACAGGGCCACAGTTACTGGAATTCACGCATCACACTTGAGCAAGGTAAGCATTTTTGGTCCGGCTTCCCTTTTATGAAAATTCACCCTTCGCCACTGCTACCTAGACGTACTGCTGGGTACCATCCACACTTGGTTGATATACCGTCTTGTCGCCCCAAGCGCTTTTCTTCCACATTTATTGTACGTACAGCCAAGCTGGGGAATTCTCTGCCGGCTTCTGTGTTCTCTGCCACTTATGACCTTTCAACCTTTAAAGCAAGAGTGAATAGGCATCTTATGGGCTCGCTCGTTCCATCGTAGACCTCATCTATCGCTTATCATCAGGCGATATTGAAGTCAGGAGTGGGCTTATCACGAATAAAAAAAAAAAAAAACAAACCAACAATTTGAAGACACGCGACATTCACCGACCTACACTAGGCCCACATTGTGGATTGCCCATTCCCTCTCATAGAGAAGAGGCTTGTGTTACAAAAGCCGGACGTAATAGTCTGAATTATTATTATTATACAACGTGTAACAGAATAAACGTAATTCCTTAAAGTAGTTGGTTCAGAATTGGCTTCTGAATCGATGTCCGTCATAAAAAATAGGCGTTAAATTTTGAAGTAAAAATCTTTCATTTAACTTAAATTGGAAACACAGTATCAGGAAAAATTAATACAATCCTTAATTCAAGGAAATGAGCTCGTGTGCGTGTCGGCCGCTGACATTGCATGAGTGTATGCGTCTGCGTAAGGATATCGTATGACGCACATACATAAAAATAGTTATTTTATGAAAAATGTTTAGGTTTGGCTTCAATTTATTTAGTTACGGATGTTGTTTTAGACTTATAATTTAATATTCTAATTGGGGTGTCTGAGGTATTGCGCTTAATCTGTTACACCTTGTATGTTTGTAATTTTAAGTGTTTTTTAACAATTCAGATATGTGCATTCTAGTTACAAATTGTAATATTATGCTTAAAACAATGAATTTCTATCATAATAAATTAGGGTGGAAGACGCTGTCGACTGTGATACAGTTCATACTAGTACAGTCGGCAACGTCATCTCTTTATGCTATTTTGTGTTCTCATCGTCGTTGTTACAGATAGATTAAGAGAAAATTGTAAAACTTTTAGAGAGAAATAAATAAACTATAAACTATGTTTGGGGTGATCACCGCAACTACTGATCTATTTTTTTTATAAATTATTTCTAAATCCACGCCAACAAAGTCGCCGGCGAAGTGCTAGTCACATAGTATAAATAAATAATCATTTATTTCAGACAAAGTCCATAGAGTGTTAGTAACAATTTAACCTTATGCTATGTTAGTACAAAATAAAAAAAAAGGCAAAGATAACTAAAATAATAAGAATAAAAAATAAAATAAAACATACATTCAACTTAAGCCTATCGCTACCTATATCCAGTGTCGCTGAATAGGGCAGTCAAATCTCGCCGCGATTGTCCTGAGGAGGCTGTTGCCGCTGCTTCGTAAGCGCTGCAGCAGTGAAGCTGCTTTTTTACGAATTATGGCCTGAAAGCCGTTAGTATGCGCTTCTGCAAACATGCCAGACGCACTGCAGCGCCACGGCAGCCCCAACAGCCTCCTAAAGACGTTATTATATTGGGTGCGCAGGGCTCTGTAAGCTTGTTGCGTATACTGTACCCACAGACCACTCGAGTAAAATGACTGGCAAAAAGCCTTAAAAAGTGTTATTTTCACTTCACTAGAGCATCGGAAAAATCTGCGAGTAAGCATATTGCCTCTCACTGCCAAAGCCCTGCGCTCCCGCTCTATATCCTCATTATCCCTTAAATCACTAGCGACTATGTGGCCTAGATACTTAAACTTATGAACTACATTCAGTGGCACACCATTGAGCATGATAGGAGGCACATGGATGGGCTGATATTTATTCGCTTTGAATGTTAGCGTTACGCTCTTATCTGTGTTGTATTTTAGCCCATGTAGCTCCGCATATGACTCACACAAAGACAGCAATATCCTCATACCTCTGATCGAGGGGCTCAGCAGCACCATGTAGCAGCAGTATTAAGTAAGTTTTACCAATTAAAAAATGTACTTAATAAACAAACATTAAGAATAGTTTACTTCGCACTTGCCGACTCGCTAATGAGTTATGGACTCCTTGTATACGGGCGAACCTTTAGAACATATTTAAATGACATTAAAGACATACAAATACGACTGCTAAAGTACCTCATTAGTAAAAATGTTAAAGATAAGTGTAACAAAGAATATAATAAGTTATTTCCTATTTGTAAAATTGTACCAATATATAAAAAAGTAGATTATTTGGTAGGACTGAAATATTATTATAACGATGAACACAAAGTTAATGTTAAAAATAAGTACAATACACGTAGGGTTCGAGAAAATAAACTGGTTCAACCCAAGATAACTAATTATTACGGAAAGAGGACATCTAAGTATTTGGTACCTCAAGTATTTAACAAAATAGAGTTATTAAGAGAAAAAATAAAAATAAGTAAAGGAACACTAAAGAAAAAACTAAAAAATATATTGGAATGCTGATCATATATTTAGGTAATTAACACATTGTTACTGTGAGATTATAGATTATAGATATAGGATTGTATTGCAACATATTGTGTAGAAGAAATTGGAATGGTTAATGTTAACGTATAAAGAGCGCCTCTCGCCATCAAACGTAAAAGTTTGGCGAGTTTAGATTTAAGTGATACCTATGTATATAAATAAATTAACTAAATAAATAAAAAAAAAAAAAAAAAAATGTCATCTGCATAACTAATATTGTTGAAACAAATGTAATCAATATGACAGCCGACATGTGTGCTACTGAGCCTCTCGATCAGGTCATTCATATACAAATTAAATAATAAAGGCGAGCTTAATCCTCCTTGCCTTACGCCACATTCAAGTTTGTATTCATCCGACAAGGTACCGGCCCATCTCACTTGATTTTTCTGATGGGCGTACCAGAATTTGAGGAGTGAGACACTCTCAGCCGGCACACCCGCACCTCTCAGCTTATCCCATAGGCGATCATAGGCTACAAGATCAAAAGCTTTCGATAAGTCAAGAAAGCACGCGTGTACCGGAGTTCTTCTCGACCTGACCGTGTGCTTCATGCATAATATGGCACTTTCCGTTGACAAACCAGCTCTAAAACCAAATTGCGCATCATGCAGTTTGACCTGCTGTACCATATTACCATTCAACAAACTGTCCAGCACCTTAGATGTTATCGTTGCAAGTGAGATAGGTCGATAATTAGTCTTGTCGGACGTATCACCAGTCTTGTTTTTCACAATTGGTATCCCAATAGTACGCATTAGTGATTCAGGTAAATAAGAATGGCATAAAAACAAATTAAACATCATACTGAGCACTCGCGGTAAATGAACCCCAGCATATTTAAAATGCTCAATACTGAGACCGTCGTGACCGGGTGATTTGCCTCTTTGCATGTTTTTTATTATTTTTGAGACGCTTTTTGCTGAAAAATAAACCTTACGCTCATTCACGACAGTCTCAGTATCGTCAGCACACAACATTGGATCCAAGCTTGACTGCGCAGTAAACTGTTTCATAAACAAATTAGCTATCATTTTATGCTCATGAACGCTATCAACGCTCACAGGTAAGCCAGCTCTCACATTTAGTTTGTTGGTGTTTTTCCAAAAAGATTTAAAGTTCCCAGCGGAGTGATCCGAAGCAATTAAATCCATTTTTAATTGCTCTTGCCTGTCTTGACACCATTTTAATTTAGTCTTGAATATTTTACGTGATTCAGACATTTCATCAAAAATGATACCCGTACGCGGTTTTCCTGCTAGAATCCACATTTGAAATTTAAGCCTGGCCATCCTGTGAACATCAGCTACATGCCTATTCCAACCGGTTACATATCCTTGTTTTCTACGACGTTTTCTATAATAATATGAATGTTTAGCTGCCTCCGATATAACATCTATGATATTTTTGTAAAGCTTGTCTAATATTAAACAGTGTTCTTTATTATTACATGTGTAATCACAACATGAGCCTAACTCTAAAGGAAAATCAATATTGCGTAATTTAGAGTGGCATAGGTTATGATACTTATCAATTTGTTCTTCGTTCCTATCTCCCCATATGACACAGTTATTTACAACTTTCTCTGGCAAGGGCGCAACTTTTTCATTAAGTTTATATAGGTTACACTCTATTATAAGTGGATAGTGGTCAGACCAATACACGTCATGCTGTACTATTACATTATTAACCGTCGCCAATGCTGCTTGCGTCACAACGCAGTGGTCTAACCATCTCTCACAGCCATGAGCATCACTGAGAAAAGTATAAGTCTCGGATTGTAATCCTAACATTTCTACATCTACACAACACCACGTGTAATCATTGCAAAAATCCATCAGTTCTTTAAAAAATATTTCGCTAGGATGAGCATTAAAATCCCCCAAAATGTAGAAAGCCTCGACACCACAATTTTCTTCTATTTCTATCACGGATCGAATTGTACTAAGACACTCAGTAAACAAAGGAACGTTCTCTGTACCATTTGTAGGCATATACACGCTAAATATAACTATAGATCTACTACTCACAGTTAACTTTATTGCAGCTATCCTCACATTATCACAGTTTATCACAGACACTGACTGAAACGCACTTTTTCTCCACAATAACGCCACACCACCGTACGGGCGACCCGTCAGTAGTCCGGCCGACGTGTCGATGGCGGACGTGCCCGTAGCTCCAAACTCGTCGTGGATAGTACTCAGCAGCGGCAACTCGTGTGGCAATAGCCATGTTTCCTGTAAGGCTACTATATATACTTAACTGAAACGCACTTTTTCTCCACAATAACGCCACACCACCGTACGGGCGACCCGTCAGTAGTCCGGCCGACGTGTCGATGGCGGACGTGCCCGTAGCTCCAAACTCGTCGTGGATAGTACTCAGCAGCGGCAACTCGTGTGGCAATAGCCATGTTTCCTGTAAGGCTACTATATATACTTAACTTATTTCTTTACGACTTCTATTCACTTTTTTCATACTCATCAAAACGCCCATGACGTTACAGACGACCTTGATATGTCTTTCAAATAAAAGATAAATAGGGTAGTTTCCTAAAATATTTACTTACCGTTACTTAGATTACTAAATAATATCGGAAATATTGAATGCTTTTTAATTTTTTTATTTGCACCATATTGTGCTTATAACATTTTACATTTGTACAGTATAATAGTCATTAAAAATAAGATTTTAATGACTATTATGAAAAATAAGCATATAGTATAAACAAAAATAAGCATTCACTCTGTGCTTTAATGAATGCTTATTTTTATTTATATGTTTATTTTTGCATAATAGTCATTAAAAATAAGCATTAGTTCTGTGCTTTAATGAATGCTTATTTATGAAATTTCACGTGACATCACGCCGCGCCGTGTTATTTTTTAGCACTATGTGACGTCAGCAGCCCTCACTCCTGAACTTTGGATCTAATATATTACTTGATTTAAAAAGGCACACAAAAGTGTAGATTATTTTTTGAAAAACTACCTAACAATCTGGTAAAGTTATCATATTGAAATCTAAGAAACTACGCTAGTATTATTTAAATATTTTTATTCATAACGTGCAATCATACAGATATAAGAATATATTGCAGAAACGGTTAAATATAACGATAGAGGCGAAGAGAGAGACAGATGCTGAATATTCATCTGTCTCTCTCTTGCAGAGTACTGTGATTGGCTAATGAGCAGTGTTAGCAAATCCTATCGCTTGTATATTGAGAGTGTAGCATAGCAGACGCTGAGCTGTATGAAAATCGTGTATACATACGTATACCGTATATAGTACCTATATGTATAGGCACCTTTTTGTTTTCATTTTGACTGATTCTTTGGTTTGTAGGATATGTAAAAAATCATGTAAGTATTATTTGAATTCAGTGCTGATAACAAAGGTGAAAAAACGAGTGGTAGAGTGTGAGAAAACTCCCATTTCAACATCTTCAGAAGGGCCAATCACAACGCTCTGCAAGAGAGAGATGGATGAATAGTCGGCGTCTGTATCTCTCCTCGCTTCTATCGTTCCCACTTGCAGGCTAAACACTCTATTCTTATATCTCTATGCGTGCAATTCACTTTTTAAATCCTCAAAGAGGTCCGGTAAAGAAGTATTTCCTGCCAGCATGCACAAAGGCAGTACCTCCATCACCTCCATCTAACCGTTCGGGAAGAATTGGAGTGATCATCTGTTTAGCATTTTCTCCACTATGTCAGGAGCGGCTTACAGTCTAACTGGACGCAGCTGAGTACTATTATTTGTGGAGTGACTGCCTAGATGACATCCATAATCCAGTAACTGGCAAACGAGAGCCTTTGGCAAGGCTGGTGTTAGATGGTCTGGCTCCTTACAACCCGTAACGATTGTGATGACATCCATAATCCAGTAACTGGCAAACGACAGCCTTTGGCAAGGCTGGTGTTAGATGGTCTGGCTCCTTACAACCCGTAACGATTGTGATGACATCCATAATCCAGTAACTGGCAAACGACAGCCTTTGGCAAGGCTGGTGTTAGATGGTCTGGCTCCTTACAACCCGTAACGATTGTGATGACATCCATAATCCAGTAACTGGCAAACGACAGCCTTTGGCAAGGCTGGTGTTAGATGGTCTGGCTCCTTACAACCCGTAACGATTGTGATGACATCCATAATCCAGTAACTGGCAAACGACAGCCTTTGGCAAGGCTGGTGTTAGATGGTCTGGCTCCTTACAACCCGTAACGATTGTGATGACATCCATAATCCAGTAACTGGCAAACGACAGCCTTTGGCAAGGCTGGTGTTAGATGGTCTGGCTCCTTACAACCCGTAACGATTGTGATGACATCCATAATCCAGTAACTGGCAAACGACAGCCTTTGGCAAGGCTGGTGTTAGATGGTCTGGCTCCTTACAACCCGTAACGATTGTGATGACATCCATAATCCAGTAACTGGCAAACGACAGCCTTTGGCAAGGCTGGTGTTAGATGGTCTGGCTCCTTACAACTCGTAACGATTGTGATGACATCCATAATCCAGTAACTGGCAAACGACAGCCTTTGGCAAGGCTGGTATTAGATGGTCTGGCTCCTTACAACCCGTAACGATTGTGATGACATCCATAATCCACTGGGCACTTGTTTCATTTTTGTTGGCAGCAGTTATGCATCCGTCTTCGGTGCACACTAACCACTAATTTATCCCTTGTATTTTTGACGTGACAACAAAATACGCACGCACGAAAATACATGACTCATGCGGCGTTACCTCGCTCTGAGGCGTTCCATCGCTCTGAGGCGTTCCAAAGCAAATCAATTGGATCTAGAAGTTGACATTTATGTATGACTTAACGAGTCAAGTACTAGGCTATCATAAAATGGTAAGAGATGACGTCACTGTGTAGGGATTCTTTGACATTTATGTATGATTCAACGAGTCAAGTACTTAGGCTATCATAAAACGCTAAGAGATGACGTCACTGTGTAGGGATTCTTCCATTGTCATGAGAAGTGCAGTAATCGTGATGTAAAATTAAAATTTTCTTTTGAAAAATGTAACCATTCCATCAGTATTTTCTTATGATGTTGTCACGTTCAACTATCGTCAGGAAACCGACTTTACAGACAACCGATTATTTTTTTTAATATTAAGAAAATAACGCCGAGCGGCTTGTCATTTAGGGTTCCGTAGCCAAATGGCAAAAAACGGAACCTTTATAGTTTCGCCATGTCTGTCTGTCTGTCTGTCTGTCCGTCCATTCGTATGTTACAGCCATTTTATTCTGAAACTATCATAACCACACATGTGAAAATTGTATTCAATGAACCGCTTTCCGATTTTCATACAAAAATTTAAAAAAAATATATACAAATACATAGAACTGATACTAAAAATATTTTTGTTCATCAAACCTATACGTGTGTCATGCTTTCCGAGGCGTGAAGAATAGGGTAGTTTCCTGTGTTACAAAATAATTATTTTATTTGGTCCATTAGGTAGATTTAAAAAAAATATTAGTCACGAATTTTTTGCCTTTTCAAGTCAAGAAAAATTCACAAACATGGAAAGCTTCAAAGTACAGGAGTGGGGAGTACTGACGTCACACAGTGCTAAGAATTATACCGGAGTGTGACGTCACGCGAAATTTAAACTCACCGTATCGTCTTAATTTTTCAATTAGGTGAAAAAAAAAATACGTGTCCAATGTTTTTTGTTAAACTACGTGACGGACTAAATAAAATAGTTTAGGAAACTACCATACTTACTCTTTCACGGACTAACCGTAGATTAACTTTGCAACTGTTATTATTTAGCCCCGACCTCCATGTTAAATTGTGTACACTACTGTTCAATAATCTTACTTTATTTTATTTTCAGGTAAGACGTCGTTCGAATGCCCCCTAACTGAAGGTAATTAGATTAAATTAAGCGAGTTAACATTTATAATTAATGCTAATTCCTGATAGACGGGTTGTCGCCATTTAAAGGTGTTGACTAAGAAGACTTCAATCGAAAATTAATTAATTTAATCAACATCACTCCTTTATTTAAATGAGCCAGTTTAAGATAAAATGATGAAAGTGTAAGGAAGGTGAAATCAATCTAAATATCTAAAAACTTCACTGTCTAGTTGCTATTTATAATAAACCATTCTGTTCAATAGATATTTTATTTCTTGAAAAAAAAAAAATGTACCTATTTAAAAACATATTTCATCTGCTTTAAAGAGATTCAGAATTTATTTTTCAATACACTTCCTCGAAAATGGTCTCTTATCACACTACGATTAGGTTCAACATGCAATATATTTCACACTCGTGGATATTTTTTATTTTTCACATGTGAGGGTTTACCATTCCAGATTTTGCCATAGATAACATTAAACAACTATTCAATTCCCTATATTCGGCGGTGATTGTATTTTTTTTGTCACAGCAAGGAGGCCCATTTTATTTTAAAATCAGGCTGTTTTGCGGCTTTATACCTTTGCTTTTCCTTTAACCCGCGAAGGTATAGCGCGGGGAAAAAGTAAATTAAATCTTATTAATTTGTATTTTTTGTTCGTGAGTATGTCGAATTTAAGTTTTGATGAGAACAATATAGATGCTACCCCGCCAGATATTATGATTGAGGCTCAAAATGTTTGCGATAGCCTGTTGCCATCTAAATCTAAGCTAAAATATATGGCAACTTTGCATAATTTTCTTCAATGGAAAACAAATAAAAATCCGTCGTCATTTTCGGAGCAAGTATTTGTCGAAAGTGTATTGAAATTTATTTTTAAATATCAACAGCTAGCGACTATTATTTATTGCGATCTGTGAATAACGTAGTGAGCAGTAGGTATATTTGTTACTATGAATATATCCTGTACCGTGGGTAATCTGTAGAATAACTTATTATAACAAAGCCTTTTGATTTCCATATTTAAAAATATTGAACTTTTAGCTAGTGTATTGTTACTTTTGACTTAAAGGTTGGTAGCTATCTTTTCACCGTTGGCCCTTTTCATTGTGTGGTCGTAACACAGCGTAATTAATATTAATAAAAAACAAGCTTACTGTCAATTTGATATATCTAGTTGGAATTTACGTTCGTTCGAGCTCCTTAAGGTTCTAAGTTGAGCTACGCGCTAACTGCCAAATGCTTGCACTGTTTGGAAGGGCCTGCCCAAATCTGTGTGATTCTGCCCTCTAAAGAGCACCACAGAAATAAACCAACGTGGTTTTCATATGATTTGATCGCTACAGATTGCATGGACTTCAAAAGAGACGTTAACCTCTGAGTTTGTTACGGTGTTTCTTCTCAGAGTAGTCAGTTAGGAAACACTGGCCTCATCTAGTTTACATATACAAAAAAAAAAACGTGTAAAAGTGTTATTTATAACCTATTTGCAAAATCAACATCACTATTTAATTATTTCCATAAGATGTTCACTTCTGCTGTTTTTAAAAGTAAATTTCTAAATAAAATTAATAATTTACCTCAGGGAGCCTAAAGGACACCTGTCCCTTAAAACGTGGAACAAAAAGGGCCAAGACATTAACGTCGTTTGACTTTAAAGTTTCGCAAAAAAGAAAATATTATCATTTGTACAAAAACACCCTGTTGGGGGAACATTGTTTTCAACAAAGTTTTGTTAAAAAATGGATTTGAAAAGTTGTTTTAGGGTTCAGTAATGAAACAAGGGGAGGTTTTATGAAAAAGTTTTGTTGAGACTAATGTTTGTTCTCTATTAAGCTTGGTTTTGGTAATTTAACTTGTTTTTGAATAGTTCAAAATTTAATAAACGTTATATTGCTGCAGATCACAGGATATTCATCACTTTGCATCCACGATAACGATGTTAAACGACCATTAATAATGTTTTTACTCCTAATAACATAGTGATTAGGCACATACACCTATTTTTGTATTCTTAGTCGAAACAGTTTTATTTTTCGTAACAAAGATTATTTGTTACAAAAAGGCTTCACGATTAACTCTGTATGCTGAATGAAAGAAAGAAAGCTACTTGAAAGCTTTTAGATATTAGGATGTGTCAACAAACTTCTCCAGCATAAGAGCCGCACTCTCCAGACATGGGGTACATGTACTTATTGATTGGATTACAAACATGCTAAGCAAACGTGTGGTTCGCCTTGAGGAAGACCAGCAGGTAGCCTTAATAGCCAGAGGCTGTCCACAGGGCGGGGTGCTATCACCTCTCCTCTGGAATCTAGTGATCAATGACCTCATCACGAAACTCAACGCTCACCGTTATTACACAATAGGCTATGCAGACGACCTCGCGATCCTCGTGCCTGGGAAGGTAACAGGAACTATCTGTAACCTCACCCAGCAAGCATTACGCATCGTGGAGCGATGGTGCAGGGAGTATGATTTGTCGGTAAACCCCACTAAAACCGAATTAATCTTGTTCACTCATAAACGAACACTAGGCCCTCATCGCCTACCTAAGCTGTTCAATACAGAACTCCAGTTGTCTAGCGAGGTTAAATACCTGGGGGTCATAATGGACTGTAAACTAAACTGGAGTAACCATCTAGACTATAAATTAAACAGGGCTTGCATCACCTTCTGGCAATGCAAGAAAATGATAGGTAAGAAGTGGGGCCTATCCCCAAAAAACACTATGTGGTTGTACAACGCTGTAATTCGGCCCATGATTACCTACGGGGCCGTGGTGTGGTGGCCCCGCACCAAGTTTGTCACAGCCATTAACAAACTACAACGCATGCAAAGGCTGGCCTGCATGGCGATAACGGGCTGCATGAGAACTACCCCGACAGCAGCTGTAGAGGCTATGCTGGGGCTCCCGCCGCTCCATCTGTTCATACAACAGGAAGCGACGATGGCAGCAGTACGTCTCAAAACACTGGACCTGTGGGGTAAGATAGAAACAAGGCACACCGCTCTGCTTGAGGAACTCAACAACGAGCTCCCCATAACGAAGGCAGTTAATGACCGGGTGCCAAAACAAATTGTCTTTGACAAAAATACAGAATCCAACTGTACGAGGATCACCGCTGCGAGGGGCTGTGCCCCTCTGAGGTACGGGTCTTCACTGATGGTTCCAAAACAGGTACTGGTACGGGTGCAGGAGTCTTTTCGGAGGATCTCAACATTCGTATAGCCAGACCATTGGGGGTCTACAACACAGTGTTTCAGGCCGAGTGCCTGGGGATCTCACTGGCAGCCTCAGCTATTATAAACAGGGAAGTTGTGGACCACTCAATACGCATACTTTCGGACAGCATGGCAGTACTGCAAGCACCGAGCAGCCACACAGTTAACTCCGGGCTGATCTTGGAGTGTCACAATCTCCTCAACCAGGTTGGTAGACACAACAATATAACCATTCAATTGATCAAAGTACACAGCGACTCCCGAGGCAACGATGCAGCGGACGAACTCGCTAGAAAGGCTTCGAGTATGGCGATTATGGGACCTGAACCCATTACACCACTCCCCTTCGGTTATCTGCGTCACCTGGTAAGGAAATGTACCAGAGACCTACACCACAAACTATGGGAGAACCATGGTGAGTGCAGGCAGGCTAAAGAGGCTCTCCCGACCCTTGATGGCCGCTTGTCAAAACAGGTCCTACGACTGTCTAAACCGCAATTGCGGCTGATGACAGCCGCCCTTTCCGGTCATGGATCCTTTAATAAACACCTCTATGTAATAGGAGTCACAGACAGCCCACTCTGCAGAGCCTGCATGGAGGAGGACGAAACAGCAGCACACCTGCTACTGAGCTGCCCTGCAGTCGCGGACTACAGGACTAAATACTTCGGCAAACCAGGTACTCTCCGAGAAATGGTAAGCAAAACGAGGGCGTTGCTCGCCTTCCTGGAGGAATTGGCATGGATAGAATAAGAAGATCCCTACCCTTACGCAAAATACGCGCTTGGTCGTGAAGTTGCGGATACCTGCCCGACATACATACATACATACATACATAGGATGTGTCAAGTAAGAAGACGAATAACGGTCTTTATGGTTTATTTAAAAGTGCTGCTTATATACAATAACAGTCACTAACCAGAATGAGCTCTTCTGATTTGCATGTCAATGTGTCACCAAAGGTTAACATGATTTTTTCTTTACTTATTCCAATGATGGGCAGATCTATCTCCCTTTACCAACCCTGTCCTGCAGGGCTATTACAGGTCTCAGTATGTCCTTTGCTAGTACTAAGTTGAATGTTACAAAAATAACCGTAATTAACCATTGTTCTACCCACCTGTTCTTAGCTGTCTTCTAGATGCCCTTAGAGATCCACAGGGAGTTAGCGTATAGTTCCTTAGTTTAAGTTCTTTAAGAGGAGGCTCCCTAAATTGTATGTAACTTTGCATTAATATTCTGAAACAATCACGCACACAATCAAAATGGAACTTTATTATATGATTTATTGAATCTTTTTCTTTACATGTCTAGACCAGTTACGTAATCGGAACATTTTCTCTCGATTCATTTATTAATCGGAATCATGACTTTTTTAAAGATTATTCAAAATCTAATCAAGATTTGTTGGCTTTTATGTCTAAAATTTAAGAATATTTAGTTTATTATCCAAATATAGGATATCTTTTCTCTAAATCAATTATTAGTTTAGTTATAAACGAAATAAGAATTGAGACTTACGACATCTAGTTTCGAACCCGAACATGGTGAAAGAGCGCATGCGATATGCAATTTTATTACTGCTGCGTTAGCGTTTAGCACACAACGGTAGTTTCGAACCCGAACATGGTGAAAAAGCGTACGCAATATTTAACTTTATTAATGCTGTGTTAGCGTTTAGCATACAACGGCCTAACGGGGTGCATGGGGGGCGGAGCTTGTGTGAAAATTATTTTTGAGTACCTGGTTTTAAGAAGTTAAAGCAGGGGATTTCCGTTAAAAGCATCAATAGCGTAATGGCTAAGCTGTCGGACTTGTGATCGAGAAGTCATTAGTTCGAACCCCACCCATTACACTATTGCCATGAACCCACTCCAGACAAGCATATTTAGCTTAGTTGGAGGGGTTAACAAGATTGTAAGTAACGTGAATTATACCTTCCTGTATGGAGTATTGCAGTCACTTGTAGGATGGCTCAGCCAAATACCAGCTAGCTGCACTTGACTCGATCGAACACAGAGCTAAAAGGCTCATAGGTGACGAGGTTCTGGCAGGCAAGCTTCACAGCCTGGCTCACCGGCGAAACGTTGCTTGCCTGTCTATCTTCTACAGATTGTACTTCGGAGAGTATGCGCAGGAGCTCCACGACCTAATCCCTTCATCCCCCTTTTACTACCGGTCCACCAGACGCACCGCAGGATACCATCCACACTTGGTCGATATACTGTCTTATCGTGCTAAGCGCTTTTCTTCAACATTCATTGTGCGCACAACCAAGGTGTGGAACTCTCTGCCGGCTTCTGTGTTCCCTGCCACATATGATCCGTCAGCCTTTAAAGCAAGAGTGAACAGGCATTTTCTGGGCTCGCTCGTTCGATCGTAGACCTCATCTTACACTTACCATCAGGTGTGATCGAGATCAAGAGCGGGCTCATTCGTAATAAAAAAAATACCCACATTGCTAGTTCACTTTTTTTTTTTTTTTTTTTTTTTAACGTGGTAAAATTATCAAATAAGTCCTCCCACTCCGGGCAGGGTGGGAGGGACTGTCAGACTTTTACTGACTAAAATCCACGGTGTTCCTTCAATAACCCTTTACATACCGGGGCCACGGTAACGGGATGAGTCCCACGACCCCGGCAGGCTTCGGCCCTCTGCAGAGGGGGCCTCGTCATGTTGCTGACGCTCTTTGAGGCGCGCGTGGAACACGACGCGCCGTCGACCCGGGCATGGTCCATAGTCGGACAGCGAGTTGCCCTTTACTCGCTGTCCGCATGCCCGCGCCTACGGTGGCCGGAGATCGTCGGCCGACGTCCGACGCCGTGGGCGTCTACCACTGCGGCTGGGCTGGAGGGAGGACGCCATCCTCTCCCTCACGCGGCCCGCCTCCTCCTTCGGAAGCATGTCTGCTTCGCAGAAGGAGGCGACCGCTTCCCACTCCCTCTCGCCCCGCAGCATGGCCTCGACCAATGCCGGGCGCGAGAGGTCTCCGCCTATCGCCGCCGTGAGGACACGTCGGTGCTCTGCCCAGGCGGGGCAGTCTTGCACCGTGTGCTCTACGGTGTCCTCAGGGCGACCCTCACAGTGGTTACACCCAGGCGTTTCCTCCTTTCCTATCAGACACAGGTACCTCCCAAAACTTCCGTGTCCAGTGAGGACCTGCGTCATGCGGTAGGTCAGGACGCCGTGACGCCGATCTAGCCACTCCTCAAAGAGGGGTCTTACCGCCGCAATTGCGGCGTGCCCGGCCGTCGGTTGCGACAGTCGCTCCCTCCATACTGCCCTGAGATCGCGCCGGAGCTCTTCCCGCCGCGCCTCGACTTCTCGAGGCAGCGGGGATACGCCCCGGCGCTGCGCCTCCACGCGCCATTCATAGACGCGCTGGAGGGCAGTCGCCTCCAGATCCCAGGGCAGCAATCCGGCAAGGAGGTTGGCCGATTCGCCGGCGATCGTGCGGTATCCCCGGATCATTCGGATAGCCATGACCCTCTGGCATGCGACCAACTTTAGTGGTCGCGTCCGGATGCACAGGGCCCACACTGGGGACCCGTAGAGGGCCATGGACCGCACGACGCCGGCGTACAGCCTTCGGCAGGAGGCGTTTGGCCCGCTGAGATTAGGCAGGAGTCGTCTGAAGGCGGCTGCTGCCCGGTTCAGCTTTGGGGCCAAACTCAGGAAGTGCTCCCTGAAGTTCCACCGGCTGTCGAGGACGAGTCCCAGGTACTTCATCGTCCTCCCGACGCCGATGCGAACCCCCTCCACCGTTATGTGGGACTCGGACCGTGGCGCGTTCCGACCGCCATGAAAGCACATGGCCTCGGTCTTGTGCAGCGCCACGTCGAGTCCCAACTGCCGGATCCTATGAACGACATTGCTAGTTCACTTAAAGAAAAATTCCACAGTCAAATCCAGTTAATGAACCTGCAAGTCATAAAAATATTTTTGTTTTGAAGCTGAACAAAGGTTATCATTTCTTATTGTTTTTCTATTGATTATGATTTTTTTTTTATTATTTTTTTTTTTTTTGTATGATTGATTATCTTAACTATTGAATTGTATTAAGTCTATTTAATGGGCTAATGAACATATTTTTTATTTTTATTTGTGATTTAAGCATTTTGTTATTTGTTTTTTTTTTTCTACACTATCACTTTGGGAATGCCTGTAAAGATAGCTGTATGTATGTACTGAAATAAATAATAAAGTATTTCTCGAGCAAAACCCCATTAAAAGTTTATTCCAAATGAAGAACTTTTTATACTACACTTATCTAACAAACAATTAGCTCGCGCCAACTATTTTATTTAAACAGGCATAAAAAAAAAGTAAATTAAATCGGGTCCTACTACAAAATTCAACTCTCGGTTGCCATTCAAAAGACTTGAGAGTCAAACAAGAAAAAAACAGAGATACACAGATAAAACTTTGTCAAAGCAACAAAGCGTCTCGGATACAGAGCACGGAAAGAAATCACAGGCCACTGCTGGTAACATTAACAACACATCTTCATACATTCTTCATACACGAACAAATCGTGTCAGTAAGTGACGCCTCATACTCATAGGAAGTGACAGCCCTGTCACGTTTGGTATAATCGTGATTTGTTTTACAACTGTAGGTAGCTATTTTATG
The DNA here is from genome assembly GCA_943138885.2 of Tholera decimalis. Taxonomy (NCBI): domain Eukaryota; kingdom Metazoa; phylum Arthropoda; class Insecta; order Lepidoptera; family Noctuidae; genus Tholera; species Tholera decimalis. The sequence goes on along the minus strand of OW964570.2, from coordinate 28,896,461 downwards.
ATAATATCTCTAATACAGTATGTTTTTGACTTTGTAATCTTTATAAATGTGAAATGGTTAATATTTTATGAATTTGGCGACTAAAACAAGCTGCATAAAAATACTGTAATTTATTTGAGCGTATTATGATTTTATCTAATAACTTTCATTAAATGTCATATTGGGTCGGTTATTGTAACGACTTGTGTTGAGTTGGAAGGAGATCCCTCCATAACTTGTAATATCGCGTCAAAGCTGCGTGATGTAGTTACGACAAGCCAGTCCTTCGGTGCTAACGGAATCAATCCGTACTGATCATAGAAAAGTAAATTAGAAAGAACCGTAACCAAGTGGAATAAACGAATAATTAATTTAACCAGTACACGAATTTTATGATAGTATTGATCTGGATTACCGATCAATATTATTTAATATAATTAAACTTCTGAAACCAAGTCAAATAGGTAGCCAGCATCTAGTTAGAATGTGTTTTTTTTTAGAAATCGTCTTAGATGTCCTACGCACTATTTTTTTTCTGTGTTCCCACCCAGAAAAACAAATGATCGAATGACTTCTCCCACTCTGGGTGGAGCGGAAGGAAGTGTCAGACTTCCACTGACTAAAAACCCACCCTGTTCCAGTTGCCCTTAAGTTCCGGGGCCGTGATATCTTGTTAGAACATTCCCGCAACCCCTGCAGGCAAATATCCTACGCCCTGGCAAAGGATAGGAGTATATCGAATCCTAACAGACTAAGCCACCCTGTGTTCCCTCGTATACCTGCGTAGGGGTCTACGGGAATACTTAAATATTCTTCTATACAACGTGTAACGGAAACCCCATATCTATCCAAAGGGGCTGAAGACAACATCTGGTATGGAGTCTCTATGCACAGTTTCAGCTCAAAATAAGTGACCCAAAGAATTGATACCAAATTATCGGTTTCATATGTTTCTTGAATACCAATCATAACAAACGTATCACAGCACTACGAGGGTCGATAACTTTCCACGTCACTTGCCAATAACAAGGTGATTCTCTTCGTTCTTCTTTATTTGAAAATTTTGCTTCTGGTATCAATGTATTGAAATTTCTATTATACTTCACACATGTAAACATAGGATTATAAAACCCTTGCCATATCGCTTATTATCATCCAAAGAAACCGTGCACTTGGTATGTATATACCCTTTAAATTTCACGTTGTAGATCAAACATCGGCTCAGCCAGGAGGAGGAGAGAGAAAATGGACCGTAATCCATCACGTAGGCCCAGTTCAGGTTAATGGTTGTCGTATGTCTTCGAACTTTTAATCCCAGGACATGCCGTTTTCCTTCATCGATTTGAAAGGAAAGTTGATGATATAAATTACAAAGTAATTTGCCTGAGTGGGTTCAAACCTAGGACCTACGACTCGCAAGTCAAGCCCATAACCACTGGAATTGGAAATTGCACTAAACAAAACTAGAAGTGTTTAGTGCAATTTAATCGCAAGCAATTCAACGAGTATATTTTGTTATAACTATTAATAAAACGATACTTTAAATATATATTAGAGATGCGCCGAATGTTCGGCTGAATATTCGTATTCGGTACATTTGGCATATTTTTTCATGTTCGTATTCGGCCGAATATTCGGTTGATTTGCCGAATCGTTACCGAATATTTAGACCACAGAAATCAAAAATACAGGAGAAGTGGTAAGGGGGCGTATCGGTGTCCGCGCGACATGGCCACAGGGCTCATGTCACAGGCAAGTGACCGTCTCCGCGAACTAGTGCGCTTACGACGGCGATTGTGATAACATATATGAATGCCGAGTTGTTCTGTGGTATCTTGTAAAAACCGAAGCCAAAATCAAATCTATGTGAATCATGGAATCACTTGCCATATGTAAGTACAAGTATTTTACAATATTTGTCTTTAAAATCATGAAAAACAATAAATCGTAAAATATTTCTTGGTTTTACTATGTTATTTTTGTTTTCAAATATCAGAGCGACTGTACTCCTTTTGCTATAAATACATTGCTCCTTAACCACTACCTGAGTTCGTCACTAAGTAACTGGACAAGCAATGTAAACATAACATACGAAACTGTATTACGCGGATTCATCGCGTAGTGAGGCCGCCACTTCTTGCGACGAATTAGTGATGTGCTTGTGCAGATCCACTAACGTAGGCTATTGACAGCAATGTCGATTGACGAATGAAATATTGCTATTATAGTTTAGGGGTTTTTCAACCGACGACATAAAAAAGAGGAGGTTATCAATTCGACGCGTATATTATTATTATTTTTTTATGTATGATCACCGATTACTCGGAGACGGCTGAACCGATTTCAAAAATGCTTTTTTTGTTTGAAAGGGTATACTTTGAAATTGGTTCCATTGTCACCAAGTCAGGATCTGATGATGGGATCCTGGAGAAATCGAGGGAACTCTTCAAATATTATAGGCACACCTATAGTGATTTGAGTATTTTTTATAGTAACTTGCGTAGTTGCATTCGAAAAGCACCATTTTGAAGTAGACCTGATGATGAAGACCACCGATGGCCACTGGAACTACTCAATATATAAGTAGGAATAATAAGTAGTTCATGTGTTCCGCTTCGATTACTTGAATGTGGTTATTAAGCACAATATGCTCGTCACAATGCATATGGTGAAGTGAAGCTGATGGTGAACTACCAGGAGAACTCCTCAACAAATAACAGCCCAACATTGGGAAAAGCAATATTTTGTAAATGAATATAAGTAGCTGACATTTAGGCTCTTGTAACTAGGTAAATTAAAAATCGACCAACTAAAAAGAGTGAAATAAAAACTTTTTACCAAAAAATTAAACCGACTCCCAAAAAACACTGCAAAGTGAAAAATAACTTTAATTTCGGAAGTCGGTGCCAAAAACGAAAATACAAAACTAAAGACACCGACTACCGAAATTAAAGTTATTTTTCACTTTGCAGTCTTTTTTGGGAGTCTGTTTAATTTTTTGGTAAAAAGCTTTTTATAACATACAGAAACCTCTAAGAAAATATGTTTAACTTTTATTTTACATGAGATGACAGAAATAAAAATACGTTGAAAAGTCAAGTGTACAAAAAAGTAAAAAAAAAAATAAACAATTTATTTTACGCCCGCAGCATGCGTAAGGAGTTCTACGTCGCCGTCGCTACAATAGTTTATTTTTCAATCTGTCAACCGTTTTAGCCCGGTTGGGAGATCGATGTAAATAATGTTTTTTTACTTATTTCGATTTTTTTACAGAGTAGTAAAGAAATGCGTAACCAATATTCGTAAAGTAAGTTACTTTAATTTTAGGTTAATAATCGGTGGTGTTTTTCGGTTTAGAATTATCGTATGTTATGCCTTATCCTCATGCTGTTTCTTTACGTTTTATGGTTTTTGTATTTTGCTTCCATTGAAGCTTCGAATGCGTTATAATAATCGGCATGGTTCAGATAATATATTTGTGAATTGAGCTTAAAATAAGTCAATATATTCATGCTATTCATTTGTTATGCATGGATGTGTGTTTGTTTTCATATATTTAACAATTTCTCTACTAACTAGGATTTTTCTTATAACAAAAACCTATTATAACCTACTAAACTATTACCTGCGGTTACCCCGCAGGTAATAGTTGCGTAACACACTTACAGTAGGAATCGGTTTCATTATGCTAAATCAACAACACTCACTGCGGTATTTACGTTGTTGAGCAGACCAATATTTCGAACATATGAAGCAATGGATTAGCAATATACGTCAAAATCATTCAGATCTTGATTTATAGTGTGTTACGTAATTATTGCGATGCTTATTATATGGTGACGTTTAGAAGTAGCTTAGGATGTATGTAAATGATAAATAAGTGCTTTTCGTACTTTTCAGCTTCCCAAAAGATGGTAACATAAAAAAGGAATGGATTGATGCCACAGGCATGCCACCTAACTGGTACCCTACAAAAAATAGCACCATATGCTCGGTTCACTTCAACGCAGAAATGTTCTATCTAGTCTCTAAAGAAAAGTCGCAGGCTTTTTGAATGGACAATTCCAAAATTAAGAGTACAACTGATTTTTGCAGAAGTGTGTTAAATTTTATTTTATTACTGAAAGCTATTCTCATGATTTAGGGTATTCATAAAATCAGTCATTCAACTTTTCAGGATTCTATACAACCTATACGGCTGGTATGTTCCAATCAAGAGCGTAATGTAAGTTAACATCGACTTCTATTTGACCTATCACTATGATAATTAAATATTAAGATTTAAGTCGAAAGCGCCAGGGTAGCCCTTAATACTTAGTAGGTAGTACTTAATAATAATTATGTAATGTTATGTTCTTAATAATATGTTTATTGTTATTGTAATATTTTCTGGACATGCCATTTTTTATTTGGTTCATTTTCAGGTGCCCAAAAAAAATTGTACAATAATAAATAGAAGAATCGATAGCTTTCCGATTTAGTCAATCACTAGCGTATATGTAAAATAAATTGCTTTTGCACAACACAACGATAGCGACCGATGTTTTTGTGTGGGTAAGTTCTACGGTGCATGGTAAATACACGCTGTGTTTGGCGGAATAAGGTTTATTATTGATTGTATAGTATAGGAGACACACGGTTCCGATATAATTTCGTCTGTTGACCAAATCTACTTATTTATTTTATCTATGATTTAGACCTTATAAAAACTTTTTAACAAAAATTAAACCGACTCCCAAAAAACACTGCAAAGTGAAAAATAACTTTAATTTCGGTAGTCGGTGTCTTTAGTTTTGTTTTTTCGTATTTGGCACCGACTTCCGAAATTAAAGTTATTTTTCACTTTGCAGTGTTTTTTGGGAGTCGGTTTAATTTTTTGTTAAAAAGTTTTTATTTCACTCTTTTTAGTTGGATGATTTTTAATTTACCTAGTTACAAGAGCCTAAATGCCAACTACTTATAACCTTTTACAAAATATTGCTTTTCCCAATGCTGGGCCGTTAATTGTTGAGGAGTTCTCCTGGTACTTCACCATCAGCTCTACATCACCATATGCATTGTGACGAGCATAAAGTGCTTAACATCCATATTCAATTAATGGAATCGCAATCCACTCAATACTTATTATTGAGTAGTTTCGGCGGCCATCTGTGGTCTTCATCATCAGTTCCACTTCCCCAAATGGTACTTTTTGAGAGCAACTGCACAAGTTACAATAAGAAATACCCAAAACGCCATAGGTGTGCCTATAATATTTGAAGAGTTCCCTCGATTTCTCCAGGATCCCATCATCAGATCCTGACTTTGGTGATAATGGGACTAATTTCGAAGTATACCCATTCGAACAAAAAAGAATTTTCTAAATCGGTTCAGCCGTGTTCGAGTACTCGATGATCATACATTAAAAAAAAAATATATATATATATATACGCGTCGAATTGATAACCTCCTCTTTTTGTCGTCGGTGATTATTAATATTTAAAAAAAGAACATTTTATTAAACAGTGAGGTTAATTAATTACTAAATAAGTGCGGCTTATTCCGAAAGTTATACATTTTTTTTGTAAATGAAAGAAACACGTCATTTTCACCAATTATTTTTAGACAAATTAAAAAAGATTAACTTTAACAATCGATTTAAATCAAATTTTAATTGAATAAACTTCAGCTTTTTTTAAAAATGATTAATAAACTAAATTAAATTTCTATGAAATTAACAAATTTAAGAACATTGTTTTAAGTAACAACTTTTTTCAAATTGTTTTATAATAACTACTATCTTTAGGAATAAAATCAACACAAGTATTAAAATTTCTATATAATCAAAGGAAAATGCCGCCCGGCTCTTGCAGAGTGCCGTACCGACGTGTACAAACCTGTTTACCGCACAGAATTGAACCGAATGATTCGCCGAATATTCGGTTTGGTAAATTTTAGACCACATATTCGGACGAACATTCGTATTTGGTTGAATGATTCATGATATTTCCCAGGAGTTTTAATTGCATAAGGTATCATTTATAATACATCTGTTCAAACCCAGGAACCAGGGACTCATTTGTGAATTTTCAAACAGCTCAATCAACATTCGTACATACATACATTCTTGTACCAACACAGCCTTAATTACAGAGTAATGATGATTACATTATTCAAAACACATTTTGCGTATTGTACATGATGTAGCTGTACCCTTTTTTGGTGGAAAAATAATAAATTGGCTCTGGGTGGAGTGAAAAGGAGTGTCAGACTTCTACTGACTCCTGCCGGGGTTGCGGAATTCTGCCGGGGATGCGGAATTGTTCGAAAAAATTACCTCGGCCCCGGAATACGAAGGGCAGATGACGGAACACGGATGGGTATTAGTCAGTAAAAGTATGACACACCCTCCCGCTTCGCCTAGGTCGGGAGGCAGTAATTGGTTGATTTCCCATCTTTGAATAAATACTTCTGTGAACTAAAATCCCTCCCTGTTCCTTCAACTGCCCTTACGTTCCGGAGCTAAGGTATTTAGTTAGAACATTCCCGCAACCCCGCATTCCCGGAACCCCATGTAGCTATACCCTTACCTACTGTTTGCAATTCGGCAAACGACACTGTTTCACCGCAGTTGTTTAATGCCAAACACTGCGCTTTTTGGGTGTTCTAAAGTTGAATTAAACTGTCATTAACTCAGACCAAATAAATAAGAAGACAGAACTCTGCGAACAGCAAAGTGAGGCCGGCCAAATTACGTCTTGCCGTGTACATACACAACCACACGCACACACGTACAACGAAATTACGTCTTGACTTGTCAGTCTAGCTATCGCAGCTCGTGGGTGTTTATCACTGAAAAATGCCGATTTGTGTAGTGAAAGGGTGTACGAATCACTCCGCAAAAGATAAAAAGCTGGATGGAATCACATATCACACGTAAGTTATTTTGGAAACCCATATTTTCAATAAATCAAAATAAAACTTTGAGGTTATTGCTTAAGAGAAGTGTTGTCAGTATGAAATGTTTTCGTTTACCCTATTATTGAGTAATAATGTAAGACATAACGTAATGTTACTCGTTTGCTTATAGTGTACATATTTTAACTGACTACACAAAACGAGGAGGTCCTCTGTTCGACTGTATTTTTTTATGCTTATGACTACGCGATATCTTCGCCGTTTGTGAACCGATTTTTATGATTATTTTTTCTTTAAATAGGTCATATATGAAAAAAATTATGGTGCCATACCACCATAAATTTTTTCCATATTAATAAGAGGTTTAAGAAATCTTTATTTCACTTAATATGAGAAATGTTAAACTATTGAATACAAAAACGCAAAATGTAAACATACAAGGAACGCGCGCTACTAGATGTGGTAAATATTGTACTAAGGTGCGCTCACTTTATTTTTATTGTTGGTATGTAATTTTAGGTGTTTCTTTAATATTGTCATAGATTTTGCATTTTTTATGTTAATTGGCAGTTTATTTATAAGATTGTATTAATTATATTGTAAAAGCGTTTGTTACCCTTTCATGCTTAATAGTACCTATAGCCAGTAATAATTACCACTATACATTATTTTTTTAGATTCACGAGACCACCAGGGCGCCGGCAGTCTCGACATAGATATCCACGATGACGCAAACTTTTAATCGCTAATTACTAACGATAAAATCGGTTGCATCCAGGATGTGTTTCTCGCGAGCATCGTTATTGCAACCGAATTTTCGCAAGATCGATCGAGAATGATCGAAAGTTTGCGACAGCGTCGTTATCTATGTCGAGACTGCTGGCCCAGTACACTTCTTACATCATGTTATAACGTTTTTAATTTACTAACTAATAACGTTAAAATAACGTTATTAATTAGTAACGTTATTTTGGGGTAATTTGAATTATCATGGCAACACCGGCCCAAGCACCACATGTTTAGAAAACCGGCCTCACTTTTATGTTCGCAGAGTTCCGTCTTCTTATTTATTTGGTCTGAGGTCATTAAAGACAAAATGGTGGATGTGGAACGTTAATGGGAATAGTTATGATGGTAAAAGTCTTGGTATTGAATAAAAAACGTAGGTACGGACATGAGAAGGAGTTGATTTATTGGTTTTTTCTTGTCCTGTTTTTTCCTGTTCTGTAATCTATTTTTTTTGTGGCAATGTTTCTTTTTTATTCGTTTCTGTCCTAGTCCGAATAAGAATTGATAGAAATCTACTGTCATTTTCAAATGAACTCCTATTACAACGTGTAGTTTAAAGGGTACCAAGTGCACGGCTTGTTTGGATGATAACAAACGATATAACAAGGGTTATGTAATCCTATGTCTACATGTGTGATTATTAGAAATTTCAATACATTGATACCAGAGACCGATTTTTTCTAATTAAGAAGAATTACCGTGTTATTGCCAAGTTACGTAGAAAGTTATTGACCCTCGTAGTGCTGTGACACGCTTGTTATGATTGGTATTCGAGAAAATTATTTGAATCACTTATTCTGAGCTGAAACTGTGCATAGAGACTCCATACCAGATGTTGTCATCAGCCCTTTTGGATAGATATGGGGTTTCCATTACTCGTTGTTTATACACGTCCCTAAATTTTTAACACTTCCATAGTTTGAAAACGAGGCCTTTGAATTTTTTTTTAAATAAATAATAGTAATTTTATATATTTTTGACTAGCTGCCCGCACCTTTGTTCCCACGGCAATTGTCTATTTTTTTTCCCTATAACGTAGGTACTCTATCTTCTAATGAAAGTACTATTAAAATCAGTTCAGCCGTTGTAAAAATCGGATAGACGGGCACTTGAGAAAGCACAGACAGGTATTTTAATTAACCGTCTTCAAAAAAAGGAGGAAGTTCTCAATTCGACTGTATTTTTTTATGTTTGTTACCTCAGAACTTTCGATTGGGTGAACCGCTTTGGATGATTCTTTTATATTTGAAAGTTGGTGCTTTCTTGTGGTCACATTGTCACCAAGGCCGTTTCTGATTATGGGATCCTGGAGAAATCAAGGGAAACTTTTCAAATATTATAGGCACACCTATAGTGATTTGAGTATTTAATATAGTAACTTGTGCAGTTGCATTCGAAAAGCACCATTTGGTGAAATGGAACTGATGATGAAGACCACAGATGGCCACCGGAACTACTCAATAACAAATATTTCATGGGTTCCGCTTCGATTACTTGAATATGGTTATTAAGCATAATATGCTCGTCACAATGCATAACCCTCCCCCCGTCCGATTACCATGTACGGCAAGCCGATCTCTTGGGAAAAGCAAGCCAAATACTTAGGCGTGGTCCTCGATAGACACCTCTCCTTCGCTGAGCACATAAAGCAGGCACGTTCGCGCGCCGCTTTCGCTCTAGGTAGGCTCCACTTCATTCTTAGCTCTCGCAGCAAGTTATCACTCAGGTGCAAGCTGCGTATTTTCACCGCGGTCATCCGTCCCATCATGACCTACGCCTGCGCTGTTTTAGCACACGCAAAGCCCTATCTCCTCCACAAGATGCAGACCCTCCAAAACCGATTCCTCCGTAGAGTCACGGGAGCCCCCTTTTATGTTCGAAATGAGCTTCTTCACGTAGACCTCAAGATGCCCACCATCCAGCAGTTCATGAAACGCGTCTCCAAGCGCTTCTTTGAAACTTCAATCCAACATAGGAATCCCCTTCTCGTATCGGCCGCCCAATACGAACCCACGCGTATCTCTAAGATTCGCCGACCAAGGCATACCCTAGTCACTCCCGATGACGCAATCACCCTGCTCCAAGAGAGCCGTAGGGAAACAAGTACAGTGGCACACAAACACAAAAACCGACCGTCCTTCCGTCCTCAGCTGGAGGCTTTAATTAATTTATTAATTAAGGCAACCACAGGCAAGCCCGGTTAAGCAGCCGACAACCTCAGAGGTTGACCTGCGAGATGCCACACAAAAAATAAGTCACAATGCATAATTGGTGAAGTGAAGCTGATGGTGAAGTACCAGGAGAACTTCTCAATAATTAACGGCCCAACATAGGGAAAAGCAATATTTTGTAAAATGTTATAAGGATTTGATATTTAGGCTTTTGTAACTAGGTAAATTTACAAACCGACCAACTAAAAAGAGAGAAGTAAAAACTTTTTAACAAAACATGAAACCGACTTCCCAAAAACACTGCAAAGAGAAAAATAACTTTAATTTCGGAAGTCGGTGCCAAAAACGAAAAAAAAAACCAAAGACACCGACTACCGAAATTAAAGTTATTTTTCACTTTGCAGTGCCTTTGTAAATCGGTTTATTTTTTTGTTATTTTTTTTTTTATTTTATTAATATGAACATTTATGTATACATTAGGAATATTTTATGTCACATTAGGCATAGATTCACACAAAAATCCAATAGGTATAATGAGTCTAGGTTTTAGAATATAAATCAGAGCAAAAAAAATTGATGAACAGAAAGATATAAAAACAACAGCAAAACACAAAACAAATCAATCTCACAGGACATTCAATAAAGATTCCATTTCGAATCAACTTAGAAGCCACACAAGACCATAACCCACAAACGGAACAAAAACAGTGAAGCCAATTCATAAATCCGACTACAAGATAAATAGCGACCATTGTGTGGATGGCGGAGACAAAGTCTCGGAGTCCGACGTCGTTCGATGGCTTAGGCCTTCGCCCCTGGGCCCCTTTCGGGGCTTATCACCGTCCGTGTAATATGAATGGATGGTAAGTAATAGTTTTGGGACATAGAGGGCCGTTCGACGGCCAGCAAATTGTGATTTAGGGTTATATTTGGGTTACGAGTGGGTATTGGTTACATAGTAGAGTAGTCAGTTAGAAAATACCAACCTCATCTAGCTAAACTAAACACGCAAAAAGACATGACGTGTAAAAGTGTTATTTATAACTAATTTACAAAATAAATATTTCATTTCATTCCATAGTTTTAGTTCATCAGGTACTACTAACGTTATTGCAGGTTAGACCACATTAGATTTTTAAAATTTCTACTTTTTATCCGTATCCCAGTTATGCTAGGGTTGGGTCTACTTTTTTATGCTCCTGTTTTACCGCTATTTCACCTGATGGTAAGCGATGATGTGATCGAAGATGAAGCAGGCTTACCTAGAAGTAACCTATTCACTCTTGACTTGAAGTTATAGCTATCAGCAGATACAGACTCAGGCAGGGAATTTTACTTAGCTGTACTTATAATAAAAGTATTTCCAAAACGTTTTGGGCATTGGCGCCAGGAAGATCTATCCCGATCTGGTGGTAGATGAAAGGATTTTAATCCCCTATTTTTTGTGGGTAAATTATATCATGAGGACTCATTATATCATTTAGTTTTAATTTTATTTTTATTTAGTGGGAGGACTCCCAATCTGAGTGGAGCTTTAAGGCCGCTCTTTGGGGCGCGCGTAGAACACGATGGGCCGTCCATCCGGGCCTGGTCCTAACCGGAAGGTAAGCTATCCTTCGAACCCCTCTGGATGGTGGCCACCACGTAGCCCGAAGTTTTTGTTTCATGTTTTCCACTCGTGCTAATGTTGAGCACTGTTTTCACGGAGTAGTTGTCTTCTAGCCACATATGGCCATACCCACGCAGTCTGACTTCTCTGAGCTTTTCGGGTATTGGGATCAATTTAAATGATTCTCGGATGTGTTCATTGCGAACCTTGTCTGAACGCGTTACACCATCACCCCATCTCAGCATTATCATTTCTGCTATAAGCAGTTGTTCTTCAAATTTTATTTTTTTAAGGAAGACTAGTGTTACTCGCTGACTTCGTTCGTTCGGTTGTAAAAACTTTTTCGCAAAAAATAAAACCGACTTCCATATCAAAACACTACAAAACCAAAAATAATTTTAATTTCGGTAGGCGGTGTGAAAATAAAAGAAAATACAAAACCAATAACACCGACTACCGAAATTAAAATTATTTTTGGTTTTGTAGTGTTTTGATATGGAAGTCGGTTTTATTTTTTGCAAAAAAGATATTATTTTCGCGCTTTTTAGTGGGTCAGTTTGTAATTAATCTAGTAACAAAAGCCAAAATATCAACTACTTATTACGTTCACCAGCAGATAAACGAAAAGATCGTCAATATAAATATTTTTTTCAGACTTTTGTTTTTTTTTCAGGAACGGCTTATCCAATTTCAATAAAATTCATGGGACCATTTGGAAGATATATCCTTTCCAACAAAGAAAGAATTTTTCAAATCGGTTGGCAAGCAACTGAGCTATGCCCAAACAAACATAAAATAAACAAAAAAACATCCGAATTGAGAACCTCCTCCTTTTTTAGAAGTCGGTTAAAAATACTTTGATACAAACTAGCAAGTCTTTATTTTTGTAAATGAATTAGCCGTTTACATAAAACTAGGACTTTGCCCGTGACTTCGTCCGCGATTTCTAAATAGCCAATAGCACTCAAAAGTAATGCACCTTACTACCAATAAAAAAATTTTAGATTGGGTTCAATTGTTTCAAATTAAACCCTATTTACAAACAAATTTTACTTCTTTATATTATTAAGCAGATATAAAGTATAAATACCTATTTCATAACTTTAGGAAAACCATTTCAGAAGGAAAAAGGAAGTCCCTGTTCTCTTTTTGTCTATCTTTCTATTACTAGTAGATGGGGTGTACCTGCACACGAAATATGACCCTTGTAAAAAGATTTGAACAAAAAAGCTACTCCCTATTCTATTTATGCCACAGAAAATCCCAAAAAATGAAATAAGATCTACACTCCAACATCATTTTTATCCAATCCAATAATATTTTCACAATTTATCTCGACTATCTTATTTTTTCATTACAATGTTCGATGTTTTATATGGCTGTGTGTATCGCATCTATTAAATGGGCTTTGACAGTATCAACTTTAGGAGAGAAGGAATAGAGTTTAGGTTTGTTTAGCGGGGCTGCAAAATGTTATTCGTGAAAGACATTCGTTTTTATTTACTTTAGTTCCAGACGTAATCTAGTTGGTGATCATTTTGTTTGCCTTTGTAGGTTTGTTTCTATCGGTTGGAACTATTTGTTGGATGTTCTGTGATTCTGTGTGGGCCAAGTGCTTCGCTTTATTTTTGCTGTCTGTTTGTTTATTAGGTTAATAACAGATTATTTAAGACAGGCCTTGACGTGTTCCATAAAATATCTGAATAAAAATCAAATGAATTCCTAACACAAGTTAGGAAGCTATGCGTCACATCTTCGCTAATCGTCCATCACTTAACATAAAACTGATTTAAATGACAACATTCTAACGAAATCGAACAAAAGCGTGTACGAAAAAAAAGTTAGTGTTATCTATGCGTTGAATCGCGAAAAAGAAAAAGGATTAAGAACTAATTCCATATGTTTTTTCTAGAGGTGGCAACCCTGATATATGTCTGGAGGGTCTATCAGACTTGTACTGACTATAACCCCCCAGGTGTTCCCATCGTTTGCTTACCTCCTAAGCTGCGGGTGCGGATGTAAGTATCGCTGCTCCGGAATTCATCTAATGACTGCCTTCCGATCTGGGCGAAGCGGCAGGGTGTGTCAGACTCTGTTACATTGTTCTGAGATCTCAACTACCGTTTAATAAATAGCAATAGGATAATCGCTAATTGCAAGACTCTTGCGAGACTCTCGTTTGGGCAACACTATGTCAGACTTTTACTGACTAAAACCCATCCGTGTTCCATCATATGCCCTTCGTGTACCGAGGCCGCGGTAACTCTTTCCAACAATTCCGCAACCCCGGCAGGCAACGGCCTCCTTGTGGGCCCCGACAATTTTGCTGATACTCTTTGAGGCGCGCGTGGAACACGACGCGCCGTCTACACCGGCCTGGTTTCAGTCGGACAGCGAGCTACCCATTGCTCACAGCCCGCAGGCCCACGCCTACGGTGGCTGGCAGACACCCTGCGACTCCCGACGCCCGGAGCGTCTCCTACGGCGGCTGGGGTGCAAGGGATGTGAGGACCTTGATACCCGCCTCCCCCTCGCGCGTACCGCCACCTCCTTCACTTGCATAACTACTTCGCAGAAAGAGTTGGGCTATGGCTTGCTGGGGATACGGGAATGATCTAATGAGAGACCGCGGCCCCGGACCACAAGAGCAGCTGAAAGGAACAGGGTAGGCTTAAAATCAGTAGAAGTATGATACTCCCTTTCGTTCCACCCAGAATGTATCCATAATACAGGTTTAATATGTATAAGAGGACAGTGTAGGCCAATTAATACAATACAATGTAATTACAAATAAAGAAATCTAAAACGAATCTAAGATTCTACACTGTAGAATGTTTATGTGAATAGGAGAACACTGTAGAATCTACAGTGTTCTCCTATTCACATAAACAGCAGTTTTGTAAAATATTACAATAAATTTGAAGGAAGACAACTAAAGCATTGTAAAATAAAACCTGTTAAATCGGAGGCGCGAGTGAATGTTAAAAATAGGATTATTTATTCTTTTTTACCAAAAGGAGTAAGAACTAATTCCACGCAACGCTACTTCTACTATATTTTGGGAAAGTCACTAGATTGCCCTTGACATTATGTAGGTATGTAATGACAACATTCTTGACCTGCGCAACTTACGCAATTTATTTTCCTAATGAGTAGTTTGTGGCTTTCAAGGTGAGACGGTACTATATAGGGGGTGAACTGTACGTGGTATTTTAAGCCGGTATTCTTTCACTGCCAAAAAATTCTTTTGGCTGTAATACAATGAGTATAATAAAACAAAATTTTGTATCTGGGGGCACGGCAGTGCCCCCCCCAAGTCGAGCAAAAAAGCGGCACGGCCGTACCATTCTTTTCTCGAAGCAACTCAGGCCATTTTCGACCCCCTATAACTTCGATGTGGATAAAACTAGAAGCCTGAATTTTCAGTAACCAAACAGGCATTGCATAAACACGGTATATTTCAAATTTCATTCAATTTGAACCAGGAGTTTAAGAATTATAACGAGTCAAAATTCCTTAATTTTGTAAATTTTGTCACTCACTGACTGACCGATCATCAAAAGTCTAAAGCACTTCTAGCAGACATAGAAGCTTCAAATTTAGAATACAATTAGTGTTTAGTATATGAATCAAGGAAAAACTATAATATTTTTCAATTTCGTTCCAGTTTTCTAGATACATCAACTGCATAAATAACTTTGTAATCCCATATAAATATATAGGATTACAAAGTTACATTTGCAGTTAATGAATGAATGACTTCTTCCACTCGGGTGTATCAGAATTCTACTGACTAAAAACCCACCCTGTTCCTTCGTAAGCCCTAAAGTTCCAGGGCCGCGGTATCTCGATGGAACTTTCCCATAAACCCCGACAGGCAATGGCTCTATGAGGCCCCGTCACTGGTATTAACAGCTTTTTGAGGCGCGCGTGGAACACAACGCGCCACCGACCCGGGCCTGGTCCTTACCGGACGGTGAGCGACCCCTGCTCGCCATCCACAGGCCCGCGCCTACGGTGGTCCGAAATCGACTCGCGATCCACGACGCCCGGGGCGTCTCCCCCGGCGGCTGGGGGGCGAGGAAGAGAGTTGCCTCTCCCTCGCACGTTAGGCCTCCTCCTTCGCTAGCATGACTGCTTCGCAGCAGGAGGTGACTGCATCCCATTCCCTCTCGCTTCGCACCATGTTCTAAACCAGAGCAGGGCGCGAGAAGTCGCCGCCGCCGATCGCCTCTATGAGGATACGACGGTGCTCCACCCATGCAGGGCACACCTCGACCATATGCTCCACCGTGTCTTCCAGTGTAGATAGGTACCTAGATATAATAATTATGCTCAAAGGTAACTTGTTAAATGGTCAACGGAATAAAAAAGCAAGAAGTATAAAGAGTATTGGGGAGTATTAAGTAGAGTAAATTGCCCGAAATTGCATAATTACTTACTTATGGATTAACTTTAACCGAGACGTTTGACGAGTGCGGCATTAATTATTACTAACTAATGCAAAAAACGTACGTGCGTATCCATATGTGCGTATCAAAGCCTCCGAAAAAAACCCATAGAGACAGGGAGTGGGCTTTGAAAAAAACTAGCTGAAGTTCAAGAAGTAGTACCGGAAAATAAAAAAAGGAAGGCTACCTACAAAAATAAGAAAAGCTCATAAGACAGAGAGAGGGCTTTAAGAAAACTCGTTGTTGGTATACAAGAAGTAGAAGGTACCGGAAAGGAAAAAAGTAGGACTTTCTACAAAAAGCAATGATATCCCATAAAAAACAATACTTGTCAAAAACCCAAGTCTCGCAACTTAGTTGTTCTACCGTAAAAAGTTGTGAGATCCATGTAATACCAAGTCGGTTATTAATTTATTCAGTCCCTACTTAAGGGACCTTCTGTCTTAAGTTGTTACGTAATTATCTAACCTAACGACATCTTATAGTGACCATATCAATATTAAAAATCTTTACCGTTTTAAATAAATAGATTGACTTGGCAATCGCAATAAACAATTTAATTTATATATGTATTACTTGTGAGATATATTGTGTTTTCATACGATGGCCGAGTCAATCTAGACCTCATCTTACACTTACTATCAGGTGTGATCGAGGTCAAGAGCGGGCTCATTCGTAATAAAAAAAAAAACTGAGCTGCCTCTACTCTCTTTATATTACCCACAAAGTACACTTTCAGGTCACCACATTCACATAATAAGTGGTCTCCTGAAAATTTACAACACTATAAGTTTGGCAGAACCGGAGGAGGAGCTTGTATTCTAAAATAACAAAGCCAAGTTACATCGCAATATCTTTAATTTTATCGCTCAACTCAATGAATACCTATTGTGTGGGAGTTCGTAAAAGGCTTTGTTTGTTAAGGTCTAAACAATAGTTATTATGTTTGTGAGGGTTAGAACTATATTAGTTATGAATAAACCTATAATTAACTTTAATATATTTGTTACTTACTGTACATATATGATACCTATATGGAAAGTGTGAATCGTTTTAATTATATTATCTTGCGACAGAATCAGCACTATTTTTTTTGCACTTTTACGGTCGTGTATAGCATCCTTGATGCAGTGAGTGCGCGACAGCTCCAACAGCCTGATAGCTATCGTCGCCGACAGGATGAATGATCCAATAATGTAGCACTGGATGACGACTTACAGAGCATCATTCACATACATTAAATAATTACGTATTTTTATTATTGTATTTTATATTTATTTTCAATTTGTGTCAAACGTGATTTTATATGGACTATAGTCTGAAAATAAAGTTTTTACTGTTATATTATATTATTTCAAAAGAAAAACCAGTATAAGATGCGTATCCTTACAGTGTGTACCTGTGTAAGTTCAATAGAACCGAACTAATTAAACCTGAACGGGAAATTATTCAAACTTAAGCAACGCTCTTTCATATGAAAAATAAAAACAAAATAAAGTGCCTAATCCCACCTTATACAACCACTGTAATCTTACGAAATCTCAGCTCGAATCTCTCTACTGATTCAACCAACAACTCTACATTTTCTAAAAATCTCTCCCCCACTTAAATAATTACATCCCAATAGTTTCCAGAGTCTCAGGTTCGTTCGCCCCGGGTGCTAAGCTCGTGGTGCACTTATTTTTGTAATAAATAACTGTTTACTAACAAGAGGTGTTTTGTGATTGGTTGTCTGGTTATATTAACGTTAATTAACGCTTGTAACTTGATGGTTTATTCAATTAATTACAGCTGCATACGTTAAATGTTTTAGGAACACTTTCATTGCGCGTAAGTACAGCTAAGGGGTGGAATTCCCTGCTGGAGTTTTGTTCTCTGATACTTGAGGGTCTTTAAGTCAAAAGTGAATAGGTTACATCTAGGTAAGCGTGATTCATCTTCGACCACATCATCGCTTACCTTCAGGTGAGATAGTAGTCAAACGCGAGCCTAAAATCAATAAAAAATGGCCTATGTCAGCCTTTCAACGACCTACATATATCACAATAATACAGGTATATATTATGAATCGACGAAAGGCCAAAAATCACATCGATACATTACCCTATTTTGACGTGAAGGAAAGAACAAACAAAGACACTTCCGCGTAATATAATATTCGTACAGAAGGATACACCTAGTTTAATATAAATTCACCTTATAAGTTTTTAAGTTAACATGGTCACTAACAGTATCATTAGAACTTAAAACGGGATTTTTTGTTTTGTGTTTCCGATATTTCGGCACTGTTGCAAGCGCCATGATCACGGATGAACTGAAGTAATTGCGGGTGGAAGTTTATGTGCAGACAAATCGGTCTACCCTCTTTCTCGTTCGTTTTCTGTTAGCGACACCGCTACCACTGTCACATGTATCACTAAACACTCGATTCTGTTCCCGACACACAAAACTCACCGTGTCGACTCGCGAATCTTCTACGGTAGTTTTTCACCTATAAGTAAAGTCATCATTATCAGCTTAGCCTTGTCTCAACTGTGTTAAGGTTGACTTCCAGTCTAACCGGATGCCGCTGAGTATTATTGTTTTACATGGTGTGACTGCCTGTCTGACTTCCACAATCCAAAAGCTGGGTAACACTGGGCACGTCGTAATCGCGGCGGTAAGTCCCCTCTTTGAAGAGTGGCTTGAGAGACGCCACGTCATCCTCGCCTTCCGCCTGACGCAGGTGCTAACCAGACATAGCTGTTTCGGATACAGCGGGAGGACACGCCCGGGTGTCGTCATTGTGAGGACCACCCCGAGGACACGGTGGAACACACGATCGAGGTGTGCTATGCTTGGGAGGAGCACCGCCGTGTCCTCGTGAAGGCGATCGGCAGCGGTGACCTCTCGCACCCGGCCCTGGTTCAGACCATGGTGCGGAGCGAGAGGGAATGGGATGCAGTCGCCTCCTTTTGCGAAGCAGTCATGCTAGCAAAGGAGGAGGCCAAACGTGCGAGGAAGAGGCATCTCTCTTCTTCACACCCCAGCCACTGCGGGTGATCCCCGGGCGTCGGGGATCGCGTGCAGATCTCCAGCCACCGTAGGCGCGGACTTGCGGACGGTGAGCATGGGTAGCTCACCGTCCGTAAGAACCAGGACCGGGTCGACGGCGCGTTGTGTTCCACGCGCGCCTCAAAGAGCTGTCGGCAATAGTGACGGGGTCCTATAGGGCCATTGCCTTCCGGGGTTGCGGGAATGTTCTAACGAGATACCGCGGCTCCGGACTTAAGGGCAGCTGAAGGAACAGGGGGGTTTTTAGTCAGTAGAATTCTGATACTCCCTTCCGCTCCACCCAGAGCGGGAGAAGTCATTCGATGATTTTCCCACCCAGAGAAAAAAAAAGGAGCTGGGTAACATGATACTCCTTGGCCAGACCAGTGCCAGATTTATCTGGCTTCTAACTACCCGTAATGACTGTCAAAGACGTACAAATGACAGTCAACGACGACTTAGCGTGGTTTCCAAGTCACGGAGGAATCTTGGTATATAAAGATGTTCATCCATTCTCGGACCAACCTCGGCAAGTGTTGCCTAACCTTGAATATTTTTTTTTTTAATTTATTAATTTATTCTCAGAAAAGAAATCCATACAAAGTTTGTTAGTAAAACACCTTACATTCTATGTTAGTAATAAAAAATAAATTTAAAATATTAAACACTAAAAACTAATTCATATATTTTCCCGCAGCATCAGCTTCACCGCAATGCATGCGAGTCCAATGCTGCAGGAAAACACAATCCTGTTTGTTCGTAATGACTTTCAGATATATTGACCCGTGCGGCTATTTTTATTTTTTTGTTGATAGGCTTGCTTTTGACCATAATCTCACCTGATGTTAAGCGATGATGTGGTTGAAAATGAAGCACGCTTGCCTAGAAGTAACCTATTCACTCTTGACTTAAAGACTCCCAGGTTATAGCTATCAGGAAACACAGACTCCGGCAGGGAATTCCACTCCTTAGCCGTTCGCACAATGAAAGTATTAAGGCTCTTATTATTTAGCCACAAGGTCCTTCTAGTTAAGTATACAGCTGTTTATTTTTCATTGCTGCGCAAGACAGCTGGCTTTGCCGTCTAGATATTTTTATTTTACTTCAAGCGACATGGTCTTATTTTTCTACTTAAACATCGCAAACATTTTTAATGATTTCATTTCTACGACTAGAAAAAGATGTTTTGAACTGTTTTGATTTTGTGATGAATAAATTTAAATTAGCTAAGTAGTGGCGTAGTAGTGCTTCACAATTAAAATCTGCATTTATGAAAAAGTTCAAGGACTAATAAGCTTATTAATGAAGAAAACTAAATTTGCTATCTATATAAATACAAATCACTGCACGTATGTATGTTAGTTCTGTATGTGTAAATCATCGCTCAGAATTTGATGAAACTTCGACAGGATGTTGTTAGGACTTGGGAGAAAGTTTCTAATATTAGGAATCTGCAAAAACATTTTAGCTCAATAAAATATTAATTAGCATATTCTTAATTAAAATTAACTTAAATCTGATAAGCAATCTTTAAAGTAATTATAACGTATAGCCGTGTTTATAAAAACTTTAAAAACATAATATACCTACTTGGTTTAATTACTGATGACCAAATTGTAATTTAAAATATTCTATTACTATTTTGTATAAAGACATTGCTAATTAATATGATATATTTACATTATTTTATGAATAAAATTCAACATTTTAATTCATAGTATTAAATGAATGCACTATTTTTTCAATCATGCAATCAAAAGTAATTGACATACTTTTCCGTAAATCTACTGAATGTTATCTTATACCAATATTTGTATCAGTGAATTCAATTGTAGGTGAGCCAAATAAATAAAATAATATATAGAACATTATGCGATCTTTTCTCTACCAAGAAGGCATTCCGTCCACCACATGTGGCCTCCAATTTAATATATTTTCTAAGTTCATTCTTGCTAAGTGCACTCTCCGCAATTTTAACACAATGTAAGCTTAATAAACTGGTAGCCAGTATTAACTAGGATTCTATTTAGTAATCCTAGCTAGGTATACTATAATGCAATTTTGCAGGCATTCAGAGAGTTAGATTTAAGATTCAATATAATTATTCTGGTACTACATTCACTAAGAATTAAAGTGATCAATTTGAAATCTCAGTACCTTTTAACTTTACACTGATCACAAATAAAAGGTAAATTCTAAGACTGTTCAGTGAAAAGGAGGCTTTATTATGAGTTGAAAAGGACTTGGTGTACACAAAAGAGTTAGGTACCTATACCCGGACTTTTAAGTCGATGCAGGAACTGACAGTTTCTGAGTTATCAGATAATGACGACTACGAAATTGTGATTGATCAACTAAATTAATCGATTCAAGAATAAAATCGAATAACGTAGTAAACATTTTTTTTAAATATTGTCTGAAAATAACAAAAAGTAAAATGTTATTGTAAAGGGGCATGAAAAATAAAACGAATAGATCATGATAATATTTTTTATTTTTGTCATAGGCCCCTATACCTGTACCAATTCCAACAGAGTTTAGGTCGCAGTGGTGCGGGGCAGTCTTTTTAATAGTAATCTCGAGCAATTAATTAAAACATTTAACACATGAAACACTTTCCAAAAGAGTGGCTTTTATCATTTCTGGTTAGACATGAATATTTTTAATAAAAATAGATTTATTTATAATAAAATCTAGTGTTACTTCAAAATAAAGATAAAAGTATAAATTGTATCATTTATTTATATTTCTTATGATTAAAAATCGTTTATTTATTATTCGATTGATTGAATCCATCACAATTAGGTTAACACGTTCGCTGACAGTGAGCACTTACCCTGACACCACATCACAACAGTAGAATTTTCCACGACGTACTCTTAAAAATAAGTGGCCCGTCCCTCGACGTACTGTCATAACGCACTATTTTAATTTCCCGCCTAACGACATACTGTCAGCGAACGTGTTAAATAGGGTATCATTATTTTAGTAAGTGAAGTGTCACTTACTAAAATAATGATACTCTATTTAAGCTAGTGAGCTTATGTCAACTTACTGCATCAAATTAAAAGTCCGGGTATATATCTAAACTTACTAAACATAATTTAAAGCGACAAAAGCCTAATGGCTAAGAAGTTGTCCTTGTGATCGAGAGATCGCGGGTTCGAACCCCACATTACACTATTGCTGTGAGTCCACTCCAGACAAAAGCATATTTAGCTTAGTTAGAAGGGGTTAATAAGATTGTTAGTAATGGGAATTCTATCCACATTGCTAGTTATCTTAAAAAAAAAATCTTTTATCGCATTCATTAAGAATTAAAGTGATCAATTTAAAATGTTAGTACTATTTTCACGAATAAATGGTAAAGTCTAAAACCATTCAAAGAAAAAGAGGTGTAATTTTTCTTTTTTATGGGTGATAGGCTCGCATTTGACCACCATCTCTTCTGATAAGCGATGGATGTTTTGGTCGAAGATGAAGCACGCTTGCCGAGAATTTACCTATTTTACTCTTGACTTAAAGATCCCTAGATTATAGCTATTAGGAGTTGAAAAGGGTTGAATTGAAAGGTGTACAATAAATTATATAATAAATAAATAATAACATCTAAACTTACAAAACACTACCTATTATTCTTTGACCATTTCACACAAGTTCAAGTAAAGGTGCACCATTTACATGCATTTGCTTCAGTATAACACTGCCAAATTGAAGACATGTTTAATAATAATAAACGTCAGTCATACAGTCATCTCACAGTAATCTAGGCATAAAGACAAGATCTTCCATTCATCCGCGAACACGTCACAGTCAGGTAAGTCAGCATGCGAGATACCTACATGACAAGGACAAGATGAACTCAGTAATAACATTGTCCAAATTATACACTAACATACCCAGTACTCCTCCTAGATTATTGGTTTCAGCTTTCAATGTGACCATGGTGTAGGAAACAGTTTTTTTTTGTGAGTGGCATCACGCAGTTCAACCTCTGAGGTTGTCGACTGCTTAACCGGACTTGCCTGTGGTTGCCTTAATAAATTAATTATTTAAAGCCTCCAGCCAGTTCGTGGGTCGGTCTTCGAAGATAGAATAGAATATCCATTGAATTAAACTTACATTACATACAATAGAAAACAACATTTTTATAAAGGGTCTTTCATTAAGCGGTTCCTAACTTAAAATTTAAATAAAAGTAATTGTGTGTAAGATATCATCGAAATTTTTTATTCCTTTGAAAAGCTTATTAATGTCAAAGTTGTAGAACCCTATATCCGTTGATGGTGATTTGGCAAAACAGACTGAATAAATGACAGACAATTTGACAGATGTAGCTTCAACAAGATGGCCGCTATCAACTGTCAAGGTTCGGAAGTACCTATTGGAAGACCCGTTACATATACATACTTGCAAACGAATCTATGTAGTTGAACACTGGTACTCAAAGTAAGATTTAACTTGGTGTTTTAAATAAAGATAAGCAACTCTATGCGTGGTGTTTTTTTAATAAGTATTTATCTCATACTTAACAGGACTTCTCCGTGACTTGGAGAGCATATCCAGCTCGACTCAGATATTGATATTTGGAAGTCGTTGCCTGTAACCAGAAGGCAGAATATCTCAAATAAAAAACAAAATATAAGTGTTCACGTAGGCCACATGGGCACTAAGTTACTGAGTTCTGTAGATAAGTCAGATTTGTATCAGACTTGCGTACGAGGAGCACAGGTAGCTCACCAACCGAGATTCAGTGATTTTCCCACCAAGAAAATGATTCGACGCAGACAATTAAATCATTGTATTTATTTATATCAGTGCAGCTTTTGAATATGTAGCATCTATCAAACAAAACAAAATGTTGTAAATGTGTAATTGCAGATTTTTTTCTGACCCACAGAAACGTTGTTCACCCCAAATATGATACAGATTTAACACATAATCCCATACAAATTGAACCCTGTTTAAAAATAGCACCCTTGGGTCCACAAGACAAAATTGTAAAAGAAGTACAATAAAATATTGTAAAAGTATCTACTATGCGTTTCAAATACTAATAGGAACGTCAATAAGCTCTATCTATCAAATGTCACTTGAAATTTTGGTTAACATAGAAAGCTTGCTCTATCTTACCACATTATCACTTACCATCGGGTGAGATGGTGGTCAAACGCGAGCCTATTATCTATATAAAAAAAACTTAGTTACAAAGAAATCTTATTTTGTTTATTTTACTTTGTTTAATCGAGTCTTATATCTAATTGAAATAAAACGTTAGTAATGAACCAAAATTAACTAAATACAATATTTAATTATTTAAAGACATAATTCGTTTTTTTAACCATACCTACTTCTTTCTCTCTCATTTTCAATGTTCACAATAACCCAGAAGCCATCCCAAAATTATAAAAGTAAACATAAAGGAATTAAAGAGCTGGAGTCTGATTTTTTTTTTCTAAATCTTCATAAATAAATTTTATTTTAATGAATTCTTGTTTTTCTTACCTTACCTAGTTGGTTCGATTTGACAGCTATGACGTCACTATATGGCGCTTAGTCAGTTCTGTTATTAGTAGAATAACACTGTATATTTTTTTTTATGTGATTGACGTAAGTCATTATGGAGCTTGAGGCTAAATAATCCCAACGAGATAAAACAGGTCGACCTTCAATGTTTCAACGCTTCCCGAGGTCTTTCTGTCCATAAAATATTGAGATTCCTCCGTACTTCTACAGCAGCTTAAACCCTCCTCCCTCCTTCCGCCTGTCATTTGTACATCTTTAATAGCGGTTACGGATAGTCTGAAGCGGGAAATCTGACACCAGTCTTGCTAAAGGGTATCGTGGTACCACCTTTTTTTTAAATTCTGGTTGGGAAAATCATCTTATGACTTCTCCCGCCGTGGGTGAAGCGGAAGGGAGTGTCAGACTTCTACTGACTCACCCTGCTCCTTCTGTTGACCTTGCATTCCGAGGCCCGTAACCCCGTAAGGCAATTGCCCTATTGGGCCCCGTCAATGCTGCTGACTGCTTTTTGAGGCGCGCGCGGAACACGGCACGCTGCCGTCCCGTGTCTGGTCCTTACCGAACGGTGAGCTACCCCTGCTCGCTGTCCGCAGACCCGTGTCTACAGTGGCCGGAGATCAGCTCGTGATCCCTGACGCCCGGGGCGTCACCTGCGGCGGCTGGGGCGTGAGGAAGATAACTGTCTCTCCCTCACGCGTTCAGCCTCCTCCTTCGCTAGCATGACTGCTTCGCAGAAGGAGGCGACTGCATCCCATTCCCTCTCGCTCCACACCATGGCCCGAACCAAGGCCGGGGGCGAGAGAACACTAATACTCAGCTGCATCCAGATAGACTGGAAGCCGACTCTTAATATAGTTGGGAAAGGGACAAGCAGATGATAACATTAGACAGTGACAACTAATGAGTGTCACAAACTGATGAGTGTTTGATACATATTGAAATGCACCTGAGCAAGAAGGCATAACGTAAGCTTATAACTCCCAAGTGAAACAAGTCATCACTGAATTGGGTAAAAACCGTAATGGTGCCCAAAAATTTCGCGGTACGCTGAGTTTTATGTGTCGGGAACAGAATCGAATTTTGAGTGATAGAAGCGACAGTGGTAGTGGTGTCGATAAAAAAAAACGAACGAGGAAGAGGGTAGACTAATTCATCTGCTCATAAACATCCACTCGCAATAACTTCATTCCATCCGGTGCTTATGGTGCAACAGTGCCAAAATATCGGAAACTTGAAACAATAATACATAATTATGGTAAATGTCCCGTTTTAAGTTGTTATGATACTGTTTGTGAAAACTTATCATCACCACTGAATGTCTGACGTCTAGTTGGCAAGTGAGTGTATAAAATATTCTGGTGAGTGTCTATCACCTAAGTAAATTGAGTTATTCACAAAATAGAGTTTTCTTTCCTATGGGACATGATCGTCAAACTACACTTCTAAGTAGATATAAAACAGACTCCTCACTAATAGTGAGGTTTGCAAGCTAGCCTGTCTAATAAACTACGTATTTAAAATAAGTCGTAATCGTAAATGATACAATTTTTTAAGCTAAAATGGTCACTAACAGTATCATTGGAACTTTAAACGGGATATTTACCACGTGTAATTATATATGGTTTTAAGTTTCCGATATTGTTGTAAATAACTTGAAATTCATCAGAAATCAGTGGATTTTTTTTTTACTTCTGCGTTTGCCTACCTCGCACACTGATCCCAAAAAGTAATTACGTCAACAAATTACGAGGGTTCCGTATAATTTCATTTATTTTGTTGGTCCGTCTGGCCGTGCTTATTACAACATTTCGTTGTGGCTTCATTTCTGGATTAACGTATTTGCACGCAGGTTTAAAATGGTTCTTTTGGAGGAGGCAACATTACTTTATTTAGTCATGCATTGATTGTGTGTCATCATCGCAGAATAAGGTACCCAAGGTTAATTTTTGACTAACATTTGCAGGCGTAAAATACTTTTATATAATTTTTATTGTCAAAAATCCATTTGGTTAGTACCTATACCTACATACAAACAACGTCGAAAGCTAGTGTTAGTACTAAAAACTAAGAGAAACCAAATCAACAACCTAATTATTACATTTAACGCACAATAACATGCAGGCATAACAATGCCCTAGTAAGAGGCTGTCCCATCTGTCTACTATCGTTTTCAGGATCTCTAGAGCAAAATAGCCGACTTATCTCCTAGACCTGCTAGCTTGAAGGACTGGGTAAGCCACGTGAGGCGAAAACTGTCAAAACTGGTATGTGTCCGTTATTTTGCTAGGCTCTGGCTCACTGAGTAGAAGATTATGATATATCTTGGATGATTTTCTAATGAATTAGTTCAATTAATTATATCATGTTAATTTTTTCATTCTATTTTTTTTTACC
Organism: Tholera decimalis; assembly: GCA_943138885.2. Classification (NCBI taxonomy): domain Eukaryota; kingdom Metazoa; phylum Arthropoda; class Insecta; order Lepidoptera; family Noctuidae; genus Tholera; species Tholera decimalis. Next base: position 28,869,612 of record OW964570.2, on the reverse strand, counting down.
CAAAAGTTTACTGGTAGAGAATGCCTAGCTGCATTAAGTTCACCCATGTTACACTATTGTACATAAAGTGTCAATAAATAAATAAATTATCGTAAAGAGGGATACAATAGAAGAAAGTTGAGGAGAGAGTCTATGCTCGGGAAATGGGACAGTGCAAGCTGATAACAGGTAAGACATAATGCCGTGTCCAAAATCACAAATTTTACACACAAAAACCTCTTATACCTCCATGTTTTTCTTGCGCGCCATATCACATCGTCCGATGGTGTATTGGACTAATTAATAAATGGGCTTCATATTAAATTTAATATAACCTGAACACAAAGGGGGAAATAAAAGACACAATATTGGAAAAATACGAATGTTTCGTTTTCTTCTTCAAACATTTTTAACCGACTTCTAAAAAAGGAGGAGGTTCTCAATTCGGATGTTTGTATTTTTTTTTATGTTTGTCCGCGCATAACTCCGTCGCTTGCCAACCGATTTGAAAAATTCTTATCTTGTTAGAAAGCGTATACTTCTCAAATGGTCCCATGAAAATTTTATCGAAATCGGACGAGCCGTTTCTGAAAAATCAACAAAAGTAAAAAAAAAATATTTACGTTGATGATCTTTTCGTTTACTCTGCATTGCGTTTTTTGTTCGCGCATAACTCCGTCATTTACGAACCAATTTGGAAAATTCAATGAACCACTAAAAAGCACGATAATAAAAACTTTTTTGCAAAAAATAAAACCGACTTCCATATCAAAACACTACAAAGCCAAAAATAATTTTAATTTCGGAAGGCGGTGTGAAAAAAAAAGAAAATACAAAACCAATAACACCGACTACCGAAATTAAAATTATTTTTGGCTTTGTATTGTTTTGATATGGAAGTCGGTTTTATTTTTTGCAAAAAAGTTTTGATATTGGGTCTTTGAATGTTTTAGGTAAGCCAATTAGAACCGCAATACCACATATATTTAGCTCGGAACGTAATCTTTACCGAAGCCGGTTAATAGATGGGTCCATCCATGGATCCATCATAACATATCGAAATTCGTCCGCGCCTCGAAAAAGCACCGCAAGCTCTTGGTCTCAGCGGTAAGATGCTGGAAATTCTAACGCGAGTCTTGTAAAACGGAATCGTGTTACCCAGTTACTGGTCATGGAAGTAGGTAGGCAAATAGGCAGTTGCTCCATGTAAAATACAGATATTGGCTGTCCCTGTGAGAATTGAAACCAACGCAAACGTAATTGAGAAAAGACTAGGCAGATGGGGTTTTATCAACCGACGACAAAAAGAGGAGGTTATCAATTCGACGCGTAATTTTTTTTTTTTTTTATGTATGATCATCGAGTACTCGAAGACGGCTGAACCGATTTGGAAAATTCTTTTTTTGTTCGAATGGGTATACGTCGAAATTGGTACCATTATCACCAAAGTCAGGATCTGATGATGGGATCCTGGAGAAATCGAGGGAACTCTTCAAATATTATAGGCACACCTATGGCGTTTTGGGTATTTCTTATAGTAACTTGTGCAGTTGCTATCAAAAAGTACTATTTGGGGAAGTGGAACTGATGATGAAGACCACAGATGGCCGCCGAAACTACTCAATAATAAGTATTGAGTGGATTGCGATTCGATTACCTGAATATGAATGTTAAGCACTTTATGCTCGTCACAATGCATATGGTGATGTAGAGCTGATGGTGAAGTACCAGGAGAACTCCTCAACAATTAACGGCCCAGCATTGGGAAAAGCAATATTTTGTAAAAGGTTATAAGTAGTTGACATTTAGGCTCTTGTAACTAGGTAAATTAAAAGTCATCCAACTAAAAAGAGTGAAATAAAAACTTTTTACCAAAAAATTAAACCGACTCCAAAAAAACACTGCAAAGTCAAATATAACTTTAATTTCGGAAGTCGGTGCCAAAAACGAAAAAAAAAAACTAAAGACACCGACTACCGAAATTAAAGTTATTTTTCACTTTGCAGTGTTTTTTGGGAGTCGGTTTAATTTTTTGGTAAAAAGTTTTTATATTATACCTCTTTTTTAGGAAGGAATTCTCATAGTTTCATCATGTCTGTCTGTCCGCCCGTCTGTCCGCGGATAACTCAGAACTACAGTGGTAGAACATATACCGAAGTTAAAAGGAAAACAATTTGACCTTACTTGGCTTCACAAATTTACGAGTAATCGTCGACCAACTGTATTCTAATCGCTTTCGGACAAATTCCATTGAAAAATATATAGGTCAAGTTCTTATTTATCTAAAACTGAGTAGTATTTTTTTGGTAGTTTTTAATTAGACTTCGCACATGGCGTTGTTGTACACTACTGAACCCTACCCGGCCCGACATGAACTCGAGCTGTTTGTTTTCATTTCTGGAATAAATGTTTTGCTTATGGAAAATAAACATTATTTTTTTCAAAGCAAAAGTTAAACAACAGAAAAATGCTAAGTTTAGATCAAAATGTTTTGATTTCAATATCGTGTCTTGAATCCTGACATTAACCAATACACAAGGCCTTTAAGACAAAAGAATAAAATACATCTATTGAATGCCACGCAGACGATTAGAGTCTATAAATCCATGGCAGTAAAGTCCTGATTAGAATGAATGTAGACGTGATATTTTCCGCGTAATGGTAGCAACATTATTCTTTTACTTTATTTTCGTTTCTATTTCACTTTTCTTTATGAAATCTTTTCAGGCTAAACTTGGAGAAGTTCAAGGTATTGAGTAGAATCATTGCGTCATAATATATTCAAGTGGTTTTGTTTAACTTTGGTCTCTTATGAGTCGCACAGACAGTTGTACATACAAATTGATAATTATACCAATGACATATATATATGACTGTGTAAGGACTGGGTGGACCGCGTGTTATAATGACGCCTCGAACTTGGTCCCAAAGTGGTCTTCCCTTCATCGAAGTGAACTAGATCGCGATCGGCTATCTTCGGGAGCAGTCGTAAATTTTACAAGTAAATATACCGAGTTGTGTCGTGAAGGGTTGCGTGAAATACGACAAAAAGCTCAATAAAAAAATGATAACATTTCATATCACCAAAAATATGTCATTAAATCAACTTCTAACATTATTAAAAACAATTTTCTTTCTTATTTTGTCTCAACCTTTGGCCAAGACGACGCGAAGCCGCATAAAAGTGCGACATAACTTTGCAGCGGTGCGCGTTATAGCCGATGAAATGAAAAGATTTAATAATATTACTATAAGATTAAATTATGTACAAAATTATTTTTATTGTTTGTTAAAAGCAAAGTAAAATGTATTTTTATGTACAACAAATATAAATTTCGAAATACTAAAGGTTTTTTGTTATTTCTTTGTACCTCGAAGAATACCACGTCCCGCTCTTACAAGATTACGTCTAGGAGCAGACCACGGCGATTGACATCTTAGTTATAGATAGCGTTAGTGTGTTTTGTAGGGCGACCGCGTCCGTCAAATGTTCTGACGACCGTATCTTTACAATTTAAATAAATAAATTATACTTATATCTGTAATGTCTACTGCAACTTAACCATTAAATTGATAGCCTTAATGAATTCTTTGGGTTTTACTGTTTGTAAAACATTATATTGGGTCATTTGTAATATAAAACAAATTTTCACATTAAATTTCATTAATTCGTGACCACCGCTCTATAGTGAAAGAAAAAATCTTGTGGAAACCAGAAAATGTCTTAGGTATGTTCTGGTCAATCTCATTCCATCGTAGACCTCTAACACTTACCATCAGGTGTGATCGGGATCATTCGTAATTTAAAAAAATAAAATCCATAGTGATCCATAGACATGTAACATCCACCACCCGCACTGGACCCGTGTGGTAGATTACGTACGGCTCATTCAAGTTTACACAGCGGAAGCCTGTGTCCCCATAGTGCAAACATTATAAGCTGATTATGAATTGCCCAAAGGTTGACTGGTAGAGAATGCCTTGTTGCATTAAGTCCGCCCATGTAACACAATTGTACATAAAGTTTAAATAAATAAATAATGTTATGTTACAATTAGTTTATTGTGAATTTCCACAAAATAACGCCCGATTCCATTCTGTATAAAATATCCAAGAAACTTACTTACTTCTTGCTAATATTCACGAGTATGAAAGCAAAATTTTGTGAGGATGGAAGTATAGATGTAAGGATATTTGTTACTCTTTCTCGCAAAAACTACTGAATGCATCTGAATAAAATTTGGTGAGTAGATAGTTGGCAACCCGGAATAAAAAATAGGCTACTTTCAATCTCGGAATTCCCACTGGGGGATTTTCGTGAGAAAACCCCCACGCAAACATAGTCGCAGGCAGAAACTAGTTCTTAAATAAAAATCACGTTCTCAAATCTAAATCCTAATCAAACCTAAAAATAAGTATCAAACTCCTTCGTTTCACTATAATTGACGTGCGTGAAAGAGTATCACCTTAACCAAAAATAAATAATGTTCGGCCACTAATTGCCTACTAAATAGGCCTCAACAACACACTTTACGATGTGATAATAATCTAAGGCGACTGAATTTATAAGTGTTATGCGTAAATATACTAGCTTTTTTCCTCGTCTGGTAACTTGACTTACTTTGCTATGACTAATTTTGTTTTCGGGTGGGAAAACCATCAAATGACTCCTCACGCTCTGTGTAGAGCGGAAAGGAGTGTCAGACTTCTACTGACTAAAAACCCAACCTGTTCCTTCAGTTGCCTTTGCGATCCAGGACCGAGGTATCTCGTTAGAACATTTCCGCAGCTCCAGCAGGCAATAGACCTATCGGGCCCGGTAAATGCTGCTGACTGTTCTTTGAGGCGCGCGTGGAACACGACGCGGTGTGGATCTGGGCCTGGTCCTTACCGAGCGGTTCCTATGACCTATGACCACTAGATGGGGCAGAGGACATCCACAGTAGTCCTCCATCGCGATCGATCTTGAGCTTCTCGATTCACTTCGCTCCACGTCATCGTGGCGCTCGCTGCTCTGCGGTGCGACGCGAAGATTGTCGGGGACGGCTACCCTACCTTTTTCTTTGAGAGATGCAATTAATCGCCTGTTTAGGCACGTCTGGTAAATATTGCGTATCATTTTGTTTGTTAAATAAATTTTATGATGTTTCTGAATGTCATATTTTTTGCGATCCATAATTTACGCATACCGATGATGATGACTATATTAATATTTCGAGATTCCGTCATGCCTCGTAAAACACGTTAATACATGTCATTTGTATATCTTTGATATTCGTTTCGAGACCAGTTTTGCCAATAACAACAAAAACGACCAATCTGGAACAGCCTTTAAATGGTTGGTAATTTAACGAATGACAGACTGTAATCAAACGGTTTCAATTCGATAAATTATAAACTAACAAAAAATAATGCGTTTAATTGTGAACCGTATTATCTCGACAGATAGATTATAGACTATTGGTTTTTGCAACTTTACGGTGACATAAATCCAAAACCTCTGTCTTGTCTATACTGATATTATAAAGCGGAAAAGCTTTTTTTTGTTTGTTTAAACGCACTAATCTCCGTAAGTACTGATTGGATTGAGATAGATGAAAGTTGGTATGGCATTAGCCTTGTGGAAGGTTATTGGCTACTTTTTACTCGACTGAAAAAAAGTAAGTTATGTTTTTATTCTGATAAAGTCCATAGGAGCGAAGTCCCAGGCGACTTCTAGTGGTATTATAATTTCCAGGAAACAAATCAATGACAAATTTCATAAACAAGCCCTACACAATACCTTTTGTTAATCATAGCAGTAAGCCATAACTCAGATCATTCAATCAACTAGTAGGGCCACGAAACACGCGTGCGCCATTGTCCTTTTAACGCTCCTCGCTAGGCGCAAATAAGTGGATTCAAAATGGCTGGTATGTTATTTGTATGCATCACAGGTCCGCAATTGAACGTGCGGTCACTGGCTGCAGCTTACCAGTGAAGTGCACCTCCTTTTTGCGAAATTAAGGGTTCACACAATTGTTTACTGCTATTGTGCATGGTATACTGTGGCATTCATTTTCTTATGAATATTTGATGAACTCATCCAATATTACGAACTGAACTATACTTTATTATATTATATCCAGGGTGGGTTTTTTAGTCAGTAGAAGTCTGACACTCCCTTTCACAGACTCCACTCAGAGTGAAAAATTCATTTCATAATATTCCCATGAATAAAAACTTTTTAGCAAAAAATAGAACCGACTTCCATATAAAAACACTTCAAAGGCAAAAATAACTTTAATTTCGGAAGGCGGTCTCAAAACCGAAAATATATACAAAACTAAAGACACCGCCTTCCGAAATGAAAGTTATTTTTGCCTTTGTAGTGTTTTTATATGGAAGTCGGTTCTATTTTTTGCTAAAAAGTTTTTATTTCACGCTTTTTAGTGGGTCGGTTTGTAATTTATCTAGTTACAAAAGCCAAAATGTCAACTACTTATCACCTTTTACAAAATATTGCTTTTCCCGGTGCAGAGCCGTTAATTTTTGAGGAGTTCTCCTGGTACATCACCATCAGCTCTACTTCACCATATGCATTGTGACGAGCATAAAATGCTTAACATCCATATTCAATTAATCTAATCGCAATCAACGAAATACTTATTATTGAGTAGTTTCGGTGGCCATCTGGGGTCTTCATCATCAGTTCCACTTCCTCAAATGGTGCTTTTCGAGAGCAACTGCACAAGGTACTATAAGAAATACCCAAAACGCTATAGGTGTGCATATAATATTTGAAGAGTTTCCTCGATTTCTCCATGATCCCATCATCAAATCCAAACGTGACGACAATGGGACCAACTAGAAAGTATACCCTATCAAACAAAAAAAGAATTTTTCAAATCGGTCCAGCCATCTCCGAGTTATGAGGTAACATACATAAAAACAAAAAAAAAAAAGTTCAAGACGAATTGTAAACCTCCTTTTTTTGAAGTCGGTTAAAAACAAGGTAATATTATGGTAATTTTGGCATAAATTTTCTCTGTAAAACTCTTGCTTAAGGTAGACAGGAAACTGCCTGAGAAACTCGTTGAGTCTTCATATAGTAATTCTGTTTATTTTCTCATCGCATATTTATGTATAAACCGTGGGTTTATGCCGTGAGGTGGTTGACAGCATATCCGCAATTTGTCACAGCTTTGGGGGACTGATTATATTACCCCAGGAATGACTCACATGCGATATATCGCATCACTGTGAGGTGGCAACTGCTTATCCTTATCAGAGGCTTTTAGCAAGCCTAGCTAGGAAAGCAGCATGACACTTCTATAAAAGTAGTGAAAACCAGGTATAAATGTTCCTCTAAAGTAATCATTAGGACATAAGGTAAATATATTTCACGATATATTTACTTTATATTTATTTATTTATTATTTATTTTATATACTTACTACAACACCTGATTAGGGAATAAAGTTTTTATTTATTTATTTATCACATATGAGTTAATATTCTCTGTAAATAAGTTGTCGGTAGTTGCTAGACATATATACAGTTATAGGGAATATTCTTCACCTTAAAATTTTACTGTTCACTTGAAATAAAGTTCGGTGTTCATAACGTATACTATTGTTTTAAAACGGCTATGCGACAAAAAGTATTGAATTTTGCTTGTTAGAACCGTCCGTTTCGGGTTTAAATCGAATGCTTTTATTTCTTTTTTTAAAAAGCAAAAATTTCGTAATTAAAACCTATACTAAAATAGCATGTGAATAAGATATTATCTATTCAAATCAGGCAGGACTGGCCACCCCTAAAGCTAGGTGGTACAGTGACCTGAATTTACCGGATTACGTATTCGAACAACGCGGTCGGTTGGGATAGCGCGCCGCTGTCAATGAAATTTTGAGAGCCCAGTATGGCTTTTTGTAGTAGGCAGTTGGAGGGTTAATTTTGACCGGATGAAATGGAACGCTTTAGTGTGGAGAAAATGCCCAAATTTCACCCATCATTTCCTTACCAAAACGTTCTGCATTTGCCCGTTAAAACATATAAAAGGCAATCTATACTTATAATAAATCTGTAGAGAGGTCAATTCTGTACATGAAATATATTTACAAAATAAGTATCAGGGGGTGATTAGGGATCGATACTGATGCCAAAAAATGCAATCAGTAAAATTTTTGTCTGTCTGTCTGTCTGTCTGTCTGTCTGTATAACCGTTATAGAAACAAAAACTACTCGACGGATTTTAACGAAACTTGGTACAATTATTTTTCATACTCCTGAGCTGGTTACAGTATACTTTCATCACGCTACAATCAAAAGGAGCAGAGCACTGAAGGTAAATGTTGGGAAAACGGGAGAAGTTACTCCATTTTTTAAGCTTCCGTCACGAGTGCAACCTTAATGGTTAAAGCTACACAGAAACCATTTATGACGGAAATGTTCTCCTTAAAATTATATAAAAAATATCCCACGAGAGCATATATCTATCTTTTATGGTTGACTCACAATAACACGTGTAACTCCCGATAGCTTAGCAGTTCGAAGCTTTCTGATTATTATTCTGCTCCGAAATTTAAAACCACCACAACTTTGCAATGGAACTCGGCTAAAAGTAACCCAGTTGCAAAATATAATCGAGGCTCAAATTTTAACAGGTTGCGGTGCAGGAGAAACCGTCTTTATTCCCAGAATTCCCATAATACCAAATAATTTTCCATTCCAATTTAAAAGAACGCAATTCCCAGTATCGGTGTGTTATGCAATGACAATTAATAAGGCTCAAGGGCAGACTTTTCGTGTTGCTGGAGTAGATCTCGGTGTCAGTTGTTTCTCGCATGGTCAGTTGTACGTCGCTCTTTCCCGGGTTAGCAGTTCTAGAAATCTTTATATTCACGTGCCGCACGGGTCAACTTTCAACATAGTTTACCCGGAAGCTTTGCGCTGAAGTATTTTCGTTCTATAGGTACTTAAGCCTCATGTGAACGTGATCTAAACAATATTACCAATACATTAACTTAATAACACACAAGGAGTTACACGCTGACGGAGTCGCGAGCACAGCTATTAACAATAATATTGTGCGGTTCGGTATTGCGATATTTATCAACAGTATTATAGATTGACATATTATATTACCATACTGAATTACGAAAGTTAATCTGTCTGTTACATCAAAATCACTGAATCGTGAGGAAGGACATAGGCTACTTTTTTTTTACGAAAAGCGACGGAAACGTGGACGAAGTCGCGGGCAACAGCTATCTATACTAATAATATAAGGCTGAACTGAACCACTCACAGCTACATAGTAGTTTCCATTGTAACTTGTATGGGTTATAGTTATAGTAACCACTATTATACTACTATAAGTTTCATTATAGAAATAATAGAAACTCTTATGCATACTATAGTTACAAAAACTAGACCAAATATACATACCAAGTGCACGGCTTCTTTGGATGATAATAAACGATATGGCAAGGGTTTTCTAATCCTTTGTCTACATGTGTGGAGCATATTAGAAATTTCAATACATTGATACCAGAGACCGAATTTTTCAAATTAAGAAGAACGAAGAGAATTTTCGTTTTATTGGGCAAGTGACGTGGAAAGTGATGACCCTCATAGTGCTGTGACACTTTTGTTATTACTGGTATTCAATAAACATATGAAACCAATAATTTGGGGTTAATTCTGTGAGTCACTTATTTTGAGCTGAAACTTTGCATAGAGACTCCATACCAGATGTTGTCTTCAGTCCTTTTGGATTGATATGGGGTTTCCGTTACACGTTGTATAGTAAGCAAGCTTTTTTTTATAAACATGAGAGCAGTGGTGGCCCAGTGGTCACGGGCTCGACTTGTAAGTTGAAGGTCGTGGGTTCGAGCCCCGTCAGGCAAATTATTTTGTGTAATTTTTTTTTTGTTTTTGTTTTTTTTTTTTTTTTTAATGATAATGGGTTCGCGTTTGACCACCATCTCACTACTACTCTCAAATCAATGTAGGAAATCATCATGGGGAAACCAGTATGTTCTAGGACCAAAACTTCGAAGACATGCAACATCCACAAGCCCGCACTTGGCCCACGTGGCTGATTATGCCCCCCTCCATTTCCTTTTATATAAAGAGTACTAGGAAGGTGCGGTAATCATTCCGCTTCCGACGCTCGCCCGCGACGGTCGTACCGCTCCGCGCTCTCGATCGTTCTGTGTCTGTGTCATCGCTTCGTCGCGCTCGCCGTGACGTCATTCGTAGTCGCCGACTACGACGCCTGGTCCGGATCCGCCTTTTTCGAGGTGGTGAAGGATTTCCTGTTTCTCTAACAGAGTATCGTCAAAAACAAATTGGTTTGGCCCCTTCAGGGTAAAACCACAGTTTCGTGGTCCTTGGTGGAAACCTCACGGTGTCAACAAAACCAAGGGGGTGCTGACCCGACGCACCCGCTGATCCCCTTCAGGGTGAAGCAGTCAATTGGAGTCGAGTGCTAGGTTTTGGCCTTGGGGGATCTCCTAGTCAAACCTAGTTACTGAGTTTCCTTTTCAGCTACTCACCTAGTGTCGGTTGGGTGTGTCTACCCCTTCGCACTAGACCCAATAGGGCCCGGTTCGCACAATAAGACTGGCGACCGGTTACAAGCTTAGGGCTCACCATTAGGTACTCACCTCCCAGTCTCTACCCGACTGGGAGGGTTACACATCCCCGGACCCATCCATCCGGGGAGTTAGGCCAGTTAGGCTTTAAATAGGCCCCCCGCGGGAGAGAAATCTCCAAAATTTCCTCATTAAATTTTTGATCCATTCGCCAATCATGGCGAACTCCAATATTTTGGAGATATTGTTAGAGATCCTTAGGGAAAACCCTGCTATTTCCGCCAAATATGGCGGAAAAATCCAGCGTGAAATCGCTAATAGTCCTCCGGCTACCGAAGCCAACGTCGCTGATTTTAGTGATGCGCTTGACAGCCCATTATCTCCCCCGCTTGCCGATCAAGGCATCCCAGTTGGTCAATTCACGGAAGTGTTTATTAACTCCGATCCCATTGTTCATCAAACAACGAACGACTTCCAGGTAGATAGCCCTCTATTGCCCCCGCCCGCCGACAAAGTCGTGCCGATCGCCCGATTCCCGAAATCACCCATTGTTTCCGGCCCACCTTCTAATCCCATTGTTCATAAAACAATGGACGCCGCGCAGGTGTGCGCTGCACCTGAATTCCGTGAAATGGACATCACCGAACCTATGTCCAATAACAACTCCGACAATGATTTGTCATCATGCCCCTCATCCTCGGAAGACGACTTTCAAGTCGTCACCGGCGGCAAGAGGAAGAAAGGGAAAACCTCCCAGGCCAGCAAGGCCAAAAAGACCACCGCGTCACCCCCGTCCCCAACTCAAACGCCCGTACGACCCGCTAGCCCCGTCCCAACGACCTCCACTCGCGCGCAGGATAGTCGTCCCCCCAGCCCGATAGCCCAAACTTCCTCAACCCAAAGGAAGCAACGCCTTCCGCCCCCCTTTTACATCCAGGACAAGGGGAAATGGACTGATGTGTCTAAGATGTGTGTTGATCGAAAGATCAACTACACAAACGCCCGTGCCTGCCAAAATGGCATTAAAGTCACCGTCCCTACGTCGAACGACTATAGGGAATTATATCGCGCCCTCCGTGAAAGGAATATTTCCTTTCACACTTTCTCCTTCCCCGAGGACACGCCCACTCGTGTTATTATTAAACGTGTCCCTAAAGAAATCCTAGTACAGGATATTAAAGACGACCTTGCCGATCAAGGTATACCAGTGATCGCCGTCCATCGCTTACATAAAGCGAGAGGCGGTGAGTTGTACGACATGGTTCTTGTCATTTGTGAACCAACCGAAGGTCATCACCCAATATTTAAGATTAAGTCTATTTGCTCCCTATCCGGTATCTCAATAGAAAAGCCCTACAAAACCGCAACAGTGGGACAATGCCACCGTTGCCAACTGTATGGCCATGCGCAGAGCAACTGCTATGCGACTCCCAGATGCGTCAAGTGTCTGGGCGAGCATAGCACTGCGGACTGCCCACGGCCTAAAGACCGAACCCTCTGTTCGGAACCACCCAGCTGCGTTCTCTGCGGCCAGACCGGTCACCCGGCAAACTACCGCGGCTGTCCCAAAGCCCCCAAACTCGCTCCTAAATTAGCGAAGCGCGCCAACGCCCGCCAACAGAGAGAGGCACCTTCTTCTCAAATTCCCCAACGTCTCGCTCCTCAGAGACCGTCCCCGTGGAACAGGCTAAACCACGAAAAAGCCTTTCCCTCCTTGGCCCCTGCCAAACCTTTGCAGGCACTGATGGATATACCCATCGCAGCGCAGATCCTGCCTATAGCCGTGGCTACAGAGCCCACAGCCAGTCACAAGCCCGCGCCTCAAACCACTGATGCTCCTGCAGTCAAACAACCACCCAATCCCTCACCCGTCGCGCACGGCGAGGCTTGCGCCCAGACTATACTGCGCCATTATAGGTTATTTATGACCCGCCAAGCCAGATCTCTCCGCGATGCCCTTCTGGCTGCCGAACAGCAGAATAACGGCAAAATTACGACGGCAATGTACAGCCAAATATTCAGCACACACAGTGATGTGGTGCTAGGTCTCGACCAGATGGATGCGATGGACTGATCCAATGGATTCCCAACGCACAAACCACACTAGGCCTCGATCCCTCAAATTAGGTTTTTTCAACGCCAATGGCATTTTCAACCAACGCGCCGAAATTACTAAATTCCTCCGCGACCACCAATTAGACGTCCTCCTTATACAGGAGACCCTTTTGAAACCCCACCGCGCTGATCCCAAAATTGCGAATTACCGTCTAGTTCGCAATGACAGAACACGTTGCCACGGCGGCGGTACCCTTATTTATTATAGAAAGGAGTTATACTGCATCCCTCTGACCCCACCCGCGCCTCTCTCTCACCTAGAGTACTCTGCCTGTCGACTAGGCATGACTGGTCATCCTCCGATAACCATCATCTCTGCCTACCATCCCCCACCATCGGTCGCGTCTCTTGCTTCAGACGATCCTATCGCGCTCACCAGCGATCTCACGACTCTCTTCGGCCTGAGTGACTCCGTCTTACTAGCGGGCGATCTCAACGCCAAACACCCCGCTTGGAACAGCAACACGACAAATGCCAGAGGCAGAGTCGTGTATAACCTAGGCGCGACCCTAAACTACGACGTCATCGCTCCGATGACTCCCACCCACTACCCACACGACCCCAACCATAACCCCGATGTCCTCGATGTGGCGCTCCTAAAGAATGTAAACCTCCGTTTACACTCCATAGAAGCGCTTCACGAGCTCAACTCGGATCACCGTCCCGTTATCCTACACCTAGGTTCCCGCTCGGGTAACCATGATCCTACCCAACCTCCTCCGACCCAATTGATCACTGACTGGAGGAAAGTAAGTGAAAAACTGAAATCCACCACGTCGCCTCAATTAGACACCATTCCTGACCACATAGTCTCAGTCGCTGACACGACGGCGGCGATCGACTCGCTTACAAATCACGTACAATCCGTCCTGAACGATTGTTCAAGGGAAGTTCCTGTAGTGGAAGACCACCGCTGGAAACTCCCGGACGATGTACGGAATCTGATAACCGAGAAGAACGCAGCCATCCGTGCGTACAGCGCTTTTCCCTGCGCCGCAAACAAAGCTCACATGCGCAACTTACAGCGTGCTGTAAGGAAACGCATTACCGAGCAGCGTAATGCGAGCTGGGACAAGATGCTGAGCGAACTTGAGCCCACCCATCTTGCCTTCTGGCAGCTTCAGAGGAAGTTACGATCCACTGAAGAGGCCACAATGCCTCCTCTCATTCGTCCCGATAAGAGTGTCGCCTTCGATAACTCTGAAAAAGCAGAATGCCTAGCCGACAGCCTAGAGTCCCAGTGTTCTCCCAGCTCTCAACCAGTAGACCAAGCCCACCTCGATATGGTGAACGCCGAAGTCGAACGTAGAACTTCCCTTCCGCCCGTCGAAGATCCCGATAATCCACTGGCCCCCATCACTCCTGATGAGGTCCAGGATATCATTAAAAGTCTCCAACCGCGAAAAGCCCCTGGCTCCGACGGCATCACCAATAGGGTTTTCAAACTTTTCCCCACCCAGCTTATAGTGCTAATGACTGCCATCTTCAATGGTGCATTGAGCAATAATATGTTCCCCGCAACCTGGAAACAGGCCACCGTCATAGGTATTCCCAAACCAGGCAAGCCCAAGTCTGACCCGTCTAGCTACCGTCCCATTAGCTTACTCAACGTCCTTGGTAAAATCTATGAAAGGCTTATATATAAGCGGCTCAAAGATTTTGCCGAAGCAAAGAGTCTTATACCCAATGAGCAGTTTGGATTTAGAACCGAACACTCATGTATCCAACAAGTCCACCGCATCATAGAACACGTCAGCGCCGGCTTCCAACGGGGCGCAATAACGGGAGCCTTATTCTTCGACATAGCGAAAGCGTTCGACAAAGTCTGGCACAATGGCTTAATCTATAAGCTATACCAACTCGGCGTGCCTGACCGTCTCGTGCTCATCCTACGGGATTTTTTATCGAATCGCACCTTTCGTTACCGAATTGAGGGGGAGCTTTCCTCCCCCCATCCCATTCGCGCAGGAGTTCCTCAAGGCTCCGTACTATCCCCCCTCGTTTTCACGCTATTCACTAGCGATATCCCCAAGCATAAAAATACTCAGCTAGCCCTATTTGCCGACGATACGGCTATCTATTATACCGGTCTTAAACCCGATGCCATCGCTCGCACTCTCCAAACTTCCGCAAACACTCTGGCCAAGTGGTTCCGGAAATGGAGAATCGAAGTCAATCCAGACAAAAGCCAGGCAGTCCTCTTTTCTAAGCCGCGGATAAACCCACCCTCCCCCCGTCCGATTACCATGTACGGCAAGCCGATCCCCTGGGAAAAGCAAGCCAAATACTTAGGCGTGGTCCTCGATAAACACCTTTCCTTCGCTGAGCACATAAAGCAGGCACGTTCGCGCGCCGCTTTCGCTCTAGGTAGGCTCCACTTCATTCTTAGCTCCCGCAGCAAGTTATCACTCAAGTGCAAGCTGCGTATTTTCACCGCGGTCATCCGTCCCATCATGACCTACGCCTGCGTTGTTTTCGCACACGCAAAGCCCTACCTCCTCCACAAGATGCAGACCCTTCAAAACCGATTCCTCCGTAGAGTCACGGGAGCCCCCTTTTATGTTCGAAATGAGCTTCTTCACGTAGACCTCAAGATGCCCACCATCCAGCAGTTCATGAAACGTGTCTCCAAGCGTTTCTTTGATACTGCAATCCAACATAGGAATCCCCTTATCGTATCGGCCGCCCAATACGAACCCTCGCGTATCTCTAAGATTCGCCGACCAAGGCATACCCTTGTCACTCCCGATGACGCAATCACCCTGCTCCAAGAGAGCCGTAGGGAAACAAGTACAGTGGCACACAAAAACAAAAACCGACCGTCCTTCCTTCCTCGCCGCCGAGGCCCACCGCGACGTCCCCGTAATAGTCCGCCCCGACCCTTGCCAGAGCCAGCCCGCGACGCTGAGCCAGTAGCTTTAAATTCCCTTATTAATAATAAAAATGATATGATCCAGCCTGTCCCTAGCTGCCCTCCCACTGCGACGCCCTAAGCCGAGGTCCGTACCCCACAGGGGGTGCCCTTAGCGTGTAGTCGCCTAGTTTGTAAGTTTTCTAATAAGCCCTGGCTGGAGGCTTTAATTAATTTATTAATTAAGGCAACCACAGGCAAGCCCGGTTAAGCAGCCGACAACCTCAGAGATTGACCTGCGAGATGCCACACAAAAAAAAAAAAAAAAAAAAGAAGGTGCGGTAATGGCAGGTGCAGTAAAGCTCTGACCGAGTGGCGTCCAAGATCTAGTAAAAGGAGCGTTGGTCGTCCGTCAACGAGATTGGCAGACGACATTGTTGCCATCGTCGGTATACCCTGGATGACACTGGCACATGAACGTGGAGCTTGGCACAAGCGAAGAGAGGCCTATACCCAGCAGTGGGTGAAGTCAGGCTGTGGATAATGATGATGATGATGACTAGCAATATGGGTAGAATTCACATGACTAGCAATCTTTTGAACCCCTCTAACTAAGCTAAATATGCTTGTGTCTGGAGTGTGCTCACGGCAATCGTATAATCGATTTTAAAGAGCGCAGAACTCTTGACAATCTCGATCGTTACTTTTATGTTGAGATTAGAGCAGTTTCTAAAGTTTCGTGTAGAATAAACTAAATAAAATTTGCTCAAAAACTGCAAAAATTTGTTAGAAATATTCCATCCTTGTCAGAAACAATTTTTTGAAATACGTACCGGTTCTGGAAAACTCGAGAGTATTAGGAAACATAAGCACTATCGGTTTCCACACTAAATAACAAAATGCAAATACATCCCTCCAAATCCTCTCATTTAAACCTGTACCACAAAGGTATTACACCTCTGGTGCTTCTCGTTCCCTTCTCAATCGAATCTCGTTGGAAATTTCCAATTTCTCTCACATTATGTTTCCAAACTTAATTTCCTAGCTATCACGAAATGCTACGATTATTGCGCAATTTTAAATTGAAACTGTCATACAATAGAAATAGTGTTACCTCCCGTGCTATAGTGGGCCACGAAACTAGCAGACTTGTGTTTTTAACTAGCTTTTATCGTGGCTTGGCTCGCGTGCGTAGATTTTTTTCCACGGAAAAGAACCGCATATGGTTTTCTATGACCCTTCACCTAACTTCACACCAATAATTACATCGATCCGTTTCGCATTACTACTAACATTATGGATGTTTTTCTATCGGATCGGTTAAATAGAAGCAGACTTGTGTAACCCGGCGGCGATACCTACATACATTGATGGGAAAATACGCTTAAATAAAAACCCTAAACTGCATATATAACGTGAAACATAATTAATGCACATCCTGAAGATAGTTTGTTCAGAATCGTTTACTGAATCGATTTTATCGTTTTTAATATCGATTATTTTTTATCCCAAAACAATTAAATCTACATAAACTACAAATTACACTTTCTCTGTATAGTAAAAACAAACTAACTATGGACCGTAAATGAAAGTAGTAACTTTTTAAATGATAATGATGTTTATTTTGCAAATAGGTTATAAATAACACTTTCACACGTCTTTTTTTCGTAAATGTAAACTAGACGAGGCCAGTGTTTCCTAACTGACTACTTTGAGAAGAAAGACTGAAATATACTCAGAGGTCAACGTCTCTTTTAAAGTCCAGACAATCTGTAGTGATCAAATCTTATGTGAAAGGAAACCACTCTTACACTTAGCTTATTTCTTAATAAGTAAGATTTGATATTAATTCTTCTAAGATTTCTATAACATTATAAAATGAGATCAATTATGAATAGGCATTTAACATATATTTGGATATTTATTACCTAGTTCCTAACATATGAGAGCCGTGTAAGTTAATGTCTGTGGCGCCCGTTAGAGGACAGAATCAAACAGATGCAGATTTATATAAATTTCGTCATTCAGTACACATTACGGAAAAATGAAACTCATTTAAAGGAAGTTAAAGTCTTCAGAAAACTGTTTAATCAAGTAAAACTAATAATTCAGAGTATGTATTATGATATTAACATAATTCCCTAATTAGGGTGTGCGTCAATTACGATACATGTTGAAAAAAAAAAAAAAAAACATCATCATCATCTAAAAATAACCTAACATATGGCGTACAGAAATTCGTGCGCATCGCTATCCACTGTAATGTGCCCAAAAGACTGGCGGTATTGCCACGTTGTATGGCAAAGTTTAACCGCTGTCCAAGGTAAAAGCCAGCCTTTGGGTCACGCGAAGTGTCAACTGGGCGTCGATGATCGATGTGAAAATATTTCCATGGAAATTGTTTTATTTTTATTGATTAGGCTCGCGTTTGACCTCCATAGCACCTGATGGTAAGTGATGATGTGGTGGAAGATGAAGCACGCTTACTTAGAAATACCTTACCTATTCACTCTTTACTTAAAGGTTATAGCTATCAGGAAACAGACTCCACTTGCAAACTGAATTTTCGCATTGCTACCCCGTTGTGCATCAAGAGTAGGTAAATTATATTGCTGTTTTAAAATAGACTATCACCTTGGATTCATCTAACCGCTGTGATTTTAGTGACAAACAAGATAAAGGAGCCTATCTAGCAATTTCAATTATACTGAACACAAGAAATTAATTGTTTTTTATTTTGGTAAAATATAACAAAGTAATGTCACGTAAATCTTTTTGCCAATTTAAAGTAAATGAGACCGTCACTCCTTTTTAATGAGAACCTATAAGCTTATTAGAACAACCCAAAAATGTTAAGAACTTATTGATTGACAAATAATAAATTGGATAGTTAGAGAAAATAGGGCAGTAACACGGTGTCGACACAATTGCGATTTACGAGTTTGTTAGTAATGGGTTTGAACTCAGTCAGGCACATTACATTATTTTCATCATCACCACTGTTCACAAAACAGTAAAGGAAAAGCATCGTGAGGAAAATGGCATTTCCTAGGACCGACAAATTCGAAGACAAACGACGTACACCAATCCATACTGCCCGCGGTGGCATAGACTGCTCATTGCCTATTATAGAGAGTAGCTCTGGGTCCCAGTACTTTATAGGCTGGTTATCTTTATGTTATCTTGAAAATAATATCAAAAATTCAGATAAAAAATAATCAAGAAAAAGTGAAAGTAAGCTATGAAAACATCTATGATTTGTGTGTTCTAGTTTAAAATACTGAATAACATTATTCTGGGATACAACTACATGTAAAATTCAAGGTTGCTCACATATATCCTGTTCTATGCTTGGTGGCATGTGCCAAAAATACATTTTTTCTTTCTTTTCTTTGTACAAGTATTATTATTTAGTAACATTTAAAAAGCAAATAGCGAATTCCATTTATCTCATAAGTCATAGCTGTTAAACATTGAAGTCCACAGAAATAGATTCTATACAGAACATAAGTACTCTCCAAAGATAAATAGTTTCTTTTTTAATAAACTAACAAAATAACGGTCGACGATCTAAACATGTTTCAGTTTATGTAAATATTTTATCAAATTTAGGTATAAATCATGTTCTTCTTAAATATTTAATTAAGGGCACTAGCTTCAAACACATGTTTGGGTTTTTGCCAAAAACATTTTCACAAATAGGTACATACATGTCATATGAATCGTTGTTATTAATTTGAAAAGAAAAAAAAATTACTCAAATACATTGTTTTATTATTTACAACTGCAGCCCACTCTACAAATTTTTCACTACATATAATAACTGAAAATTATAAAGTTTCGTATTCTTACAAGTTTTTTGTTTTTAAAAATGTTTCTGTGATAATAAATAAATTATCAGTATTTAAAATATTGTTAGAACAAGTGTTTTTGTTGTTAATTTTTAAATAGTTGTTATGGCGTAAAATAAAGAATGGCTCAGGCCTCATTTCAGATTTGTTAGTTATTTTATGAGTAGTCTGGATTCCAAATACAAAAACGGAATTTTCAATTTATTAGTCCAAAAACTCATTTCGTTTTCCAAGATCTAATCTTTAGCTGTACCAAATGCCATCAAAATCTGTTAAGTAGTTTAGACGTGAAAAGGTTATATATAGACAAAGTTACTTTCGCATTTATACATAGGTACTGTCCGCGATTTGGTTTGCGTGGAAATTTTGCACGTTTTTCCGAGATAAAAAGTAGTATTTGTACTTTGCCAGACTTATAATCTATCTCTGTGCCAAATTTCATCCAGTACTGTTACACAGTTTTTGAGTGAAAGAGTAACAAATATCCAGCCATACTCAGAAACTTTTGAAAAGACAAGATAAAGAAAGATAAGATTAGTAAGCTAGTTAGTTCAATTTAAACACAATAATACACACATAACACACAAATAAATAGGGTGAAGTGATTGTAAAATACCTTTAAATTCCATATTGTTATTCCAGTTTTTCCACGAACAGAAATAATATTATCGGCTAACATCTGCACAATAATACCTGTATTCCAATATGCTTACACCACACTCCACAACTTTCTTTAAACAAAACCATGACTTAAAACTCTTCAACATTCCCGGAAAATGACCAACATACAATATTTTCTAGTCGCCGCGACAGAGTAAAACTTTACAAATAAATCCGCTGGTTTTATGGCCCCACAGCGAGCTGGCGTGCTGTTATTACTTGCTATTTTTCAAGCCATTGTGATGATTGGTGCTCGTGAGCTGCTTACTGAGCAGCATTCGACCGAATTTGAAGCAAAATATTGTATGTTTTGGATCTTTTGGCTGTTTCTTTCGCCACTAACATCGGTGAGAGTTGCGAGAAGACTTAATAAAAGTATAATGTATCAGATTTTCTATCATGTCTTAGAGGATGCTCTGTTTCATATTTGTTAAAAGGAGAAGTAAACTTAAAAATGTTTTGGTGCCTATTAAAGCCATTGGTATATTAGATTTATGTGGGTACGTATATTGAAAAGCTTATTCTTAAATAAATCTTTAATTATACACGTAAGCTATCAGTGGCGAAGGCTCCATACAACACAATTCCTACCGGCTTCCCTTTTGAAATATGGCAAATATTAGTCTATTATTTTATATATGAATATATAAATAGTAATCTATTATTTTAAATTAAACAAATAATTTTTTACGAAGTTACAAGATTTCGAAGTCAGCCACAGGGCCACAGTTACTGGAATTCACGCATCACACTTGAGCAAGATAAGCATTTTTTTTCCGGCTTCCTTTTTATGAAAATTCACCCTTCGCCACTGTAAGCTATACTTATAATATTAAAGCAGCAAGTTTATTCGTGAACTAAGGCCGTGCGCGCACTGCCTTGCGGTGGCCGCAATTCCGGTAGTTCTACCGCACCGGTAGACTGACCGCAGTGCGCGCACTTCTATGACACTCCATACTTCACAAATTTTGCGGTGCGGTAGAACTACCGGAATTGCGGCCAACGCAAGGCAGTGCGCGCACGGCCTAAGTGAAGCCGTTGTTTCCTTGTCCATCCTGAGAAGAAACACTTCTACACCACATAAATGATGTACAATGACCAACGGCATAATGTCCTTTTTGAGCCACGCATAAATCGATATCCTAACATAGTCACCCATCGACGTCCCGACCTACTCAAGCTTTGCTTAACTTTAAAAAACTTAACTTTAAAATTTAGCACCGATCACTTTGAAACTGTTTATTACAACGAAAATATTAAACTATAAATTGTAATTTAAACTGATGCCTTGAAACAAATTGTTCTCATCGGTTCTAAATAGTCGAACTTTATGATTTTGACAGGTAATTTATATAATTTTAGTTTGAACAAAGTTTTGAATAATTTTGATGAATAAGGTGATTCGGTTTGGGAAGACATTGTTCAAGGTTGTACCGTCATAACGTCTGTCAGTAGGAATAATAATTTTGCCGCTGAAGTATCTCGACTTAGCCACTTGAGGTTGTTAACATTTTTAGGATAATATGGAGTACGCGGCTCATTGTATCGATTGTCGTAACTCAAACTCAAAATATTTTATTTAACATAGGTCTACATGGGCACAAACGTCAAAAATTAGTGCATAGTTCGAAATTGGCCTACCAATAAGCTGATATCTAAAAGCCTTGTTGAAGCTGACGTTGTACGAGTGGATAAAGAGCCTGATACAAAAGGCAGTACTCGTTGATTTAACACGCATTGTGAGGAGGTTCCCTACCCTGGAGACCTAACCACTATACTACCATTTTTACATTACGTAAAAAAAAAATTTAGTACTATGAAGTGAATAAAGAATAGGTACTAATTTTTCGAACCTACTTACATAGGTAAATAAATACAAAACAAACTACATTTAGGCGTTAAAGTACTCCACCACATTGCTGTCATCAGAAAACGAGAGCGATATAGCTAGGTTTCGTAGATATGAGTAGATTATACATACATTCTAAAATAACCTATGTATTTCAATAAGTTTTAGTCGAGACATGTTTATATTAGAGACAATACAGACTTGAACGGGATGAGTTGCCCAGATTAGCAAAGTATAATAAAAACTGTCTGGCGTGTTCGTGTATAATAAATTATGTGTTTATTAAATTGTAGATTATTTAAAATCCAACTGTATAAATTATTTTTAATATGAATTTCAATATAATATGTTAATTTTAATGTAATAATGTATCTTAAGTACGCATGCTTTAGTTTTAAGCAAGACATGTCGGATCTCATATATATGTATAACAACAACTTGTATACTATGTTTTATACAAATAAAATATATCTTATGTTATTGAAGTTTATGAGTAAGAAACAAAAGTTCAAACAAATTAAATAGTCCTCGAATTAATTTGCTTAAAAACTTTCCAGTTTCTCTTGACATCTCTCAGCAAAGTTTATTTAAAATTTTCAGTGCTCTAATACACTGTGTACATAACACATTTTTCATCCAAATTGCTTGTTTATTATGTAGTGTGTTGTTAGGAAGTTTGACAGTTGGTCAGTCACGAAACTGTTTTCTATTTTACTCCGTAGTTTCGTATTTCTCCCGCTCGCCATTTGCAGTACACTTTGAAACGAGTACAACATGAGTGCATTTGTTATTTCTTCGTGACAAGGAGTGATCTCTTGCCGGCACTTGGTGCAAATGTGGCGATATTGTGTGAGCTACGGCGGTGGTCACTGTTGTACTGTATTGCGTGACATGTGGCTCCGAAGTTAGCGAAAAGAATGGTAAGAAAAGCTAGGAATAATACAGGATTATTATTGGTAGCAAATCACAAACAGACATTGAATTTTAACTAATGGCATAATTTTTCGAGACGATCATTTGGTTGATTATTTGTTTAGCTAAAACTGGATCTGACCGTGTTTGCCGGCGTTTGTTTTTTTAGGAAGAAGAAGGATCACCCAATTTAGTGCATGCGTTCCGAAGTTATGCGCGTACATACATTTCGAAAATTCATTTTTATTTATTATTTACCAACATACATTAAATACTGGATTCAGTTCAAACCTATCGTTAAAATCTGGACAGCAGTCATAACCTAGTTAAGTATTAATTTTGGAATGCGTACAAGCAGTTATGCGTGATCGTATAATATATAATGTGAAAACTTCTTCCGTTTTTAGGGTTCCGTAGCCGAATGGCAAAAAACTGAACCCTTATAGGTTCGTCATATCTGTCTGTGTGTCTGTCCGTCCGTCCGTATGTCACAGCCATTTTATTCCGAAACTATTAAGTATTACACATGAAACTTGGTAGGTAGATCTATTCTGTAAACTGCTTTCTGATTTTAAGAAAAAAGTTAGAAACTATTTAAAATTAAGGGGGGCTCCTCATACATGGAACTGAAACTGAAAATATATTTTTTAAATAAAACACCAGCTTCTGCCCGCGACTTCGTTCGCGAAAGAAGATTTTCCCATGTAAATCTGAGGATAATGAGTTTTAATTATCTCTTTAGCTATACTTCAAAAAACAAATGAAAGTTTAGTCGTTACCCTGTCTGGCCTTATTGCGATCTAGTCCAAACACGATTTAATCCAAACAAGATCTAGTCATATCGAGATCCTATTGCGAAATAGTCATATCTACTGTTTAGTCTTATCGAGAGGTAGTCATAACGCTTCTAACCCAAATAAATAATAAATCTAATCTAAATCGGAGTCTGTGTTTTCCGATAGCTATAATCTAGGGGTCTTTAAATCAAAAGAGAATATTTTAGCCTTATTACTTTAAGCTTATTACTTTTAGCTAAGCGTGCTCCATCTTCGACCACATCATCACTTACCATCAGGTGAGATGGTGCTCAAACGCGAGCCTATTATCAATAAAAAAAACCCGATCCCATGTAAATCCCGATCCCATGGGAATTCTGGGATAAAAGTAGCCTATCTGTGATTCTAGGATGTCAACTATCTACTTACCAAATTTCATTCTAATCCGTTCAGTAGATTTCGCGTGAAAGAGCAACAAACAAACATGCATTCTAACAAACTTTTCATTAATAATTATTAAGTAGGATTTCAGAAACTGCTCCCGCTACCACCCGTTTCCCGGCCCCACACGACGGCTGATAACCATCTAGTTTTCTGTTCTGTTTCACCAGACACTTGAAGTTTACCAACTGTTGTTTTTGTTATCTGTGGTATTTCTGTGCTAGTGTTACCAGAACTATGAAATGGGAGCGCGTCACTAATTGAGTACATTTAGTATCTACGAGTAGAGGAATATTCTTTTCAAGGTTATTTTTAGTTTAGCAAAGATGTAAGAGAAGTGAGAAACTGGTATAAATCATTTTAGTGATATATTTGAAGAACAAGAAGCTCGTGGCTAAATAACCGTCGGTCTCCAAGGATAAGCAACGCTTTCCAAGGTAAGTCGGTGGATTGGGGCCAGACAAAAAGCGCGGTAAGCTGTTGGTCCCGTCTGTAAAACAAGTATACAGTATAATAACTAACAGAGGGCGTCCCCGTTAACCTGCAATAGTATAAGCACATCAATTAGATCGCCGCACATGCGGCCCGTCATTCATAAATAAATTGCGACGTTGCCGTCCTTCAAGTACGCGTGTACAGAGTGTTTCTTTTACGTATCAATTTAATATTTTTAGTGAATATTTTAATATTAAAAAAATATAAAAACATTTTGTTTTCGAATGGTAATATTGTTTGAGCATGTATGGATGATAGACTATTGCGGGTTAACGGGAATGCCCTCTGTTAGTTAATATACTGTATAGTTGGGAAAATATTAAGCTAATGATGATGATATGCGGGTTGTTTTGGAAATAACGGTTTTGTTGAAAGCCCCTGTAAGAATTTCGTATTACATTTTTTTTATTCAATTTGTTATAGTTTTGAGGAATTTTGTGCACGGTTCAAACTTTTTGAAAGGATATCTACTATTTCCGCCTTATCATAACTAACTGGGTATCAAATTGTTCTCTAGATTTTTAAATTCTTAAATATGAGTCCCGCCCTGGATGTAGCGGAAGGAAGTGTCAGACTTGGCTAAAAAGCCACCCTGTTCCTTTAGTTGCTCTTGAATTTCGGGGCCTTAGTATCGTTAGATCATTACCGCAAACCTGCATATAAAGGTAACTGTCTAATGTATGCAGCACAATACAAACCTTTGATGATTAAAATAAACCCAATCAACGAAATAACATTTTCTTGTCAAACAGACGTGAATAAGATAGTTATCTTTTAGTAAAATCATAATCATAACACTGCCTTGACTGAGATAAGCATCACAAACTTTACCTGTCCCCCTTATAATCGTTTAAAAAGGGTCAACGTTGAGTACAGTCGGTAACACTAGTTGTTTTGGGTACTTACTCTTTTTATTTATGTATATACTTATGACCTTTCAGCCTTTAAAGCAGATGAGGTCTAAGATGGGACGAGCGAGCCTAGAAGATGACTATTTACTCGTGCTTTAAAAGCTGAAAGGTCATAAGTGGCAGGGAATACAGAAGCCGGCAGAGAATTCCACAGCTTGGCTGTGCGCACAATAAATGTGGAGGAGAAGCGCTTGGTACGACAAGACGGTATATCATCCAAGTGTGGGTGGTACCCAGCCGTGCGTCTGGTAGACCGGTAGTGAAAGGGAGATGGAGGAATCAGGTCATGGAGCTCTTGCGCACACTCCCCGAAGTACAATCTGTAGAAAACCGACAGGCAAGCAACGGTTCGCCGATGAACCAGGCTATGAAGCTTGTCCACCAGTACCTCGTTGCCTATAAGCCTTTTAGCTCTGCGCTCGATCGAGTCCAATACAGCAAGTTGGTACTTTGCAGAGGAATACGTAAAGGAAAAACTTCTTCTTTTTACGAAAATTACGTGGACAGAGGACTATAGCTATTGGTACAGTTAATGATTATATGGGGCAGGAGTACATAAAAGTAATATTTTTATATAATAATCCATTAGGAATAATATAAATTACCATATTTCTTTTCTGAATTTGATGATGGAAAACGACTCATAAATCGCGTGTTACACTTACGCTGCCTGCGTGACATTTCATTTTCAGTACCCACTTCCGCAGTCTATGACTTCATAGCAGGAAGAGGGGTGGGGAGGGAAAGGTCAAGCATATTATATTTTTGTGTTGTCTCTAGATATATTATCTTTACGGAGAATTACGGATAAACTGAAAGACAGTCGCTTATCTTGGTATGGATATTTTATGTAAACAGGAGCACAAGGATCGTTCATAATAATGAAGAGCATGCATAGAGATTTGAGGGATCTCCTTTGACTATAACAAGAGGTTGCATGTGTTAGGAATCTTTAGACGTCCTGGCGGGAAATGTTTTTCTCTGCTTTTAAATTTAGAATAGGATATTATATTATTAATGGGATATTTACGGAAATAATTAGCCTGTCTCGGTATGGACAAGTGATAAGTAGGGATGAGACGCATTTAACTAAAAGTGTAATGGGTTTGAATGTTGATGGATAGAGAGGTAGATTCGAGGAAGGCCAATGGATTGTGTGAGGACTAATATGAAAGAGACAGGAGTAAATGATGTTTTGACGTCTGAGAGGGAAGAATGGAAGAAGAAAACGTATTGCGCCGACCACAAGTAAATGGGATTAGGACAGAAAGATTATGACTCTGACATCCTTACAACTAACATTTTCCTAACATACTTTAGTAGTATGAAACTTTAAAAAGAAACATGTTTTCCGTGACACAATTTTTCTGAATTGCCTGTTGGGACGACGAGGAAAGGTTATATTAAATTCACATCAAAAGAGATATTTATATTGCGCATACTCCACATAAATGAGAGTAAATTAAGTTATGAGGATATTAGACTTCATTCTTGTGGCTCACGAACACTAATATTGGGATTTGCGATTAGGAATATTATATTACTTTTTATCATTTGTTTTTATTTCGTGCTTAAACAGTGACGAACCAGTATTTATTCACACTGGAATATAGGAGTAGTATGCGTTAAAGACGAGAGGTGTTTAACTGTATATCTTTACGTTTAACAGTGTATTTAATCTATACTAAAGAAAAATAATAAAGACGTCAAATTTGTTTGTAAGCTTTTATGTAGAAGGAAATCTCCAGAACTAATTATCCAATTCTAAAAAAAAAATATTGGAAGTCGGTGCGTTATTTTTGAGTGCTATAGGCTGTAAGTTATTTTGAGATCCGTGTGGATCGGGTTGCCATCACCAAATTTGTCGGCCCCAGACAAAGACTTATAAACCTCGGACATTTGAGTAAAATCACAGTTTTTCCCCGGACATCGTAGAAAAATACATTTTTGTACTTGAAACTAAAAACAATGATGTTTCATTATGGTTTTTATTTACTGATAAAGTGATAACATTGTAGAGTTTTAGAACTTTTTTAATAACAGTCCCTTCCTTTTCATTTAATCAACGAAACATAAACAATGGGATGAAATACCATAGGAAAATAATAATGGAGATCGTGCTTTTTGGTACCCGTAAGACCAATGTGTGTCCGGGTTCTACCTGGACGCTTATTGGGAAAATCCCCCCGGACGCCCCCGGACGCTCTCCAAACTAGGACAAATCCGGGAAAACCCAGACGGATGGCAGCATGACAGGTGAGTTGCTAGTTGTTTATAGTTGTTTAAAGATTCTTTATTTGTTCTAAAAGAACATACATTGTTCACTTAGCGAATAAATACATAATTAAGATAGGTTTAGTCCAGTAGCTAACAGTATTTTTACTTGGAGTAGGTAGGTATGATGTCGACAATTTATTGTGCGTAACATTATTTTTTTTGTTATCTTAATAGTTTAGTGTTCTTAATGACATACTATTTGAGTTTTGCTTTAAATATATGTATTTAATACTAGCTGACCCGCCACGACTCCTTTCGCGTGGTATCCTACCCCTACCCAACCGGTACCACTACCCCTATCCTACCGATACCTTACCCATACCTTACTTTACCCAAACCCTACACTACCCCTACCCTACCCTACCAATACCCTACCCTACCGTACCGTACCCTACCCCTACCCTTGAGACCTTTCCTACATTTTTTTTTCATAAGAACCTTCTCCTGACAACACCAAACACAACAAAAAAGAATCAGCCAAATTGGTCCAGCCGGTTTTATGTTTTGCGCTTAGCAACAAACACATTTAGTGATTAATTTTTATTATATACAACGTGTAACGAAAACCCCATATCAATCCAAAAGGGCTGAAGACAACATCTGGTATGGAGTCTCTATACCCAGTTTCAGCACAAAATAAGTGACTCAAAGAATTGATACGAAATTATCGGTTTCATATGTTTCTTGAATATCAATCATAACAAACGTGTCACAGCACTAGGAAGGTCAATGACTTTCCACGTCATTTGCCTATGACATGATAATTCTCTTCAAACTTCTTAATTTGAAAAATTCAGTCTCTGGTATCAACGAATTGAAATTTCTAATTAGTTCCACACATGTAGACATAGGATTACAAAACCTTGCTATATCGTTAGTTATCATCCAAAGAAGCCGTGCACTTGGTATGTATATACCCTTTAAATTACACGTTGTAGA
This sequence comes from Tholera decimalis, assembly GCA_943138885.2. Classification (NCBI taxonomy): domain Eukaryota; kingdom Metazoa; phylum Arthropoda; class Insecta; order Lepidoptera; family Noctuidae; genus Tholera; species Tholera decimalis. The sequence continues at coordinate 28,840,973 of OW964570.2, read as the reverse complement.
TATAAATCATCCTCTTTCCTAACCATGTTGGGCTCGGCTTCCAGCCTTACCGAATATACCTGAGTACTAATATTTTACACATTACTACCTATCTGACCTCCACAACCCAGTAGCTGGGTAACACAATATGCCTTGGTAAGACTGGTGTTAAATTTTCTGGCTTCTTACTACCGGTTACGTCTGTCAAAGATGTACAAATGACAGTTGATCAGATTTTATGCTGCAAAAACATTCTAAGAAAATAATGATCTATTGCCCTCGTTTTGAGTTGAATTTCGCGTGAGCTAATTGAAGTAAATAATTAGTCTTAATCTGGCTATATGATCCACTTAAACTTCATTCATTTAAACATTCATTTAAACATCTATTTATCTTGATACTAGCTAGTGCCGGCAACTTCGTTCGTTGTTCGTTCCCAACATTTTCGCGATACAAAAAGTAGCGTATGTCTTATTCTGATAATTTTACAACGTTTAACGGAAACCCCATATCTATGCAAAAAATCTGAAGACAACATCTGGTATGGAGGCACCAAAAACTGACTCAAAGAATTGATACCAAATTATTGGTTTCATATATTTCTTGAATACTAATCATAACAAACATGTCACAGCACTACGAGGGTCAATAACTTTCCACGTCACTTGCCAATAATACGATAATTATTTTCGTTCTTCTTAATTTGAAAAAATCGGTCTCTGGTATCGGTGTATTGGAATTTGTAATAAGTTCTACACACGTAGACTTAGGATTATAAAACCCTTGCCATATCGTTTGTTATCATCCAAAGAAGCCATGCACTTGGTATGTACATACCCTTTAAATTACACGCTGTATAAGCTATATTACTGTAGTTTCTTTTAATCCGTTGTGTATTTTTGCGTTAAAGCGTCACAAACATCCATCTATTATTATCTATCAATAGATTCATTCTTACAAATTATCGCATTTGTAATACTATATTCTACGCGGCATTTCGTTCGCGTTTTTTCCCGCGTAAATTCGGATCCCGTTGAGTGTTATTCCAGGATGTCAACTATCTACTTAAATTACCACATTTTATTCAGATCCATACAGTACTTTTTGCGTGACAAAATCACAAACATCCATCCATCCTCACAAATTTTCACATTTATAATATTAGCAAGAACGATATACCATACTGCCAGCGACTTCTGTTCTCGCAAGTACAAGACGACCATTAATTCAGTTTTATCCACAGGTAGCGTCGAGCACAGGTGCAGCCATCTTGAGTATACAATAAACGTCAGACGCGTAGGCGCTCGCACGCGATTAATATTGAAAGGAGTCGACTTTAATGTAGATAGATATACTCTTTAATGTACCTGGAGATATTACGATGTTGGCATCTTGTACAATCTTTTGAAATACGGGTTTAGGTTTTTGTATTCCTCTCCCATTACTAGTTTAAAAATACTTTGGTTATTATGAAATGTTTGGCTGTTTCTTTGGTAGAATCAAAGTCAAAGTTAGTTCATTCATTTCGATTAGACCTTTGGGGAGAGGGAATAATCAAATCAGCTTCCTACTGACTAAAAACTTTCCAAGTTCCTTCAGTTGCTCATGTATTCCGGGGGCATGGTATCTTGTTAGAACATTACCGAGACCCTCGTAGCCAAATTAAATTCATTGAAGGCATTTTTTATCCTCGCATTTCACTGTTTCACTGTGTCATTCACTGTTAAAAATTAAAGTAACTGTTGGTCCAATTTCAATGGTAGATTGTTATGGAGAAAAACGGATGGAGGATACTCCATAATTACACATAAAACAATGATATTTCTTGCACATTATTAATGAATATAAAAATCCGCCTAAACTTTTCCCAACAATGCGGATGTCGGTTTCCAATCTAGTCGGAAACAGGTGAATTATTAGCATTTTCGCTGAATACTAGAATTTTACATGAAGCGACTATCTATCCACCACCACCTAGTATCTGACTAACACCCTGAAATACTAGTATACCTAGGTACACACCATGGGCAGTATAATTTACATAGAAATCATCGTCTTTGATTGGAATAACACATCTTTTTGGTTATATCCCACTAATTTTTCTTCTATTTGGTGTAGAATTAACATCACATATTATTAAAAAAAAAAAAATTAATATAATCAATCAGAACAAAGGCGGAAGACTTGATATTCTCTCTCACTGCAAATTACGTCATTACTTATTACTGGCTGAATAAAACCTTTTTAAAAAAGTGGAACAAACAACCTTGGACTACTTTGTACAAAAATTGGACCCAAGTAGGTACTTACTTTAAAATAAAATGTTCGAGTCGACTTAAAAACCTTTTTTCTATACAACAGTTAGAATAAACAAGTCAAATCGAGGAAAAAGCGATATTTTAAAATCGCTACACGTTCTACTTTATAAATCTTTTAATTTTCTCCGGAGCTCTGGGAAATGGGATACAAGAGAAATGACAAAATTAATAGTGCCACTACTGGGTTTGAATAAAAACATATTTGCTGTGACACTTGCAAACTATTCGAGGAGAAATACAGGAAATTATATACAACATTTATCTACGTTACTATTCCAGAGTATGAATTAATAATAAATATCTATCTAAATTTTTCATAGATTACTACTTTCTGGAGCAGTCAGGTGGCCCAGTGCATTTAGGTGTGGGCCTGCGGGCTGCGAGCAATGGGTAGCTCGCCGCCTGACAGAAACCAGCCCCATGTAGACGGCGCGTCGTGTTCCACGCGCGCCTCAAAGAGTGTCAGCAAAATTGTCGGGGCCCATAAGGGGGCCGTTGCCTGCCGGGGTTGCAGAATTGTTCGAAAGAGTTACCACGGCTTCGGAACACGAAGGGCATATGATGGAACACGGATGGGTTTTAGTCAGTAAAAGTCTGATACACCCTTCCGCTTCGCCCAGATCGGAAGGCGGTCATTGGATGATTTTGAATTCATAAAAAAGGCAGCCACATTACTTTGTGTAATCTTCAAGCAACTGCTCTCAGAACATCGGTAGGAAACCGGTGTTTTAACCCACACTGGGCTCGCATGTTGGACTAGGGCTCTTTCTCTCTCATGGAGATTAGGTTTGTGTCCCAGCTATGGGAATGATATAGACTGGCTATGTAACTACTTTCTGCTATTTGTGTATTGTAATGTAAATGCACGCACGGCGTCAGCCTCCTATGAACAATAAATTGACAATCTTGGATTCATCGTGTTTTCACAGACTAAGTAACTGTATATTAGGACTTAAAGAAATATGGACGTTGTAGGATTCAATTATTTATTTACGATTACAATGGGATGAAAACAATTTTAACATCAAGCCTCCATTAGATGATAGACGGAAAGTGTCACAGACAATCATAGACTTTTATAAAGACCTTATACATATAATAACTTATTGTCTATTCCTACTAGACCACCTCACATAACACCTCCCCTCAATAATTATTAAACAAAAAAGAAAACAACACAAAACCAATACCTACTGTCTCACACTTTCCTTTTCTCAAAGGTTACACATATTTAAAACTGACCTCTAATCTAATTACCCCACTTTAGCCAACCAAAGATTAATTAAACTATTTTCTCCTCAAATATTTGAATGAAACCCCACCTAGAGCTTTAGTTAAAATATCTGCTACTTGTTTATCAGAACTTACATATTCAACTACTATTATTTTCTTATCTATCTTTTCTTTTACAAATCTCAAGTTAATGTCTAAGTGTTTGACCCTAGTAATGCCTGTAGCCATATTAGCCATTTTAATTGTTGACTGATTGTCTTCATATAAAACAATTGTCCCACACTAATGCCAAAATCACATAATATTGACCTAAGCCAACAAGCTTCACTAGTAATATGACTGAGAGCTACATATTCGGCCTCAGTAGATGATAAAGCCACAGACTGTTGCTTTTTAGTTGCCCAAATGACTGAACCCCCAAAAACTTTAAAGCAAAAACCTGTTGTTGATCTCTTATCATCACTGCCCCCCCAATCACTATCAACATAACCAACAATATCATTTCTACCATCTCTATAGAAAGATAAACACAAATCCAATGTTCCCTTCACATATCTAAGAACATTAAGTAACAGTTTATACAACAGTTGGCTAGCACAACTTTGATATCTACTTAGTATGTTGACTACGGCACACAAGTCAGGTCTAGATCCAGCTACCGCATACATTAGACTTCCTATTATCATTCTACATTTATGTTCTATTTCGTCTGACTCTGACTTGTCTCTTTTTAACAAAATAAATTTAAAATTCTTATCAATAGGCAAAGATAATGGTTTACAATCTTTCATACCCCAATACTCTAAAATCTTTTTTATGTAATCTTTTTGACAAACTGTTGTACAACCTTTATCTAAATCCTGAGTTACTTCCATACCCAAAAATTTACCAACTACATCATTCATTTTTTTTTTTTTTTTTTTGCAAATGGGTTATAAGTAACACTTTTACACGTCTTTTTTTTCGTAAATGTAAGCTAGATGAGGCTAGTGTTTCCTAACTGACTACTCTGAGAAGAAACACTGAAACAAACTCAGAGGTCAACGTCTCTTTTAAAGTCCATACAATACAATCAAATCATATGAGAGCCATGTAGGTTTATGCCTGTGGCGCCCTTTAAAGGACAGAATCATACAGATTTGAGCAGGTCCGTCCAAACAGTGCAAGCATTTGTCAAATATCGTGTAGCTCAACTTATATCTTAAGGAGCTCAACGATTTGACGAACAATACCAAAGTTAGGACATTTGGGTGGGCCGTATAAAGCACTCAAACTGCCATACAGTGCGGTAATCTAACATTGCGGTAATCTATTAATAATATTTGTTTATTTTAAAAGAATCATATAACATATTTCTCAACTTGTTACTTTCTGTCTCTGAAGTACTGAAATACAATATGTCATCGACATACAACAATAAAAATACTTTATTACCATTCTCATGTTTTGAATACAAACAGTAATCTTTGTCAGAACTTTTAAAACCCTGTGACCTCATCACTTTATCAAAAGTTTCATTCCAGTACCTCGGAGACCTTTTTAACCCATAAATAGACTTATTAAGTTTGCAAAACTTCAAATCAGACTCTATACCATCAGGCAATCTCAAATACACCTCTTCATTAATGTTACTATTTAAAAAAGCATTACATACATCCAACTGTCTTATTTTACAATTTAACTTAGTAGCAACAGCAGTAAATATTCTAAAGGTATTTAGTTTAGCTACAGGAGCATATAAATCACTTTCATCACAACTTTGTTGAAAGCCTCTGGCTACCAACCTTGCTTTATAAATAAATTCCCCAACCTGACTTTCTTTTCTCTTTAACACCCATTTAGTACTTATTATTTCTTTTCCCTGTGGTACCTTTTCAATGAGTGTCCAAGTATTATGTTCCTGTAACTGACTCAATTCCTTTTCTATAGCTTTCCTCCACTTATCAGCATCCTCTCTTTCCATAGCTTCCTTGTAGTTAGCAGGTTCTTCCTCTGCCACAACTAATGCCATGTAGTCATTGAACCTCGAAGGTTTTTTTACTTGTCTCCCACTCCGTGTGCGTACTGTCTGTTCGGTGTCATTGGCATCAGAGTAATCAGAACTTTCAGGATTACTTGCCTCACTATCACTGTGCTCTTCCTGTTCTGGTTCTCTCTCTGCCTGGTCTTGCTCTGTCTGACCCTGTTCCTGTTCTATTTGAGCCTGTTCTTGCTGTGGATCTATCTGCATGGGTTCCCGGTCTATCTGTACCGGCTCCTGCCCTCTTTCCTCTTGGTATAATCCTATATTCTCTCTGTCTAAATAGACTACTTTCTCTTTATCATTTTCTTTTTCACCTGGTAATGACATATCTTCTGACACAAACACTACATCTCTTTTTGTCTGTACTATCTTTTTCTTCTCATAATAAATTCTATATCCCTTTGAACTCTCATAGCCAACAAACACTCCTTCTTCAGCCTTTGGATCCAGTTTACGCCTCTTTTCCTTAGGTATATGTATCCATACTTTAGAACCAAATATTTTATTTAATATGGCAATATCAAAATCATGCCCAGTCCACATCTGAAATGGTGTCTTCCCTTCAGTTCTGCTCTTACTGGTTCTATTTAGCACATAGACAACTGTATTAATGGCCTCAGCCCACAACTCTTTACCCATGTTTTTAGCATGCAGCATGGTACGTGCCGCCTCCACCAGGGTACGCATGTCTCTTTCAGCCTGGCCATTCTGCTCTGGCGTATAAGCCACTGTTGTTTGGTGCTGTATTCCCTTGCTAGTGAAGTACTCCTCCATATTCTTATTCACATATTCACCCCCACCATCAGAACGAAAAACCCTTAAAACTTGCCCTGTTTTCCTTTCCGCAGACTGAGTATACTGCTTGACACACTGCACAACCTCCGACTTATTTTGCATGAAGTAGACATGACGAAACTTAGTAAAATCATCCTTGATAAGTAAAAAGTATCTTGCCCCTGCAAGTGATGCTACTTCAAATGGTCCACATACATCAGCATGAACCAACTCCAAAGGTTGTGTTGTACTGGATACACTGTCTTTAAAAGGAAGCTTATGTGCCTTTCCCTTTAAACAATCAATGCACTTCTTATTGTCCTCAGTATATTTCACATTATTTGTTGAAAGTACAGACTTCACATAGTTTATGTTCTGGTGACATAACCTCTCATGCCACTCACTGAGAGTCACTGCACATTGGTCATCATGTTTCTTAAATTTTACTACATACACATTATTTTCTTTAAGTCCTGACACACACACTTGATTGTTTTTCTTTATTACACATTTGTCCAATGTTAAATTCACACTATACCCCTTAGTAGCCTTTGTCACAGAAAACAAATTTAGTTTTAGTTCTGGCACAAATAACACCTCACTTAGGTTATTGTACATAAACTCAATTTCTCCAATTCCTAAAATTGGTAGGCGTCGCCCATCTCCAACAACAACGAACCGGTTTAATACTTGACGCATTGACGTAAACAAATTTCGTTCTGAAGTCATGTGCTCACTAGCACCGCTGTCGATAATCCACTTACTTTCAGATGCATGACATGGTAACCCATTGTTGTCTTTTATTATTGTTGAAAAGGCGTTACTTTGTGCTCCAGTTTTTGTATCTTTTGTGCACTGTTTCTTTAAATGTCCAACTGTGTTGCAATTAAAGCACTTTCTGACATCCTTTTTACTCTTACAATCTTGAATAAAATGTCCAACCCTACCACACTTATAACACTTTTTCACAACAGTGTCAGATTTTTTTGCAATTAATGCCACATTTTCACTATCTGTTGACTTTGCCTTCAGTCTGTCTTCTTCCATACGAAGTCTAGCAACTAAACTATCAAAAGTTTGCTTAGATGTGTCCACTGACTCCCATGCTGACACAAAATGACTGTATTTCTCCGGCAATGCCATTAAAACTTTTGTCATAATAAATTTCTCAGAGATTTCCTCCCCTGCTTGCTTCAACTGCAGTTGTAACTCTTGAAGTTTTGATACAAATACCGACACCTCCATGTTATCCTCGAACTTGAAGTTAAAAAATCTCTGTTGCAACAAATGAATCGCTGTACACGATTTCTGCTCATAAACATTGAGCAACTTGTCCCACATTTGTGCAGCAGTTTCACAAGCGATGACATGTATCATTGCGCTTTCCGTCAATCTTGAAACGATTAACCCTGGAGCCTTCGCATCTTTCTTTACCCACCCATCTGCAGATTTTACCTCAGTGCCATTCACCAGCGATAGCACGTCTTGCGCTCTCAGCAACACTGTCATCTGAAACTTCCATAAATTCCAATTTGTCGGACCCTCCAACTTGACTCCCCCTCCCATCGTCATCGCCACGAGCTGATCCATTGATCCCCGATCTGCTCCTCCGTCGAATTGTTGACGTCTATCACGTGTGCTCCCTTGCACCGTTAAACACCAGACGCCGCTGCCATCAGCACAATTGACTTCGACCTTTTTCTTTTCGGAAATACAAAGAAGCAAAAGCACGCTTCCAAGTGATCGCCGGTTGTTACACAGTCACACACAACGTCAGTTCTTGTTCTTCACCTAAATTATACAGAGTTACGGAACTACCGGGCCCATAACCTGTAAATTAGGACTTAAAGAAATATGGACGTTGTAGGATTCAATTATTTATTTACGATTACAATGGGATGTAAACAATTTTAACATCAAGCCTCCATTAGATGATAGACGGAAAGTGTCACAGACAATCATAGACTTTTATAAAGACCTTATACATATAATAACTTATTGTCTATTCCTACTAGACCACCTCACATAACAGTAACAACAATTTGTGTTTGTGTTTAGCGTGTGATTTTGTGAGAACAGCATAATTGAGGCCCAACTACTTCTGCACCGGTGCCGACCAGGCACGTGGCTTCAGTGAAAAGGTTTGTGCTCCAATCCTTATTCGGGTTGCATTCTACTGTCCAACACCCTTGCCACTCGCTTACCCTATCTCCAAGCGCTTGTCAATCGTTTTGTTTCGCACCGCAAATACAGTCCACTAAACTAAACTAAATAAGCCAACCGCGCCACCATTTTTCTTTGATAAACATAATACCAAGGTTTGAGATGAGAACTACGAATGTTCCGTCAATTTGCTTTATTTTCTCGTAAGAGGAATGTGGGCTCGCTTCGCTCATTTGTTTTAAGAGTGAGTTTTCTCTACTCGCTACTTTACTATCTACAGGAGTCTACGTAAGTGTACATAACAACGGATCTCTTCCAAAATCACTCGTATGTCACTCTATAAATGCCTCACACCTTATTCGTTATTATATTTCATACTGTGTGTGACCTCACTATATCACAGTACTCCCAAAAACCCCACCCCATCATCAACTGTCTCGCGAAACCCTCATAAAATGGAATGAATACAAATAACAATATTTCACCTCACCTGCACTTCTGCCCAGCTCCTTCCCAATGTCACAGGTGAAGTCTCTCTCTATAAATATTTCTAGACTACTAAATTATTCATAGTCTTGCAGCGCCATCTCGCGGATGCAAATATCGAAAGGCCGATGGTTGCAGCCTTATACTGGGAATATGAATCCTAAGTCATAAGCGGAAGCGGCTTAGATAAGAATTACTTGCATGGTTATTTAGTCCATTAACAGCTCTGTCGAAAATTTGCAACCACTAACATAGCATATTTTTTTTCGTTTCTAACACTTTCAAATAAATGGTAAATAAATAAAAGTTTTCTAGTAGGAAACTATGTTGAAATGAGTTCTTTTTTATGATCATTGTGAAACAGGCTGCTTTATACGATACAAGTTTAGTAAATTCTTATTTATCTGGTCAAATTAAAATAAATGTGTGCATGTTTATCCTCTATGCATTGTTAAACTACCGATCAGATTGTGATGAAACTTTGGCAGGGTGTTTTGAGCAGGTGAAATAAAATTACTAGATCAAAAAGTCCACTGCAGCAAGTGCAAATTGAATGTAGCAATAGCTTTTTTCATGTTCTTTCTCTTTCTTTCTTGTTTGTCAATGCCATACATATTATATCTATAACAATACCCAAGAGCATCTTATCACTTGCACCACACCCAACCCGTGAAATAAGTACCGGTTTATTTACACTTGGTTCAAGACGGTCCTGAAATTTATGTGGAGCATTAATTTGAGCATTTATTGCGACATAGGCTTATCTTAACAAATTAGTAATTAAAGTACGTACGAATACCTTCCCTAAATTGTTGATTTTGCTGATAAATTTTCTGGTTTACTTGGTGGATCTTAAAGGGGTCAGATTATAGATAGATAGACTTTTGTTTGCGTTAAATGTAGCTACAAAAATAAGTTGTTACAAGTATGAACAATCCTTATGCAATCTCCATTTATGACATGCAAATTAAGTACCTACTTATGGTTATTTCCGGAGTCGGCGTTGCGTCGTGTTGTCTCTCCCTCACGCGTTCAGCTTCCTCCTTCGCTAACATGACTGTTTCACAGTCACCTCGCCAAGGTGACTGCATCCGATTCCCGCTCGCCCCGCACTATGGTCTCATCCAGGGACGGGAAGAAACAGATCTATGTAGATATTGAATTAGTATTTAATGCGCACTGTTTTTCTATAAAATGTTATGTGTAGTAATAATGTTTTGTATCCTGGCTATACCTATGACATTCTAGATTGTCTGCAAAGACCATGGATCGCGGTAAGACTCAGTTTTAGGCTTTATTTACGTTTTCGGTGCTGCGGGAATGTTATTACAAGATAACGCGTCCCTTGCCCTTGTGATCCGGGGCGCAAGAGAATCTGAAGGAGTTTAACCCGCATCATTTTGTATTGGCGTCCCATTTTGTGTAAAAATAAGATTACGAAATTACCATACAATATTATTTTATTAAAAACAAAATCATTGAATGATTCCTTTCATGATAAATTATTTAAAAATATTTTAATGTAAATAATAATACCTAGTTACTAGGCTAATAATAATCTAATGTATGAGGATTCTGTTCAATTGTAATATCTTATTTTTCCGTACCAACATTCAATGCAAATAAATATCTATATCTGCAACATAAATACACGGCACGAGTATGCACCTAACACTTGTATACTTTATTACTTTCATTTTGTAAATATAAAAAATACGGAGCACTTCATGCAGTTTATTATCATCACGCAAGACAAATGCCATAAGTCAAATATGACATAATGGTGTACAATCTATCTGACCACAATCTTCCCAACTGATGTAATTTTTACCCAGTTACACAGCATTAGCAGTACAGTACTCATCATCTTGTTTGACGGGAAGCCATAGATAGGGCTAACTTCGTAGACAGGAAATGTATTATTTAGGTAAATATTATTGCCACAGTATTATCTTGTATCTTTTGGTTAAAATATATTATACCTTTCAATAACCCGTGCCATGTTTGTGAAACACTACCCAAGACTAAAATTTCTTCTCAGTCGTGCATTCTTGACAGAATGGTTGTGGTTGATGATGATGCCTTTTTACTCGACTGCAGCGAAGCCAAAAAGGGAGGGTTATGTTTTCTCTAGATAGAGCAGCTCTTGCGATGCGCCTCCACTTCCTGTGATCTTCAGCGAGCTTTAGACTAAGGTCGTCTCTGTAGCCCTTTTTAGTAGGTCTGTCCAACGCGTGGGTGACCGCCCCTGAACAACTAGACGTTTCATGGAGTGTTCATTTCGCACAATGTGCACAGAACTAAAATACTGCTTAAGAATAGCTTTAAAAATCCATTCACCGTACTTACAAAGAAAGATTAGAATGTTCTGTCTGTCTTTAGGTCATTGATTAGGTTACTTCTAGGCAAGCGTTCTTCATTGTTGACCACATCATCTTAACATTGAGTGACATGGCGGTCAAACATGGAAAGAGCAGTGTAAACGCAAAAAACCTACATAAATCTTATTAGAAATATTACGTATTTTATGCGCAGCCATAAATAACCTAAAAAATAAATAAAACGAACCCTTTTCCTACAAAACCCCTTAACTTTTAACAGCGAGACATAAAAAGGGAATCCGCTTTTCAAGTAACATCTTAATTTGTGGCTTAAATTATATTTTTCTCTGTAAAAAATCCTATTTATGGTGTGGTTTAAATTTATGCTCATGGAACCGCCATGAATGATGTTAGGCGTAAAATATAGAGTTCATTAATATTTTCCTGAAGCAAGGGGAACCCTTTTGGTATCTAAGTGGTCGTTGAAGAGATGACTGTAGAAATTTAAATACCTTCGCTTGAAAAAACAAATTCATAGGATATTTTTAATAAGATGTGAAGCACAATCAAGGAGATTGTATAGGTATTTATCAAGTTAAAAATAATAACAACCGTGCTGGATTTTCGAGATTAAGCAATGTCGACTAGTCGATGTTAGTCTGTGGATGAGTGATATCTTACCATCTCGAGATACCTTCGTCAAACTAAAATATAGCTCATGTCACTTGCTAATAATGTAACTAAATACCTATCTGTGAAAGAAGAATTAAAATCAGTCCAGATTTTTTTTACTTTATCCATTACAAACATACAAAAGACTTTCCTCTTTATATTAATGTTGTAGAAGTGTATTAGAATAAATATGATCATGGAATTCTGAATCATTCTGTATAAGATATGCATTACCGACCTAGGTAATAATTCAGTTTCATCTAATGTACCCACTGGTATGTACTTAAGTGTCAACATCCAAACATCATGATTAATGGCATTTGAACCAATAATATATATCTACCCCTGATTAGTAGCTAGTGAGATATCTTAATCGCACGTAACGACACAGTAGAAAATCAACCTTACAAATTTTACCACAAGCTTCAAAATCATTTCTAACTTGCAGACCAAACACACGACTGATTAGCTCAATCAATTCTGAACTTAATGTGATGAAAGTAAGGTTCGGTTTCGTCTATCATAGACATGATTATGCAACTCTAATGAGAAGTTTCAATTAGACCGCTCTGTTTAGATCATTAGTCCTCTATAATTTATGGGCTATTGTAAATTGAGTGTCGTTATCGAGCTAGTTAAGTGCGTCATCTGATGTTGTTGAATTTGAGAGCTTAAAATGATTGTTATGAAATTCTATTATAGTCCTCGTCACGTAAGTTGGCAAGGTTTTGGCGTAGTGGTGGTAAATTCGCGCATCGTGCACTTAGTGGAAGAAAAAAGTGGTCACTTTTACTGCTTGTCATTATTCTATGGTTATTGACATCATTTATTTTTAATCATGTCTGTTCAGAAGAATGTTAAAGAAAGAAGCGGATTTCATTCGTTAATTCGGTATTATAAATTAAAAAAAAATTATGCATAAATACATTTAAAAGTAAAAGAAATATATATGTATTTAAAAAATCTTTTATCAAACTTTTATACATCTTACTTATATTATAAACTAGTACTCACGCGGGGCTTCGCTCCCGTGGATTCTATCACGGTAAAAACATAACTCTCCTTTTTTGCAGTCGCGTAAAAAGTAGCCTATAACCTTCCTCAAGCTTCAAGCTATTTACATACCAAATTGCATCCATATCCACCCAGTACTTTCGAAGATTAGCGCGTTCAAGCAAACAAACAAACATTTCCGCTTTATAATATTAGTATAGATGCGATAATTTGTGATGATGGATAAATTTTTGTTACTCTTTCACGCAAAAACTACTGAAAGGACCTGAATGACTACTTTTTATCCAGGAATTCCCCCGGGATAAGGCTTTGCGTGGAAAAATGTCCCACGCGAACAAAGTTGCCGGTAACAGCTAGTATGTGAAAGTATGTATATGTATTTGACATACGATTGATATACGGACGGACTTTTTTTTTTTTTTTTTTACGTGGTAAAATTATCAAATAAGTCCTCCAACTCCGGGCAGGGTGGGAGGGACTGTCAGACTTTTACTGACTAAAATCCACGGTGTTCCTTCAATAACCCTTTACATACCGGGGCCACGGTAACGGGATGAGTCCCACGACCCCGGCGGGCTTCGGCCCTCTGCAGAGGGGGCCTCGTCATGTTGCTGACGCTCTTTGAGGCGCGCGTGGAACACGACGCGCCGTCGACCCGGGCATGGTCCATGGTCGGACAGCGAGTTGCCCTTTACTCGCTGTCCGCATGCCCGCGCCTACGGTGGCCGGAGATCGTCGGCCGACGTCCGACGCCGTGGGCGTCTACCACTGCGGCTGGGCTGGAGGGAGGACGCCATCCTCTCCCTCACGCGGCCCGCCTTCTCCTTCGGAAGCATGACTGCTTCGCAGAAGGAGGCGACCGCTTCCCACTCCCTCTCGCCCCGCAGCATGGCCTCGACCAATGCCGGGCGCGAGAGGTCTCCGCCTATCGCCGCCGTGAGGACACGTCGGTGCTCTGCCCAGGCGGGGCAGTCTTGCACCGTGTGCTCTACGGTGTCCTCAGGGCGACCCTCGCAGTGGTGACACCCAGACGTTTCCTCCTTTCCCATCAGACACAGGTACCTCCCGAAACTTCCGTGTCCGGTGAGGACCTGCGTCATGCGGTAGGTCAGGACGCCGTGACGCTGATCTAGCCACTCCTCAAAGAGGGGTCTTACCGCCGCAATTGCGGCGTGCCCGACCAAAATGCACCTTACTGCCAAAGAAAGAATATTGAGGACTGGATCATTAGTTCCGAAGATTATCCCCTACATCCAAACTTACAAACAAATACCTCTTTTTAATTTTAGTATAGAAAAGAAAATAATAATTATATATTTACACTCAAGCGGACGAAACTTACATGGTGCACGTACTGTGGCTAAATAATAACAGTAGTCTTGTGCCTGCTCGGTCATTTTTGAGATCGCTCCGTACTAGTTCATTACGGACAGTGAACTAGTTCATTCTATTAATTTTAATAGCTCTATTCGGTCTTCGCTCTCAGCAGTCAGCGGTCACTAGACATGTCTTGCGTGTTCGAGTTCATCTTATCTCATTCTTGCGAACTCAGTCGGTCGGGTTCGGGTAGCATCGTCATTCGTCGGCTATTCTCTTTCGTTCTCATTCATTCGCAGACATCGAATGAATTCGTATAACGTTTTTGTCAAACAAACAGTGACAGTTCATTTCTCGTTCGCACATTACGATCGCGCGGTTTAGAATGTACGAGATCGAAAAGAGCTATTTGTCAATTAGGTAAAATCACAATTTGAGTTCTTTATGAATTCAAATTGCGACTTATTTTCGAGCACAAGCTGCTTGAAACTGCTGCTTTGTAAAAAAATGAAATTTCCTTGGGTTCATAATTATGTAACTAAAAGTTAATATTATTTTTTGGTAATCTATTGTTAACGAACATTTTACAAAAATGTGTAGTTCATTTTGACATAATTTAACGTTAACACAATTGTTGGACACAGTTAGCATACTTATTTTTGTGATTTAATGTTGCTACATGAATTTGAATTTTAAGGGCGTTTCTATGTTATTGCTCGTGACTGTACAGTACGAAGATGCGGTTCCTATTCATTTATCGTTCAAGAACTACCCAAGACTAAATAACAACCACATGGGTAGGATTTAAAGGTTAAGCAACGCTTGCCGCGGCCGGTCCGTAGATTGATGACAATCTTAACATACGAGATTACTCCGTGCCTTAAAAAGTAAGTAAAGCGTTCGGTCCGGCTGTCATTCGTACATCTTTGACAGTCGTAACGGGTAATCAGAAGACCGAAATCTGACACTGGTCTTGTCAAGGGGTATTGTGTTACCCAGCTACTGAGTTGAGGAGGTCATATAGGGAGACACTCCATGTAAAACACTAGTACTCACATCTACACGATATATTTCAAATTTCATTCAATTTGAACCAGTAGTTTAAAAATTAAGAAACTTTGACTCGTTATAATTCTTAAACTACTGGTTCAAATTGAATGAAATTTGAAATATACCGTGTCTATACAATGCCTGCTTGGTTACTGAAAATTCAGGCATCTAGTTTTATCCACAACTAAGTTATAGGGGGTCGAAAATGGCCTGAAATGCTTCGAGAAAAGGATGGTACGGCCGTGCCGCTTTTGTGCTCAATTTGGCGGGGGCACTGCCGTGACCCCAGATGTTATAGTTAGAAACTACGATCATAGAACCAAAAAACATGTTTGCAGCATTTCCATTTCCTTCTCAGAATGAAACGTAACAAACATTCAAATAAACAATATTAATATACACTGTAAGCACAAAGTAACAGGCCACCAAACAATTCATATCTCACACATTGTACACATATCTTACGAAATGTTTGCGAGTTTATATCTGGGGCTTCCGTCTCACTGGGCCGCTAAATAACGGCTTACAGTGTAAGGAATTGTGTTTGAATTCGCTGTGAAGTGAGGCGATGGTAGGTCACATTTTATTTGATGGTATCGTGAAGTTGGCAGTTTGTGGAAGGTTTTCACAGAAATAATGTATTTTCAACCGACGACAAAAAGAGGAGGTTATCAATTCGACGCGTATATTTTTTTTTTTTTTTTTTAATGTATGATCATCGATTACTCGAAGACGGCTGAACCGATTTGGAAAATTCTTTTTTTGATTGAAAGGGTATACTTCGATATTGGTCCCATTTTCATAAACGTCAGGATTTGATGATGGGATCCTGGAGAAATCGAGGGAACTCCTCAAATATTATAGGCACACCTATGTCGTTTTGGGTATTTATTATAGTAACTTGTGCAGTTGCTCTCAAAAAGTACCATTTGAGGAAGTGGAACTGATGATGAAGACCACAGATGGTCGCCGAAACTACTCAATAATAAGTATTGAGTGGATTGCGATTCGATTACTTGAATATGGATGTTACGCACTTTATGCTCGTCACAATGCATATGGTGATGTAGAGCTGATGGTGAAGTACCAGGAGAACTCCTCAACAATTAACGGCCCAGCATTGGGAAAAGCAATATTTTGTGAAAGGTTATAAGTAGTTGATAATTAGGCTCTTGTAACTAGGTAAATTAAAAATAGACCAACTAAAAAGAGTGAAATAAAATCTTTTTACCAAAAAATTAAACCGACTCCCAAAAAACACTGCAAAGTGAAAAATAACTTTAATTTCAAATACATAAATTACAATATTACAATATTGTAAATTACACTCGAGAGCAATGAATCCGGGTCACTTAAAGAATCCTAAAAATCTCGGAAACTAAAAATGCTAGGTTAATGCATTAAATTGTATTTAATAGGCAATGTAATGCTCCTTAAATGAAAGTAAAAAAAAATATGAGTCACCATACATTTTATTAACACAAAATTACATAAAGGAAAAAACTGCTGATCTCTCCTTAAAACAAAAATAGGAAACATGAAATTTTTGAACTTTATTACGATTTTCTTGAATTTTAATACTTCGTATTGCCTCCTCGTGCTTCCATTACTGCGTTTACGCGGTTTGGCATGCTGTACACCAAGTTCCTTATACGATTTTGGGGAATATTCTCCCATTCCTCTGTGAGAGCAATTTTGAGCTCACGAAGCGTGATTGGGGGAGGGTTTCGTTGTTTTACGCATCTGCCTAGCTCGTCCCAAGCATGCTCGATCGGGTTGATATCCGGGCTGCGCGCTGGCCACTCCATACGAGTAATGTTCATCTCTTGAAGGTAGTCATTCACAATCCTACCTGTATGAGGTCGGGCATTGTCATGCATAAATATAGCATCCTCACCTAAATTGACCATAAATGGACCAACGTGATCATTGAGGATTTTTTCCACATATCTTACGCTAGTTAAAGAGCCGTTTTCTATGATCACCAGCTCTGTGCGACTTTCAGAAGAAATTCCGGCCCACACAAGTACAGACCCACCACCGTAGGCTACTTTTTCTTCAATGCATGCTTGCTTGAATCTTTCCCCTGGTCTTCGATACACTCTGTGTCTTCCATCGTGCTTGTAGAGCATAAATTTTGATTCGTCGGAGAACATAAGTTTTGACCAATCTTCAATACTCCAATTTACGTGGCTCTGGGCATATCTTAGTCTTGAAATACGATGCCCACGCTCCAGTTTAGGGCCGTTTGCAGGTCTAAGGGGTTTTAAGTTAGATTCAGCAAGCCGACGTCTTACTGTCCATGCACTTGGGTTACTTCCTCCGAGGCGTCGAAACTGATTGGTGAGTTCAGTTCCTGTGAGAAAGCGATTTCGAAGCATGGTGTTCACCAAGTATCGGTCTTCTCGTGCTGTCGTACACCTGGTTCTGCCCGTTCCTGGTCTGCGTAGGTTAGAACCAGTTTCTTCGTAACGTCGGAGAACTCTTTGTACTGTTGACAGCGACACACCGACAGTCCTGGCTGTATCGCGCTGACTCCGGCCGGTTTCCAGCATTGTAAGTATTCTGGTGCATTCTTCAGGCGTAAGCGACATAATTTCAGCTTGAATAATGAATATAGAGCACTATCAACATGGTTTATGTACCCACATAAATCACAGATTGCAAACAAAAGCAAAACCAAATGCTGTAATTTCGTAGTTCCATCTTCGAAAGTGGCCCTTTTTCAAATTTGATTTTTTTATGATATAACTTTACAATAACTAATAAGTTTTAATACATTCATTTAAGGAGTATTACATTGTCTATTAAATACAATTTATTGCATTAACCTAGCATTTTTAGTTTCCGAGATTTTTAGGATTCTTTAAGTGACCCGGATTCATTGCTCTCGAGTGTATTTATAATTACTTGTTTATGAATAAATGACTATGACTATGACGCGAACGATGTCGCAGGCAGAAGTTAGTATTATCATAAATACAAAAGTTTATATTTATATTTGTTACTCAATCATGCCAATACGGTTGAATGGGTCTAAAGAAAGGTACGTAGATAGCTGTAATCTTGGATAAAACCAATGCTACTTTTATCCCAAAAATTTTTTGCTATAGAATGTGGCAATGCCGCCATTCTCTTGGGTACGTAACCAGCCAACAGCTTTTTTAATTGATGATAGGCTCGCACTTGACCATCTCCCCTGATGGTAAGCAATGATGAGGTCGAAGATGAGGCACGCTTTCTTAAAAGTAGCCTATTCACTCTTGACTTCAAGACCCTCAGGCGTTGGAGACAAAATGTTTGATGCTTTATTTTAGTTCGTAATTTGGATTATTTTAAATAGTTTATACTCGTATGTAGAATTAATGTTAACTCTGTTATACATAAAACCTGATTTAATGAAACATGAAATCAACATTAGTCTACGTGCATTAAACCAGCGTCTACTTAAAATATATTTAATATCCGTCTATTTAAATTGGACACGACATTTAGTCAGATTTTCCACAATTTTAACCGTGCACTAAAACTATAAGTTAGTCGTAAATAACGTTAAAGCACGGTTAGCTAATAAATTGTAACTGCTATGTTAAATGTCTGTGCGGGACCGCTGAGGACGAGGTTTAGATAAATAACTGACAAATTATTGTAGCTGCTATTAATTTTGACGTAATCTTACGTTTTCTCGTAAATCTAGATGATATATGTGATCCTGTTTTGTGACTGTAGATGGATAGAATAGAATAATCAGACTTAACGTTCAGTCGGTTGGGGCATAGACCTTCTCTCTATGACTGTGATCTATCACGCGGATAGACAAATATAGTATGTATTTTACACATTTTTTTTATTGATTATAGGTTCGCATTTGACCACTATCTCACCTGATGGTAAGTGATGATGTGGTCGAAGAAGGAGCACGTTTACCTAAAAGTAACCTATTCACTCTTGACTTAAAGACCCCTAGGTTGTAGCTATCGGGAAACACAGACTCCGGCAGGGAATTCCACTCCTTAGCCGTACGCGCAATGAAAGTATTCCCAAAACGTTTTGTGCGTATGGGTGGGATGTCCACCATCGCCGTTTGTCTTGTAGTCCGATGATGGAACGGGCTTGGCGGAATTAGATTGTGTAATTCCATCGCACACTCACCGAAATGTAACCGATAGGAAACCGATGGAATTGCAACTCGTCGTCGATGTTCAAGGCTCTGGAGCTTTGACTCGACCAGTGCATCGTTGCCAATGAGTCTCTTGGCCCGTTTCTCAATAGACTCAAGCGCGTCCAGTTGATATTTGGGAGATCCGTCCCAAAGATGAGAGCACTACTCCATACACGACCGAACCTGGGCTTGATACAGATTGAGTAGCTGTTCCGGTGTGAAGTACCGTCTCACCTTTACTTAGGTATTATAATCTTCTTAGTCTTTTTCCAAGTATATTAGGGTCAGCCTCTAACCGGATGCAGCTGACTACTAGTGTTTTACATGGAGGGACTGCTCATCTAACTTCCAAAACCCAGTAACTGGGAAACAAGATACCCTTTAGAAAGACTGGTTATCAGGCTTTTGTCTTTGACTTCAGTATTGTACACCGTGACAGAATTAAATAAGGAATTAACAACTAAAAAGGTTGTTATAATGGGCGGTCTTATCGCTAAAAGCAAGCGAATGAGAGAGGGAAACAATGATGGAAAGTGATAGAGATATTTTACCATGTTTTATAATAATGACGGTTTTGTGTCTACTGTTAACGTAGTCTACGTTCATCCCTTATGCAGAATTTCCATGCAATCGATGATGCGGCACAGTTGTTAAATACAGCAAAATTAAACAAAAACACTATGTTTTAACAGTAGAATTAATAACATATCACTTTAATGTAAACTCGATTAAAAATAATGTTATTTAGGCACTACAATAATTTAATTCAAATGAATATTTGTAAGTATGCTATTTTTTGTATGTCACTTGCTCTGCTCATCAGCATAAATGTGCAATGATAAAATGATCTTAATTTTGCAAGTTCTTTATTAAATATCACTTTTACACGCCATATTTCTCGTAAATTTAAACTAAACGAGTCCGGCGTTTCCTGGTAGTCAGTTTCTGAGAAAAAACACTGAAACAAACTCACAGTTCAGTCTCTTTTGGAGTCTGTACAATCTGTATTGGTTGTAGGTTAATGTCCGAGGCAATCTTTTGAAGAAAGATGCATACCTATTTTAGTGCACCTATCCAGACAATGCAAGCATATTTTGTCAGATAACACACTGTTATCCTCCAAACGGAGCGAATGAAATGAACAACTTTGTGGTTCATTTGAACTTAAAACCATGTGTATTTATTGTTTCGAGTTTCTGATATTTCGGCACTGTTACAACCGCAATATATCCGTGATCATGGCGCTTGCAAAAGTGCCGAAATATCGGAAACTCGAAATAATAAATACATACTGTAAATATCCGGTTTAAGGTCCTAATGATACTGTTAGTGAACATGTTAGCTAAAAAACTTATACCACTTTTATGATTGTTAATAATCAAAACAGAACAATACCTGTTGGTCTACATAAAAACGATGGTACAATATTGACAAGGTCCAACAATTTTCTGCCATTTGAAGGGTGCAGTAATCGGTTTACCTTACCACTCCAAAATCAAATATACCTATATATACCTACCATAAGCCTGACACATTTGAAATGCAATATGTTGGAATTTTGACTGTCACTGGAATATAAATTGTTCGTATTTGTAGTTGTAGAACAATGTTCAACGTTGTAAAAACGGGACCCTATTACTAAGGCTCCGCTGTCTGTCTGTCTGTCACCAGGCGGTATCTCATGAACCGTGATAGCTAGTCAGTTGAAATGTTCACAGATGATGTATGTCTGTTGCCGCTATAACAAAAAATACTAAAAAAATAGTTAAGGGGGCTCCCATACAACAAATGTGTTTTTTTTGCCGTTTTTTGGGTATATGGTACAGTTTCGTCATGTATGTCCGTCTGCTTGTCTGTCTGTCCGTCCGTCCGTCCGTCCGTATGTCACAGCCATTTTATTCCGAAACTATTAGAACTATACATGTGAAACTTGGTAGGTAGATGTATACTATGAACCGCGTTCCGATTTTAAGAAAAAAAGTTAAAAATATTTAAAATAAAGGGGGCTCCCCATACATGGAACTAAAACTGAAAATATATTTTTTCATGAAACCTATGCGTGTGTAGTATTTGTAGATAGGTATTTAAAAATGACATGAGCGTTTTTAAAACCACTTTTGTATAAAGTCAATCGTTTAAAAGATATACGCTTCCAATGTGGTAAAATGGTACTTGTCCACCGCACCAGATTAATTTGTTATAGTTTTCTTTATTTCTCAGTCAATTTTATTGTATTTAAACATACCTGTACGCGTCCGCATCTTTACTCATAATATCATTTCGTGGACAATAGTGTGGGTTATACGTTTTTTACCTTTTAAGATAACCACTTTTTGTAAAATACTTTAATGTATAACTGTTTTTTGTCCCAAATAAATAAAAAAAAAAAATAAAAAAAAAATATGTCCCCCCCCCCTCTAATTTCTATAATAATGGAGTGAACAATCAAAAGAAAATATATGTCTGTAGACCTTAATGTAAACTTTCAATCAAAATTGGTTTGAACGAGATCGGGTTAGCAGTTTATTCTAAAACCAAAAATATAACTTTGTAATTCATACAAACACTATGAAAAACAAAGTTATTTGGTGTAGTTGTAAAAAATGTGAATTACCTAGTTTTAAGAAATTGTTAAGGTTTTTTTTTCGTCAAATAATTATACATTTTATATTATATTATTATAGTTACTACGGAATCCTTCATGGGCGAGTCTGACTCGCACTTGGCCAATTTTTTATAGATAATGGTACGGAACCATTCGCGAGAGAGATACCTATGCAGTATTATTTCGTAAGAGAGTAAGAGAGCGATTACGGAATAATACTGCATAACTCAAGCACACCGTGTGCTTGAGTTATGCAGTATTAGTAGCTCCCGGTTGTGTTTTTGATAATCTTTCGTAAAAGGTAGCTGTGTGATATCTTTGGGACTATACCAGGACTTTTAATTCGATGCAGAAGACTGACAGTTTCTGAGTTGTCAGTTAATGACGACTACGAAATTGTGATGTAGCTAAATTTATCGATTCAGTAATAAAATCGAATAACGATGTAAACAATTATTTTTAATAATATTGTGTGAAAATAACAAAAAACCTGTACCCATTCCAGGTCGCAGTGGTGCGGGGCAGTCTTTTTAATAGTAATCCCGCGTAATTTATTAAAATATCCATCACATAAAACGATTTGTAAAAGTTGCTTTTATCATGTCTAGTCATTGAGGTAATATGTACTACGTACTAGAGAAGTCACCACACATCACTACTGCGTTCCATTCAAGTGCGGTCTATTGACTGCACTTCACTTAGACGCTTGTCAGATCTTGAGATTAAATATGTGCGCATAACGCATTAACGTTTTACGATATTGCACTAATAGTTCAATTAATACGGCGAAGTGCAAAGTAATAACTTTTCATCGGCGAGTAACTAGATACGCATTTTGAAATATAATTTGAAAAAGATATTTAGCAGACGCCATATGTCATAGACTAAAAATTAAGATGTGACAATTAGTGTAATAACCGTAGGTAGAATAAGCTGACAATTATTTTTATAGCGGAAAATAATAATCTAACATATATTTAGAAAAAAAAAACTGGCTGTGGTTATTCAAGGAAAAAATATAAAAACTGAAACATTAAAATAATTATTGCATATTGTAAGATATAACTTGTTACATTTTGTTTATTTGAGTTTTCCACGTTTGGGCCATAAATATAGAGAAAATTGGATAAAATTTGTCCAAAACTACCGTCGTGAAGAGATCTGGTTACCATCCTGTCATACTTATATAATATGCTCGTTGCATTTTCGCGTGTTTCATTATATAAATATACAAAAACAAAAGTTTGTTTTATTTTAAGTACTTTTAGGTTAAAGTCAATTAATAATAAATATGAAAAAAGAGTGCGAATGACGATTGCGAGGTACAAAACTATGTCACTTCTGGTCAGTCTATATAAGTGACATGTTATAGCAGAACGTTGAACAAAACGCGTAAGCCCCATGTCTATAAGTCACAGCGCTTCCGAACTTTTGGTCGCGAGAAAACTACACCTTCAAAGCGCTTTAGCGCTGCGTGTTTTTTTTGTTTTGTTAGGCGACTAATTATTGTTTCAGCACTGCAGCGAACTTATGGAACAACAACAAAATGGAACATATCCTTTGCTTAGGATAGCTCCTCTAGTACGTAGTACATATTACCTCAATGTGTCTATTTAGATATGGTATCATTATCTTATTAAATGACATTAGTTAATGTCAGCTTATTGCATCGCATTAAAAGTTCTGGTATAGATAGAGAGAACAACGACTTTATCTTTCTCACATAATGTGTGTTTTACGGCCCATTTAACACCTAAGTTCTTTTTGTGCGAAAACCTAAAAGTTGAAAGTGTTATAGTACCACCAATAAATTTGCAGACACTTGAAATATGTTGGCTGAGATAGTCCCAAATTCTGGAAAAGGATCTTTCTTTAAAATCTTGAAATAACGGATTGAAAAACGAAAGATATTTGTTAAACGACTTTGAAAAAGGTTTTATGTTCAACCAGTATGTATGTATGTTAGGGCTAGGTTTGATCACCTCATGTATGCCCCAGATGCGGCGTACTTAGTCTATCAAAACTATTCATTCAAACTCAAACTCAAAATGTTTTATTTCACATAGGCCTACATGGTCACTTACAAAACGTCAGCAGTTAGGGCACGGTTCGAAATTGGTCGTTTTCTATGGAAAAGAACCGGCAAGAAACTCCACAGTTACTTTTTTCAAATCAAAATATCATTTTTACAATGTATCCATAATACAGGTTAATTAGGTATGAGACAATATAGACCAAGTAATACAGCACAATGGAATGACAAATAAAAATTGTTAAAGAAATCTAAGAGTATACAGTGTTCTCCTATTCGCAAAAAAAGCTTTATATTATATTAAAATAAACTTGATTAGCGACAATATTAGACTTCATTTTTTCAATAATTCTGTGGCTTGACATCGACTCATCGATTACGAAATAATACTGCATAACTCAAGCACACCGTGTGCTTGAGTTATGCAGTATTAGTAGCTCCTGGTCGTGTTTTTGATAATCTTTTGTTAAAGATAGCTGTGTGATATCTTTGGGACTATACCAGAACTTTTAATTGGCATCGACTTCAGCCATGTGAGTAGGTACCTAGCCCCTATTTACAAACCGGAATTAGATATCCAATGAAATATTCTTTAAGATTATTTTTCGCTTTGTAGTGCCGTAGTGATTTTGTGTGTTCTGAAGTCGGTTCAGTTTTTGTTAAAAAGTTTTTTTTTAACTTCATGTATCATCGTCATTTGTTTAGCCTTTTCTCGGCTATGTTGGGATCAGCTTTCATCTATACTTATAATAAATCTGTAGAGAGGTCAATTCTGTACATGAAATATATTTCCAAAATAACTATCAGGGGATGATTAAGGATCGATACTCATGCCAAAAATGCAATCAGTTAAATTTTTGTCTGTCTGTCTGTCTGTCTGTCTGTCTGTCTGTATAACCGTTATAGAAACAAAAACTATTCGACGGATTTTAACGAAACTTGGTACAATTATTTTTCATACTCCTGAGCGGGTTATAGTATACTTTTCATCACGCTATAATCAATATGAGCAGAGCAGTGAAGGCAAATGTTGGGAAAACGGGAGAAGTTACTCCATTTTTTAAGCTTCCGTCGCGTGTGCAACCTTAATGGTTAAAGCTACACAAATCATTTCATGACGGAAATGTTCTCCTTAAAATTATATAAAAAATATCCCACGACAGCATATGTCTAACTTTTATGGTTGACTCACAATAACACGTGTAACTCCCGATAGCTTAGCAGTTCGAAGCTTTCTGATTATAATATTTGTCTACTCTTACGTTTATAACACTCTCAGTCACCCCTAATTGAAAAAGTTAACATTATTAACTATTCCATAAAAAAATTGGCCAAGTGCGAGTCAGACTCGCCCATGAAGGGTTCCGTAGTAACTACCCAACTAGCACAAATGGGCTGCATTAGGGCTTTAGAGCGTATCCGATTATTACTTATGGTAATAGACGTAAGCGCTAGAGCGTCTACTACAGACTTAAAGCAGCCGCTTTAGCGCTATTTGGGCGCCATTTTATGCAACCTAAAGTTCCATTTAACCTGCACAACGGTTGCATAAAGGTTCCTTAATAGCTATAACGATTTATTAACGCTATACTAAAGCTCTCATAGCGCTACTTTTGAATGATTTTGAACTACTTTGAACGAATGAATTGATTATAGTTCTTTATTCTATATCTTCAGTTGACATTATTTGTAATATTTTGGTAAAGTGTTTTCGTCGCCATCATGAAAATAAAACAAAAAGAAGTAAAAGTTTGTATTCTGTATTAGCAAGATATATAAAGATACTTAAAACGCTGTCCAGTTTACTGTAGATATATAAGATAATTTTCGGGTAATTTTAACGCGCTTTTATGATATTTAAAAAAATAACAAAAGATATGTGATATTTTTTATTTGTTATACAGAATACATTTTATTTCCGTATTTTTACGTGTCGATAACTTACTATTTGCAAGTGGCCGATTGTTTACCGGTACATTTAATGCACATTTAACTGAAAAACCAATGTATATCAACTCAATTTTGCAAGTGAATTATAAGTTTTCTTAAAAAATCATGGCGTCATTGTAATGTAGTCATAACCTGCAGTTTGAGCTCTAATAACTCCCATTTGAGAATCATAGCGCTAATTTTCACCCTTCTAACGCTTCCAGTGATTTTTGTTACCCTAGTGCAACTCACAGCCACAAAAAGCTCCTATTTTCTTGTTTTTGAGGTTATAAGATGTAGTTACGTACTTATTCGTTTAGCATCCATTTTTATTGTTTAGTGTTTAGTGTTTTTAAATGTTTTATAATAGTTACAAAAGCGGCTGTAAAATGGCGAATGGATTGAGCCTGCAAGGAATGACTATTGCTACTAAAGGCCTTAGTTACAATGATGATTTTTTTGTAACTATAGTATGCATAAGAGTTTCTATTATTTCTATAATGGAACTTCTAGTAGTATAATAGTGGTTACTATAACTATAACCTATAAAAGTTACAATGGAAACCACTGTACAGCTGTGAGTGGCAGAATGACCTTCGTAACTCTCATATAAAGGTGTAAGTGGTAAATGAGTTCTACCGTGGACTACTGTGAAGGCTAGGGTGGTGTTTGATTCAGCTTATAGCACCTTAAGTAACTTTTATAGCTATAGACGTTTACGGATGCAGATATGCAACTTTGAACTGCTTTTTGAACCCTTAAAGCGCTATTCTACAGCCGAAAGTAACAAAATAGGCTGCAATTTCCACTAATGTGCTCGTTGGGTATAATATAATATGCAAATTTATTTGACGAAAAAAAAACCTTACAAATTTCTTAAAACTAGCTTATTTACATTTTTTACAACTGCGCCAAATAAATTTGTTTTGAAAAAAAAAACCTTACAAATTTCTTAAAACTGGCTTTTTTACATTTTTTACAACTACACCGAATAAATTTGTTTTTCATAGTGTTTGTATGAATTACAAAGTTATATTTGCGGTTTTAGAAAATATGCTGTATCTCAAAAACTACTGAACTGATTTCGTTCAAACTAATTTTGGTTGAAAGTTTATATTAAGATCTACAGACATATATTTTTTTAGATTTTTCACTCCGTTATTATAGAAGTTAGAGGTTGTGTCCGCCACATACACATTTTACCACTTTGGAAGCTTATATCTTTTAAACGATTGACTTTATGGAAAAGTGGTTTTAAAAACCCCGATGTCGTTTTTAAAGAACTGTCTATAGATACCACACATGCATCGATTTCATGAAAAAAAATATTTTCAGGTTTAGTTCCATGTATGGGGAGCCCCCCTTTATTTTAAATATTTTTTAATTTTTTTCTCGTAATCGGAAAGCGGTTCACAGAATACATCTACCTATTAAGTTTCACATGTATAGTCCTAATAGTTTCGGAATAAAATTGCTGTGACAGACGGACGGACGGACAGACAGACAGACAGACGGACAGACATGTCGAAACTATAAAGATTCCATTTTTTGCCATTCGGCTACGAAACCATAAAAAGAATCATATAAATCGGTATAGAAACACCAAAGTTATACATGAAATACGCTTATAATAATAAGCCATCGCGCGTGAATACTGAATCATGCTATAAGGATTATTTTTGAGAATCGGTCGCCGCGCTCGACGCGTCTCGCGGTCGAAGCGTTCTCTAGGTACTTAAGCCTCATGTGAACGTGATCTAAACAATATTACCAATACATTAACTTACGCTGACGGAGTCGCGGGCACAGCTATATTGTATCATTACGCTAAGGCCAATAGGAGCGGAGCGCCAATGAAGAATGCTTCAAAATCGGGGTTAAATTTAACGTTAGCCCAAAGTAACTATTCCACGCGGACGAAGTCGCGGGCAAAAGCTAGTAAAAAAATAAAATACCGATAGATTATAATCTATCTTGTGAGATTGTAATCTCGCTAGTACGTGCTTACTATACAATGTGTCAGTACAGTAATCAAGTTGATTGTGATTTTTCAAATGACTTCTTCCGCTCTGGGTTAAGCGGAAGGGAGTGTCAGACTTCTACTGACTAAAAACTCACCCTTTTCCTTCAGCTGCCCTTACGTTCCGGGGCCGCGGTATCTCGTTACTGTGCGACTGTTATTATTAGACAAGCTTCTCATGTGTTTTTATTCAGTCAACAGTTTTAGTAAATTCAATTTATACTCAGCAAAACAACCTACATAACATATAATAATACACAAACAATACCCAAGCCAGAAAACGGCATAAAATAAAGCAATATATTAAGGAAAATTCAGAAAGGAACCATACCGCCTGCAGCTTGCATCGGAAACTATAAAATTTAATATTGCAAGGCTTGGCTTGTATTGTTTTTATTTTAGCTTGCTCACTCGCGTGGTCTCGCTCCGGAATTAGGGTTCCGTAAGCGACCACGGAGTACCAACTAGACAGAGAGACAAGTGAAATTGCTTGCCTGATGGGGTTGTGGAATTTTTCGATAGAGTTACCGCGGCCTCGGAACACGAAGGGCATATGATGGAACACGGATGAGTTTAAGTCAGTAGAAGTCTAACACACCCTCCCGCTTCGTCTAGATCGAGAGGCAGTCATTGGATGATTTCCTATCCGTAAAAAAAGTAAAATTTCTTGTTAGGTTATAATCCCATTTTTTCGGTGGGAAAATCAACTAATAACTCTTTCCACTCTGGGTGGAGTGGAAGAGAGTTTCAGACTATGACTGTCTAACAACCCACCCTGTTCCTACAACAACTCATACGGGGTCGTGGTATCTCGGTAAAACACTCCCACAGCTCCGGAGATTATAATCCCTACAATGTTTACCACGAGGATGTATTTTTTATTAGGTACATTATAAATACGTCCTCGTGGACATTAATATCGATACTGGAAATATGAAATAACGTTAGGGACATTTTGTCGAAAATGAGTTATATATATCGTTGGATTCGGAATTTTTTGCTCTATCGATTGGTATATTTAAAATCTCGATATCTTAAAAAAAATGTCCTTTACATCACATATTTTCCGTAGGCCTAGACCATTTTTTTTTCTAGAAACTGGTTGTATATGACATTTAAATTATTTTTTTTTATAAAAACTAATGTAAATATCTTTACTCACAGTATTTGGTATTTACATTAAATCAAAATTGAGTACATTTTACAATAGGTCACATAAATTATTGCATAATTTGAGATGTTTTATTATTGTCTTATACATTAGTGTTCCCTGAGAAGGTACAAATACCATGTCCCTTACATTGAATTGTGACTCAAATTACCATAATTATATTGACCCTTACGTTAATTTGCCTTATTTACATCAACCATACGTCAAGCACCGCGGGCACGCTCTTATCGTATGCCAGCAGGGCTCAACTAATACTAGTTTACTGGCACGTTTTTGTGCCGCTGGGCTCTAGAGGTTAACATCACACAGGACTGCGTGGTCCGTACAATTTCTCAAAATTTATCTGAATGAATATTATTATGCTTCTGTGTCACACACGCAAAACGGTGCAACTTGGTACACAACGAACATTTCTCCTTTTTAGGGACATGAAACGCTATGTTGTACTCTCGAAATAGGTTAACGAAAAGCTTTTCGCTTAAGAATGCCTCGGATTTCTCGTTACAATTTTTAACGTATATTCTGCATAAATTAGATGTATTTCCAAATTCTTCTAGAAGATAACATTTTGTTGACTTTTTTCTATTATAATGGGATGGCAAAGCTGGTAACATTTCAATGTACTTTTTTGCAGCAAGTTTGATGACTTTGTCATATTTGTTTGGGGCTGACCGTATGCGACCATCTGGACGAAATAAACATTCGTAGGCATTTAATTGTGTATAAAATAAATGTTTGACTTATGTCTAATGTTTTCATTAGAAATTGTTGGTATACTTGCCGTATGCCAACAATTTCTAATGAAAACATCCCAAACTCGATAGTTGAGCCAAAGTTGAGGTCTGACGTCAACTTCATGCCTAAAAGCTCCAGGCGGTTGGTAACTGGCACAGATGCACTTTGGAAAGTAGAAGATAATTGATATGGGCTCCTTTTAGCGCTGAAAAGACAAGCCTGTGTTTTCAAAGAGTTGAATTTGACCAGATTGTCGTCGCCCCATTGGGAAACGAGATTTAAGGTCGAATTCATGTGCTCTACCATGGCCTTTCTGAGAGTGGCAATTTCGTCCCTGCCAGCTCTAGCACTGGATAAGTATCTCTCTGCGACTGTGCTGTCATCCACGTACCCAACTGTTCCATTAATATGCAGCAGAAAAAGAGTCACAGAAAGAACAGACCCTTGAGGAACACCGGGATTAATTGCCATAAGATCCGACGAACAGCCATCGATGACCACTCGGATCAACCGCTAACTCAAGAAGTCGGAAATCCAGTTGCATAAGCTAGCAGGAACACCGAACGCAGGAAGCTTGCTCAGCAGACTAGCGTGCCATACCCTGTCAAAGGCCTTTGAGATATCGAGGGACACCGCAAGGGCTTCACCGTGTTTCTCAATGGCCTCGCCCGAACAATGCGTGACATACACAAGAAGATCTCCAGTGGACCGACCTCAGCGAAAGCCATACTGGTCGTCACTGAGGAACTCATTGTCTTCAAGATATGCAAGCAACTTGTTGTTGAGTACCCCTTCCATCATTTTACAAAGTATGGAGGTTAAGGCGATTGGTCTATAATTGGCAGGATCGGCACGGCATCCCTTTTTGGGTACTGGTTGCACATTTGTAAGCTTCCAGGATACTGGTACCACACTGGTTCTGAGGGAAAGGCGATACAGGCGAGTCAAGACAGGTGACAACTCTGGAGCACAACTTTTAAGGACTCGGGCAGGTATTCCATCTGGTTCACGTCTAGACTACAAAGGGCTTTACAATTTCACAATTTCCCGCATTACAGAGTCACAGTGAGGTAAGTTACGCGGTAAATTAGACTCTGTGTCAAGACGCGAATTTTCCGCAAAGAGGGAGGCAAATAAATTTGCTTTCTCTTGCGTGGTATAAGCCAGTGTTTCATCCGGTTTAACCATGGGAGGTAGTGATAACTGTACGAGACAGAATAAATACAAAGTGATTTTCTCATTGTTAAAATATTTTTGGAACGTTCTGCGAATATACAAACGATTCAAATAAATTACTTATTAGCTGGACATACATACATGCCAGTAGATAGCATATATGCTATCATTGAAACGGAGGTTAAAAAACTGATATTTTGGGGACCTTTACAGTGGCTATCATTTATGGAATCAGCCAGAAAAAGACCTCATGCTTATCGAGTGAATGTGACATCAGGATTTCTTTGATTTCAATGATTTTGCTGAATCAGTTTTTACTCCTGTTACTCTCAAAAACAAAGACCTGCATTTCAAGAAAATTCGAATATTATACAACGTGTAACGAAAACCCCATATCTATCCAAAAGGACTGAAGACAACATCTGGTATGGAGTCTCTATGCAAAGTTTCAGCTCAAAATAACTGACTCACAGAATTGACCCCTAATTATTGGTTTCATATGTTTCTTGAATACCAATAATAACAAACGTGTTACAGCACTATGAGGGTCATCACTTTCCACGTCACTTGCCAATAAAACGACGATTCTCTTCGTTCTTCTAAATTTGAAAAATTCAGCTTCTGGTATCAATGTATTGAAATTTCTAATATGCTCCACACATGTAGACATAGGATTACAAAACCCTTGCCATATCGTTTGTTATCATCCAAAGAAGCCGTGCACTCGGTATGTATATACCCTTTAAATTACACGTTTCATTTCACATTTCAAAATTCGAACTTAAAGATAGTGGAAGAAAATCTAGCTGTGCCCAGTAGCATAGACAGCTTACCATTTCTGTATAAGGAAAAGCTGCCAATTTCAGTTCCAAAGTTTAAAGATCTCAAAAAATTATGTGACAATGGTATTTTATGGTATAATTCCAAATAGGTTTCACAATGAATATATGAATCTTCCTAATAAGAGTATAATTAAAGATAGGCTCAATGACACCGACGATGATGAGACTGATAAAGATAAAGAATAATTTTTGAGACTTTTTCAATTTAACTGTAGGCTTTCTATTAAGGAAGAAGCTAATTTGTTTTTTTTTTACGTTTAATGATAACTATTTACATAAAACTGATTTGTTGTTTTGTTTATTTTTTAAGTGAATTTTATTTTACTTTGGGACAATGAGTCTAATTTTAGTAAGCCAAAATAGCTATTTTTTATTGTGATTTAAAACAGAATTTAATAATGTTATACTTAACATAATTTACGAGAGTACCTAAATTGCGTTTATAAAAGAGGATTAGTGAGCACAAATAAAAGTTTTGATCTATTTTATTAGTTTATATTTTATCCCTATGAGGTCAGCAAGTAGTTTTAAACTGTATGGCATAGGCATAGGAGGTCACGAATGAATAAAATTTTATTTTTTTATATTTGTTAACAGCATTAACAATATAGAGTGTACCATTAAGAGACCTTTACTTTGAAAAACTTTAAATGTTTATTTCCTTAAGTGTCCTATACATCAATGCCGTTTATTTATATCTAAAATTTTGTAAACGTATATCACTCGTATTCATTATTATTTAACGTATCTATGAAACTGTAGGCTTTATTGATTTTTTACTATTTTAGCTTCAAAGAATGAAGAAATCTAAGAAACTTTGTCCTAGACACTTTTTACATAAAAGATATAGTTAAAAAATTATAGCCAGTTTTGAAAGAAAAATATCTTATTTCTGCTCTCTTGAAAACCTTAGTTTTGTCCCTTACGTTATTTCATATTTTCAGTATCGATATAATAACAATAGCTCAACCTTTAACATTCCAACTGCTGGTAAACAGGACCCATCTCTATGAAAGGAATGGACTGTAACCCACAACGCCAGTCCAGTCCTGATTGGTGAATGTTACATTTCTCCGAATTTTTGTGCTACGACATACATGCCTGTTTTAACTCGATGTTTTTCTTCAGCGTTTTGAGAGCAGTAGAAATGACGAATAACACAAAGTAATGAGCCTGTCTGAGTACTCACGACCTACAACTAACACTGTAATACACTGGATAAGTCAATTGTTTCGTATTAATGTATTTCCACCTAACCCGTTCCATCATGGGACTACAAGACACACGGAGAACTGCCATCATTACATGGTGGACATCCCATCCATACACACTAAATGTTTTGGGAATACCCTGGGGGTCTTTAAGCCAAGAGTGAATAGGTTATTCTAGGTAAGCGTGCTTCATCATCGACCACATCATTACTTAGCATCAAGTAAGATGTTGGTCAAATTTATTATCGAAAAAGAAATGTGTAGAATAAAACGGAACCCTGCTACGTAAGTCTGACTCGCTCTTAGCCAGTTTTTTCCCAATATTCCATGCATACCCGGGATTGAATAAAAACACCGCATATGAGAAATAGCAGGCTCTGCAGGTGTTGAACACTGATAAGGATGAGTGACGCGTGTATCCTTGCCGCGAAAATATTACCGAATGGAAATCACACAACGGGCTTTTACGCGGGAATTATTAATTTACGCAGATCTCGTGCTGAATTTCCGAGGCTTTTTGTAGTATAACATTTTGAAAGGCGCGAGAATATTAAATGACGTCGTATAAAGTAAATGTTCCTATTACCTTATATATGTAGGTATGTACATAAAGGTGATTTAATTTCCTTTTTCTTTTTACTATGTGAATGCCCGCAACTTCGTTGGCGTGGAAGTGTTTTTCCACATACATCCCGATCCTGTAGGAATTCCTGGTTAAAAAGTACCCTATGTGGTATTTCAGGATAACGTTTCAGAAGTTTTAGCGTGAAATAATAATTAATTATAAAAAAGTCATTATTTAGTCACCACAATATCTTAGAGATATCGAAAGATAACAAACATCCAGACATCCATTCTCACAAACTTTCACATTTATAATATTAAGTACAAAAGCTTAAAGATCTCAAACGTGCGACCAATTAATAAAATAAAATTACTCTCCCTAATTGTACGAAACAATCAAACAGATTCCACTTACAAAATAATTACCTACCTACTTTCGCAGCTTATATTCAAAATCCACTCTCTCTAATAGGTCAAAGCAATAAATACAATAAAAATTTCACCAACTACATACATTTGCAGAGCTATTACAATCACTGAATACAAACGCTGAAATAGCTGGACAATTTGGATAATACCCAAGTGCATATTTTGATTTAATACTAGAGTATTTGAAAAGAGGATTACGCTTAATTTATGTGTTCCAAAGAGGTATTTGAAATAACTTTTTTTTTTCCGGGTGGGAAAATCATCGCATGACTTCTTTCGTTCTGGGTGGAGCGGAAGAGAGTTTTAGTCTTCTTCTGACTAAAACCCACCATTTTCCTTCAGCTGCCCTTAAGGGCCTGTACTACCTCAGCGCTTCTCACTCTTTATCTCGCTCGCACACTACTGGCCGCGGGCACGCGAGCAAGTGAGACAGAGTGACAGGGAAAGACTCCAACACACCGATAATTTCGTTTATTTCTTTTTACGGTGCAAATATTGGTAATTTAAAAAAAGTAAATAACATAAGACCTGCTTTATAGTTAGTTCAATTAATATGCAAAGTTTCAGTATCTAATTTGAAGTTATTTTTGAATACCAGCGGTTTATTGTTAGGTTTGGAGGTAACTTTGGAATTTTTTTCTATCGAGAAAATTTTATGGAATCGTGTTTTCGTCAAACATAGTACCTAACATTAATTCTCTACTTTACCATATATTTATTTCAAAATTATTGGTGCAGTATTTTCGACATAACGGAGGATCATGCTAAGCCATTTGAGGCAGTATAGGCCCTTAAGTTGCGGTAACTCATTAGAACATTCCCGGCGAGCAATGGTGCCATTGGTGGGCAAGAGTCGTCAGCACAGTGACAGGGCCCCATAGGGCTATGGGGCCCTGTCACTGTGCTGATGACTCTTTCAGGCTCTTCCTGGCTTCTGACTGTTAAAGATGTATAAATGACAGCCGGGACCAACTGCTTGACGTGTTTTCGGGAGGCACGGAGGTATCCCGATATGTTGAGATGGGCACCCATCCATGAACCAACCCCGACAATCGTTGCTTAACCTAGAAGATCGATCTCTGCGGCTGTTATTATTTAGCCACGAGCTCCTGAAAAATAAGAAAGTACTGTATCAGATGTTTTCTATCTAAGAAGATTTATGTCCGGATTCTGAACGCCATTATTTCGATATTGGCTGCAATTCCATTTGTTGGAATTTTTATTTTATTATTTGCTATTTCTCTGGTTTGTTGAAATAATTGTGCCTGTAAGTGAGTTTATATGTGATTAGGAAATCTAATTTCTTTTGATTACTGCAATTAAATTTTTATAATAAAACCAACACTTAAAATAAGTGCATAATTAAAGAGTATTCTTAAGAGTATTCTTCATTTAAAACAATTTCAATGTATGTTCTGTATACAAAAAATGTGTGGACGTCATCTTTTTCTCGTGATTTATATATGACTAGCAACGCGGCCCGGCTTCGCACGGGGTCTTTTAAACAATAATAGATAAGGAAGGAGAAATGAGCTTGCAAATAAAATAATATTTATAAATCAATTATTAAGAGAAAAAAATGGTTACTGTGAGTCAATCTTAGGAGATATATATATGTAATTGCGAACTTTTATGAAGGCTTTTTATGATTTATATTTCCGTAGTATATTATTTTGATATATCTCATACGGGTTAGCCAGCGCTTGCAATGTAAGCGCTCGAAAATCGACTTTTTACGGCTTCATCTCAAAATATAGATTTTTATCTATTTTACAAATACTTAATTAGAATTTTTTACACGTAAAAACCTTCAGGAATAAATTGCCTAAATAACAATGAAAACTGCATCAAATCCGTTGCGTAGTTTAAAAGAAGACAGCTTAGAAATAGATAGCTATAGAGGCGGAGAGCAGCTTTATTTTTATTTTGAAGTGATGATCAAAGAAGATTTGTATAGAAAAAAATCTTTGAAACATTGTACAGAAAAGTTAGAAATTTTGTCCTAAATATTGGTAACTCCAAATTTCTACAATGTTCTAACCTCCAAAAAATTGCATACATATAAGAGACCGGTACCAAACTGGCTTCGACTTAACACTGAAATGTTTGTTGTCTAAACTGTAGTGCAAGCAGATGCGTGCGCGTGTAAGCTGTAGTGCAAAACTTAATACCATGGTATAAACGTTTCGGTGGTTCAAGTGACGAATGTCAGCGGATGATATATTTAGGGTATATTTTTCGAAATGTAGCCAATCCAAACCCTGTATTAAAACTCCTCTGTAAGAAAATGTTTGAAACATTGTACAGAAAAGTTAGAAATATTGTCCTAAATATTGGTAACTCCAAATTTTTACAATGTTCTAACCTCCAAAAAATTGCATACATATAACATACCGGTACCAAACTGACTTCGACTTAACACTGAAATGTTTGGTGTCATGTTTGGTGTCTAAACTTTAGTGCAAGCAGATGCGTACGCGTGTGAGCTGTAGTGCAAAACTTAATACCATGGTATAAACGTTTCGGTGGTTCAAGTGATGAATATCAGCGGATGATATTTTAGGGTATATTTTTCGAAATGCTGCCAATCCAAATCCTGTATTAAAATCTCCTCTGTAATTCTGTTTGTCACTGGGTTATGTCTTTAAACTTAATCGGTACACAATTATAGAAGTAAATTAATATTATGGAACTACAGAGCCAGCCAACGTTGTGTTGCCAAATAAATAAAATTTTGTGAAAAAAAGAATCTCAAAAATCGTTCTTTTTTTTCTTATTCGGCTACGGAAACTTAAAAATGATGGATATAGAAATACAAGTTTTTTGTACCGGTCACATATTTGTGACACTCATAGCTTAACTTTATTAGAAATAAAAGAAAATCGCTACATCCTCTCCCTCAGACCCGCATCAAACCTTCAACTGCCACGCTCGACTGCGAAGCTAAAAGATGTCTTTGAAGTTTTGCAATTTATAGGAACATGTCTCTGCAGAGCCGGCTGGAAACGCTCACTATTTTAATTATTGTGGACAGAGACATTCGTGTAGGGCCATTCCGTTGTTTTGTTTCATTCTGGGGCTACGGGAATATTCTAACGAGATACCGCGGTCCCGGACCACAAGGGCAACTGAAGGAACAGAGTGGGTTTTTAGTCAGTAGAAGTCTGACATTCCCTTGCGCTCCACCCAAGGAAGGAGTTATTTGGTGATTTTCCTACCGGAAAAAAATGCTTGGGGAAATTTTATATTCTTTTTACAAGTTGTTATATGCGAGAAAAAATATATTATTATGAGTACGTACTGTCTGATAAGTAGAGTACTTTATACATCCTAAACGCAACGCCATGTGTTGTTCGGCACGCGGAAGCGCGTGAACTGATTCGGCTCGAGAAAGATTATTTGATTAAGACAGAAATGAATTTGTTTGAGTCTGGTGAATTAAAAGGCGAATATCTTCAATTCACCTACAACGCTTTATTAACAGTTGTACCCAGAAGCGTGGAAGCAGAACGAGCATTTTCTGCTGCTGGCTATCTGGCATGTAAAGTTAGGAGTCGTTTGGCAGACATGACTATTTACATGCTATGTTTTATGCGCAGTTACTTTCAAAATATTGCTTAAATTACCTATTGTCTCTTTGTAATAATTTTTATTCTTTTATTATATCTTTTTATTAATCTCTCAATACATAATTTTTAATAATATTTTTTTGTTTCATTTTTAGTTCTAGATGCACTTGTGATACAGGATTTCTCTCTTTTCTCATTGACTTTCAGAAACATGCGGGATTCCGCGAATACCAAGATCCCGCAGGACTTAGACCTCACAGTCCCGCATTATATAATACCTGGATTAAAATTTTGTAGCGGGATTGCATTCCCTAGTCCTACCCAAATATGCTTAGTTTGGTGTTGATCGTCAAATCATTCTCAAAAGAGTACCACAGACACAAACCTACATGCATGGTTCTCATATGATTTGATCAGTACGAATTGTATGGACTATAAACGACACTTTGACCTCTGAGTTTGTTCCGGTATTTCTTTTCCCCGTAGTCAGCTCTTATAAAACACCGGCTTTATCTAGAAATTATAATTTTCTGTGTAACTTTAAGTCCGACTAAATTCCTTCTAGATTCTGAAAGGTGAAAGTAATTAGAAAGAAAAAAAATTGGTTGTGCTGTATCTCAAAAATGGCTGACCGGATCTCATTCAAACTAATTTTCGTTGAAAGTTTCTATTAGAATCTAATAATTACCTATATCTTTTTTAGATTTTCCATTCTATTATTATAGAAATTATAGGGGGGACACACATTTTGGAAGTGTATATTCTTTTAAACGATTGACTTTAATAAAAATGGTTTTAAAAACCTTCCAGTCATTTTTAAAGACCTTTATATAGATACCACACACGTATAGGTTTGATGAAAAAAAAAATAGTTTCGATTCCATATATGGGGAGCACCCCTTAATTTTATATAATATATTAATTTTGTCTAAAAATCGGAAAACGGTACACAGGGTACTTCTACCTTTCACACGTATAGTTTCGGAATAAAATGGCTATGACATACGGCTAGACAGACATGACGACTTTTTTGCCATTCGGTTTCGGAACCCTAAAAAACATTTATTTGGCATCAGTACACCAGGCACACACAAAAATACAAATCAATAAACAGTAAAAAAAGGCAGTAGGTACAGACGCCAGCACATGAAGCTACTCGAAACTGTCAAATTTTCCCAATCAACCTTGAACCTAATTTCTTTAACAATAAAGTTGAAAATCTATAAAAGAAATTTGACAGATTGTTGTAGCTTGATGTGCTGGCGTCTGTACATGCCTCATGGCTTGCCAAAAATAGGTTAATTTTAGCATAAATATCAGACGATAATAACTGATTGTTTTTTTTTAGGGTGGGAAAATTATCGAATGATTCTTCCGCTCTGGGTCAAGCGGAATGGTGTGTCAGATTTCTACTAACTAAAAACCCACCCTGTTCCTTCGACTGCCCTAAATTTCCGGGGCCGCGGTAACTCGGTAGAACTTTCCCGCAAACCCCGGCAGGCAATGGCCCTATGAGGCCCCGTCACTGATGTTGACAGCTCTTTGAGGCGCGCGTGGAACACGACGCGCCGCCGACCCAGGCCTGGTCCTTACCGGACGGTGAGCGCAAATAAACACAACCGCCTCTATGAGGACACGACGGTGCTCCACCCAAGCAGGGCACACCTCCACCGTATGCTCCACCGTGTCCTCCAGGTGGTCCTCACAATGACGACACCCGGGCGTGTCCTCCCACGATAATAACTGTCTGCTACTCGTCTTTAACTCACATACAAATATTTCGTAAACAATAGAAACAAATAATATTTTTTTATGAATTAGACTGATTTAGATATCTCGCAACGTATGTCTAAATACTTAGAGTAAAATATAACAAACGTCTAAAAAGTTTATTAGTATGTAGGCCATAATGTATGAAAATGTTATTATTGTTATTTAACTTTTTTAATTTACATTATTATTTTTTGATATTTTTTTAATTTTCTCATATTTGTTTCTCTTTTCAACCGACGACAAAAAAGGAGGAGGTTATCAATTCGACGCGTATATATATATATTTTTTTTAATGTATGATCATCGAGTACTCGAAGACGGCTGAACCGATTTGGAATTTTTTTTTTTGTTTATAGTTTTTTTAATAATGTCTATTGATAACCTTGTTAGCTTAGTTGTATTATTATTTTTTGCTTGCTGTGGTCTCCTGTAAGTGAGGGATTACACTAACGTAATACCTTTATACATTAATATTTGTCATGTCCTGTGTACATCTTTTGTTGGAGATCCTAATAAATAAATAAACACGTCTCATGAAAAACTCCTATTACTAGACTACATTACTTAGGAAAGAGATTTCGTCGAAGCGTAATTAGGGTGTTCGTCACGCATCAAATGATTTTTGAAAAAAATCTCGAACATTATCTAAACCCAAAACATAAGAACAAATGCAAACATAAACAAAAATAATTTCATTAAAACTTTATCGCTCATTCAAATATAAACACTAACCCATTTAAAAAGAACGAATGAGTGAATGAACGAACAAGTAAACTAAAACGTTTGAGTACAACGCACCGCTCGTTAGTCAAATGAACGAACGCACCCACTGAATGAACTGAATGAACGCAAATAATTATCAAAGAAGACATTGTTTTAGTAACATTAAGACATTGCTTTTGTATCTAAATACACATGAATGGAGCACGAGTGAAGGTTTTGTGCTAAACTAACATAATACAAAAGATTTTGTGAACAAAAGAATGGAGGGAATGATGAGGACTAGTCTTGAGGAAATACAACAGTCCTTCACAGTAACGCGCCTATTATACCTTTGTGTTTGGTCGTAATAAACGAGGTTCTTTTCTCATATGACGATTTAAACGTTTGTCCGGCTTACACGGGACTTACGGCTTACTGGGTTTTGCTACTAATCTGAATAGTTAAACTCTTAGGCATGGTTTAAGCGTTTAATGTACGAGTAAGTTCTTAGTAGTGTCTTTTCGATTCCAAATTAATCATCACGATTTTGGATCTATAGTTACTTCTTTTGGACCAATAGTAACTAGTGTTGCCCAAACGAGAGTCTCGCAAGAGTCTTGCAATTAGCGATCTCAGAACAGATAGTTGAGATCTCAGAACAATGTAACAGAGTCTGTTACATTGTTCTGAGATCTCAACTACCGTTTAATAAATAGCAATAGGATAATCGCTAATTGCAAGACTCTTGCGAGACTCTCGTTTGGGCAACACTAATAGTAACTTCCATGCGAAATAGTAACTTTACATTCCATCTTCAAGGTTAACACCATCGTTTGAAGTCGAAGCCGAAGTCTTTTCGTGGATGGATGACCATCCTTTCTTCATCACCTTTCTTTCTTCTTCTGTGATGGAGCTACTGGTTTGTGGAGGCAGTCACTCTGTGTAAAACACTACTCAGAAATATCCGGGTAGACTAGAAGTCAAACCCAATATAAAATTGGAATTATTTTAATATCTCACAAGTTTTGATATTTAGCTTAGTAAAGGTATAAGTATGATGCGCGGTTTGAGTGTATACTTTGAATTCAGTAGAAATCCACGGAAATCATCAACTGTCCAGCCTTTTTCCAACTATATTGGTGTTAGCTTCAGTCTAACTGGAGCAAGCTGAGTATTAGTATTGTTACGCCAGTCGCTTACTGAGGACATCGAGAAACTTCCACAGAAATGTAGAATGTTCGAGACACTAACGCCACCTGGCGGTGAGAAGCAGTACTGAGTATATCGAGAAAGTTTGACTGACTTCTAATACGTTCGAGACACTAACGCCACCTAGCGGCGAGTAGCAGTACTGTGTATCTCAAGTAGCTTCTGGAATATTCCTGGCAGTATAGGCAGTGAGTCGATTGTACAAGAATGTTCTAGAACGCAGAGCGGCGTATAAATAGATCGCAAAGCGACGCAGAGAGTCAGTCTTATTTCAAGATACGAGGCGATATAATCGAAGCTTTACAAGTGAATTTCGGTGCGATTTAAGTTTTAAGTGACAAGTATTGTACTGTGAATAACTATGTTATTTTTTTTTTGTGTTTATTTAATTAAAGTGTTAATTTTGGTCTAATTGGCGTTAATTATTTCTATCCCGAACCCCAGCTCGTAAAACTATTATACTTGGAGCGACTGCCTAACCGACCTCCACAACCCAGTAACTGGGTAACAAGATACACCATAGCAAGACTGGTGTCAGATTTCGGGAATTATACGGTTCGGTACCCGTTACGAATCTTACAGATGTATAAATGATAGCCAGGACCAACGGCTTAGCGTACGTTCCGTGGCACGATGCTCACCCCGGTCCAACCTCACTCAGCGTTGCTTAACCTCAATCAACTATTCATAATTATTGCTGTTACTATTTAGCCATGAGCAAATATTCAATTCAAACAATTAACAGAAATAAACACAAACGGGTACATTAAACAAATAAACAACACAAACAAACCGAATTGAAAATCAGAGTAGAAAACAAAATAATTCCATAGAAAATTCACACGGAATCTTATAATCGTTGCGGAACTAACTTTTATTGGCCGGCGCGGGCCGTATCCGATCCCGTCCGGTTACGTCCGACGGCGTCAGGTTTGCAGCGACGCTAACTCGATTGAACTAGTTGGAACTAGTTAGATCCGGTAGACAATATGATTGCCGGAAGTTCCGGGTTAATTTGATGGCCATGCCATTAGTATTGTATAGGAATACACTGGGTTTTTCAACTGTGGCCAGTAATGGTTTTTAGGTAAGTTTTTAAAAGCCTTTTTCGTCTTGCGGCTATGTGGGAATATAACTCTGAAACTGTTTTCACATCCGTTTGTCACTTCAACACTAGGTGAGGTTAAAAGCCAGGCCAGTATTTAAGAATCTACTCATCTGGTCTTAGGCTAGCCCAAGCCCACCTAGGGGACCTAAAACATTAAGTCAAGTAAGTCATCTGGTTTAAGTGCTAGGCAAAATGAATAGGTTTGTCTGGCAACGATCACGTGTAAATCCGCTCCCTTCGCATCATATTTGCCGCACCGACTTCAAACAGACGAGTAGGAACATAGGCCTTATTATAAACGGAATTAGACATCTAATGAAACAGTCTTATGAGTATTTTTATTCTTGAAATTACATATACAGTATGTTAACTAACAGAGGGCGTTCCCGGTACCATCGTTATCCCGCTATTAGATCACCGCACACGTGGCTCGTCATTCATCATAAATAAATTGCGTCGTTGCCGTCCTTCAAGTACGCGTGTACAGAGTGTTTTTTACGTATCAATTTAACATTTTTAGTGAATATTTTAATATAAAAAAATATATAAAAACATTTTGTTTTCGAATGGTATATTTTTTTTAGCATGTATGGATGTTATACTATTGCGGGTTTACTGGAACGCCCTCTGTTAGTTAACCTACTGTATATCTTTACATAGTATAAAACAAAGTCGCTCCCGCAGTCTCTATGATCTTCTAAGCTACGCAACGGATAACATTATTTCCTGGAATAGACAGAGTGATTCAAAAGGAAGGTATATATTTATAATGCATGCATGTTATTAGTACGTGACATCCGTGCGAAGCCGGGGTGGGCCGCTAGTTAAATATATAGAGCTGAGTACTAGTCAAACACTTGGAGCGACTGCCTGTCTGACTTCCACAACTCAGTAACTGGGTAACACCATACCCCTTGGTGAGACAGGTGTGAGTTTTTTTGGCTTTCGCTACCTAGAACGACAGTCAATGATGTAGTACAGTCAGCGTCAGAGAAAAAGAACCCCTCAAAGACTTAAAGAATATCGCCCCAACAACGGCGCGGCGGGCGCGTCACGAAGGGGTTCCGTTTCTCTGAAGCTTACTGTACAAATGACAGCCAGGACCTACGGTTGAATGTGCTATAATTTGAAAAGAAGAAATTGCTTTCCTTTCGAGTGATTATTGATGGCTGTTCGTCTGGCCAATTGGCAATTAATGCCGGGGTCCCTCAGGGGTCGATTCTCTCAGCAACTTTATTCTTGCTGCACATTAATGACGTGCTTATGCCCGGTACCTTTGGGTATGCAGACGACAGTACAGTTGCTGAGAGATATGTGTCCAGCGCGCATGCTGGTCACAGATCTGGTCTCACCGTGAGGACATGGTTGGGCGCTTGAACTTGACCTTGAAGGCTGTCTCCGAATAGGGCGATGCCAACTTGGTCAACTTTAATGCAACTAAGACCCAGGCGTGTATCTTCTTGTCGTTTCTTCATCGGCGACGAGTTGCAAGTCTATCGGTTTTCTATCGGTTACATTTCGGGGAGTGTGCGATGGAATTACACAAATTATTCCGTCAAGCCCGTTCCATCATCGGACTACAAGACAAACGGCGATACGCCATCGTTACATGGTGGACATCCCACCTATACGCACTAAACGTTTTGGGAATACCTTCATTATGCGTACGGCTAAGGAGTGGAATTCCCTGCCGGAGTCTGTGTTTCCCGATAGCTATAACCTAGGGGTCTTTAAGTCAAGAGTGAATAGGTAACTTTTAGGTAAGCGGGATCCATCTTCGACCACATCATCACTTACCATCAGGTGAGATGGTGGTCAAACGCGAGCCTATTATCAATAAAAAAGGAGCCAATTTCAACCGGCTCCTACTTTCCGCGGTGTAACCGTGCCGATAACCGATCGTATTGAGCTTCTTGGGGTAACTCTAACTTCCACCCTCAATTTTGGTCTGTTTATTGAGGCTAAGGCTCAACTAGCAGCACATTTAACATATTAAGAATCCACGGAGAATTCTTGATATGTTACGATGATCATGCATCCACGGACGCGCTCGTCAAGCGTTGCTTATCCTCAAAATCAACCAATGCGGCCACTATTATTTCGTCACGAGCTCCTCAGAAACGCTCATTTA
Organism: Tholera decimalis; assembly: GCA_943138885.2. Classification (NCBI taxonomy): domain Eukaryota; kingdom Metazoa; phylum Arthropoda; class Insecta; order Lepidoptera; family Noctuidae; genus Tholera; species Tholera decimalis. The sequence goes on along the minus strand of OW964570.2, from coordinate 28,796,255 downwards.
ATAAACTACAAGTACCTGCTATAATTTGCTTTCTTTTTTTAAGGTTCCGTACCCAAAGTGTAAAACGGGACCCTATTGCTAAGACTCCGCTGTCCGTCCATCTGTCCGTCTGTCACCAGGCTGTATCTCAAGAACCGTGATAGTTAGACAGTTGAAATTTTCATTGATGATATATTTCTGATGCCGCTATAACAACAAATACTAAAAAACGGAATAAAATAAATATTTAAGGGGGCTCCCATACAACAATCGTGATTTTTTTTTCTCGTTTTTGCTCGATATTGATAACGGCAACAGGTAGATGCTTTAAATATTCACAGAATATTTAGTTATATATTAACATTAAAAATAAATAATTAAATTAAAATAAAACAAATATTTAAGGGGGGCTCCCATACAACAGACATGTTTTTTTGCCGTTTTCATAGATAATGGTACGGAAACCGTCGTACGCGAGTCCGACTCACACTTGGCCGGTTTTTGTATAATTCAAAGTTACGCCACAACAATTAAGCCAAACTGCCTAACAATATACCAGCAAAACTACATCCCACTTGCATGCTCCAGTTGTTCGCCACACTAAACCCACAGTGTATTCAAACTAACTATTAAATTGTTGTGACACTCAATTAAAACACAATAAGCGGTGGAACGTTGCGCGGCTGTGGTCTTATAACGGTAGGCAAGGTTCCAAGTGGCTTTTAAGATGGGCATTGTTTTACTTAATGACAGTGTCGTTTGTGTTGTGGCTGTTCGTGTAATTTATTTTTTCTATATCTATACAACGTGTAATTTAAAGGGTATATACATACGAAGTGCACGGCTTCTTTGGATGATAACAAACGATATGGCAAGAGTTTTGTAATCATATGTCTACATGTGTGGAACTTATAAGAAATTTCAATACATTGCTGCCAGAGACCGAATTTTTCAAATTAAAAAGATGTAAGAGAAATGTCGTGTTATTGGCCAGTGTAGTGGAAAGTTATTGACCCTCGTAGTGCTGTGACACGTTTGTTATGATTGGTATTCAAGAAACATGTGAAACCGATAATTTGTTATCAATTGTTTGAGTCACTTATTTTGAGCTGAAACTGTGCATAGACACTCCATACCAGATGTTGTCTTCAGCACTTTTGGATAGATATGGGGTTTCCGTTACACGTTGTATATCTATACAAAACAGTAAAAATAGTGTGTTTGTACATTTAAATTTTATACAAAAATTATAATAACATAGCAAAAAAATTAAGAAAAGTCTGTCTGTTTGTACACGCTAATCTCCGGACCTCCTGGATGGATTTTAATAAAATTTGGTAAGTAGATAGTTGACCTCCTGGAATAACACCACGGGATCAGGATTTACGCGGGTAAAGATTAGCTGCTGCTAGTATACGAATAAACATATTCTCACGGAGGAGTTAGTGGCTAAAATAATACCAGCCACGGCTGACCTTCAAGGGTAAGCAACGCTTGCCGAGGTCAAATCATGGATGGATGACATATTATCGAGATTCCTCCGTCTTAATTTATTTTGTGTTTTATATCTTAACGTAAACTTGCAAAAACCGTTAAATTATTCTTTATACAACGTGTAACGGAAAGAGTATATACATGCCAAGGGCACGGCTTCTTTGGGTGATATCAAACGATATTGGAAGGGTTTCAACTCAAAATAAAATACTCTGAAAATTGATACCAAATTTTCGGTTTCGTAAGTTTCTTGAAATCATAACAATCGTGTCACCGCACTACGTAGATCAATAACTTTCCACGTTACTTGCAACTATCACGATAAATCTCTTCCGTAATTCTGTGCGCCTAGTACTGTAGTAGCCAACCGTCCAGGCGGTGACTTCATTACTTCCGAACATGTAGAGATAGGATTAAAAAACCCTTCCAATATCGTTTGATATCACTGAAAGAAGCCGTGCCCTTGGTATGTATATACCCTTTCCGTTACACGTTGTATATCTCGCGATATATGAAGAATAAAATCTAGATTATGCTTACTTTTTATATGCACCTGCCATGTTATCTCTTCACCACCATTAGTTAATAGGTAGTGAATGCCTAAGGCCTTTAAACTAAAGGCCTTAGTCCGCCTTTGTACCTTATTGTGTTACACGGAATAGATGAATAAGGTTGGAATGGTAATTTGGGCGTGGCGAGCGCGCCACATTTATGATACAAAAATCATAGCTCGACCGATTAATTCATTCACCGCGTTTAGTGCGCTTCGGATTACTTCGGAACACAGAGCTCTACTTTAAAATGCCGTGTTGTGCAACTATAACCTGTAAAACAAAAAGTCAGACTGCAAGTATAGAGCGAGGTATATCTTTCCATCGGTAAGTCGAAAATAACATTTAATTACAGTTTTATTTGTAAAATTCTTAAAAATATTCTAATCACTATGAAATTCCGAACATTAACAACATTATTGCAACAAGTTACAAAAAGTGTACATTGCCCGAAGTGTACTCGCCTAATCAACGCAATGACCAAGTCTGCTTACAATGTACTGCATGCGCCATACTTCAACCATTGACGGTTTGTCCTTTGCCCTGATTGGCCGTGATGCATGGCGCATGTTAATCGACAGTGAGTTACAATCAGTAGCAAGCTCTCGATTTAAGTGTGTAATTTATTTGTGTGCGTAATTCGCATACGTAACGGGCCTCCTGCTTGTAGTGGAGCTAAAGAGTGGGGAGATAAGCGGCGACACGCGTTCTCATACAAATCAGGAACTATTTTCTTTCTAACCTCTTTCATCTGTTCTGTGTTGTGTTACATAAGTTTAGGTTAGTTGTAGTTTTTAAGTCGTCATTTAATTCTGTTATGGTGTACAATAAAGAGTATATCTGTCTATCTATCTACACGCATGCCGCGATCAAACTGTGGATGGGTGGCCATCATCTCGGAAAAAAAACAAAAAAGAAAGTGGGTTATGATGAGTCCTCGCATTATGCTAAGCGATAGTAGTTTGCGTAAATGTGAAGCATATTTTCCCGACAAATTTAAGTACCTTATGTTTGTTTATTTTTTCTATGATATGTATCATATGACACGCAAGTAAAAGATTTACTACAGATTAAAATCTTAATCATATTTGAATAGATTTACAAAAAAAATTGAGTGGTTTCAGAAACAGTAGTAGAGCAAGAATTAAAAAAGTCTATCTGTTATCCGTTTATCTATTTGTTTACATTAATCTCCGGAACTACGAGACGGATAAGAATTAAACTTATAAATATATATGCAGCTGTTAACAGGACTGTGGCTGTTAACAGGAGCAAAACGAAACTCATGATTGTCGACGGTGCTGGCTCGCTCTCGGATCAGGTCGTCATCCCCGGTATAGAAATAGTTACGGGAATGCTGTATCTGGGAGCATACATTATAGATGATGGCTACTGCTCCGATGATATTCGACGGAGAATTGGCATGTCCAAAGATGCTATGACTCGATTGCAAAGGATCTGGAAGAATCGAGGAATATCTTGGAAAACCAAGACTCGTTTGGTTCGGGCGCTCATTTTTCCCATATTCTTGTATGGTACCGCAACATGGACAATCCGAAAGGAAGAGAGGAAGAAAATAGATGCATTTAAAATGTGGTGCTGGCGACGCATGCTCTGAATCCCATGGACTGAGTTCCGCATAAATGTATCTGTACTACAAGAGCTCGGCAAAAAGGATCGCTTGTCCACAACGCAGAATCCTCAGCTATTTCGGTCACATTATCCGCCACCAAAATGAAAACTTAGAAAAGCTGATCATCTGTGCCAACGTGGAGGGCAAGAGGTGCAGAGGGAAATCCCCATTATGATGGTCGGACCAACTGAAACAGAGCAGTTCCCATAGGTTCGAGGAAGTGGTTTGTTTAGCCTCTGACCGCAAAAAAATGGAAAAGCCTGACAAATCGCTGGGTGAAGATTGGTGATCGCGATCTTCAGTCATGAAGGGTTGACCACAGAGAGAGTGAGATAGCTGTTAAGTCTGGGCAACATTATAGGCTATAATTACTTTCGCAAACTAGAATACCAGATGCAGAACTTCACACATAAGCAAAGCCACAGGCAGGTGTTAGTAATATCATAAATACGACAGTTTATATGGATGTTTGTTAACACAATCAATAGAATACGGATGAATGGACCTGAATGAAATTTGGCAAGTAAATACGCTGCTGAAATTAAAATTACATTAAAATTTGAGAAATTTCCACGCGGTCAAAGTCGCAAGCTACAAATTAAAAAAAAATACAATTAAACAACGTGGTGCAGATGCGGGGAGATAATAGTTAGCTTCTCGAAGGATCAATGTCGCGGGAATGTAATTTGACGGTGAAATATTGACCACACACAGTAATGAGCTGACCAGGATGGGAAGTAGGTGGTGAAGGACTTACTTGGATATTCTCTGGATGTATCACGTGGATGCCAGGACAGCAGGAGAAGATGTTGCACGCGTGATGAATCTCTTCCTTCTTAAGTTAATTGAGCACTTCATTGTTCTTTATTTTGTCACACGTGTGTTGATGATAGTTTTTAGATTTATAGATATATTAGCGGTTTATTAATTTTCGGCGCGGCGCTGGGTGATAACTTCGCGGTGGTTTCTTGACGAAGACGAAGACACAATATGGCGACCTTTTTCTTGCGAATCACAGCGTCTGAGCGATGATTGGTTGGCGATGAATGCGCCAATCAGTGGCGCGTGCGGTGAACATTTCTTCTCTCTCTGGTTTATGGGAATTGGATAGGAGGAAAAGAGATATGGTTAGCTCAAAAACTGCGGTCAAGAAAATCTGTATTCTAATATGTAAGATGCGTTCGGAAATATGATGATAACAACATAATTATACCATTAGAGGTGCGTTCCGAAATGTGACAGTAGAAAATTATAAATTAAATAAAACTTGCGCAAGCACAACGCAAAAGTCCTGTACGAGACTAAAACATCTACTTAATGTTACAAAATGAAAATGCTATACTTACTCACTGTCATTAATATATAAAACTTTGACAGTCATTATAGGTAGTCTTAGAAATTCTAAATGGGCTGTGGAAGACGGATGGGCAATGGTTTCATGTTTTCCTGGTAATCAGCTGGTTCCTGGCTGGAAGTAGATCCTAAAATGGTAGAGAAAGGCAAAACAGATTGATTGGCTGACCGGCGCTACCTCAACTCGGAAGCGTCAATAGCCTATTAGCAAATGTCAACTCCATACAATTTAATTTTTCCGTTGGCGTTAACGCTTACAGAAAATGGATTTGTCTAGGCCCCAAGGTCTCGGACTTGTGATTGAGAGGTCACGGGTTCGAACCCCACCCATTACACTACTGACGTGAACCCACTCCGTACACAAGCATATTTAGCTTAGTTGGAGGGGTTCACAAGATTGGTAGTAACGTGAAATCTACCCACATTGCTAATTATCTTTAAAAAAAAAACTCGCCAAACACGCATTTAGACCGGTAAGAAATATTTTAGCACGTTATTTTTACTTCGATGTATGCCACACGACTTGACTCTATGGGCAGACCATGCTAGCGCATTTTTGAATATTTCGGAAACAATGAATTAATAAAATGTGTACGAAAACGTAAACAATTGTAATATATCCTCCAATCAAGTGAAAACTAATTTCAACAAAATAAAATATGTATCGAAATCACGTATTGAATTCCTCTGTACTATACCCAAAACTCAGAGAGTACCTATATAACCACAAAACTACTACACTATCAGATTGACCGAATGTTTCAGTATGACTGTAAAGTTCTGAAGTTAAGTAAAAAGCCAGTATTTATCAGTGCCCTCATCCTTAGATTTTATCAGCTGAAACTTCCACAGAATTTATGGGGTTATTTTCACAGATTAGTTATACAATATGGATCTTTAACCTTCTTCTGTTTTATTTGAAGGAGTCATTTATGGAAAATGATTGCTATGAATATTTATAAAGATACTTGAAAAAAATTTAGCATGCCGTTCAATCAAGACACAATTTATTTCATCAAAAGAAGATGAAAGAAATATTGTTATCATAATATTTGTACAAAATAGTATCAGTTCAGTAGTAGTAGGATCCGTTCAGTAGTTTTTGCGTGAAAGATTTACAAACATCCATACATCCATCCATACATAAATCTATACATCCATCCTCACGAACTTTCGCATTTATAATAAATAAGTAAGATACACAAGAGCAACACAACTCAAACACAGTTCTTACTCAGTAAACCGAGTAACAATCCTATGATAAGGTGTAAACAACCACTAAAACACACCCACACTTTAGCCCTCCATCCACTGCTAACTCCGTGCCTCATCTAAAACTTCCGGGGACTCCTTATCAGTTGGCGTTGACCCAACGCCCGCAGCTGCCTAAAGCATAGCTTCCTCTCGTTTGACACCATTTCGGACGATCATTTCGACTATTTCAGCTCTCGGCTTATATATTTTCGGTTGGTTATCTGAGCTACTTAGTACTTTACTTCCTTTTATGAATAATTTTTTAGGCTTGACTTATGGTTTTAAGTGCAATGTTTTTGAAAACTTTTTATTCGATTCTTTGGATAGAGAATCTCACTCGTTTAAAGTGTTTCATGGCTCATAGTTTTGGCACATATTTTTTACCAGTTAGTTTTCAGCTGTTTTTTTGATGATTTAGCTTGTTTTATTCAACATTGCAAGCCCTTATTCTTGGTAAGTTGGTAATGAGTGATCCGATTTTAATGAAAAATGTATTCAATCATTAAAGTCGTCAAAGAAACGGACTTGCAGATTGGTATGGACTATGGTACATCTTTTGGTTTAAAGGCATTACGATTAGAATGGCAATGCATTCAAGATAATATTTTTTTTTCCCTTTTAGCTTACTTGATATTATTGAATACAGCTAAAAAGTTCTTAAATTTTACCGAAAACATTATTAAAGATTCAAAAGATGTTCTGTCCCAGACATTAGTAGGTCATTCCTTCTGATTTTTTTAAACATCACTGCTCTAATTCAACCAAACTTCTCTTAAATGAAAAACGAGTTCTGCACGTCCAAATTTTTACATTAATTAAAATAGAACCTTCACTGCCTAACACATGAAACTACGACAGTAGCACTGCTAAAATTTCCGCTTTCGTCGTACTAGTTTCCATTCTCCCGTACCAGTTTGAACTGGTATCAACCGGTTTACGGCGACGCGCACCGGATAAGTCCGCCATCGATGTGACGCGAGGGATTTGTCACGCTTTCTGTTATCTAAGCTATTTAAAAAATATGGGCGATGAAGTTGACTTTGTATATGTATTTTTACTTCATAAATTCTGAGTACTCCTGTTATGAGCTAGCACGTCCAGTGTCATAAAATTACACTTTGATACGCTTACTGAACAAAGTTCTGCTACGGTTGGTATACCTAGTGCTAGGATAATGAAGAAAAGAGAGATAGTAAACGTGTAGTAAATATATGCAGCTCGCTTGAAACAAGCATATATGCTTAAATGTTACCACTTTTTTTTAAGAATCTCCTTTATATGACATTCTAAGACAAACAATCCATCGAGCGCATAGTATTATGTAATCCATAGGCCTCATCTAGTTTAAATTCTCGAGAAAAAATTATCCCAAAAAGTGTTAAAAATAAGGAGGGAAATTACAACTTTTTTAAACTATTCTGATTAATTTCGTTGCAGTATCCAAGACAGTTTTATCATTCGGGATTCGTCGAGCTTCATTGTTGTTTTTGGGGTGAAAATAATCAAATTACTGCTCCCACTCTGGGTAGAGTGGAAGGAAGTGTCAGACTTCTAATCACTTAAAACTTACCCTGTTCCTTTAGTCTCATAAGACTGATACACCCTGTATCAGACTTCTACTCAAACACTCTGTTCCTGCTGCTGATGACTGTGTCTTGCATGCATGTCCGTTAGAGCGATAATAAAGCTAAACTTGTAGAAAACAAAATGATGTTCGTTTGTTTCAAAAACAAGTTTAAATAGTTGATGGAACTATTCAAACTAGCTTTTGAAACAAACGAACATCGACCATGCATTTTTAACAACCCATTACTGCCCGCGTTAGAATCAATTACGGCCGCAGTCTGACTCCACAACTAGTGTTGCTACATAGTTAGTCTAGGTTTGTAGATTGACCCAATCGCCGGAGTTGTCAAGTCAAACAACTGCGGGGTAATATAGACCAGGAGTTTGTTTGTTTAGTGCAGGGCCCTAGTTAGCGCGGTCGGGAGGTTCAGACTGCTCGTGTTTGAGTTACTAACTGGACATTGAAATCAGATGGTGGTTAGGCCAAGATTTTGTGGTCTTGTCTATGTATGTATAGGAGGCGGTCGTTATATTCGTATCAGTCTTGAGACGCTTCCTAAAAATGTGTGGGTGAAGCCGGTATACTTATATCCCCTTCGACATAACGTGCAGGTTTGCAAGTTACAATTGATTATTTTCTATGTACTTATTCTACTTACATAGCTAACATAGATTATTACTACCTACACTATGGATATTTAAATCTGAATTAAATGAATATTATTATTTTGAGCTAATCAATTATCTCGATAACACATGTACCTACGTAAAAGAAGGTCTTGTTTTGATTCTATCTACATCTGGATAAAAGTGACCTCACTTTTGCAGTCACACTAAGTCATTTGAATTAATTATACTTCCCGTGATATATTTTATTTATGATGATATGGTAAATGCAGTGGTTGTACGACCGGCAACTGCTCTACGTGTTATGATTTCGATTCACGCAAGCATAAATGTAGCAGATAGTTGTTCCAGGTATGACTGTTTGGCTGGAGAGACGATGTTTCGAATTCAGCGGGAGGACACGCCCGGGTGTCGACATTGCGTGGACCACCCGGAGGACACAGTGCATCATATGGTGGAGGTGTGCCCCGCTTGGGCAGAGTCTCGCCGTGTCCTCGTTGAGGCGATCGACAGCGGTGACCTCTCGCGACCTGCTCTGGTTCAGAACATGGTGCGGAGCGAGAGGGAATGGGATGCGGCCGCCTCCTTCTGCGAAGCAGTCATGATAGCGAAGGAGGAGGCCGAACGCGCGAGGGAGAAACAACTCTCTTCCTCACGCCCTAGCCGCCGTGGAAGACGCCCCGGGCGTCGAGTACCGCGAGCCGATCTCCGGCCACTGTAGGTGCGGGCTTGTGGACGGCGAGCAGGGGTAGCTCATCGTCCGGTAAGGACCAGGCCCGGGTCGGCGGCGCGTAGTGTTCCACGCGCGCCTCAAAGAGCTGTCAGCACCAGTGATGGGACCCCATCAAGCCATTGCCTGCCGGGGTTGCGGGAATGTTCTAACGAGATACCGTGACCCCGGAACTTAAGGGCAGCTGAAAGAACATGGTGGGTTCTTAGTCAGTACAAGTCTGACACTCCTTTCCACTCCACACAGAGCGGGAGAAGTCATTCGATGATTTTCCCTACCAGAAAAAAAGATATGACTGCTTGTGTACCTATGTAAATTTCTATTTGTTAATGCACCACAATACAGGAGCAAATCTTAGGACGGGGTGCTAATAAGAAATAAGGTTTTAAAAAGGTAATATTATCACATATCACCTTAAACACAAGTTTACCTAGTTCAGGCAAACGTATTTAAATACATTACCCCTACCTACGCTATACTGTAAGTACAAGTCAAGTTGTCAAAAAATTGGACCTAAATAGTTTTATTTGATTTGAAAGTTATAAAAAAGTATATATTTTTCTGTTCTTCGACTCGGATACTAGGAGTAGGTATAATATTTTTGTCCCTCGAATCTTATCCGGTCTATTCTGGTTCTAGCAAATTAATATTTAATATCTAAAAAAGTATAGAAAATATGCCAAAGATTTTTAAATAAAAAAAAATATATAAAAGCTCTAGGATTTTACCTTGTATCGGGTGCATTTTTACAAACACAGTGTTGGAGTTAATAAGCTGGCAGGTATCTTCATGCAAGTCCACTAATTCCTCTTATTCGTTGCTTCAAGGTTTTCACTAACACTAATACAATCAAAATATTACCGCCCGCTGCAACTGACAACCCACATGATCCACTCTAAAACTTAGGACGACAATGTTACGCCAAATTACATGCTGCTGCTTAACACATAGCGCTTGTTTTACCTTAGCTGTTTGCTTTTGAAGTTTGACAGCCGTTGGCCGTCGGATTAGGTATGAGGCATATGGAATTAGAGACTCTAAGCTTTAAGCAATGGTTTGGTAATAGTTTAGATGTTCTGAATTTGATTGTTTTGTAGCCAATGTATTGTTTGTGATGCACTGAATTTGGAGTGTAAGGTAAAGATTTTAATGAAAGGCTAATCATATCATTAGAACTTTAAAACGAGATTGTATACCTATTAATTATTTCTAATGAGAGGTACCGTTAGTGACCATGTTAGCTTAAATATTATAGGCATTATATATGTCGCGTTTCATGTGCGTCTCAAAGATTAATAAGCAGTAATGACGGGGTCCAATATAGTCATTACTACCGAGTTACCGCGGCCCCGAAACATAGCGAAAACTGAACACTCTCTTCTGCTCTCGCTAGAGCAGGAGTGATTTAATTAATTAAAACCCGAAAAAAAGGTATTTTATATGAAAATAGGTGTACGGTTAGCAACCGCACATTGTACTTTGGCCTAGTTAAAATACTGCAAATTTTGTTAATTTATAAAATGTAGTATCGTCACGTACGCCAGTACGTCAGTCTTCGGTGCACTATCGAGCTCGCGCAACATATAACATTTTTTATAACATGATTAAACATTTATTTTTATTTTTTTTTATTATTTTATATCTTGACGCTTGTATATAATTGAAGGCAGTCACTTACTGTGATTTGGCTTGACGTAGTACAAAAAGTTCAGCCACAAGAATACGACAAAAAATTATTAACTTTTTCAGGTATTTCTTAAATCTCCGTCGTAGTTTTGATGCCTCAATCTGTAATTTGGAAGTCTTTAAAGCTTAAATACTGGTGTATAAACGATCATATAGTGTTAAGTGTAGCAGTACCTAACGTAAATATAAAGATATTTTTCTATAACTGTCAGCAGATCAATATTCCTGATAATTATTACATTTATCGTTGAGCTCCTTAAGTTCTAAGTTGAGCTACACGATAACTGACAAATACTTTCACTTTCTAGACAGGTCGGTTCAAATCTGTGTTTTGTTTCTCACAACATGCTTGTTATTTGACCAATACAAATTGATGACTTAAATAAAAGAGTCGCTTACCTCTGAGTTGTTTGGTGTTTCATCTCAAAGTAGTCAGTTAGGAAACATCAGCCTTATCTAGCTAAACTTAAAACGGCGTAAATTTTAAAACTGTAATTTATAACCAATTTATAAAATAAATATTTAATTTTATCAAAAAATAACTACATTGCTAAAATTAAACTACACAAGGACAAACTCTTGTACCGTGGGTGCATTTACAAATATTTCAACTCACATTTACAAGCAGACTAACAGACACGGCAGACTCGGCATAACGATATGTAGGTTTTAACGTCTGGGAATCGAACCTGGAACACGCAGCGCAGCAGCCAATCGCTAAATCACTACGCCAGCCGTGATATGATGAATAATTAAATGCAAATTGATATATCATTTAAAAATCATCTTTCAACCCTATATTCATTTAAATACTCCAACGTAACAAAGATAATGCATTATTCAAATTAATTTAAATACACTGTAAGGCAGAATAAGCAATTCACTACATCTACAAGTCAATTCTTGACACGGTTCTTAAATTTCTCGTCTGAGGGTTACGGGTAGTTATGCATTCGACGCCAAACATTTTTCATCTACCTCCATTATTTGAATCTACATTTTGAGTACTGGCCGCCGTTTTATTGATGTAACTAGTAAGTAATAGATTCTGAGAGACTGAGTTTGATGAAGATTTTTGTTATTGTACTCGTATTGCGTGCTTCATTAATTTCTACTTTATTTTATTTATTCGGGAAAATATACAGTTATAAAACAAAGACAATTATAATAGAGTGAGCAAGTGGACTTTTCCACAGATTATAAAAAAAGTAATTATTAAATTATTATAGTACGTATTGCGATTGCGATTAATAAGTACATAATACTTACTATCTAAAATATGTTCAAACAAATTTGCAAAGCTATAATAAAATCGGCATGCAATTACAGAATAATACATTATTCGGTTGAAACCATTGATGTATTAAAAAGAGGAAGATATGTTACTCTCTAACATCGCAACGCAATCAGTAAACCTGGGCTCGGCGCACGAATACATGCACAGTAACTCACACATCTGTGTTCAGTGTCGTCATCAGTCACAAACCTACAGTTACCGATAGACAAGGATAGAGATAGGAGACGGCGCTGTAGTGCGAGCGAAATCGCCTCAGCTGCCAAATGTTTGCGCTTATGAATGAAATAAGATTGCATGTATTAGGTAAGTACGTAATAAGTGATCCCATGACCCATGTCTCTTATTTTTCTTCCTGGTCTAATTGAAACACTGTCTAGCTACACAAGAAGTCATTTTGATGCGTATTTATTCCAAAAGAATCCTTAAAAACACGAAGAGGCGACAATTTCTTGAGCTGTGTGCAGCCCCGGATCTAGGGGGGGGCAAGCCGGGGCCTATGCCCCGGGCGGCAAGTTCAGGGGGCGGCCAAATTCAAATTTTACACACGTATGGACAACTCATCATTTATTTAACTTTAACCACAGAATAAATAATAGTACAAGTACAGAAATTTCACTCTTGTTTCAATGTGGCTCTATCAACTCGACCGATACCTAGGAGTACATGGTTTTATAGTCTTTGGGTACAGCACACGGACCACGTGACCGGGTGCAGCGAGAGCGCGGGATGGGACGCGCTGCATGATCATTATTATTTGCGAGGTGCGTAGGAGCAATATCAAAATAAAGTGTACCCTGCTGTAAAATTCGATTATATTTTATTATATTTTTTTTTTATTTGACCAAAATGTAATAGGAAATATAGTTTATTATACAGGATAACAAAAAGGAACGCGGAAGTCGAGATATTATATTATATAAAGCTAGATTACCACTCACTCACTCACTGACTGACTCATTGACATAATTGTTCTCCCAGATGGTGGATGGGGAGGTGGGTATATTTTGACAGATTCGTAAACAAGTAACTCTCAAACCTACGGGAAAAGTGCCAAACCTCCCCTTTTCTCTCCCCTTCTCCCCCCCCCCCCCTATCGTATCTCGGAAACTACGAGACCCGTATTTTTTTCTTTTTACGGATTCGTATAGAGGAGGCTCGGTAAAGTAAAAACCATTTTTCAAAGTCCCCCCCCCGCCCCCCTTCTCCCCCCCTTTAGGCGGATCTCGGAATCTAAGAGACTTGGAACATTTTTTTTTTCAGATTCATTTAGAGGGGCAATGCTTTAGTCAAAATACTTCTGCAAACCCCCCCCCCATCACCCCCCCCCCTTTTTTTTTTTTTTGTTCACAAGCACGCGAGATGCTTGCACCTCGCGCAACACGCAAATACTTTTTTTTTTCACAAGCACGCGAGGTGCTTGCACCTTGCGCAACACGCAAATACTTGATTTAGAGGGGCAATGCTTTAGTTTTTTTCACAAGCACGCGAGGTGCTTGCACCTCGCGCAACACGCAAATACTAAACCCCCCCATCTCCCCCCATCACCCCCCCCCCTTTTTTTTTTCACAAGCACGCGAGGTGCTTGCACCTCGCGCAACACCCAAATACTAAACCCCCCCCCATCACCCCCCCCATTTTTTTTTTTTATAAAAAGCACGCGATGTGCTTGCACCTCGCGCAACACGCAAATACTTGATTTAGAGGGGCAATGCTTTAGTTTTTTTCACAAGCACGCGAGGTGCTTGCACCTCGCGCAACACGCAAATACTAAACCCCCCCATCACCCCCGCCCAATTTTTCTTTTTCACAAGCACGCGAGGTGCTTGCACCTCGCGCAACACGCAAATACTAGTTATACTATATAAAGCTAAATTACCACTCACTGACTCACTGACATAATTGTTCTCCCAGATGGTGGATGGGGAGGTGGGTATATTTTGACAGATTCGTAAACAAGTAACTCTGAAACCTACGGGAAAAGTGCCAAACCTCCCCTTTTCCCCCCCCTTCTCCCCCCTCCCTATCGTATCTCGGAAACTACGAGACCCGTATTTTTTTTTTTTACGGATTCGTATAGAGGAGGCTCGGTAAAGTAAAAACCATTTTTCAAAGTCCCCCCCCCCGCCCCCCTTCTCCCCTCCCTTTAGGCGGATCTCGGAATCTAAGAGACTTGGAACATTTTTTTTTTCAGATTCATTTAGAGGGGCAATGCTTTAGTCGAAATACTTGTGCAACCCCCCCCATCACCCCCCCCCTCTTTTTTTTTTTTTCACAAGCTCGCGAGGTGCTTGCACCTCGCGCAACACCCAAATACTAAACCCCCCCCATCACCCCCCCCACTTTTTTTTTTCACAAGCACGCGAGGTGCTTGCACCTCGCGCAACACGCAAATACTAGTTATACTATATAAAGCTAGATTACCACTGACTGACTCACTCACTCACTCATTGACATAATTGTTCTCCCAGATGGTGGATGGGGAGGTGGGTATATTTTGACAGATTCGTAAACAAGTAACTCTCAAACCTACGGGAAAAGTGCCAAACCTCCCCTTTTCCCCCCCCTTCTCCCCCCCCCCCATCGTATCTCGGAAACTACGAGACCCGTATTTTTTTCTTTTTACGGATTCGTATAGAGGAGGCTCGGTAAAGTAAAAACCATTTTTCAAAGTCCCCCCCCGCCCCCCTTCTCCCCCCCCTTTAGGCGGATCTCGGAATCTAAGAGACTTGGAACATTTTTTTTTTCAGATTCATTTAGAGGGGCAATGCTTTAGTCAAAATACTTCTGCAACCCCCCCCATCACCCCCCCCTTTTTTTTTTTTTTTTTCCCAAGCACGCGAGGTGCTTGCACCTCGCGCAACACGCAAATACTTGATTTAGAGGGGCAATGCTTTAGTTATTTTCACAAGCACGCGAGGTGCTTGCACCTCGCGCAACACGCAAATACCATTTTCTTTTTTCACAAGCAAGCGAGGTGCTTGCACCTCGCGCAACACGCAAATACTAGTTATACTATATAAAGCTAAATTACCACTCACTGACTGACTCACTCACTCATTGACATAATTGTTCTCCCAGATGGTGGATGGGGAGGTGGGTATATTTTGACAGATTCGTAAGCAAGTAACTCTCAAACCTACGGGAAAAGTGCCAAACCTCCCCTTCTCCCCCCCCCCCTATCGTATCTCGGAAAATACGAGACCCGTATTTTTTTTTTTACGGATTCGTGTAGAGGAGGCTCGGTAAAGTAAAAACCATTTTTCAAAGTCCCCCCCCGCCCCCCTTCTCCCCCCCTTTAGGCGGATCTCGGAAATTAAGAGACTTGGAAAATTTTTTTTTTCAGATTCATTTAGAAGGGCAATGCTTTAGTCGAAATACTTCTGCAACCCCCCCCCCCCCCCTATCACCCGCCCCATTTTTTTTTTTTTTTTTTTTCACAAGCACGCGAGGTGCTTGCACCTCGCGCAACACGCAAATACTAAACCCCCCCCATCACCCCCCCCCCCCTTTTTTGTTCACAAGCACGCGAGGTGCTTGCACCTCGCGCAACACGCGAATACTAGTTTTTCCTATAATACCGAAACAAAACTAACTTTGTGGCGGAACTGGTTCCGTTGTGTGACTAGATTTAAAAGCAAAATTTACGGAAAATATGAAATAAATAATCCATTTTCATATTTATTTAAACAATTAATTGATAAATCAAATAAAATAGCCTCAGCTTCAAGGATTAACACAAAAATATTGTTTTTTTATTCTGTTTCGTGTCACTGTCGCTTGTTACTTGGCATTTTTTAAATTTTACTCCAATTATATAATATTTTACTCAATATGCGTACCTTTTCGAAAAGTAATACATAATTGTGCTATACATATTTGTGGTTGAACAGAAATAAAAGGTAAAAATTCATTCGATTTTATAGATTTAACTTCATCAATTTGAAGGGACAGTGACAAAATGGAAGTCTTAAAATTATAATGTGACTCAGGCTGGCTGGACAAATCTTCAAAATAGCTCGCATTTAACTAGGTCAATAGGGCTCTTTATGTGACCGCTTAACACCTTTATTTCAGAATTTGTGATGCTACATTATCTTAGATAATCGATTGAAAACGTGTCACGTGTCACAGCCAGCTTAAAAACCACTTTTCGCTGGTCTCTCAACGAAAGTTGGTAACGAAAGTGATTATCACGACTTTTTGCATATCAACGGGCGTCACTTAAATTTGTGACAGGCATCAAGCTAAAAGTGTTTTGATACGTACAGCGGTTTAGTAGAAAAATGCAAAAATTTGTGTCCAGCCAGCTTCAATTTACGTATAAAACTTCTGGCTGGCACTTCTGAATCTCAATAACGGGAGCGTTTTCGAATATGGTTCCTATACTAACATTTAGTGACGCAATGTGTGACAGTAATAACTTTTGATTCTTGACATCACATGTAAGTGTTTACGAGAAATCAATAAAAAATGAATGTCCAGATAGCTTGAGTTCAAGCTGGCTGGACACAAATATCTCCGTTGCCTGATGATCTACGGCCTTCGAAATATGTTCAAATTTTGTGACGGGGACGATAATGATAAACTGAATTTGTAATGGAGAAACTTTGAGTAGTTTCAAAGATATTGATCATTTAAACTTTCCTTTACACAATACAAGATAATAGATATTATTCTTGCCCGTACCGTTGCACTACTTAATGGATGGTCTGCTGAAAACTTTACAAAAAATGAGACTAAATCCAATGGAATATTGGATAAAAGAGGCTGAAAAGGTTGCTTAAAAAAAGCAATGTTGACGCTAGTTTGCATAACAAACGAATTCCGAAACGAAAAAAACATTTTGATGAAGATGATTTGGTGAAGACGAATTACAAACACTCCAGCCTGTTCAACTATTTTCTAAAGAAATAATGATGGTTTTGATCAAATCATATCAGAAATTAAAAAGTTTGATTGTGCTACCATGCTAAATTTAAATTTTGCGTTTCTTAATGGTAGGTACTAATATTTTTAAAATAATAGTTTAAAAATCCCTAGAAAAACACGCTTTTATAAATGCACGTAAAAAAAAATGTACGCGCTTTTCATTTTTTTTGTAGTCTCCGTTTTCTTTGTGTTGCTTTCTTTTTTTGTAGTTTTTGCCATATTATTCCCAGGAGTAGTGAACAATTAAACGGTCGATCACCCCAGACGATTTTAAAGTGACATCTATAAAAAAATAAATCTATGGATTACGCGGTAATTTAAAAAGGTTAAGAAAACCGATAATGGATTTTCTTATAACCTTAAAACCTGATGGCGTTCAAAGTCCATTACGTAGCTTTACTCCAAGTGCAAACACGTCTATGATACGATATTCCATCATGGAATGCCAGTACCTATCTTCCGGCTTCATCATCTGACCTTGAAACCTAATCGTGGTAAAAGTTAGTTACAAGACTTTTCTAAGAAATCCAAAACAGCTATGATACGATTTTCCATCATGAAGTTCCAGTTCATATCTTCCGGCTCCATCTTCAAATCAGTTCGACAGTACCATATTATTGTATTGTCATCAGAACTACATACAGCTGCCAATTTTCATTACGATACGACCCTTGGAAGATGGTTAAATTAGTTACTTTAGATTTCATTACATAGTTAGTTACGTACAGGTCGACCTAATAAAAGCATGTTTATGACAATTGAAGAACTGCAAAAGTATGGAGCAGATCTGGCTCGAAAATATAAGCGAGATTTAAGCGCCGCTGAATTCTGCCAGGAACTCTACGTTTTTAATTAAAGAGTAAGCTCCGCTTTTATTAACACGCTTTTATTAGGTTGACCTGTATGTAACTAACTATGTAATGAAATCTAAGGTAACTAATTTAACTATCTTCCAAGGGTCGTAGCGTAATGAAAATTGGCAGCTGTATGTAGTTCTGATGACAATACAATAATATAGTACTGTCGAACTGATCTGATGATGGAGCCGGAAGATATGAACTGGAACTTCATGATGGAAAATCGTATCACAGCTGTTTTGGATTTCTTAGAAAAGTCTTGTAATGAACTTTGACCACGATTAGGTTTCAAGGTCTGATGATAAAGCTGGAAGATAGGCATTGGCATTCCATGATGGAATATCGTATCATAATCGTTTTTGCACTTGTGAGAAAGGTCACGTAATGGACTTTGGACACGATCAGGTTTCAAAGTTATTATAACAAACCTAAAGAAAATCCGTTATCGGTTTTTTTAACTTTTTTGAATTACTGCGTAATCCACAAATATATTTTTTTAAGATGTCACTTTCAAATCCTCTGGGGTGATCGACCGTTTAATTGTTCACTACTCGTGGAAATAATATGGCAAAAACTAAAAAAAAGAAACAGCAACACAAAGAAAACGGAGACTACAAAAAAAAAGGAAGTGCGAACAATTTTTTTGTTTTTACGTGCATTTATAAAAGCGTGTTTTTCTAGTGATTTTTAAACTATCAATTTATTTGATGATATAGAAAAAGCTAACGGTTTCTATCTCTTGTAACAGATCTATACTCATGATTTGCAGGATGCTTTTCCAAATACTCGTATTTGAATTGCCCTGCGAATTTACTCTACGGTTCCTACTACATCCGCAAGCTGTAAGCGAAATTTTAGCAAACTGAAACTAATTAAAAATTATTTGCGATCTTCTACGAGCCAGGAACGCCTATCGAGTCTTGCAATCTTAGCGATAGAAAATCGAATGGCACGTGAGTTAAATTATTTATTTATTTAATTACAACGGTTATGTTTACAACCAATGACAGTAACTAAAATTAAAAGTGACAATTATAACACATACTAAAATATACAAAATAAACAAAGTAGGTATAGTAAAATTTTAAGTGAAAACATAAATAAAAGAAAACATAAATAAAAATGTTAACCACATTTTAACAACACTCATGAATTCTTCTCACAGTACATCTGACATACCAATAAAATCTTCATCCGTCCATCCGCAATCAGATCGCTTGTTGGATTAGAATCCAAGACATCATTAAGCGCGGCCAGAGTGCGAGGAATTGGCGACTTAGCACGTGCAACAGTACGACATGGAGGCACGGCAAACAGCCTGTGCTTTTTGCTCCGGCAGTAATTGTCTGGGACAAAGAAGCGCGCCAGCACATGTAGATGCACAGATCAGGAGCGTCAATAGCGCCACGGAGCATCTTACAGGCTATTGTGAGCTGATCTCGAGCTCGCCTTACCTCTAGGGAGTTGTATCCTCGGCAACCCAGTAAGAACTTTGTTGGATAGAGGTAAGGATAGTAGCCGTGTTGCTGCTTATATAGGTATCTAAGGAACGCTTTTTGAACCGTTTCTAATAAAAGTGCGTAGGTACTTTCTTTCATGTGGATTCCACACGCAAGAGCTGGTTTCCAGCTTGGTACGTACGAGCGCATTAGCGGTGCGAAAATCGCGGCAATTACGCAGAACAAAACCAAACCTTTGGTAGGATTGTTTAGCTACCATGGCCATATGGTCGTGGAAGGTGAGCTTTCGGTCGAATGTGACTCCCAGGTCTTTCATGGCTGTTGACTTCGTGATGGTATTATTATTTAAATTATATTCAAAATTAACCGATGCCGCATGCGACCGAATGTCATAGCGAAGCATTTGGACGAATTAAACTCCATCTTGTTGTCTACACTCCACTTGTATATCGCGTCTATATCTTGCTGAAGTGCCAAACTGTCACGCTCGGAGTTTATTTCCAGGTACAGTTTCAAGTCGTCAGCATACAAGAGACATCTAGCATGAAGCAGAACTTGAGGAAGATCATTGATCATGATGAGAAATAATAAAGGCCCCAAAATTGAGCCTTGACTCACGCCGGAACGCGTGTGATAGGTACCCGACACGTACATACCAAGCCTAAGAAACGGAGGAGAGATGGTGCGAACCGTGCGAACCATCTCTCCTCCGTTTGTCCAAATTTCATAATAATAATAATTATCTCAATAATTTCATCAAGGCCATAGATTTATTTGCTGAACAAAAAGCTCGACGACTAAAATTGTAATTTTAATTCACAAATGCCATATATTTAATTTTTATTATGACATATTTTTATTTTAAATCCTATCATGTGCTGTTTAAAATATATATTCTACACAATCATGTCCTTACATGTGTAAATAAATAGGTTTAACTCAGAAAGAACAGCGATGGATGCATTATTTCCGGAAGGCCTTTGTCCAAATGACAATCAATTAGTGGACATCTGATAGCTGGTATTATAAATATGATAAAGGTAAACATACATAAAAAGGGGCGGGGGCGGCGTTTTCCAGTTTTTGCCCCGCCTAAAAAAAATTGAAGATCCGGGGCTGGCTGTGTGATCAACAACGTTCCGTACGCGACTGAGAGTGAGCGCCCGCCAACTACGGGCAATCACTTAGTTTCGTAGGACCAAACGCTGTGTCTAGTACCGTATCTTCCTCCTTTTAATATATCAATGGTTGAAACAGTTATTTTTTTGCGGATTACACTTCTGTTTCTAATGTTTATTTATGTTAAAATAGACTAATCTATTAGGTAGACTACTCGTGACTAATTAATAAGATCCGCACCGGGTAAACTTCAAAGTTAAGCAACGCTAGCCGAGGTTGGTTCATGGATGGGTGAGCATCTCAACATAATCTAATCGTGATTTATCCTTGTCTCGGATATCACGTTAAACTGTTAGTCTCGGCTATCATTTGTACAATTTTAACCGTCCTTACTGGAAGTGAAGCCAGAAAATCTGGCATTAGTCTTGACACCGGGTATCGTGCTACCAAAATACTGGTTTATGAAGGTCAGATGGGCAGTCCATCTCCATGTAAAGCACTAGTACCCAACTGCATCTGGTTGACTGGAAGTTGATCGCTAAATAGTTTGGTAACTATTTAGGGATCAATCGGCGTTTTTACGGTTAAAAACCTTCTATTAGGCCGGTTTTTGCCTAATGCTAGTTGAACCTGTGCATTGAAGGTTTCGTACAAACTGTTGTAAATAGTAATTGTATTACAAACTAGTACTCACGCGGGGCTTCGCTCCCGTGGATTCTATCACTGTAAAAACATAACTCTCCTTTTTTGCAGTCGCGTAAAACCTTCGTAGCCTATAACCTTCCTCAAGCTTCAAGCTACTTCCATACCAAATTGCATTCAAATCCACCCAGTACTTTCGAAGATTAGCGCGTTCAAGCAAACTAACAAATAAACAAACTTTTCCGCTTTATAGATATTATAGATAAACGAGATAACTACATATTTACATTTTTCGTTTGCAAGCACTATAAGACATTGTTACATGCCAAATTTCATGATTCTAGGTCAACGAGAAGTACCCTATCAGTTTTTTATTACCTTAATATAAGATTATTATTTAGTTTTTAATTTAATTATAAAATGTGCAACGTAAATGGCAATATACGGCCAATCTTTTGATTGCGTTGCCTTACTTGTTTGTTTTAATACACCTTAAAAATACCCATGTATTTGATATAAATTTCAATTATATACGCCAATACGTTCCAGAGAAAAGAGTCTTGACAAACAGACAACGATGTGATCCTATAATGGAACCTTTTTTTGGTACGTAATCCTAAAACTAGTTTCAATTACTTATCTATGTTATTAGAACGGAAAATGATGTGGCGAAATAGATACACTGCCACTTAATTTAGGGTTCCGCAAGTTTGAATGAAAAAATGGAAACCATATACAACGTGTAACGGAAAGGATATATACATACCAAGGGCACGGCTTCTTTGGATGATATCAAACGATATTGGAAGAGTTTCAACTCAAAATAAAATACTGTAAAAATTGATACCAAATGTTCGGTTTCGTAAGTTTCTTAAATTGAAATCATAACAATCGTGTCACCGCACTACGTAGGTCAATAACTTTCCACGTTACTTGCAAATATCACGATAAATCTCTTCTGTGATGTGCTTATTTCAATTTGAAAAGTTCGGTTTCTGGTACTAATATATCAAAAATTCTCAATACTTCGGAACATCTAGAGATAGGATTAAAAAACCCTTCCAATATCGTTTGATATCACCCAAAGAAGCCGTGCCCTTGGTATGTATATACCCTTTCCGTTACACGTTGTAGAATCAGTCATGTGTTTCTCGCGCCCAATTAACTCTAAATGTACATAACTAATTGAATTTAAACCAGTCTTCTGGGCGCGTTTCTGGACGACAGCGATGTGGAGGATTAGTGGATTACTTTGATGCCTAAGTGTATTTTGTTTTAGGAATTTAGGAGTAGGAGTCAATATTTTAGTTTATATTATACAACGTTGATAAAACCGAGAGACATCAATTTAAACCAAAAGAATAGATGAATTAAGAATAGATAACTTCTAGGTAAACGTGCTTCATCTTTGAACACATAATCGCTTACCATCAAGTGAGATGGTGGTCAAACGCGAGCCTATACAGTTAATTATATACCTTGTATATAATTAATAGAAAAGGAACATGGACAGTTAACGTGAATAAATAAGTTTTAAAATGGAGTAAACTTTTACAAAACCAGGTTTTAAAACTGTTACCAATAATGTAGAAGGGAGTTCATAAGTAGAATACCTACTTGGAAAATATGAATCAAAACCTTCGTAACAATTTTTATGAAAACTACGACCGAAGGGTATGAAATTTGGTTCAGTTAAACTTAATATAAAGAGTGCAGAAAGCTATAATATTTTTTATGCAATCAATCAATTGATCAATGTATTTATTTTCATAAGGTTGTTACAGTCTGTTACATAATATAATTTACAATTAAATGAGGATTTAGATTAGAGGTTTAGATAGAGATTTTAGCTATTATATTTATGATATATAATATTGAATATAGTATTTAGTTAGTACGGCAATAAAAATAATTTTTAGGGGTGAATTTTGACCACTAGGGAATCATTAGTTTGGTTATATCTCTCCAAATAAAAGGCTAGAAAACGTCCCAAAAAATAGACATATCTTACATCATACATGCTTTCGAAAAACATTACCTCAACTGTCCTGCATCTATATTGATCTTGTTAAAAGACGTGTGAATATAGATATTTTAATCGATTCCATTGTAAATTTATTTTCAAAAATAAAAGAATAGAGATTTGTTGCTGAATCTTGTTCTTTCATTTGATTTAGTCTGAAAGTGTTCTTATATTTTCTTTCTTTCCTATTATTACGTTTGCAATTATTATGATATTGCGATAAATGTTAATTAACACAGTGTTAATTGACAGTAAGACAATAGAAAAATGTTCTTTTCTCTGACGAGACCTAAATTAACAGAGTATGTTCTGATGGGAAACGATATGTTGGACGCCCTCAGTGTACAAAAGTGACATTAAAGCATGGTGGTGAAAATGTGAAAATTTGGGGGTGCTTCTCTGGCCATGGTGTTAAACTGTTAGATTGATAGAAGAAAACATGGATCAGTTCCAATACAAAAATATACTCGAAGAAACAATGTTACCATACGCTGAAGACGTGCTTCCGATTATTTGGACATTTCAACACGACAATGATCTCAAGCACACTGCACGCACGGTTAAAGAATTCCTCACATCTCATTTAGTTTTTTTTTTTGGATTCGTTTGCGTCGGACCGCCATCTCACCTGATGTTAAGCGATGATGTGGTCAAAGATGAAGCATGCTTGCCTAGAAGCAAGTTTCTGGCTTACAATGGCCACCAAACAGTCCAGATTTAAATCCCATAGAGCATCTTTGGTGCGACGTTAAGAAAAAGGTTTAAAATCGACGCGACGGTGTGGTTTTTAGAAGAATGGCACTCTATTTCTCTTGAAAAATGTCAAAAATTGATAGAATTAATGCCTCGCCGGTGTAAGGCAGTTATCAAAAGCCGTGGACACGCTACAAACTATTAACTTAGAATAAAATGTACTTATTAAATTGCAATTTTTAACACTATCACCGTCTTATTTAATGAGATTTTTAAAATCGACGTATCTACTGAAACAACTCTCGAGCAGTTTAAGAATCGTTCTTAATTATTTGTCTAGCTTTTTTATTATTTCAAGTTGTAACTGTCGATAGTAAATTTTGTAAGGTAAATAGTAAGTGATTTTAACATTTACTCTTAATCTCGTTTACTCTATCCATGTAGCCATTCCATAACATAATTAATTACTTTTGAGAAGGAACATAAAAGTACACATCATATTGTTTTTCTTAAAAAACGTCTGGTACTACAAATCGTTCTTAGTTATTTGACCACCACTGTATATCTTCAAAACGGACAATGGAAATTGCATTTAGGTATCTGCAGTTGAAACAATCGATACACGTACAGATTGCAAAAAACATGCATACAAAGCCATGTACACAACGGTCATTAGTCGACTATCTGCTTGCGTTAACGCTAAGCGGTTCGTTCATTAGTGGACGAGATAACTTGTGAACCCGCCTTTAGATTCGTTTTTACCTATATCGAAGGTAGGTCGAATAGGAATACGTTGGTAATTATCAGATACTTAAGACGGAATAAAGGAGTAGCTAAACGACTTCACAGGATTATTAATTAAATATTGAATTCATTTATGTAGTATACATATGTTCAGATGACGATTTGTATTCTGTAATAAGTACTTAAAAGCAACTTTTTTATATAAATCAACCAATGAGGAGATCGGCATTGTCTATCCTTAACACAGTCTAACTTTTAGCCTAGCTAGGAGAACAATGTCTCACCCGTTTTGTATTACATTATAGAACCTAAAATTATAGGATTTCAACAATTATTAACTTTGCCATCTACCTGTGTAATAAATATGATTATTATTATTTAATTAAGTTATGTTATTAACTGGATACCAGCCTTTCCAACTATTCAACATGTAACATAATTAATGCACATCCTGAAATTAGTTTGTTCAGAATCGTTTACCTACTGAATCGATTTTTATCGTTTTTAATACCGATATTTTATATCCCGAAGCAATTAACTCTACGTAAATTACAAATTACACTTTCGCTGTATAGTAAAAACAAACTAACTGTGGACCGTAAATTAAAGTAATAACTTTTTAAATGCATATTTATATAAATTCCGTTATTCAGTACACATTACAGAAAAATGAAACTCATTTAAAGGAAGTTAAAGTCTTAAAAAAATAGAATAGAATGCATTTATTTGTCAGAATATTGTACAAAGTTGTTGAGTGCATTAATTTCTCATCAGATTCATTCATTTTTTCTAATTGGAGTGTTTGAGAGTGTGCGTTAATGACGATACATGTTGTATATGTTGGGATAGGTTTCCAGACTTACTGAATGCCGCTGAATACTAGTGCTTTATGAGACCTCTACAACCCAGTAACTGAGTAATACGATAGGTACCCCTTGTAGTGTTTGTATCTATGCAATAGATACTATACACTGTCTCACGTACCATTCGAGAGGGGGCTAGCTGTCAAATTTCAGTCGGGTGACGAACGCTGTACGAGCCGGGACGGCGCCTGCGCTCTGAGAAGTATGTAGTAGTGAGCCAGTGATAGTGTAGTGTTCTACCTGAAGGACCCATGGGTTCTACAAGATGTCGTGTCGTTATACAAGACGTCAAGACTTGTTTAGATTTTCTAGCCTCTGACTATCCGTAAGGACTGTCAAAGATGTACTGATCTCCACAAGCCAGTAGCTGATTAACACGGTACCCCATAATCATCATTTATTGTGCATTCATGTAGTTTACAAGTTGTTACAAATAGGTTATAGAGGTTTCATACATAAACCCTGCTACGGCACAACAATATAAATAATTTGAAGTGCTACAGTGTCAATGATAAACAAACAACTATTGACAGGCCTGTTAGTCTAGTAGTCAGTAGCCCTGACTGCTATGCGCAAGGTCATGGGTTCGATTCCCACCTAACACAAATGTTTGTGTGATGAGCACGATCATTTGTTCTTTGTCTGGGTGTAATTTATTTATAATATGTATGTGTTTAGAAATATACATGTAGGTATGTTTATCAGTCGTCTAGTTCTCATAGCACAAGCTCTGCTTAGTTTGGGACTAGATGGCGTTGTGTGAAAGTTGTGGAATATATTATTAATATTATATTATTGTAACTCAAAAAAAGATACTAAATTTAACATGAAGCAAATGTCACAATTACAGTGTTAATACTTAAGCAAACCACTTGAACAAAAATACTAAATTTAACATTAAATAAATGTCACATATTTCAGAATCAATAATAAAAAAATAAATAAAAAAAAACCACTTAAACAAGAGTACTAAATTTAACATGAAATAAATGTCACAGTCACAATTGGTCAAATTTCAAGACTGGTCCCCATGTCATGACTGGTCTCAAATGTTCTGTCTTCTTTCTCTCTTTCTCTCAAATATTTCCGTAACAGCTGTGAAAGATGTAGAAATGACAGCCGCGACCAACGACTTAACCATCTTTCCGAGTTACGGAGGAATTTTGAAGAAAATCGCCCATCTAAGGATTGACCTCAGTACCTATGCATTATTTAGCCTTATAACACGACGCCTTACGCCATCTATCAGATTGTATATCGTCGCCCAGCAGTGAAAACCTCGGGTGTCTCAATTCCTCAAAAAAAAAAAAATTGTTCTTTGGATTTATAAACTCGGTAAGCACAGATTACTCTAGCAAACTTTCGAATCAGCTACTCCTAGCGCCAATTATGACGTGCTATGAGAACCTTGTATCAAAATATGCTCCGCCATTTTCGTCTGAGAAACTCGCCAGTACGGTTGATAATAGCGTTATTCCGGATTAAAAATTGAAGAAAGTGTAACATATTTCTTTTGTGATCTTCTAATAATATGATGCGATAATTTTTACGCATCTTTGCTAGATAATGGAGACATTTAATACTTTGTTTTCGTTTTGTTCAAAGTTTATACTTTTGGAAGTTTTTATTGTGTTTTTTTTCTAAACATCTTATTTTGTTTAAATAATTACGCATTAAAATCTTTGCTAGATTAAGTACCTATTAATATACGATATTTAAATGATGAAATTTAAATATTATTTCTTATTTTGTTTTGTTTGTACAAGTTTATACTTTTGGAAGAAGTCTTTTCTTTTAAAACGCCTTTAAATTTAAATGTTATGGTGTCTTATTGTCTCCTTACGTAATACCATTTTTTTTTTAAACATGGCAATAAAATACAAACTGATTACCAAAACTGTACATTGTTTTAATTTGAAAACCTTACATAATCTTACAAAAAAATATTAAATTGTGATGAAAAACTTGTAAGTCACATCAAACTAATTTAGGCACACGATAATAGAAACAATGTGATACGTACCTAAGGAATGCATAAAATCTAAAAAAAAAAACAGAAGGTAATATCTTCCCCACTCATACATTTTTTTTCAGTAGACAGTATTTTCTTCCTGCTGTAAAATTTTGTTATAAACACTTACGTGGTTTTCACTGCTGGGCGACGATATACAGTACCTGTAGAGTACTAGTGACATCTAACATACGACGTGTGAAGTGTCGTGAGGTTAACGAGTTACAAACACATGCAAGGATCACATGATGAAGACGCACAGTAACGTGTCAAGGCGCCTATATAAGCCCTCACCAAGGAGAAACGATTCAACCGGTTAAGTAGACGCACAGCCTTAGTGAGCTGAACTACGAGTGGCCCTACCTAAAAAATAAAATGAAACGATTCATCCATCGCGACGTCCGCGTACTTGTAACGGAAACCCTCCCCGACCTTTGCCAAGCGAGCCAGCCCGCGATGCTGAGCCAGTAGCGATAAATAGCCCCTTCAATAATATGATCCAGCCTGTCCCTGTGGTGACCACCAACGACCCCGCTATGCCGAGGCCCGTACTCCACAGGGTTTGTGCCCTTAGCGTGCGGTCGTTTAAATGTAGTATTTAGTTTGTAAGCCCTGGCTGGGGGCCTTTAATTTTAGAGGTCACCACAGGATCGCCCGGTTAAGTAGTGACCAGCCTTAGTGTGCTGAACTACGAGTGGCCCTACGTAAAAAAAAAGAAAGAAACGATTCATTCGCAGCTTAGAAGGCACAGTGGTCGATAGCCCCGCAGTCATTACTGTTGTCTTAAGCTTGAACTGAGCGGAGGCCCCATCGCCCTCAGGAATAGCGAGCTAGGAGGTTAAAGGATAGGATAGCCCCCGCAATCCATCCCTAGGACCACGAATAGATATTACGTCACTCTAACTTTGTTTGATAAAGTCTGTCAAGTGTTTGAGTTAAAGTAAATAAAAACTATCTGTCATCCAACGTTGGTTTTATTCCACCGCCACCATTACAGCCTTGAATATCGTCCCGTGCGGCTATTATTATTTAGCCACGAATCATTGACTCAAAGTCCAATATTTCATAACATCCCATCAGCTTAGCTAATCTTATATTCATAACCTCATCAGCGAATCCATTCCACAGTTTCCTCTTGCACTTCGCTGAAGCGAAAAGTATTATTGATTCATACCGTTAGCAACACCAGCGTCCGGTTTGGATCGTAGACAAAGTTGCAGCTCTCAAGGCCCCTGGGATTAAGGATGTATTCTTGCTGTAAGTTGTATAGTTGGAATATACCTTATCTTTCCTTTGGGGAGATGAAAAGAGAATGATCACTATTCCTATGCAGCGTTTCAGCAGATAGGTGAAAAATAGTGAAAATAAATTGAAGATAGCTGAAAAATAGTGAAAAGAAATATTGGCACATTTTTATAAGCAAGGGTGAAACATAAGCAAAACGTTTTAAATGTCCGAAAGTAAGTGGATACGATTAGAAAGACAACGATTTAAAAGAGTAACCGTGGAGTTCCTTGTCGATTCTTCTCTATAGGAAACGACCAATTCGAACCGTACCTACGCTTCTGAAGTTGTATAAATGCCCATGTAGGATAGGAATTGAAAGAAAAATGTATGTATTTTCACAGAAACGACAAGTATACCAATAATTTAAAAAAAAATTATTACCAAATGTTCTGTCACACTTTCATATTCATTACGTCTTTTAAATGACAGCGAAGCAAGCGAAGACATTGACCATCTGAAAATATTGCCATGAGAAGATAATTGTTTGAGTTTACGTACTGTCAATGATTAACATAAATTTTGAGTACCGTATACTCAAAGATTAATTATTTTCTATATGTAATGATCCAGTGCAACGTTGCCTGGTCTAACTTCCTTCTCCCACATATTAATACCAGGATAGCAGTTTCTGTGGAAAGTCCAGCTCGAAAGCCGAACTGAGCTGCACGGATTTTTGATTATTTTAGGGATATAAAAAAACCTATATTAAAAATGATTTAAGTCAAGAGAGAATAGGTTAATCTAAGTAAGTGTGCTTCAACTTCGATCACATCACCAGTTACCATCAGGTGAGATTTATTTTATGTATTTATTTATCATCATACAATTATCATTACAGGCTTATCACCTATGCGATAATGTAGTCAACTTTTATACATATTTAAGAACTACAGCTAAACAATTATTATTACTGTATTATTATAATGCAAAAATAACAGCTTTCGATCCTTGTACTTTTGTTACTAAGTACATTCTCCATGTCTACATCGACCGTAACATATCTCATAGAAAGCTTTCACTATAAACCCACCCAGAGTACAACAAATTAAGTCTATGCCTTCTGCTATATTGTTGGAGATGGAGGTCAAAGGCGAGCCTATTATTAATAATAAAAGAAAAATCTAATTTAAGGATGTGCATATTAATGCACATCCTGAAGTTTTTGCATCTCTAATTAACGTACAACATGTAAGATTATTAAATCTTACATTTGTACGTTAATTAGAGATGCAAAAACTTTGTAGATACTTATCCATTTTTGCGAAAATAACGCGGACGGAGGATTATAAATTTTACCACAGATAAAGTTTATACGGAGAAGGTGTGTCGGCAACAAACTTCTATAATAACGTTCACACTTCAAATTTAAATGAATTTCAACAACTGTGTGATTTTTTTTTTTTTTTTTTTTTTTTTTTTTTTTTTTTTTTTTTAGGTAGGGCCACTTGTAGATCAGCACACTAAGGCTGTGAGTCTACTTAACCGGACTTTCCTGTGGTGACCTCTAATAAATTAAAGGCCCCCAGCCAGGGCTTACAAACTAAAAATATACTTAAAAACTAATGACCGCACGCTAAGGGCACTCCCTGTGGAGTACGGGCCTCGGCATAGCGGGGTCATTTCGGGAGGGCAGCAAAGGGACAGGCTGGGTCATATTATTTACGGGAGTATTTATTGCTACTGGCTCAGCATCGCGGGCTGGCTCGTTTGGCAAAGGTCGGGGAGGATTTTCATTACCAGTACGCGGACGTCGCGATGGGCCTCGTCGGCGAGGCCGGAATAAGGAACGCGTTCTGTATCTGTGTCTTCTAAGAGTGCTGGTTTCCCTACTGCTCTCTTGTCGGATGGTGGTGGGGTCGTCAGGCTCGTCTAGGATGTTACGCGGGCGACGAACCCGAGAAATCTTGGAGGGTCTGTATCGGGCGGCCGATACGATCAGGGGGTTAGTGTGGGTCTCAGCAGAGGTGAAGTAACGCACTGACATGCGTTTCAACACTTGCTTTATGGTCGGGAGTTTGAGGTCTACGTGGAGATCCTCGTTCCTACAGAACCAGGGCGCGCCCGTGGCCTTTCGGAGAAAACGGTTCTGAACGACTTGCATCCTATGGATCTGATTGGGACTGGCATGAGCAAACACCGGACAGGCATACGTCATGATAGGACGTATGCATGTCGTGTATATTCGGATTTTACATTTAAGGGAGAGCTTGCTGTGTTTATTCAGCAGGGCGTGGAGCCTACCGAGAGCGAAAGCGGCTCGCGAGCGAACCGACTTTATGTGCTCACTGAAATTCAGGAACTGGTCGAGGATCACACCTAAGTATTTGGCTCGCTTCTCCCAAGGGATTGGCTTGCCGAACATAGTGATCGGGCGTGGGGGGGTGAACTTTTTATGCTGGCGAGCCCTGCGAAACAGGACTGCTTGACTTTTGTCGGGATTTACCTCAATCCTCCATTTCCTAAACCAATCGCCTAGTGCGTTGGCTGAGGTCTGGAGGGTATGAGCGATGCTAACGGGATTATGTCCCGAGTAGTAGATGGCCGTGTCGTCGGCAAACAGGGATAACTCTACTGGGGGCTTTTTGGGGATATCGCTAGTGAATAGCGTGAAGAGTGGGGGGGAGAGCACGGCGCCCTGAGGGACGCCGGCTCTGATAGGGCGGGGAGTGGAAAGCGCTCCTTCGATACGATATCTGAAGGAGCGGTTTGACAGGAAGTCTCGAATGATGAGCACGAGACGGTCCGGCACACCTAGTTGGTAAAGCTTATAAATTAAGCCATTGTGCCAGACTTTGTCGAAAGCCTTTGCTATATCAAAGAATAGGGCCCCCGTCACCAGACCGCGTTGAAAACGGCCGCTAATGTGCTCTACGATGCGGTGGGCTTGGTGGACACTGGAATGATGGGCTCTAAAGCCAAACTGTTCGTTAGGGATTAGGCTCTTGGCCTCGACAAAGTCCTTGAGCCGATTAAGAATAATCCGCTCGTAGACCTTGCCGAGGGCGCTGAGCAGACTAATGGGTCTATAGCTAGTCGGGAGGTTCTTGGGCTTTTTGGGTTTTGGGATACCTATCACTATAGCCTCTTTCCAAGCTTGTGGAAACAAGTTGTTGGACAAGGCGCCATTGAAGATGGCAGTCAGTAGGACTAAGATCGTACGTGGGAGGAGTTTAAGTGCCCTAGTGGTCAGTCTGTCAGTCCCGGGAGCTTTCCTAGGTTTGAGTTTCTTGATGATCTCCTCCACCTCGTCCTCCGTGACGGGGGGGAGGGGAGCATCAGGGTCCTCGACAGGGGGTAGGGCAGATCTACGTTCGACCTCAGCATCCACGTGGGCAAGGTGGGCTGGGTCGACTGGTTGGGAGCTGGGAGAGCACTGTGCCTCCAGGCTGTCGGCTAGGCATTCGGCTTTGTCTTCGTCGTCGAAGGCAATGCTTTTGTCCGGGCGGATAAGGGGAGGCATTGAGGCAACCTCAGTGGCGCGCATATTCCGCTGAAGTTGCCAGAAGGCATGGTGGGTGGGTTCCAGTTCGCTCAGGGTCTTGTCCCAGCCGGCTTCACGCCACTCTCTGATGCTGTTACTTACTTTGCGCTGTAAGTACCGCATGAAAGTTTTGTTATTCTGGCAGGGGAAAGATCTGTAGGCACGGACTGCTGCGTTCTTCTCAGTCAGCAGGGCCCGTACATCGTCCGGGAGTTTCCGGCGCCAGTGCTCTGACACCGGAATCTCCTTTGAACAGTCGTTCAAGACAGATTGTACGTGCTCCGTGAGTGAGTCGATCGCAGCCGTCGTGTCGGCGGCGGACTGGATGTGGTCGGGGATCTTGTCCAGGTGAGGAGACGTGTTGGATTTCAGCAATTCGCCTACTTTCCTCCAGTCAGTGATCACCTGTGTGGGAGGGGGGCGGTTAGGGTCATAGGGACCCGATCTCGGAGTTAACTCCAAGATCACCGGTCTATGGTCAGAGTCAAGTTCGTCTACCGTCTCTAAAGAGTGCAAACGTAAGTTCACATTCTTCAGGAGGGCAATGTCGAGTACGTCGGGCAAGTGGGATGGCTCGAACGGATAGTGAGTAGGCCGCATAGGACCTATGATATCTATGTGGAGAGGTGTGCAAAGGTCGTATAGTACCTTCCCACGGGGGTTGGTAATACGACTACACCATGCGGGATGTTTGGCATTGAGATCCCCCGCTATAAGGACGGAGTCACTCATGTCAAGAAGGGCTGTAAGGTCGCTTCGTAGTGAGGCGTTTATCGAAGAATTTGAATCTACGTCGCTGTGCGGTGGGAGATACGCGGATACTATTGTGATAGAGGGGTGGCCCGTCATGCCTAGCCGGCAAACGGATACCTCTAAGTGGGCAAGGGGCGGCGGATCCATAGGGATGCAGTGCAGGGAGTTCCTATAATATATTAGAGTGCCACCTCTGTGGCATCTAGTCCTATCGTTCCTAACTAGCCGGTAGTTGGCTACCTTGGGATCCCTAAGGTGGGGTTTGAGGAAGGTCTCTTGGACCAGAAGGATGTCGAGACTATGATCGCGAAGGAAAGTCGCGATCTCGTCCCGTTGATTAGTGATGCCATTGGCATTGAAGTAACCTAGCTTTAGGGATCGGGGCTTTAATCTTTTACTAGCCGTGTTATACATTATGGCTGTTTAAAAAGGTTGTTAAAATGGCTTTTTACATCAGGATACTTATAGTATACCTGAATCAGGGATTCAACACTTCTGCAGGCCACGACCTCCTTTGCCATTTGGATGGCGCGGGGGGACTGAAAGAAACTGAAAGTATTCCCAAGGATGAGGAACGCATCGAGTTCCGGCTCATCCGAGCGAGGGAGTGACTGGGGAGGGGGTGGGGGCTGAGAAGCCACAACAACCGGGGCGGAGGGCATGATGGGTTGATCCATCAGCCCAGGGACTTTCGGCCTTAGTGCCGGGAAGTTTTGGGCGTGATTCGCCGCCGTCCAAGGAGTTGGACGCTGGGGACTGAGGGTCTGGGGGAGCTCAGACGAGAGTGTAGGACACTCTCGTCCCTGGCGTGCGCTAGCGCGCGTTGCCAGTTTAGGGGCGGAGGTTTTCGGGGCTTTCGGACAGCCTCGGTAATTGGCGGGGTGGCCCGATTGCCCGCATAGCACGCAGCTGGGCGGGTCTGGGCATTGGGACCTATCTTTTGGGCGACTGCACTCCGCAGTGCCGTGATCGCCCAGGCACTTTACGCACCGGGGTTTGCCGAAGCAATTCCGTTGCGCGTGCCCATACAACTGGCAACGGTGGCATTGGCCTACTGTGCCACTTTTGTGTGGCTTCTCAATGAGTATTCCTGAGAGACTGCATACAGTCTTCAGCGCAAAGATGGGGTGGGGACCTTCGGAGACGGGGTGGCAGATGACGAGGACGTTGTTAGACGCCCTGCCACCTCTGCCGTGCATACGGTGCACCTCAATCACCGGGATGTTCTGTGACTCTAAGTCGCAGACGATCTCGGTGGTGGGGATCTCACTGGGGATCCGGCAGAGGACCACCCGAACGGGCTTGCTCTCATGGAGCGTATAAGTGTGGTGGGGGATATTTCGAGCCTTGAGAAGCTTCGAAAGCGCGCGGTGGTCGTTAGCTGTCGCTAACCCTACTTTTATGCCGTTCTGAACGGCGCGGGCATTCGTGTAGGCGATACGTTGCTCGCCACACGCTTTGGACACGTTTGTCCAAGCCCCCTTATCGTGGATGAATATGGGTGGGGGAGGGATGGTCTTGCGCACTGAGGCGCTGACGACTGGGGTTTGGGTAGGGCTGGGCCTAGTGGCCGAGGAAGTGGAGGGCTGGCTCTGCACTAAGCGTGCTGGCTCGGGAGGGGAGGGTTTCTTGGCCTTAGGGGCCTGAGTGGAGGACGAGGCCTGCGACCTCTTCTTCCTCTTTCCCTCGACGAGGATAAAATCGTCGGAGGAAGAGGTTTGATCGGAGGAGGAGTGCTCGGACTCCGCTCGCTCCGAGCGCCCAGAGTGCATGCTCTCTGCGCGCTCCGAGCGCTCGCCTTCCGAGCTCTCTTTTTCTTTTTCCTCCTCCTCAGAGTCCATTTCGACGTCTGGGGGGGAGGGGGACCTATCTGCGATGGGCGCGGGGGTGGGATCTATCTCCGGCTGCGGGATGGGTGGCAACGCGGGGTGGTGTTTGAGCATGGGATTGATTTTGATGGAGTCAATCTCCTCCTCAAACTCCTTTTTTAAGTCGGGGTTTTTAAATATAATAAGCCCTAAAACCTCGGTGGTTTTAAGTAGCCTATCGGATAGGTACTTTACCTGAGCGGATAGAGTCTCTAAGGTCTCCATGTTGGAGGCGTAAAAGTGGGGATCCTATTCTCCTAAACCTAACATAAGCGCCTCGAGGAGACACGTCAAACGTGAGCTCCCCGAGCAGACGGTCCCCAAAGAGCCCTGCCCCGGAGTTTCTCCTAACACTTCGCTACCGAGAAGAGAAACCCAGACAAACTCGGTAGCTGTGTTGCCGTCTGATGTGGCCTGAGGGGCCCTATTTGCCTAACCCTCCGGGCGGGAATGACCCGGAGGTGAGTTCGCTCCCTGCGGGGATAGCAGGGAGGTGTGTGCCTAATGGTGTGCCCTAAGCTTGTAATCCGGTCGCCAATCTTAATGTGCGTACCGGGCCCTATTGGGTCTAGTGCGAAGGGGTAGATACACCCAACCGACACTAGGTGTGTATGCTGTGAAGAGAACTCAGTAACTAGGTTTGACTAGGAGATCCCCCAAGGCCAAAACCTAGCACTCGACTCCAATTGACTGCTTCACCCTGAAGGGGATCAGCGGGTGCGTCGGGTCAGCACCCCCTTGGTATTGTTGACACCGTGAGGTTTCCAACCAAGGACCACGAAACTGTGGTTTTACCCTGAAGGGGCCAAACCAAATTGTTTTTGACAATCTCTGTTAGAGAAGCACGATATCCTTCACCGCCTCGAAAAAGGCGGATCCGGACCAGGCGTCGTAGTCGGCGACTACGAGTGACGTCACGGCGGGCGTGACGAACGGAGCGATGACTCAGGCACGGAACGATCGAGAGCGCGGAGCGGCACGACTGTCGCGGGCGAGCGTCGGAAGCAGAATGACAACTGTGTGATAACTAGTTTTTTTTAAATAGTAACCGTAAACTTTCTTGCCAGTTCTTCTACTTAGATAACGCCTAATTTGGTCAGTGTACTCGTCAGTACTAGCTTCTAACATGTAAGTTAAATCCCCTGTAGCATTTTCGTTTTTTTTTTTCTAACTTTCGTACCTACTCGAATATTTGATGGTCTTATACCTCTTTCGGAGTATTTGATATAAGATAACGCAAGTACTTTACTGCCGTTACTATATTCTGATGTTTAATTACCTTAACTAAACTTAACTATGGTAATATTATTAACACATTAAATAAATTAATTAATTTCACTAACCTATGAATTTTACAATGTAATTTTTTTTGTTTTTTTTTCGCCTGATGGTAAGTGATGATAGGTATATATAGGTACCTAGAAGTAACCTATTCACTCTTAAAGACCCCGGTAGGTAATTCCACTCCTTAATAACACAATGAAAGTATTCCCAAAATGTTTTATGTGTATGGGTGGGATGTCCACCATGTCACGATATCGTAATATTGAGAAAAACCTTTAAAGCCATAATTGACTGGTAATTGGTAGATCATTACGACTGAAGTCTCAGAGAGGGATTAGGTATGATATATGTAGGTATTTATGTATTAAACAAAAACAGACATAGTATATTTTTAACCGACTTCAAAAAAGGAGGTTCTGTATTCGATCAGTATGTATGTATATACGAATATATGAACGGTATGTAGGTATCTCAAGTAACACAAACAAAGATACACTAAAAAGCATAAAATAAAAACTTTTTTTCAAAAAATTGAACTGACTTCAAAACTTACAAAAAAGACTTGCACTACAATGAGAGAAATAACCTTAAACATTGGTTTATTGGATGTCTAATTCCGTTAAAAATAAGGGCTAGCTTCAGCCATGTGAATAAATAACTAGCCCTTATTTTTAACGAAATTAGACATCCAATAAAACAATATTTGAGGTTATTTATCTCTTTGTAGTGCAAGTCTTTTTTGTAAGTTTTGAAGTCGGTAAATTTTTTTGTGATAAAAGTTTTTTGAATACACTTACCTATAAATACAGAATACAAAACATTCTAGGAATTCTTTGTTTCTAGGTCAAACACAATCAGATCAAAACTTAAGCAAGTCATTCCATATCTCAAGTGATAAGTTATGTAGGAAGCTAATTTACTCATATTTGATGAGGTTACGACATTTTTACGGGCTTATCTGACACGGGACAACCCACATGCGTTTGATACCTTCCATTTAGGTAAATGTCAAGGACTGTTTAGGGTAAAAGGTCATCTGAAAGCCCCACAACGACATACAACTCTCATTACTGATTTATACTACAGGGTTTTATAATCTTCTTAGCACAAGCTATTTTTGAGCCTAGCTAGCTAGCAATGTATTGCAATATACAACCTTTTTTCCGGTGGGAAAATCATCATATGACTTCTCCCACTCTATGTGGAGTGGAAGAGCGTGTCAGACTTCTACTGACTAAAAATCCACCATGCTCCTTCAGTTGCCTTTGCCTTCCGGGGCCGCGGTATTTCTTTAGAACAATCCCGCAACCCCGGCAGTCAATGGACCTATCGGGACCGCCAATGCTGCTGACTGCTCTTTGAATACGTAATTATACAACGTGTAACGGAAACCCCATATATATCCAAAAGGACTGAAGACAACATCTGGTATGAAGACTCTATGCAAAGTTTCAGCTCAAAATAAGTGACTCACAGAATTGACCACAAATTATTGGTTTCATATATTTCTTGAATACCAATCATAACAAACGTGTCACAGCACTACGAAGGTCAATAACTTTCCACGTCACTTGCCAATAACACGATAATTCTTTTCGTTCTTCTTAATTTGAAAAATTCGGCCTCTGGTATTTATGTATTGAAATTTCTAATATGCTCCACACATGTAGGCATAGGATTAGAAAACCCTTGCCATATCGTTTGTTATCATCCAAAGAAGCCGTGCACTTGGTATGTATATACCCTTTAAATTACACGTTGTATATCTGTGTTTACAGGTATCTTAGTTCTTTTTGTATCCTCTTGTGACCTTTGTTGCATGTGCCATTGTTGCACATGTGTGCGTCCTTTCTTTCTTTGTTCTTTCAGTTGCACTTGCGTTCCGGGGCCTGAATATCTCATTAGAACATGCCCGAAGTCCCTGCAGCTATTGGCTCTATCGGGTCTTTGATGCTGACTTATCTTAGAGGCGTGCATGACTCGGGAAAACGTAGATACTACCTACTTATTTAGTTGAAAAAGTTAGAGATATTGCGATCGTAAATGGATTGGATGGAATGAATTTAAAATAGACCAAAAAACATGTCAAGGCTCTATAAAAACTTGTTTTTTTTTAATACTAGTTCAACGGTCAACATGACATATAAATATGTTTAAAATTTAAAATAAGAACACAATTAAACCATAGCTATGAACTCCTTAATTAAATATTATTATAAAACGCACGCAATCCCAAGTGCACAGAAATAAACTTTATTGCCAACTAGAAAATGCTAGTAAAAGTCTAGAAACAAAATGAAAGAACTTTACTATTTTAATTTACTTCTGCTGGTAACCTCAAGTAGACGTTTTTATTATACGCAAAGGAACTCTGGCTCTATAAATCATCGCCAAGACTCGTAAAAAAAACAACCAGGATGTTATAAAAGTAAATAAAAATGTATTTATTTTCATTATTCACTCGCATAGCGCTGGCATTTGTATATATATATTTGTCAGTCGTTACAGGCAGTATAGAATGAGAGAAAGGAAAAGTATTTATTGCCGACAGACATATGACATGCAAAAAATATTAAAAACATATTTTAACTCTTTAAAAATAGAGTTAGTAATGGGTACTTATAATTGTGTTGGTAGGTAGGTAAGGACAAAGATTTAGATATAAACAATTTACGAAAGAAGGAAACAACAAAACTTGGCAAAGTGCGAGTCGCCCATGAAGGTATCCTTGGTAACTACGCCAAATAACTTTGTTTTTCATAGTGTTTGTATAAATTACAAAGTTATATTTGCGGTTGTAGAAAATATGCTGTATCTCAAAAAATGCTGACCCGATCTCGTTCAAACTAATTTTGGTTGAAAGTTTACATTAAGATTTACAGTATATATTTTTTTTTTTAATTTTTACTTCATTATTATAGAAGTTAGAGGGGGGACACATTTTACCACATTGGAAGCGTATATCTTTTAAACGATTGACTTTATGAAAAAGTTGTTTTAGAAACCTCAGTGTCATTTTTAAAGACCTGTCTATAGATACTACACACGCTTATGTTTCATAAAAAAAAAAAAATTTACGTTTTTGCCATTTGGCTACGGAACCCTAAAAAGCAAGGCACGCCGTGGCCGTGGCAACAAGGCTCCCACTCAGCTTTATGCTATGACGCCAGTCTTGCGAACGAGTATCGTGTTACCCAGCTACTGGGTTGTGAAAGTCGGCTAGGCAGTTTCTCCATGTAAAACACTAGTACTCAGCAGGCTGCACCCAGTTAGGCTGAAAGCTGACCTCTGTTTAGTTTGGAAAAACTTGTTAGCAAATAAACCATTTCAACCGTAGCTTTTAATAATAAATCAAATTTTAAATCCCAAATAGTCCTATCCACATCAAAATTAATCATTTATGTTTTCACAGCCATTCTTCTAGTTTTGACACGAGATTATGTTGCCATGTTAAAAATAACGGCCAAAGGTCGAATTGGCGGGTAAACTGACAGGTGTCAAATGTGAATTAAATATGGAGGATGTGGGTTGAAGTGAACTATTGTACTCGTAGCAAAGGAGAATAGAGGTTTTTTGGATTGGTCTGAGTTTATTGATATAGTCTTTTCAATAAGATTGGTACAAGTAAAGAAAGGCACTCAGCAGTAGATGAAGTCAGGCTGTGGATGTTGATGACATTTTTATGGTATACAAAAAACAAAGTCTCTCGCCGCGTCTGTCTGTCTATATGATCGCAATTAACTGAAAAACTGTTGATGAATAGAGTGATTCATAAGGAAGGTTTCAGTGTATAATATATAAAGCTTTTGTGAGTATTAGAAGAATGAAACCGTGGGAAGCTGGGCTGGGTCGCTAGTAATATAACAATATTTGCCATCGTGTTTAATGAAACACGTTTTTTTGTTTGTTTGTAATCGATAAACTAAAAAAATAAATTTATCAGTTAATAACATAAACTACTTTATTTTTGTTGGAAAAAGTCTTTTCTTGCGAGCGCAGTCGCGGCCAGAAGCTAGTAACCCTTATAGCGTATGACCAATCTAACTGTTCCAAAATTCATTGAAGCGATTGAGGCCTGATGAACTAACACACATTCAAACGTCCAGACTTTTATAATATTAGTAGTTTGATTACCTACATATTTGACAGAGTATTTGTTTGTTGAAGTATTGCTCTGTTCGTTTATTCGATTAACTGAATAAATCTAAAAATGTATTGCTATCGCAACGGGCATCTGCTAATATTTATATAGCCTAGATATCTAATTTACTTTCAGTTTAGTTTGGTTTCAGTGTAGGCGTTGGTGCGTAAATATTGATTGCTATCTTTAGTTTTGATATTTATTTAGAATAATAATGGCAATGCAGTAGCTACGGACCCGGCTTGCAAACTGCAAGTCATGGGTCCTGGGAATGAAGTCATGAACATTATTTTGTGTAGTTTATTTATCATCACCACTGCTCAGAAATCGGTGGAGAAACCGGCCCCTTCTAGGACCAAAAAATGAAAGACATGAGCCGCACCGCACCGCATTGCCCGCACTGGGTCCTTGTGGTGGATTACAACCAAACCCATTCTCTCTCTTTTTTTGTGTTTGGCAACTCGCAGGTCAACCTCAAAGGTTGTCGGCTGCTTAACCAGGCTTGCCTGTGGTTGCCTTAATTAATAAATTAATTAAAGCGTCCAGCCCGGGCTTATTACAAAAACTTACAAACTAGGCGACTACACGCTAAGGGCACCTCCTGTGGGGTACGGACCTCGGCTTAGGGGTCGCAGGGGCAGGGCAGCTAGGGACAGGCTGGATCATATCATTATTATCGCGTCGCGGGCTGGCTCTGGCAAGGGTCGGGGCGGAAGGGCAGTCGGTTTTTGTGAACCCATTCTCTCTTATAGAGAGGATTATATAGGCTTTCGTTTGACCAAGTTCTTACCTGATGGTAAGCGATGATGTGCTCAAAAATGAAGCACGCTTACCTAGAAATAATCTACTCACTTCTCTCGACTTAAAGAGAATCTATATTTATTGTTAGGGTAGTTAGACCATCCACTTATTTTGTAATCTACTAATTCTCGCAATCGACTAATCGTGCTGACAACCCTAAGCTGTGAGTTTAAAAAAATGGCGGGCGACTAGATAGATATAGTTGCGCTGGCAGTTTTCGGGGTTGGACACGCAATTCGTCTCTTGCATCGACTGGTACAAGTTATGTGTAATTGGATTTGATAGCTCATATTATTGTAACGTTTTTT
Source organism: Tholera decimalis (assembly GCA_943138885.2). Taxonomy (NCBI): domain Eukaryota; kingdom Metazoa; phylum Arthropoda; class Insecta; order Lepidoptera; family Noctuidae; genus Tholera; species Tholera decimalis. Next base: position 28,754,821 of record OW964570.2, on the reverse strand, counting down.
TTTGCGTATTATGTAATCGTGATACTTTAATAAATAATATTACCTTCTACTGAAGTGAGCAGTTTTATTACATTATTTTGAAAACGATTTGGTCAGACATGATCATGACCCTCATAGGTCTCACAAAAATTACTAAAGTCTTGGCTACAGTGCTGAATTTACTAATTAATAGATCCTCTGTGCCTCTTCAACAAAGACTGGGCTAGCAACATATTACCTACATCTGCCTATTTCCCACAAATTGGAGTAAGAATAACATTTATTGAACCTTAATTACAGCAATTTTCTGAACCATTTGGAGATATAGGCTTACACATGATAAGCGTGCGTAACTTTATGTGAAGCGTAGCGTTTTGTATACTTCTTTCAAATATAAACTTGAAACTTGTTTGTGTGTTTGTATGAAGCTCGATTTCAATCAATACCTATTGTTATTAATCTATTTTTCTTAAAGTGTACAAATAATGTGGGTAGAACTCACATTCCTAGAAATCTTGTAAACCCCTCCAACTAAGCTAAATATGCTTTCTGGAGTGGGTTCACGGCAATAGTGTAACGGGTGGGGTTCGAATCCCCACCCTCTCGATCACAAGTCCAAAACCTTAACCGTTAGGCTATTGACGCTTCGAACCTATAATTTAACTTGTTAATCATTGAAGTAACTAAAATATGTATATATTTTATACTAGTACTCACGCGGGGCTTCGCTCCCGTGGATTCTATCACGGTAAAAACATAACTCTCCTTTTTGCAGTCGCGTAAAAAACTTCAAGCTACTTCCATACCAAATTTCATCCAAATCCACCCTGTACTTTCGAAGATTAGCGCGTTCAAACAAACAAACAAAGAAACAAACAAACTTTTCCGCTTTATAATATTAGTATAGATTTATTTATGAAATATACATATAGTTGCCTGGTTCCTGGTCGTAATTGTCTCATGAATCAAAAAATCAGGAATGTCTCCTATTTTATTTTATTTATTTATTTAGGTTAACCATAGATAAAATAGATTTCTGTGAGGTTAACCAACAATTGTTTACACAGTACATTTCTAACTTAATTACTAGGGTAACATTAACAAGTGCAACAATTAATTAAAGGTTAACACCACATGCAGAATAAAAACGGCTTTACATAACATACATAAAAAGTTAAGATACATACAAAAAAATAAACAAAATTAAAATAATATAAAGAAAATTAACAATAAATTCAATAAACATAAAAAAAAACATTGGTATCAAAATGTCTCTTTAAATTATAATTAGCTTATGATTGATCAATTATTGAATGAATACAATTAAAATTATTATGAATTATAAATTAGAAAATTAAATTAAAAGACTAAAAACAGATTACAATTTAAAATAATAGAAAACCCGTATGAAATTAAATTAAATCTACATTGGATTATTAATTACAAAAGTTCGTATAAATGTATTAATATTGTCGTGGTGTACATCTACTATGTCACTGCGGCCATTAATGACTTTGCACAATCTAGGTATTGGAGAATTCGCACCAAGAACAGACTTTCGAAGTGGTGGACACAGGGGTGTTATTTTATCTAGAGGGCGCATGGAACTTAATGAGCTTCACTAAACTGGGGCAGTCGATCTTATTGTGCAACAGTTTGTAAACAAATAAAGCATCGGTTATATCTCTGCGCATAAATAACGATTGCATTTTAAAATAAGATAGGCGGACTTTGTAAGAGGGCAGATGCTTAGATTTCCCCTCACTAAAGGCTAAATGCTATACAAACGTTTCTGTACCCTTTCCAGACGCAGCATGTGAGTGGCATAGTGAGGTCTCCACACAACACTGCAATACTCCATAACACTGCGCACGAGGCTGTTATATAACATTATTTTGGTGCTACTTTTACGAAAGCCTTTGGTGTTACGAAGTAGGAACCCTAACATTTTTGATGACTATTTAATAATGTATTCAATATGGGGCATAAAAGTGATTTTTTTGTCAAAAAGTACTCCTAGATCCTTTATTGTTTCGACTTCTTGGACTCGCTCCTGGTCTATGAAGTACTCTGCGTCAATATAGTTAATTTTTCGCGTATATTTGACATGATAACATTTCTTTGGATTAAGTTGCATTTTATTATTGTGGCACCATTTTATGACTTGGTTAAGATCGTGTTGCAGAAGTTCGCAGTCTCTTTTTGACTCGATCACTCGTGCGAATTTTAGGTCATCAGCATACAGAAAAGGTTGGGAAAAACGAAAGCACTCCGGAAGGTCATTAATGAACATAATAAATAGTATTGGAGCTAAGTGAGATCCATTTTTAAATCATTTGCTCTAATCTTTGACAACCAAAAAGTAGTGGCACTAGCGACCCGATATGTCACGACATCGAAGTAAACATTATGTCAGCATATCCAAAAGACATTATTAATAATGAATTTTAATAGGTATTTTATTACTTACTTAGTTTATCAATATTTTAGTAAGTAGTAGCTGTGCCCACGACTTCATTTACGTATCAAAATTGCTTATGTAGGTTTAACGACGACTTCATTTACGTAGCAAAATTGTAGGTTAGGATAGAAAACATTGAAGACTTTATTCGTCCTATTTAAAAAAAAAAACAACTACTATATTTTACACAAATAAGAAATAACTTGGTCTAAATATTTTTCAATGGAATTAGTCCGAAAGCGAGTAGAAAACAGTTCACACAAGATGACTCTTAAATTTGTGAACGAAGGTCTGATAGTTTTCCTTTTAACATCGTTATATTTAGGTACTACTACCGTGACGTTTGACTTCCTATCTACAACCACTTATTTGGTAGAGGAGGCCTTGACTCTGACGAAAATATGCACTTTAAAGCACGAATAACCGAATGAAAAATTGGTCTTTCCACAATCACATTATTTTTGAACGCCTATCTAACGATACCCCACAACATGGGGTAGACGAGATAAAAAAACATCCCCACTTTACGTGTAGGGGAAATAACATGAAAAAAGGTTTTTCATTATTTTATTTAACCACTTGAGGCATGATTAATGTATATGCCAATTTCAGCGTTCCAGTACCAATAGTTTCTGAGCTAAGCCGTGGGGAGATGGACGGACAGATGGATAGACAGTCGGACATAGCAAGACTATAAAGGTAAGGAACCTTTATAGTTTTGCTATGTCCGACTGTCTTTACAACGGAACCCTAAAAACTACTAGTATGAATTTGCAGCTTTCAAATTTATTTCTCAAAAAGAACATATAAAGTTCACTTAAACATGAGAAATTTAACATAAAACTAACTTAAATATAAACATTATCGTTCGATCTCTCGACTAAATTATGTAAGTAAGTTATTACTGCTGGTTAGCCACATACAACTTTAATTTTGGAACATATTTATTGATGTGGAGTCCCTTATTTCTTTTGGTAATTTATTATAAAGTTGTGCTCCCTTCTAACTATAATGTAATATAATATTCCACAACTTTCACACAACACCATCTAGTCCCAAACTAAGCAAAGCTTGTGCTTTGAGTACTAGACAATTGATAAACATACATATATATTTATAAATACATACATATTATAATAAATTACACCCAGACAAAGAACAAATGATCGTGCTCATCACACAAACATTTGTCCTGGGTGGGAATCGAACCCACGACCTTGCGCATAGCAGTCAGATACACTGACCATTAGACCAACAGGCCTGTCAAAAACTTGTTAACTGTATTGTTCTTCTTCCGTACAGTGTTCTAATTGAAGGTAGTTTTATACTATCCCTATTCCTTGCGTAGTATGGCATGTTTTGCGTTTGAATGCGATTTGTGAGTGTATTTTGTTAGTTTTAACTTTATAATATCTTTGCTATTAAAAATAATTAAATACACACCACGCACTTAACATAGAAAGTTGAATCAACGATGCTTTAAGACTAATGAAGCCACAGAACTCAAAAGGCAACATTAAAATGCAATGTTCCATGCATTTCATTACACGTTCCCTATATATGAAACCATTGAAACGTGATGCGGTTTTCACTGAGGATGAAATTAATATTGAAATTAATAATTAATTTACTGATTGAATTCTACGTAGGTATTTTTTCCTCATTTGCGGTTTAATCTTTAGTTCCAATCGATGTTCATTCATTGGTATTAATTAAATTTACGTTGTTTTATTATTGTTTGGAATTTAATTCTTTCTAGTTTGAGACATTTTTATTTTCCGGGAGGAAAATCAGACCTTTTCTTAAATAAGGAGGACTAGCAATGTGGGTAGAATTCACATTACTAGCAGTCTTCTTAACGCCTCCAACTAAGTTAAATCTTTTAAACGCAGGGTCGAACCATTGGATTGAGTTACATAACCCTCAAGTCATCTCGACAGAACGCCACTATATACCAAGACTGGTAAAGGAAGCGTTTGAGATTACCAAATACGACAATTTCAATATCGGAAACTCAAAACAAAAAAATGTACATGGTAAATATCTCGTTTTAAGTTCTAATGATACCATACCTATTACTGGATATTAGTCAAATATTAGTTTAACCAATATTTCATAGCCAATTATTCATTCATATTAAGCGAGCACTCATGATTATAAATAACATAGTGAAAAAGTGATTAATTTTTTCTTCATATTTATTAGGCTTAGGTTTGTTAACGATGAATACGTTGGCGTATTTAAAAAGTTAATCACTTAATTATTACGATTTTTTTTATTAAAATTATATTTATAATTCACATTAAGAAACATTAACAGTTTCACTTTTTGTATGTATGTCAGACACACATAATAACATGTTATTGCAACAAGTCGCAATATCACACTTCATCATAATATACGGCAAGAATCTTGCTATTTTCGCGCCATCTCGCTCGTTCACTCGTATCGGCACCATATTATCAAGCCACGTCTGTGTATATTACTATTCTATATTTTTCGTATTAATCGATATAGCCATATTAGTATCATAATTATACTAATATTGCTACGTAACGAGAATAACGGGGTACGTATTATTTGCCTAATATCCAGGGAACCTAATACATATATGATATTCGCATATCCTAATATGAATATGAGTGCTTGTATTATAATATGTATACCTATTACGAATATATTCGTTACACCATTAGCCCGCGCTAATCTATATTGTTTTAACCAAGTTTTTATTGTTTTGAGTCCGGAACTTTGAATCTGCTGTGTGTGTATGTGCTTACTGTCATTTCCTTCTGTAATTATTGTGTTTGTGATTTGTGTAATTGTGGATATACTCTTAATACGTTGGGCTAAAAGGTAAAGACTTCTTTATTATTACACATCTATTAATTTTTACCAATTGTTAATCAGAACGTGATTATGCCACCCTCATCGGTACAAACAATTATTCCTTATGATCTAAATCCTATTTTCGCTAACTTATACAGGGTTATTCCATGCTTTGACAAAGTTGATGCAAAATACTGTTAAAAGTTATTACAATTATTGTTGTTGTTTGAATTGTTGTCCGTTCAGAGTAATACCTACTTCTTTATTCAATATTTTAATAGCGGAGTATTGCTATACGTATAAGAATAACCATTTTAATATAAATTCCACCTCTTGGCCGGATCTGCCTAATATCAACTGGACGCACTTGAGTCTATCGAGAAACGGGCCGAAAGGCTCATTGGCAACGAGAGACTGGTCGAGACAAAGCTCCAGAGCCTTGAAAATTGGCGACGTATTACAAGCCTATCGGTTACATTTCGGGGAGTGTACGACGGAATCGCAAAATCTAATTCCATCAAGCTTATTCCATCAACGGTCTACAAGACGAACGGCAATGCGCCATCGTTACGTGGTGGACATCCATATAGACAAAACGTATGTGATTACTTCGATTGTGCGTACATCTAGGGAGTGGGTTTTCCTGCCGCGCCGGAGTCTATCTTTCGTGATAGCAATAACCGGGGGATCTGTAAATCAAGATTGAATAGGGAATAATCAATTTAAAAAAATAGAAAGTTTGCGATAGATAAAATATTCTAAAGGATATTTCATAGGTACAGACGTAATTCATATTAGTTTTGATTTGTACAATAATCCTATGGTTTGTTATGCATACTTAATTCGATTAACAAGGACAAAGGGCTTATAACCCAAATACCCACACGACTGAAACAACACAAGTGACTTTGTTTATTTAGAAACTAATTTCGGAACTACCCGCGTCCATAATAACGCGAAACAAACAAACTAATGCGGAACATTAAGTATTTTCACTATTTGTGTTTTATCGGGATTTGCAATTTGAAAAGTTTGAGAAGTTGCCTCGGCCTTAACTCGACGACTTGCTTGTTTAAATAGCTGGGGTTGTGGCCATGATGCAATTTATATCTATAATTTTAACTGTATTACGAATACTGGGTTCTTTATGGTGACACTTGTAACAAAGCCTAGGTGAAAATACTATCGAAAGAATTATTTGCCATTTAATTAAAACATAATTTTCTTTCGCCCAGCAAATGCTGAGTTGGTAACCCTTTCGGTGTGGACATGCTCAGTAAATTTTTTTTTTCCTTTTTCTTAATGTTTGTAATTTTGTATTCTATGTTGTTGTGTGTGTATTTATCCGAATAAATGTTTTTCAATTTCAATATCAATTCAGAAAATATATTTTTTTAATATTATTCCATTCGAAGAATCTCACCCCTATTGTGAGTGCATTTTAACAAATACCTAAAATGTTTAATGTGTTTTACAAAAGCGGAGCAGTAACTTTAAATAGAAGTAATTTCCCTAGAAGCCAAACTGTACTAAGCTCTTTAGTAACTGTTAGCAATTTCATAAGAAAAAGTTGTTTAAAGTCAAAAAAGAACCAACAACTCTTCGAAAAAAATTTCAACATCAGGTCCTAACTTGAAAAAATCTCAATCCATCACGTTGTTCACGTTTTCGAGAAGCATGAGAAAGTTAAACTTCCCAAGTTTGTGTAAATTTGCCTTATTGAGACTTACTGCACGAAACTGGAGGGCTTTACCACCAATTGTTTCATAAAAATATAAAACGGGTGGTTCTAGTTTTACTGTTCAGTTTCCGAGACGCGATCCTTTAGAAAAGATTTCCTTACTCTCTTACTGGCCATTTGTGTTGTAATTAAACGGAAAGAAGAAAACCAAACACCCTAGTGCTTTCTTTTCAAGTCATCAAACAACAGCTTTTGTCCACCAGTTTCATCAAGCAACAATTCCAGGATCTTACGCTAAGAACTCCAGAAAGACTTTATCCTTTTTTTTATACATTTACACACATTTAATTTATCTTGACCATTCAGAAATCTATTTCTATACTATAAATTATATTTTTTTAAATAGATTTCAACTAACACTTTTACTATATATGTAATTTTTCCATTTTTAGATAAACTATAATTATCAGTCCGGTGTTTTCTTACTGAATACACTGAGAAATCCCGAAATAAACTAAAATTTTGATTCCAGAGAGATTCAATTCTCCAGCCCTATTGGCTAGATAAAAACTGACTGCATTATTTAACACATGCGTGTTACATGTGCATCTTAGAACCAATGAGAATAATCACCCGAATTGGCTAAAAGTATCGTGATTAGTTTCTCAGTTGTTGCCATAAGCCATCATCAGCCTCAAGTTCATTATTATCTTTTTGCCCTTATCCCAGTTACCGACGCAATACGTTTTTTTCTGCCATTATTCTCTGTCAGTTGACACAGTATCATTAACTCCTTTTTCTTTCATATCATTCCTCACACAATCCACCCATCTTTTGTAGACCTTCTTGCACCCAACAATATTCAAATTCAACACACATTTAGTTACATGCGTGTCATTTTCCTTTGGCTATAAGTAGTATTATTAAATAACCAAAGTATTTTTTTACAAAAAGCTAGGCTGATTGACTGCCTACGGGGAGATCTGTATCGATTCTTCTTACCGGCGAAGCTTTAACTGTAACCGCCCTCAACGATGTACCCTCATCGCTTAGTAGATGTTCCTAGGCTCCGATCTCATCCTTACCCAATAAGGTTATTCCCAAATATGAATAATTGTCCCTTATGTGTGTGTAGGTATCCCAGTATGTTTCAACTAGGTGGTACTAAGCTGTTGGTGTTAAATCGTACCGTTTCTTTGTCTCCAGGTGAATGGAGAGGTGAACGAAGGATGCTGGATATCACTCGGGATAAGCCTGTTAAAGTCTGCGTGCGAGTTGTTGTGCCTGTTCGGGATCATCCAAAGGTGAGTACAGGTTTTTAGTAAGTGTGACTACATGATTTGTAGTTCATTTATCTGTCGAAATATTGTTACACTTTTCAGAAATGTCCATAATATTCTGCCGTTTCCGGCGTACAAACAATAATACACAATGTAATTTTTAAAATATCCATAATTAAGGTGTCCTGAAATACAAGCTCCAAGCCTATTTTAGGCAACAGTCACCCACAATGTTTTTTGTATTATATACAATCCCATGAAAAACATAAATGTGAAATGAGAGCCAAGTTCAATATTATCAAAAATGCCTTGGTTGTTGACTTCAACGACAAAAGAAGTGAAATCTAAATGGGTGCCAAGTTCAATGGTCAGTCCTGAAATTTATTTATAACAACATAAAATATCATTTATTCTTATAACTTAGGAGAATATATCGTAGTCTAAGGTTTGACCATCAAATAAGTTTAATTATTTAATGAAAAAAGTTCCGTCACCATATTGCGATTCATGTGGAGTGGTTGATGATGTCCTTCATATTTTGATGGAATGTATCCGCAACGAAAATACTAGAGTAAGTATTTTTGGACCGCTTGAAACGAATAACATTGGCATTTGTAACGCTATGCTTGCTTTTCCATTGTCCGATAAAGCAAAACTCTTGTACAAACTAGTTATAAGTAGATCGTAAGCTAGTGATAATTAACTAAATGTTGTTTTTCTCGCACTGGGCGATGTGGTCGCTAAGCGACAAAGCCCTTTAAACAAATAAAAAAAAAAAAAAAAAAAAAAAAGGTTTGACCTGGCTAGTTCTTATATACGAATTATTATGTTTGATGGTTAGTTTCTACCAGCAAGCCAAATTTTCGGAATAATAAAATAAGAACCGACAAGTAACAGGTTTAGAACTTGCAAAGGCTATAATATAATTCGTATATGAAAACTAGCCAAGTCAGACCTTAGGCTACAATATATTCTCCTAAGTTATAAGAATAAATGATATTTTATGTTGTTATAAATAAATTTCAGGACTGACCATTGAACTTGGCACCCATTTAGATTTCACTTCTTTTGTCGTTGAAGTCAACAACCAAGGCATTTTTGATAATATTGAACTTGGCTCTCATTTCACATTTATGTTTTTCATGGGATATCATTACTTTTTGTACATAAATTAGTAGTGGGTACTTACTTATAACAAAATTAATACTAAATGGTTTTTTGTTAAACTACTGTATTTTCCTACGTTTACGGGATATAATTGTCCTTTTTGTGTTATTTTATATATTTTATTGTACCTTTGAAATGTTCGAATGAATTGCCCATTCAGTATCCGGAATTCTTTTTACGCGTTTTGCCTCCATGGTGTAGTGACCCTCTAAGATAATAGGTGGCGCTAGTGGTTGTAGAATACGGTTAGTTACGCGTAATAAGTACGAAAATTTACTATGTTCTTATTTATAAGTACAAAAACGGAAATAGTTGGATTAAAAAAAAATAAGGGTGGTATTTAACTCGTTATATATTCACGTAAAGGTCTTAAAATCCACATATAGAGATTTACAGGCACTAATTATAAGTTAAGTGAAAATTATAATAAAATGATAAAAAATTACCAGTTTCTGATTTTTCCTTTGTATTCACCTAATTACCTATCTTCATGCCAAATTTGAACTTTCTAGGTCATCTCGAACTGGGTTATAGTTTTGATCTATAGGTCAGTCATAAAAATGACGATTTTTGGACGTTAATATCTAAATAACTGTTTGAGATATGTTTACAAAATTTGCAAGACATATGTATCTCGCCAGTTTCAATATATGAGCCAAATTTGACAAGTTTAGGTAAAATAGTTATTGAGTTATGAGGAGCTCAAAAGTGGCTCCAAATGGTTCGTGTAATATTACACACAGTGAGCTGCGCGCCAGTTCTTGGCTTGACACGCTCCCGCATGTCTAGATATCCCTAATAATAGTAAAAATGAACATATACGAGTATTGTGGTGAGAGAATAAAGATCATGATTATGATAATAACATACATATATTAGTCAATTAATAGACAGTGTCAAATTTTAATTAATGTTAAAATCATTAGTACAGTAATAGCATTTATATAAGATTTTTTAAAGGTTACATTTAAATGTCCTCAAGCGTTTATTACGGTCGGGTAGTTTATTATACACTTTGGTAGCTATACAAAAAACATAGGATATGTTGTTACATAGTACAAGTCGCGGCACGAAAGTTTAGCGGTGACCGTTATTGCGCAGAAGTAAAAATTAAGGTACCTGAGGGGGGCTAGCGGGATGAAGGGCGGCCGTGCGTAGCGCCGATTGGCTCTCCAGCCGCATTATGTTCCCCGCGCCGATACGACGCTCCGCGCTCATCCCGTGTACAGTCGCGTCATTAATTGTATTGTTATTGCTGTTATTTTTTGTTAAGTTTGAATTTGTTTGATAAATTAATTTTTTAGTTTGTTTGTGACTTTAAAGTGAAGAAGAAATACTGTTTTGAAAAGACAGGCAAGGAAAATGGTTTATGACGTGAATTGCTTTTTAAAAAGGGAATCTAACGAATTATTTGATTCTTTGAAACAAATTGAAAGTGAAATTGACGAAGCTACAAATACTTTACTCAGTCATTCGGACAGCATCACTGTAAATTTGAGAATGGTTCTCTGAAGATTCAGATTCACTGTAGATTCTCTGATTCAGATTAGACTTAAATCTAAAATAAAAAATTTCAAATTAACAAATAATGTTTTTATTTTTATACTCCCCACAAAATTTGTTAAAAATTATATCTTAGGTACCTACTATAAATCCTTGGACATTGGCATTGGAGATAAACTATTTATTAAAGTATAGGTAATATTATTTGCATGCGCGACAGTACTCATGCGCAGCTATCCTCTACATTTCATTCAGCGCTAGACCTACTATTTGACATTACATTAAAATAATGTCATTAACGTTATTTAGCTAATAATTGTATTGCGTGCGCGACAGTACCCATGCGCAGCAATACCCTCCGCGTATCGTTCAGCGCTAGACTTACGTGCCGCTACCTATATGAAAGAAAGTCGTCTATCTCCTTTCTACGCTTAGATCTTTCAAATTAAGCAACGGATTTTAATGCAAACTGCATTAAGTAAAATTTTTCATTTTCATTTTCATTTCATCCATTGCCATCATCCACCGCTGCAATCATCCGTTCCTCAATAGACAGAGTGATTCAAGAAGATTGTAATCGTATAAAACTTATTTTGCGGTCACATTACAAACATTGGCTCAACCTTAGGAAATATAACAAAATAATGGACTACGGAATTGTATAACCTTAAAAAGATATTAAAAAAATGTAATGGTATAGGTATATCTATCTCCTAAAAATAACCAACAGTAACCATTTTTAAGTTTTACAAAAAAATTATAAGTTATTTTCGAAGCTATTCTAGATAATACAGTATTATTCCTACACCGTTGCGAATCCAGGGCGGTTTGCTAGTATTAAAATAAAATAGTTATTCAAGCCAAGCCAAACAAAAGAATATAAATTATTCATATAATATTCATTGTTGCAACATTATTATGGAGTTAACTTTAGTACAACTATTATACAGATTTGCCTAGTAGATACATGAAGACTTGAAACTTCCGACACCCATATAAATCCCTATAACAATCTTATAGGGACTTATAATGTTTAGATGCCCAATTAATTCTGTTCTAACTTTATATATTCACCTGTACATAATTAATTATTAATGAAAAATATGAAAACTTTGTAAATATGAAACAACAAAAAATAAACATATTAATGTTAATTGGACGAAAAAACGATATTTAGTCTGTCTGGACGAAAAAAATAAACACGATTTTTTCAAATATAAAAATCTCAGTAAAACTTAACGAACTACCTACACTATTAAACACATTTTCACGTCACTTTTCACTTCAACGTAGACGTGACGTCACGTAAAATTTCGACACACTGTTAAAATGTTTTAATTTACGTGACATAAAGATAACTACGTGACTAATTTTCGGCAATATAACTGAGGGACTAAAAAGATTTTATAAATCTTTTTATAATCTCCTCTACGAGCCAGCTTAAAAAGACGAAAGGAGAGAAAGGAACTCGTAGCTTTATATTCTCAATCCTTTATTGCGTACCATAATATTACGTAGTTGTTATGCATAGTTATATATGTAAGTCACAATTATGGACCCCGTTGGGTACAGCATGAACAAATGTAGGAGAGAGGAGGAAGAACACTGCGTGTTTAATGTGATACGTTTTTTTTTATTATTTAATTTTTAATTGTAGTAATTAGTAAGGTATGTTGCTAATACATTATTGAGTATAAATATATTTTATGTATGTATATTTATTTACTAAATAAAATTCTAAAAACCATTTATTTTATAAACTATTATTTACTATATATTATCAATTGTGTCCGTAAGTATTTTTATTTATTTTTTGGCATATTAACAGTCGCACGAGTACATCTTTGAGGTAAAGTAACGCTGAGGTCGGTCCGCAGATAGGAGACTATCTTCACATATCGATATTCCACCGTGGCTCAGAAAGCACGTTAACTCTGGCTATCATTTGGCTGTTGGTCTAGTGGTCAGTGGCCCTGACTGCTATGCGTAAGGTCGTAGTTTCGATTCCCACCCAGGACAAATGTTTGAGTGATGAGCACGATCATTTGTTCTTTGTCTGGGTGTAATTTATCTATAATATGTATGTATTTAGAAATATATATGTATGTTTATCAGTTGTCTAGTACTCATAGCACAAACTCTGCTTAGTTTGGGACTAGATGGCGTTGTGTGAAAGTTGTGGAATATTATTATTATCTCCTTTATTCAACACTTTTCTCAAAAATTACATTTTTATATATTTTTCTATGGAAAAACTTATAATAAATAACATATATTATTATTATTATTTCATTTATTACATTTTATATACATATTATTTACATTTTTAAATATTCCTATAAAAAAAACATTAAAAAATATAAAAAACAGTGGCCCACCGGCATCGGGAACAGGGTCCTAGCTACCGGTGGTCAGGGCTCTTGACTCTTGAGGGACGAACCTCCTAACAATTCGCGCCGTGTCCAGAAGTACTGCTTTCTGGATCAAGCCCTTGATCCAGCTGCCCAGCGAGAGCCTCCTAAGATGTTTGTCGAGGCTCTTGGCTATTATGCCATTGGCTGAGACGACTATCGGCACAATTATTATTATTATATTTGACAATCGTTACGATAGTCAGAGGCCAGAAAATTTTACACCAGTCTTACCATTGGTTATCGTGTTACCTAGCTCTAGGTTGTGGAGGTCAGATAAGTAGTTGATTCATGTCAATCACTTATCGATGCATTAGAGTGAAAACCTCGTCAGTGAAAAAGGATTAACTTTTCAGGAGGAAGAAAAATGTGCGTTCTGTAAAATTTTTGTACGGTTTCTTTTATGTTTTTTTAAGTAATTTATATCTAAACTTAACCCGCTTTAATATCCAGAACTGTTCGATATTATGTATAATATGAACAATATTATACATAATATCGAACAGTTCAGAAATGCATAATCCATGGCCTGATTACGCCAAACTGACGATGCGTTACGAGTGTTAACGAGGTTCTCACTTACTTTCATAGACAGCGTTTCGAATATCAAATGAATGTATTAGTGAGATCAGTATGTGCGTTGCTAGGATTTCTTACTGGAAACGCAATATAAAAATTTCGTCAAAAATGTATTCCCTAAGTTTTCACTCTAAAGTGACGTAAATAATCAGCTGCATCAAATTAGACTAGAAGCCGATGCCAAGATAGTCGGCAAAAGGCTGAGCTAATTATGATACTATGCAGAATTAGTTCCTAAACATATCCTAAACCTGTGGGAATTCCGATATAAAAAGAAACCTATGTGTTCTGTGTGTATCTACATGCCATATCTCATTGGGAACTAATTTTTGAGCTGTTATTTAAATATTCCAGATGTTATTATGATCAGTTGAAAAACATATTGAGCAGTTATTTAATTTAATGGCGGTTGATTAATTATTGCGACAGTAAAACATGGACAGTAATAAAAAATCAATTAGTCGGTTATCTAAATATATATAACTCAAAGGTGACTGACTGACTGACATAGTGATCTATCAACGCACAGCCCAAAACCACTGGACGGATCGGGCTGAAATTTGGCATGCAGGTAGACGTTATGACGTAAGCATCCGCTAAGAAAGGATTTTGCGAAATTCCCACGGGATTGGGATTTACACGGGAAAACTTCCCACTCGAGCGACGCCGCTGGCAGAAGCTAGTTTTATCATACAATGTCAATTATAAAAATAATTGAGCAGTCCAATAACTGAATGAGTGGTAAAAATGATAGCCTCATAATATATACCTGCGTCAGATCCCTTCTATTGTTGATGAATCATTTGGGTTAGATGAGGTTAGAATGAGATTTCTTACCGACAAATTCCGATTTATTACTGCCCACACGTAACCGCTCGTTCAATAATTTTTACCACCCATTTAATTATTTTCCTGCTCAATTATACAGGGTTAATTGTAAAACATCGAAAACCTCTCAGGACTATGTTACTAACATCATAATCAACAACTTTTGTTCTATGACTTTTAAAAATTCGTCATATTTTAGTTCACCAGATTTTCATACAAAAATAAAAATATTTATATTGAACGCCCTAAATGTTACGGAGTCTATACGAAACAAAAGAAAGTGATAGTATAAATCGTTTTCTTTTGCTTCACATAGACTTTGTAACATTTAGGGCGTTCAATTTAAATATTTTTATTTTTGTATGAAAATCTGGTGAACTAAAATATGACGAATTTTTAAAAGTCATAGAACAAAAGTTGTTGATTATGATGTTAGTAACATAGTCCCGAGAGGTTTTCGGTGTTTTACAAATAAACCAGTATATTCACTGATCCATTTTATTATTATTATTACTCATTATTGTTTACTTTACTGCTTAGTTTTAACTGCTGAACTAGTTATTAAACGTGCCATTTATAATTTTTAACTTACCAAAACCGCTATTTACAACTGCCTCTTTAAATCAGTGCCTATCTCATTCCGATCCGTTCAGGAGTTTTTGTGTGAAAGAATACCAAACATCCATCCATACATCCATCATCACAATCTTTCGCATTTATAATATTAGTAAAACATATTCCCACTAATAAATAAACTAACACTCAATAATAAGTAATTTTGTCTCCTGCAGGGACTAGAATCGTAATGTTACTAAACAAAAAACTACGGTTCACGAGATTTTTTAGTTAAAACAAACTTTTTTGGTCGAGGTGTTTCGTAGTTCACAGTTTCAGTTCGGTACACCCGGCCGTCGCCACATTTGCTGACCATACCGGCCGAAAGTTGAGAACTGTTACTTTGTAGGCACGGCCTGTGTGACGAGTCCCTAATCCGCGAGTTGACAGTATGTTTAAAAATTTAAAATAACTATTTAATTATGTAAATCTATTGATATGAAGCACAAAATAGTACAAATGAAGAAAAGATTATTAATTATTTATTTTATTTTCCCTTGAGAAAAATGAGACTTTTTATCTGTGAGTCACGTGAGTAGAAACACCAATCAGAAAACGAGACGTCATCGTTCAATATTTTTACAGCTGACTGGTTATCTTTAGTTGGTGCGTAAGACAAAATAAGAAACAACTAACTGCTTGCACTGTCTGGACAGGTCCGCTCAAATTTGCGTGGTTATTTCCTCAAAAGAATACCAAAGACATGAACCTACATGCTTCTCATATACAAATACAAATTGTTTGGACTTTAAAAGAGACGTTGACGACAAACTCAGAGGGAGTTTGTTTCGGTGTTTCTTCTCAGAGTAGTCAGTTAGGAAATACCGGCCTCATCTAGCTAAACTAAACACGCAAAAAAACATGACGTGTAAAAGTGTTATTTATAACCAATTTACAAATAAATATTTCATTTCATTACATAACTAACTCTCTCTCTTCTGGTTCATTTGTCTTATCGTCCTGTAATAGTTGTTCGATGAGTTCCTTTTTTTGTCTTTTTAAAAAAGCAGATAGATAGATATATTATTTATTGTACACCATAACAGTAAAACAAATATGGACTTAACAACTATAATGGGTGATACAATGGGCGGTCTTATCGCTAAAAGCGATCTTTTACAGACGACCTTTGGATGGATTTGACACAGAAGTTCTAACCACTTCTTGCGAATATCTCTTTTTAAAGGGACACGAATAAATAGTTTCGTTGGCGTTTTTATAGTAGTATTGCCACAAAAATTGCATCAAAAACGAAAATATATACAAAACTAAAGACACCGCCTTCCGAAATTAAAGTTATTTTTGCCTTTGTAGTGTTTTGATATGGAAGTCGGTTCTACTTTTTGCTAAAATTTTTTTTTCACGCTTTTTAGTGGGTCGGTTTGTAATTTATCTAGTTACAAAAGCCATTAAGTCGACAACTTATCACTTTTTACAAAATTTTGCTTTTCTCGATGCATAGCCGTTAATTTTTGAGGAGTTCTCCTGGTACTTGACCATCAGCTCTACATCACCATATGTATTGTGACGAGCATAAAGTGTTTAACATCCGTACTCAAGTAATCGAATCGCAATCCACGAAATACTTATTATTGAGGAGTTTCAGTGGCCATCTGTGGTCTTCATCATCAGTTCAACTTGCCCAAATGGTACTTTTCGGAAGCAACTGCTCAGGGTACTACAAGAAATACCCAAAACGCTATCGGTGTGCCTATAATATTTGAAGAGTTCCCTCGATTTCTCCAGGATCCCATCATCAGATCCTGATTTCGTAACAATGGGACCAACTAGAAACTATACCCATTCAAACGCAAAAAGAATTTTTCAAATCGGTCCAGCCGTCTCTGAGTTACGGGGTAACATACATAAAAAAAAAAAAGTTCAAGACGAATTGTAAACCTCCTTTTTTTGAAGTCGGTTAATAAAATACCCGAAGTACATTTATGTGCCAAATGCCAGGAAAGTTGTTTTTTGAACGATGACGTCATACATAGTCACGTGACCACAATGCCACGATTTAGGCCATAGTTTTTTAATAAATTAATAAATTACTTATATTTTAATTGAAAGGTGAAGTGATGAATAAAATATTATTTTAAGAGTACACATGAAGCGCTTCGAAGCGTTTCAAACAATTTTTACAAAGTTGTCAACTCGCGGATTAATGATGTATGGATAACGGACGTAAGTGGGTATGTTTTGTGTGAATTTTAATATGCGTATATGAGGGTAAATACTGTAGAGCACGTGGTTAGATTTCTATTATTCGTGATTTTAGTAGTGAATAACCATCGTGCGAGGCTACGCTCCCATAACCCTCCTTTTTTGCAGTTAGATAAAAAGTAGTCTTTCTCAAAGTTCAAGCTACTTTCATACCAAATATCATTCAAATCTACCCAATACTTTCGATGAGTAGCGCGTACAAACAAACAAACATTTCCGCTTTATAATATGAGTATACAGGGTGCAGTCACCCTGTATACTCATATTATAAAGCGGAAATGTTTGTTTGTTTGTAACTCGACGTATTCCTTGCAGGACGTCATAGTAGGGTTAAAATGCAACAAATTAAGCCACCAAATGTTAGATTTTTTGTTTTTTTTTTTATGAGCAATCCTAGATTAAATTATTTGAAACCAATTAAAAAAATATTTACGGCGCGAATATACTGCAATTAAGTTATTATCATATTTGGTGCCGTAGGAGATATTTGTTAATAATTAAAAGTTCAAAAATGCTTAAAATCTTGGCAAATATCACTAACCAAACATTTAATTTCCTGTAATTTTTGCTATTACTTCATACAAAATGTTGTCTAGTGCAAAAAAAATAACTATGTCTGATGTACAAATTACTAGGAAAAATTAATAGTTTAAAAAAGCCAAAAACACGCTTTTAAGACTAATGTAATGAGCAAAAATTAGAAATGTTTACTAGTAGGTAGTTCAAGATTCCACCAGCCACCTTCCAATTCCATCGTCAGACCAGCTCGATGGTACCATAATATTGTATTTTCGTCTAATCTATATATAATTGCCAAGTTTCATGATGATCAACAATTAGAAGTACTTTTAATTCAGATTCTTAGTTTTTATTGCATATTTAGTTCGTTACAGATCAACCTAATAATAAATCTATGGATTACGTGGTAATCAAAAAGGTTAAGAAAACCGATAATGGATTTTCTTTAGGTTTGTTATAACCTTGAAACCTGATCGTCTTCAAAGTCTATTACGTGGCCTTTCTCACAAGTTCAAACACGACCATGATACGATATTCCATCATGGAATGCCAGTGCCTATCTTCCGGCTTCATCATCAGACCTTGAAACCTAATCGTGGTCAAAATTCATTACAAGACTTTTCTAAGAAATCCAAAAACAGCTGTGATACGATTTTCCACCATAAAGTTCCAGTTCATATCTTCCGGCTCCATCATCATATCAGTTCCACAGTACCATATTATTGTATTATCATCAGAACTACGTACAGTTGCCAATTTTCATTACGCTACGACCCTCGGAAGATGGTTAAATTTGTTATTTTAGATTCCATTACATAGTTACATACAGGTCGACCTAATAAAAGCGTGTTAAAAAGGAAAACATCTGAACACTAATTGGCGGGCACAATGACAGCTGTCAAAAATTCATTAAACATGGCGGCACGGCTGTGAAAAGTCGATGGATATTTAATGCAATAAATATTTTAGAATTTTTTATGAGGAGCACGTAGCTTAATAATAAATTCCGCATGGTACAATCTTTAAGGTTAAGTATCGCTTCCAAGGTTGGTCCGTGGACTATTCCACCGTGCCTAGGAAAGATTCGTATCTGTGGATAAATACTGTGGAGCTCGTATTAACCCCTCAAGTGTCAAAGGTATACCGTTTGTACAAACTCTGTTTGTTCTTGTTTGTGAAGAATGATCAACAACATAAGTTATGCTGATGACATGGTGTTACTCAGTCCATCAATCTGTGGCTTAAGGAAATTATTGGCCGTCTGTGAGAGTTATGCGGAGGCTCATGGCTTGAGGTATAATGAAACTAAAAGCAAAGTCGTTTTTAAAGTGCGCAATAATACTCCATCAAGTATTCCACCCGTAAGGTTACGAGGAACTCCGTTGGAGCTCGTCACTCACATAAAATACCTCGGTCATGTGGTCACGGATTGCCTCGTAGACGACCAAGACATAGATAGGGAGCGCAGAGCGTTGGCGCCCAGATGCAATATGCTTGCGCGCAGGTTTGCACGGTGTACTAAAGAGGTAAAACTGACTCTATTCCGAGCCTATTGTCAATCGTTTTACTCGTGCAGCCTGTGGATCAGGTATACGCAAAAGGCCTACAGCGCTCTGCGCGTTCAATATAATAATACGCTGAGGGTTTTGTTGGGGCTACCTCGGTTTTGCAGCGCGTTGGGTATGTTTGCTGAAGCGAGAGTAGATGACTTTTATGCTGTTATGCGCAAGCGATGTGCATCTGCGCTGCAGCGATTCAGGGGTAGCCCCAACAACATTCTAGTTACACTGGCGGACAAAATAGATGGGCCATTTGTCAGGCACTGGGCTGGTAGGCATGTGCGCACAGGCGTGCATGTCGCCAATTAAATTGATGTTATGTTTTAATTTATTTTACTAACAATAGGTTAAGTTTTTTACTAACACTCTATGGATCAATGGTCTGAGACAAATAAATAAATAAATAACGTCACGGCTCGCATTGGACGATGTATTTTACCTTTATGTTGCAAGTAACACGATGTGGCTGTATCATTCGACTAATCGATTCATACTTGATCGGTTTTAGTAACATTTTAGAGGGAAAACCACTAAAATGAACGAAGAAAATGTTTACAAAATGCACCTGTCGTTTTTGTTGTGACGCCGCAGACTTTTTCGTTTTGTTATCGAATACTTTTTATTACTTTTTACAGTGTCTAAGTGGAATAATTTGTGTTAACATTGCCTACACATTATTGTGTTATCGTGTATCTTTTTTCGTGAATGTGTTTTTTCGTGTGTATGACTTCGAATGTGAGTGAAAATTACAAAAATGAAAACATATCAAATCACTGCGAGATAAGGTCAGTTTGATTTGCTTATTGAATGATATAAATAGTTAGATAAACTCATAACGAAGCCAGGAAGGTATAATATATACCATGATAATGGCCATAAATTGACGATTTATCATTTTTTCTGAAGTCCTACCCAAAAATCAAAAAGTACATTAAACATGCGACATTCGCAGGGTTAAAATAATAACAGCCGCACGAGTTGATCTTAAAGATTAACCTTCGGAAGCCGAGGGTGGTCCGTAGTTTGATTACTATCTTAACATATAGAGACTCCTTAATGCCTCGAAATGCATGTCAAGTCGTTGGTCCTGGCTGCCATTTTTTTTTTCTAGTTCTAAATAGGTTCGCGTTTGACCACCATCTCACCTGATGGTAAGTGATGATGTAGTCGAAGATGGAGCACGCTTACCTAAAAGTAACCTATTCACTCTTGACTTAAAGACTCCTAAGGTTATAGCTATCGGGAAACACAGACTCCAGCAAGGAATTCCACTCCTTAGTACGCACAATGAAGGTATTTCCAAAACAATTTATGCGTATTGGTGGGAACGGGCTTGGCGGAATTAGATTGTGTAATTCCATCGCACACTCGTCATTTGTATACTTATGAATGTTCGGTAGGGTAAGACAGAACCAACGTAGACGCTGGCCTACGGACGTCGAGCAAAGGTAGCTAATAGAACCAGGCTCGAGTCAACGGGGCGCCATGTTTCACGCGCGCCTCAAAGAGCAGTCAGCAGTATTGACGGAGCCTGACAGGGCCATTTTTTCTGGCGTAGTTGCGAGAATGTTATAACAACGGCCCCGGAACTTAAGGGCAGTTGAAGAAACAGGGTTGGTTTTTAGTCAGTAGGAGACTGACACTCTCTTCTGCTTCACCTACAATGAGAGGAGTCATTTGATGATTCTCCCACCCTGAAAAAAAAGGGTTAGATTAAGCAAAAAAATCTGAACGTTATAGAAAACCTAATCGAAAATTGAAGAATTATTGCGGGTATGACGTTTTTACATTACGATACAAAACAAACAACATTTATAAATCAAATTCGATTTCTCCTTGCCGCAAGCTGCTGCTGCTGTTTTTCCTTGAATATAACAAATAGCTAATATTATTTTCGCTTACGTAAATAAGGGCAGTCCCTGTCACGTCCACCATTCGAATTGAAATCGTTTCGACGTAAAAATATCGGCCTGTCGGAATAGCACGTGCGTACACACGAACTGGGAACGCAAAACGTTTAGGGTTCCCTCAATCAGTTATTTGAATTGGTAAAATCGATGGAATATACGTGTCTTCCTACATACAGTCTATATCTTAATTTGGGAAACAGTGCTCAGCACTTTTAGAGTAATAGTTTTACTTTTTTTTTTATTGAAAATAGTTTCGCGTTTGACCACTATCTCACCTGATGGTAAGTGATGATGTGAACGAAGATGGAGCACGCTTACCTAAAAGTAACCTATTCACACTTACTTTTGTGTAAATCTATACTAATATTATAAAGAGGAAATCTTTGTATTTTTGTATGTTTGTATTGAATAGGCTCAAAAACTACTGGACCGATTTCAAAATTTCTTTTACCATTACTTAGAGGGATTCTTCGGAATCCGTATAGGCTATATTTTATCCCGGAAAATAGATAGGATTTTTCGTGGTAGTGAAAATTGTGGAGTAAGGCGTCGAAAAAACTGCCGTACGTTAACGATTCTCGCGAACGCTGCCTATATTTAATATAAACATTGCACCCGTGCGAAGCCGGGGCGAGTCGCTAGTTACTTATATAACTATAATCTGGTTATATAATTATAAGATGGCACAGTGGTTGGGCGACCTGCTGCTGCTCTTCATGTCACGCGTTCGATTCACACTCGGAACAAATATTTACAAAGCCCACACATGCGTGGTCTGAGTCTGAATGTTGGTTATTGTAAATTTATGTTTGTAAAACCATCACAGAACGTTTTGGGAATACTTTCATCACTTCCTTCACTTTCCTGATAGGTATAACCTACTCACTCTTGTCTTGAAGACAAAAGTGAGTAGGTTTCTTTTAGGCAAGATGATGAAGAGATGGTTGTCAAACGCGAACCTATCGACTATAAATAAAACCATTACACTTGAGTAATTTCTAAAATATTCGAAAAAATGCTTTGCCGTACAAAATTTACTACAAAATACATCACTCTATTAACCAAACAATATCACATTGCCAACATCCATCTCTGACCTAAACGAATTGTTTGCACAATCGCCATTTTTCTGTTCACATTCGCGATTTTATGAAACTCGAATGTGAGCATTGTGGAGGCCTACGGAACCCATTCTTATTTGCTTCGGCGGCGCTCAATTTCGCTCGAATGAGCGAGTTCCCTCGTCATTCCATAGCTCTGCGTGTGATAAATAAAGCATCACTCTTGCTGCTGAACTTAGAGTAGGGAGGAAATGGAGTGAGCACTTAAGTTATGTTTCCCAATCGTCATGGCCGTTACTCATAGGTATACACAATTAAGGTTTCATTGAGTAACGTTGGTTATATTCGAAGTTACCTCCTTATTTCGTGCTTTATTTGCAAACAAAAATAGAAATAAATAAAATGGATGGATTTTTCGGCTCAGAATGGCGGAAGCCATAAAAAATATTGTTTAAAAACAAATTGAAGTACGACATGATACATTTTAATTTATCAGCTATATTTTAGAAAATATTCATTATTAAAGTTTAGTACGTAAACAATATCAATGCGTCCATCCTCATTAACATTACATTTGGGATAATAATTCACGGAAATCATGATTAATACATTTATTAAACATGTTGATAAATCAAGAGTGAATAGGTTGCAGGCAAGCGTGCTTCATCTTCGACCAAATCATCGCTCATCATCAGGTGAGACGGTGGTCAAATGCGAGTCTACAAACAATTTAAAAAAAATGTTGGGCCAAAACTACCCTACAAAACAATACTACATTATTTTTGCTACATATTTTGACATACTGCTTTACTCATGTCACTAAACAAATCCCTTATACTTCATTCTACAGAATTAAATATGAGAAGACTCCATGTTGGTTTAATACTCCGTGGCACCAAAAGTACCCACGTACAAATATGGCTATCTAGTATTTCCTCGCTATTACACGTTGAAAAATTACATGAATTTGCTCCAGAGGCTTACGCCTTGGTAATAATCCTGAGAAAAGAGAAATGATTCTACGAATTGGTTTCTTCACGCTATCTCTGATGTATACTTACAGTAAATTTAAATATTAAACAAGCGAAATTAATAATCAAGCCATACTTCGACTGTATAGCCACTTGGTTGTGGAGGTCAGATAGATAAATACAATATACTTTATTGTATACCACAATATAAACACGCCTATTTAACAATATTTCTGAATTCTATATTCTACAATGGCGGTCTTATCGCTGAAAGCGAAATCTTCCAGACAACCTTTGGAAGGACTTTCAAAACTTTAATTAAAGTGGGGAGGGCTACATCAGTGTACTACATAATTATACCCATAATAATAGAAAAATATACTTACTGTTTAGTCCAACGTGAAATGAAACGCACCCTTTTGGTTGGCAACATTATTCTATGCTCTTTGACTTTTCACTTGACAGATAGACTTGGTTCCGGTTGGAAAAATGTCCGCGTTGGACCTGTTGATTAAATTGTAATTGGTAAAATATCGTTTGGAATCGCCGTTTGCAACCGATAATTGGGTCGCGATTAACTATTGTTTGAAGTTGTAATCCCGGATTGACGAAAACCCTGGGATATTTTTGGACTTACCGCCGGTTGTCGCCACCCGCGTGGCACGCGCATTTGTTGGAAATAAGTTGGGCTGTGATGCTGATCTGGACCGCGCCATCTGGAGATTGGCGCCTTGTGAACGTTCTAGAACACGTAACTTACATCACACTTTTCAATTACTCACCTCATATTTACATACATACCACATTCGGACGTGATCAAACAGATCCTGGTTGCCGTCTACAGCTCAGGTAAGTGTTATTTGTATATATTGCTTGTCGGCCGGAGAGCCTGTGTAAGTACTATTGTTGTAAGCAACGTTTTGGGCTCCACGAACCGTGGACAAGTTCGGACATACCAGTTAACGTTGGCTGGCTATTGTAGTCCTGAACATTTTGGTAAGCAGAGCGTGGCTTTTATAATATAAAATCCACATAGTACATTGGAAGTTTGAATATTGTTGTAAATGACTTAATAAGTTTGAATATTGCTTTGTCAGCCGGGCTCAAATAGCACTTGTAGTTTGTACTGTAATTTGTAGTGCCTGTCTCTTGTATTGCATTGACAAGTAAGATTTGTTTGTGAAATTAGGAATTATTGGTTGTATTTTGGTATAATTTGGTATATTTGTTGCAATTAATAATTGAATGTCACTGATCTGAATTTAAAAGGTTATCTAAATAATAATCACACATTTGTTAACATAACAAGAATTGAATGGTGTGGATTGACTTATTGCATTTATTTGTTTATTGGATTGTTGTTAGAGATTGTCCGGAGCAATATTATA
Organism: Tholera decimalis; assembly: GCA_943138885.2. Classification (NCBI taxonomy): domain Eukaryota; kingdom Metazoa; phylum Arthropoda; class Insecta; order Lepidoptera; family Noctuidae; genus Tholera; species Tholera decimalis. The sequence continues at coordinate 28,729,857 of OW964570.2, read as the reverse complement.
CATTCAATTGTTATTTATTTTGTAACTGGCCATCTGTACCAAGCTAGATTCATACTTGGAATAAGTACAGGGTCGGATTTGGACTTGAAATAATTGAATTTAAGTTGTTGTTTTGGTGAAATTATTTGGTCGGCTAACAAGTCATTGTTGTTTGTTTAGTTAATTTTAGCCTGTTGTATTAATATTTGATTGTTGCAATGGCATCATTAAGGGCAGTCAGGGAGGCTGCTGCCGGATTGACCTCACAGTTGAGATGGTTCACATCGGCAGCTGCAACGGTTGAGCGTGTAGATTTGGAAAAGCTCACCCTTGCTCGGTACGGGCAAGTGATTGAGAGGATCAAGTCAGCTGATGCTGCGCTCACACGCTTCAACGAGTACATCATGGACGTGGATTTGGGGGTGATGGATCAGACAGCCCGCGATAAGATTTTGGGTGACTATGACCGGATTGTCCACCTGGGGGATGTCATATGTCTACGAGCGCGGGAAATTTTGAAGAGTCGGGTGCCTGATGCGGCCAAGCCGCAGACCCCCGTTGTTGCAGGCCCTGGACTATTGAGTAGGCTGCCCACCCTGGAGCTGCCACATTTTGACGGTTGCTTGGACCACTGGCTGGGCTTCCTAAATCTCTTTGAGAGTCTTGTCGATGCACGCTCGGACCTCGGACCTGCCCAGAAGCTGGCCTATTTATTGTCTGTCCTGGAGGGCGAAGCCAGAGCCTTGGTGCAGCACTTCCCGGTGACGGATTCCTCTTACCCGACCGCTCTGGAGCTTCTCTCCCGACGGTATCAGAACAAGCGCTGCCTGGCTGATGTGCAGATCGACCAGATTTTGGGGCTACCGGCCATTGTCAGCACGTCAACGTTGCGCACTGACTTGCTGAACCCGTTGATCTCAGCGACCAACGCCTTGAGACGCTTGGAGTTACCGGTAGAACATTGGTCCTACTTGTTGGTGCACATAGTGATGTAGTTGCTCCCCGCGGAGTTGAGGTCACGTTTTGAGCAGAAGTACGGTGGGGATAGTGCCACCCATCTTCCCCCCTTTGACGACCTCCTCAAATTTTTGGAAGACGAGTGTCGGTTTTCGGATAACACTCGTGGCGCCACGGCGTCACCCCCACTACCTTCTCAGCCTAGAGACCAGGGACGGACTAGGGCTCGGGGGCCTGTTGATGTTCACCCCTCCCCCCGTTTTGCTGGCGCCCGGAGTCCTCGGGCTAGGGGGCCTGTTGATGATCGCCCCGCCCCCCGTTTTGCTGGCGCCCGAAGTCCTCAGGCTAGGGGGCCTGTTGATGTTCGCCCCGCCCCCCGTTTTGCTGGCGCCCGGAGTCCTCATCATTGTGATTTTTGCAAGGCAACGGGGCATGCCATGGCGCGTTGCCCGGCCTTTTTGAATTTGCACGTAAGTGCCCGCCGCCGCATTGTCAACGCACGCCGTTTGTGCTTCTCGTACTTGGGGGCCCACTTTCATCGGGACTGCCCCGACCCCCGCCCATGTAGAATTTGTAAGGGGTCCCAGTTGGAGATTTTGTGCGCCAACGCGAACCGCTCCAGCAGACCATCTTCTGAGGAGGGTTCGCGCAGGGGGGGTACCTCGGAGACGAGCACCGGGCTGAGGCCCGCAATTCTGTACGCTGCACTCCACCCCCCGCGCAAGTTGAACGGGAGCCCCGCGAGCGCCATTTGGTCTCCCCTCGTCAGGGAGAACGCGCATTGGCTGCTAGGCAGCAGTGGCCGGGTCGGTGCCGCTGCCTTTCCCCTCCGTTGGCGGAACGTCCCCGGTTGGAGTTGCGCCCTCCACCATTCTGGCATCCGGTGGGATATGCCCCTCCAGTGATGGCGAGCGGCTCGGGACACCGCGCGGACGAATATTTTGATTGTTGGCCTCGTCGTGAACGAGGGCAGCCTGGATGCGGCGATCGGTCGCCGCCCAGGCATCGCTAAGAGAGTGACACCTGCCCCGCTAAAGGACCCCCCCCCCCCCCCCCGATCAAGATGGTTTTGTTGCCAACGGCCTCGGTCAAGGTCTGGGGACCCTCGGGTGGCTCGATTGTGATCCGTGCCATTTTGGACACGGGAGCCCATGGTTGCCTTTTGTCGTCTTGGTTAGCGGGACAGGTTGGCCTGAAGGTGAACGACCTTTCAGGCAAGATTTGGGGAATTGGCGAAACGGCTGTCACCACTGTTGAGGGTAGGACCTGGTTTGAAATCACCCTTGTGAGTTGTCCTTACCCTAAAATTGGTGCTCCTGCCCTTGTTATAACTGCACTTGGTTGGGACGAGCCACTTCGGGAAACCCTGTTGGAAGACTGGCTCCAACTTGTATCTGCACTTCCTGCGGTGCTTCTTGTGCGTCTCTTAAGCCACGTTACGCGCACTTTGGGTGGAACTGTTGACATTCGGGCTTCTTGCGCCTGGATGGACAGTCAAATTGTTTTGTGTTGGTTGAAGACGTCCGTCCACTCTTTGGAGGTCTTTGTTGTGAACCGAGTGTTGCAGATTCAAGGTTCTGAAACGCCTTTGATTTGGAGGCACGTGCCTGGTGACCTGAACCCGGGCGACGTGGCCTCGCGCGGGTGCATGGCCCCTCACTTGATTGCTCACCCCCTCTGGTGGGGACCAGACTGGCTGACTCGCCCCGGGGGCGATTGGCCTCGAACGCCAGTCTTGATGTCGGATCCTTTGCCCGGACTTAAGGTGTTCGCTGTTGGGACAAAGGATCCCCCGTTTGATCTTGAATTTTGATGAATCGAAACAGCTCCCTCGACAAATTGTTGAACGTTACCTCGTGGATCAGGCGTTTTGGCCATAATTCTAGGAATCCAGGGGACAAGCGCCTGTCACCAGTTCTCTCTCCTCAAGAGCGACAGGAGTCACTCCTCTTTGGGTCCGCTCTGTGCAGGCTGCACACTTTGAGAAGGAGATCGAGGTCTTGAAGTCTGGTAGGGTCAGGTTGTCGGGAGCCGTTCGTAAGTTGAATCCCTTCTTGGATAGGACGGGTCTTTGGCGTATTGGAGGACGGTTGAGGCTCTCTAGCCTTCCTTATGGGGCCCGTCACCCCCTTTTGTTGCCCAAGGAGGGCCACTTGGTTTAATTGTTGGTGACTGATCGTCACGTTAAGAACTCGCATGCCGGTTGCAATGCGCTGTTGGCCATTCTGCAGCGAGAATTTGGGTTTTGTCGGCTGATCGCGTCAATGAGGCGAGGCCCTTTGCTGGCGTCGTAACGGACTTGTTGGTCCCCTTTTGTTGAAGACGTCCACCCTTCGTAATAGTAAGATTGTTAAGGCTTATTTGTGTGTTTGTCTGCCTGTCAACCAAGGCAGTACATTTGGAGCTGGTAACCTCCCTCTCGACAGAGGCCTTTGAGGCGACTTGGAAAGATTTGTGTCTCACCGTGGGTTATCTTTGATTAGGTCTGATTGCGGTACGAATTACAAGGGTACAAGTAACTATTTGAAGGAGGTATACGCCTTCCTTAATGAGAGCCAGGTTGACATTGGTAATAGTTTGGCCCGCCGAGGGGTCACTTGGTTATTTGACCCGCCAGCCAGCCCCCATTGGGGGGGTATTTTTGGGGCCGCGGTGAAAGCGGCAAAGGGACGCTGGCGGAGATTGTTGGGAGACACCGTTCTCACCTTTGAGGAACTAGCTACGGTATTTGGCCGCATTGAAGCTGTGTTAAATTTGCAACCTTGTCAAGACTTCCAATTGATTAGCGGATGGGTAGGCCCGTCCGGGGGGGGTAGATGTTTAGTCCAACGTGAAATGAAACGCACTCTTTTGGTTGGCAACATTATTCTATGCTCTTTGACTTTTTACTTGACAGATAGACTTGGTTCCGGTTGGAAAAATGTCCGCGTTGGACCTGTTGATTTAATTGTAATTGGTAAAATATCGTTTGGAATCGCCGTTTGCAACCGAAAATTGGGTCGCGATTAACTATTGTTTGAAGTTGTAATCCCGGATTGACGAAAACCCTGGGATATTTTTGGACTTACTGCCGGTTGTCGCCACCCGCGTGGCACGCGCATTTGTTGGAAATAAGTTGGGCTGTGATGCTGATCTGGACCGTGCCATCTGGAGATTGGCGCCTTGTGAACATTCTAGAACACGTGACTTACATCACACTTTTCAATTACTCACCTCATATTTACATACATACCACATTCGGACGTGATCAAACAGATCCTGGTTGAAATAAACGGTTAAAAAAAATAGAATAACATTCAAGAAAGCTCCTTAAGTATAAGACTTTTAAACCGATAGGGAGAACATGCAAATATGTCTATATGTTCAAAAGTCCTATTGTAGGACTCGACCATTCTGCGAACAGGCGAACGCAAGCCAGAATTGGACTTGCAAGTACCCACTGAAAATAATGTGCCAGCGCATACCTTTCGCTTGTTGACTGTCCTAGGAACTGCATAGCACAACATGTTGGAAATTTGAGTCACTGGTCTTATTAGTAACCCAGCTACTGAGTTGTGGAGGTCTGATAGGCAGACGCTGCATGTAAAAGACTAGTACTTAGCTGTATCCAGTCAGACTAGTAGTCGACCCTAACATAGTTGGAGAAAAGCAGATAATGATGTAAACCAATGTAGATATATTTTAAAATTATAATCCACCAACCCATTCCTCTATCTTTCTATGTATTTATCTATCTACGAGTATATTCTATAGAAATAAAAATGAACGTTTGTATGTTTGTTCCCTACGCATTCTTAAACTATCGATCAGATTGCGATGAAACTTTGGTAGGCTGTTCTGAGGAGATGTAATAGGGTTTCAAGAATAAGAAATCCATAGTCACAAAATTTCAACTCTAACAATGAAGAATGTTACTAGGTATGCCAAATCGGTTGAAAGTTTGTTACAGTAAAGCTTGTATGTATAGAAATACACTTTTTTTTTCTTTTTTTTTTATCGTGGTAAAATTATCAAATAAGTCCTCCCACTCCGGGTAGAGTGGGAGGGACTGTCAGACTTTTACTGACTAAAATCCACGGTGTTCCTTCAATAACCCTTTACATACCGGGGCCACGGTAACGTGATGAGTTGCAGGCTTCGGCCCTCTGCAGAGGGCATCGTCATGTTGCTGACGCTCTTTGAGGCGCGCGTGGAACACGACGCGCCGTCGACCCGGGCATGGTCCATGGTCGGACAGCGAGTTGCCCTTTACTCTCTGTCCGCATGCCCGCGCCTACGGTGGCCGGAGATCGTCGGCCGACGGCTGACGCCGTGGGCGTCTACCACTGCGGCTGGGCTGGAGGGAGGACGCCATCCTCTCCCTCACGCGGCCCGCCTCCTCCTTCGGAAGCATGACTGCTTCGCAGAAGGAGGCGACCGCTTCCCACTCCCTCTCGCCCCGCAGCATAGCCTCGACCAATGCCGGGCGCGAGAGGTCTCCGCCTATTGTCGCCGTGAGGACACGTCGGTGCTCTGCCCAAGCTGGGCAGTCCTGCACCGTGTGCTCAACTGTGTCCTCAGGGCGACCCTCGCAGTGGTGACACCCAGGCGTCTCTTCCTTACCCATCAGACACAGGTACCTCCCGAAACTTCCGTGTCCGGTGAGGACCTGCGTCATGCGGTAGGTCAGGACGCCGTGACGCCGATCTAGCCACTCCTCAATGAGGGGTCTTACCGCCGCAATTGCGGCGTGCCCGATAGAAATACATTAGTATTTGTTGTATTCAAAAATTCCTATTATTTTTGATTTTACAGGCATTTATTTAAACTTACGATAAATATCGAGGCCCGCTAACAGTCACGTGACCGCATGTGACGTCAATTTACAACGTTCCGCTTAGTAGCAAGTTGAAATTGGTGGTTATATTTGTACATTTCGGCACAACAGATGATTTCCTAGTATTTGAATTGGACATTTTTGAAAGTATTTATAATTTCTAATGAAACGAAACCGTACTGAGAGCGCGATCGAACTGTGCGAGTGTTGTGAGATGACGTCACACCGTCACGAGTCCGCGTCGCACGTTTACTTCTATAAATCGGAAACTAATTGACGTATCGAAGTAATTCTTTCACTTTTACATTTTTATTTTTGACGGAGAATATGGAGAGCTAATAATATAATATAATAATATAATAATTATTCCACAACTTTCACACAACGCCATCTAGTCCCAAACTAAGCAGAGCTTGTGCTATGAGTACTAGATAACTGATAAACATAAATTACACCCAGACAAATACCCCACATAGAACCCACGACCTTGCGCATAGCAGTCAGGGCTACTTACCACTAGACCAACAGGCCTACAACAATATTCAAAATTAGTTAATATTCTTCATTAGTCGGTTCATTACACCACTTAGCAAAATGGGACATTATATGTAAAACTGACGCCCAGTGCGATTGCGGCGTTCCTGATCAAACTATGTCCCATCTGCTGGAATGTCCTAATGGCCCAAAAACCTGTACCATAGAAGACCTAATAAACGCCACTGAAAACGTGACCATCGTGGCTACTGGTCCTACTGAGCCCAATACATATAAAGTACGCGATTTTTTTTCGATTTAAAGAAGAAGAACATCCACTTAGCTTTAACGCACGAAAAATGCACCGCTACACTTTGTATTGCTTTTTACCACAGAACAGAGTGCTTTTTACTATTCAAAAATATCACAAGTACCTTATTCTGTAACATATGTATGTTTCTACCACCAAAAAACGACTCAATTACCTCCATGTCTCCACCTTTTCACGCAATCCATCAAAAACTTTTCACGAATTCACAGCATCGTGTTACCCGAAATTGACGGGATTTTCTCTGTTAACAATGAAAAAGATGTATTTGGATTTTATTTATTTATTTTATTATTATTTTCTTTTTATTGTTCTTTTTTTTTTGTTCCTGTTAAGCCCACTTTTGACCTCGATCTCACTTGATGGAAAGCGATAGATGAGGTCTACAATGTATCGTGCCAGCCCAGACGATGATGATGATGTTCATCTTAAAAATCATCACAAAGGTTTACCCTGTGAAAAAATATCGTACTTCGACAAGAATAATGTAAATCAAAGACTCTGAAAGCCGTATTGAAAGACTATCAATAAGGATTAAAAACCCCATGGCTATAAAAACATCGTGGCCATAAAAAGCTCTTGAAGATAAATCAACTCGCTCCCTTAGACTGATAAAATTCGCAAAAAAGTCGCATTAGCGATAACAGACTGAAATTGATTGAGCTATAGTACTTGGCAGTATGATAAATGTGAAAAGGAGTTATTTTTTGTGTACTTTAAATAAATAACATAATACAAACCAGACTATAGCGTTCACTGCTGTGACGCAGGCCTTCTCTATACAGTGTGTTAGGTTAAACGAGGGACTTATTGAGGGAGGGTATTCAGTATTTGATTCTCGTCCCAAATATGTGAAAAACCTATAACCTATTTTTTTGACGTAATTGTCCAATATAATACATTTATCATGTACACTGAGCCGCAAGAGGTGAATGAACTTGTAAACAGTACCTAATCACGTGGCAAAACACGGACCGATCCTGCCAAAAAAAGGAAGCTCGTGTGTAAACTCCGCCCCCGCGGGAGCCCCCCCCCTCCCCCCAGGACTTTTGGTATGGTTTTGTCTGTTATTTATCAGTGTTTTTTTTTCATATTTTTATTAGTAACATGTAAGCATACACTATTGTAGGTTTGAATATATCCCTCGTTTAAACTAACATGTTGTATAATCGGGAATAGTACACTATACGACTACTTACCTAAAGACTAAATACTTTAAAGCAGGTAATTAAGGAAAATTACTTACAGCAAAGGGTAGAGCAACTGCCCACGCAGGGAATAAACCTGTTTTGCAGGCACGATTTTTTTTTAATAAAGATTACTTGCAATGTTGGTAGAATTCACATTACTAGCAATCTCGTTAACCCCACCAACCAAGCTAATTATGCTTGTGTCTGGAGTGGCTTCACGCCAATAGTGTGTTAGGGTGGGGTTCAAACCCGTGACCTCTCGATCACATGACCGACACCTAAGCCATTAGGTTATTGGCGATTTATAAATACTCAGTCTACTAAAACACCTGTAACACAATGCCAATGAACGTAGTCACACTTTTTTTTTAATCTCCACTAATTGGGAAAACCAAAAACTTTGTACCCGTTTTACGAAAATTACGCGGACAGAGTCAAAGAAAAAGATTTTTTTTCTTTTTATTATAATAGGCTCGCGTTTGACCACCATCTCACCTGATGGTAAGTGATGATGTGGTCTCGCTCTTGACAGAGCGGTCGTGGTCACGTTGAGGCTTCCGCGTTGGTGGTAGGGGCGGAAACAGCTCTTCGCACGATCTCCCGCCATCTGTCCCTGTTGGCAGAGTGCTTGGCGCACTCAGATACGCCGCTTCCCAGTGCTGATTTCACCTGATCAGTCCAGCGCATTGGTGACTTGCTACGCGACTTGGTTCCCTCCACCTTGAACGATCAGCCGCTCTATAGAGTCGTTCCCCCGCCTAGAGACGTGACCAAAGTACTGCAGTATGCGCGACTGTACTACGGCCGACAGACGCTGCTTGATGCCGAGCTCCTAAAATATGGACACGTTCGTGCGGAATTCTGTCCACGATATTCTAAGCATCTTCCTCCAGCACCACATCTCCAGAGCATCTATCTTCCCCTTTTCCAACTTTCCTAGAACCGTTCTAGGTTCTAGGAAAAGGGGAAGCTATACGCTTGCCTAGAAGTCACCTATTCACTCTTGACCGAAAGAAGAATCGAAAGAAATCTTGACAGAAGGATTGCAGATGGTTAATATTATTCTATAATCATGCATCATGTAAGATCTTAGCTTAGATTTTTCCCAACTATGCAGTCGGCTTACAGTCTAACTGGAGCTGCAGCTCATTACTAGTGCTTTACATGGAGTGGCCTACCTGGTCTCCACTACCCAAGACCAGTGTCAGTATCAGAGATATATTAATGATAAAGTGACTTTATAATAACATCTGCACGGATTTATCTATAAAGTTAAACAATGCTTGACGAGGTCGGTCTGTAGATGGGTAACCATCTTTATGAATTGAAATTCCTGTGTGCCTCGGAAAGCACGTTAAGACCAGGCACTCTAAAATAATTTTCACGCAAGCTCCGCCCCCATGCACCCTGTTACGCCATTGTATACTAAACGCTAATGCAGCAGTAATAAAGTTGAATATCGCGTGCGCTCTTTCACTATGTTCGGGTTCGAAACTAAATGTCGTCTCAATTCTTATCCTAAATTGCGGCGGTAAGACCCCTCTTTGAGGAGTGGCTAGATCGGCGTCACGGCGTCCTGACCTACCGCATGACGCAGGTCCTCACCGGACACGGAAGTTTCGGGAGGTACCTGTGTCTGATGGGAAAGGAAGAAACGCCTGGGTGTCACCACTGCGAGGGTCGCCCTGAGGACACAGTCGAGCACACGGTGCAGGACTGCCCCGTTTGGGCAGAGCACCGACGTGTCCTCACGGCGGCAATAGGTGGAGACCTCTCGCGCCCGGCTTTGGTCGAGGCCATGCTGCGGGGCGAGAGGGAGTGGGAAGCCATCGCCTCCTTCTGCGAAGCAGTCATGCTTCCGAAGGAGGAAGCGGGCCGCGTGAGGGAGAGGATGGCGTCCTTCCTCCAGCCCAGCCGCAGTGGTAGACGCCCACGGCGTCGGACGTCGGCCGACGATCTCCAGCCACCGTAGGCGCAGTCATGCGGACAGCGAGTAAAGGGCAACTCGCTGTCCGACCATGGACCATGCCCGGGTCGACGGCGCGTTGTGTTCCACGCGCACCTCAAAGAGCGTCAGCAACATGACGAGGCCCCCTCTGCAGAGGGCCGAAGCCTGCCGGGGTCGTGGGACTTATCCCATTACCGTGACCCCGGTACGTAAAGGGTTATTGAAGGAACACCGTGGATTTTAGTCAGTAAAAGTCTGACAGTCCCTTCCACCCTGCCCGGGGTGGGAGGACTTATTTGATAATTTTACCACGTTAAAAAAAAAAATTTGGATAATAAACGATATTTTCTTAGTGTCAGTACTAATTTTAGACAAGAAAGCCGAGTAATCTTGATTAAATTTTGAATAATCTTTAAAAAAGACATTATTTTCGATTAAAAAATGAATCGAGCGAAAATATTCCAATTACGTAACTGGTCTAGATATGTAAAGAAAAAGATCCAATAAATCATAACACTAAAGTTCCATTTTGATTGTATGCGTGATTGTTTCAGAATATTAATGCAAAGTTACATACAATTTAGGGAGCCTCCTCTTAAGCCAATGGTCTCGATTGTCATTTGTACATCTTTGACAGTAAATAGAGGATAGCCAGAAGCCATAAATTTTATTTTATTTTATTCAAGAGGAACAACAAACAGCCACAATATAAAACATAGAAACAATAAATACACAAAACACTATAAACAATATTGCAGCCCACAACGCTGTTCACGGATTAATAATTGGATACGATACATGAAAACAATAATCGCTAGGGTTACAAATGCATTATATATATAGCATAATACTAGCTTATTAAATCAACTTACTGTGATATATATGTATATAATATGTATGGTATAATGTATATAATTTTATATAATACTCAAAAAAAAAAAACAAAATATAGAATAACATTCAAGAAAGCTCCTTAAGTATATGACTTTTAAACCGATAGGGAGAACATGCAAATATGTCTATATGTTCAAAAGTCCTATTGTAGGACTCGACCATTCTGCGAACAGGCGAACGCAAGCCAGAATTGGACTTGCAAGTACCCACTGAAAATAATGTGCCAGCGCATACCTTTCGCTTGTTGACTGTCCTAGGAACTGCATAGCACAACATGTTGGAAATTTGAGTCACTGGTCTTATTAGTAACCCAGCTACTGAGTTGTGGAGGTCTGATAGGCAGACGCTGCATGTAAAAGACTAGTACTTAGCTGTATCCGGTCAGACTAGTAGTCGACCCTAACATAGTTGGAGAAAGGCAGATAATGATGTAAACCAATGTAGATATATTTTAAAATTATAATCCACCAACCCATTCTCTATCTATGTATTTATAATAGTCTATAGAAATAAAAATTGGCCAAGTGCGAGTCGGACTCGCCCATGAAGGGTTCCGTAAGTATGTTATATTTATTATAGTTACATAACAAATATAACATACTTAAATTATTTATTTGAAAAAAAACGAAAAGCCTTACAAATTTCTTAAAACTAGCTTATTTACAATTTTTACAACTACGCCAAATAACTTTGTTTTTCATAGTATTTGTATGAATTACAAAGTTATATTTGCGGTTTTTGAAAATATACTGTATCTCAAAAACTGCTTACTCGATCTCGTTCAAATCAATTTTGGTTGAAATATTACATTAAGATCTATAACATATGTTTTTTTTAGATTTTTCACTTCATTATTATAGAAGTTAGGGGGGAGGGACACACATTTTACCACTTTGGAAGCGTATATCTTTTAAACGATTAACTTTATAAAAAAGTCATTTTAGAAACCATAATGTCATTTTTAAAGACCTGTCTATAGATATCAAACACGTATAGGTTTCATGAAAAAAAAAATTTCAGTTTCAGTTCCATGTATGGGGAGCCCCCTTTATTTTAAAGATTTTTTAAATTTTCTCTTAAAATCGGAAAGCGGTTCACAGAATACATCTACCTACCAAGTTTTACATGTATAGTCCTAATAGTTTCGGAATAAAATGGCTGTGACATACGGACGGACGGACAGACAGACAGACGGACAGACATGTCGAAACTATAAGGGTTCCGTTTTTTGCCATTCGGATACGGAACCCTAAAAATTAACGTTTGTATGTTTGATCCCTATGCATTCTTAAACCATCGATCAGATTGCGATGAAACTTTGGTAAGCTGTTCTGAGGAGATGTTATAGGGTTTCATGAATAAGAAATCCATAGTCAGAAAATTTCCACTCTAACAATGAAGAATGTTACTAGGTATGCCAAATCGGTTGAAAGTTTGTTACAGTAAAGCTTGTATGTATAGAAATACACTAGTATTTGTTGTATTCAAAAATACCTATTAGTTTTGATTTTACAGGCATTTATTTAAACTTACGATAAATATCGAGGCCCGCTAACAGTCACGTGACCGCATGTGACGTCAATTTACAACGTTCCGCTTAGTAGCAAGTTGAAATTGGTGGTTATATTTGTACATTTCGGCACAACAGATGATTTCCTAGTATTTGAATTGGACATTTTTGAAAGTATTTATAATTTCTAATGAAACGACACCGTACTGAGAGCGCGATCGAACTGTGCGAGTGTTGTGAGATGACGTCACACCGTCACAAGTCTGCGTCGCACGTTTACTTCTATAAATCGGAAACTAATTGACGTATCGAAGTCATTCTTTCACTTTAATTTTTTATTTTTGACAGAGAATATGGAAAGCTAGTATTCAAAATTAGTTAACATTCTTCATTAGCCGGTGCATGTCTGAAATAAAAAGATTTTATTATTATTTATTATATTAAGCGAAAGGGGACAGTATGTGCAAAACTGACACCCAGTGCGATTGCGGCGTTCCTGATCAAACTATGTGCCATGAATGCCCTAATGGCCCAAAAACCTGTACCATAGAAGACCTAATAAACGCCACTGAATACGCGACCATCGTGGCTACTGGTCCTACTGAGCCCCATACATATAAAGTACGAGATTTTTTTCGATTCGAAGAAGAAGAACATCCTCTTAGCTTTAACGCACGAAAAATGCACCGCTACACTTCGTATTGCTTTTTACTATTCAAAAATATCACAAGTGCCCTTATTCTGTAACATATGTATGTTTCTACCACCAAAAAATGACTCAATTACCTCCATGTCTCCACCTTTTCACGCAATCCATCAAAAACTTTTCACGAATTCACAGCATCGTGTTACCCGGAATTGACGGGATTTTCTCTGTTATCAATGAAAAAGAGAGGAACTTGAAAGGGAAATTGGCTATAGAGGTTGGTGTTATGTAGGCTGGTTTGTTTGTTATACGAGATGTTGGGGCGTAGGCATATTGGACGATGATTTAAGGAGTTAAGTCGACCATCCAATGCTGCGTAAGATATGTGAGATATATGCCATGTTAGCGGTGCTGTTTACCCAAACTTCAATAGTAATATTATAAATGGCTTTTAGGGAATACTTTCATTTAATGGAGTTTAATGCCTTGTCGGATACTGTTTTCTGATAGATTTTCCAGATATAATGATCCAGCTTACCTAGAAGTAACCTATTTATTCTTGACTTAAAGTTATAGGTACATACCTATGGTAGTCTGTATTAGCCCCCAGTTATAGCTATCAGGAAACACAGACTCCAGCAGGAATTCCTCTCCTTATCTGTACGTACAATGAACGAATTCCTAAAACATTTAAAGATATTAATGAGATATCACGATGGCGTATCACCATTTGTCTTGTATTTCGACAATGGAATGGATTTGGTGGTATTAAATGGTGTAATTCTGTCGCACTCTTAATACAGTATTTTTACATATAATTTGATCAATTCGGATTGTATGGACTTCAAAAGGGACGTTGACGTATAACTTTATTTCGGTGTTTCTTCTCAGTACAGTCAGCTAAGAAACACCGACCTCGTGTAGTTTACAATAACAGTGACTTAAAAGTTTTATAATAGTTGTTTTATAGTAGTATAATAGTACTTTTTGCCTCCTGTTCAGCAGGCAGGCTTGCGAACACTAGACCAGCGAAGAAGTTTTAAAGTTTTATTTACAATTTTTAAAATAACAATCATTAATCATATTACCCGTAATGGACGAACCCATGTACATTTTCACACAAAGCAAAGTTAAGAGCTCGTGCGTAGCGTAGCACTGGGCTGCTTTAGAATAGATTTAATACGAGGTGTAAAGGCAGCGACACATTGGGCGGTAAAGCGACGCGTGACGTGATTGTTAGTCGCACTTACTCGTATGAGGGTATTTTAACAAAAAAAGGGTGCCCTTTTGATCTTGAGAAGATTGGAGGAGAATAGATTTTTCGTTTGTTGAGTGTTTGCGCCGGAAGATTCGTTCTGTGTGTGTACATATAATTCCAACTAACCCGCAAAATGATTTAGTAGTCGAATTATTGAGAGAATGTCAGATTTGAGTTTTCATCGCCATTCAATTTCATTATTATAAATTTATTCATGAAAGGATATAACGATATTGAAATATTAATAATTTATTTATTTGGCAAACGCAAGTTATTTAGGAAAGAGAAATACAAAAAGAAGAAGAAACCAAACAGTATACAAGAGAAGTACCCGTGGGCCCTAAACTAGGTACAGCCTGTATCTTGCGAACAGCGCAATTTGACTCTTTTTACTTTTGATTGATATTTCTCTAGTTTTACCTTTTTTTTAACGAGAACTAACTATGTGGGTAGAGTTCGCATAACTATCAATCTTGTTAATCCCTTCAACTAAGCTAAATATGCTTGCGTCTGGCGTGGGTTCACGGCAATAGAGTACTCGTAATGGATGGGGTTCAACATGCGACCTATCTATCAATCACAAATACGATATCTTAGCTTTGAAGTTTCTCATTTTTCAAGATAAATAATAAAAGTTAACAAATCTGAAGGTTGTCCATTCATGGTCTGGCCTCATCAAGCCTTACTTGATGACATTTTTAATTATGTTACTTTTATTTTAATGTAACTCTAACTTCAATTGTGTTTGGAAAAGTATCTGCATACCCAAATGAGGATAAAATATGGAGGTCTGTATTGTCTGTGGTGACGATTTCTTAAATGGTGAATTAATTTAGAACACTAATGATATAGATATTTAGTAATATTGGCAATTTAAATATTTTTGACATTAAAATTATTTTTGACAAATTTAATCATTTAACATTTTTAATATGCATTTGACAATTTGACATTTTTAATAATTCTTCATTTAAGTCTGACATCAGTTATTAATCAATTTAATTTATTTTTTATTTAATACCAAAATTATGCATGATTTTGCAAATACTTTAGTAATTTTTTTTTGTGTAATGTATTTTTTCAGTAGATTTGCACACCATATTATTTGTACGCCTCCTGGCATAACATAGCGCTCTTTTTATTAATATTACACCTATACAATACATAATTATACCTACTTTACCTATGTTAACAAATAAATAAATTTGATTTGATTTGATTTTGATCCTGACGGCTGTATATTTTCTATATTACAAATTGATTATGAAGCTACGAGCTCTTGATGCTCTCTATGATCGGAAATGGGCCGTTATCAATCACGCGTGTCTAGTACAGGTTAGTGTAAGTCAACGTCATCCATTTATTGGTCACAATCAATTCGGTATTCACTCACTTTGCATCACTCGTAATGACTGTAAGTCTCCCAAAACACAAGCTCTAGCTTAGTTTGGGAATCAGCATCAGTAGTTTTGTATTAATACATTTAAATGAGTCAATTCACTACACTAAGACTGAATGTATTTACATGTGCCAATAAACAATTTTTATTGGAACGAAGTTCCTTATCGCGCGTTGCGAAAGGGGGCTAGACGGAAAAAATTAAGACAAAAAGTTGTAACAACACTTTTTGCTATAACAAAAAAAAATTATTATAACTTTAAAAAAATAAAATTTTATTACAATTCCTTCACTAATTAATAGAAAGGAACTTCGTTCCATCCGGGTGTCCCTTGACACCTCTCAAGTTTTTTTTATTTATTGGTTCTAGCACACTGCAAAAAGGCACAAACAGCACTGCATTGAAAAAGGCCAAGGGTGACAAAGTGAGGGTATGTCACTTTGTCACCCTTGGCATTTTTCAGTGCAGTGCAGATTATATAGATTAACAACTGTCATGTATTTGATTGGGATCGACCCCATAAAGCGAATCTTGTAAGTCAGACCCATAACCGTTGTTCTTTCCTAAAACAACTCCCTTATACTCCTAACACAAGAACCGCTAGCCAGCTTTCTTTCACTAAATAAAATTTATTTAGTTCTTACATTAAACCATACAAGCTTAAGACGTCGAGATGCTTCTATCTTAATAATTCTCTTCTTAAGGCCAAACCCCAGCTCTCAAAAACCTAAGTACACAAATATAAAGTCTGTATCACGTAGAGAGAGCAGACGATATCCCAGGGCTACAAATACAGAGCTAATAGGCCACCGTGGAGTCATTACTAGTGCTGTCACGCGTCCCGGGATTTTGAGTGCGTCCGGGATTTTGTACTATTTGTAATCCCAGTTGCTGTGCGCTTGTATTGTAATGCAAATAGGTATTTTGTTACATCTAAAACTCATTAAATCTATTGAGAAGAAGCAAAATATAATTGTTTTTGACTTTAAATTATTCAACCTCTTTGGTAATTTGCTTAGCGAAAGCTGCTGTAACATTTTTGAATAAAAAAGGTATCTTTTGCTTTTATTCGTATTAAATATTCACACGTTATCTGATAATAATTAAAATCATCCTTTTGCTGCACCAGTAATATATAAGTACCTACTACGTCTGAGAAAACCTCAGGAGTCCTTTTATTTAGATTTTTTTGCAAAAAACTTCCAATACCTATAATATAAATCTGATTCAACTTTAAACTTTACAATCTCGTGTTTCTTTTTTACTTAATGACATATAATAGTCATCTACAGGATCAATCCCGGGTTATTAAATATCTGATCCCGGGATGGCCCATCATTAGTCGTTCAGAATACGGCCTCTAACCAATCACATTAGGTACTTTATTGTAACTATAATGGCCTGATATAAGGCCGTAAATGACAATTAGGAGACCACTTTATATCAGCGTAGTTACGTACGATTATGGTGTAAGGTTTAAGTGAAAAGCGAGTAGATATTTGCGCATATCAGTGGAAAATAATTAATTAAAAAATGCATTTACGTTTTTTATTAATGTTGACTGAAATGATGTAGAGTAATATCATAAAGGA
Organism: Tholera decimalis; assembly: GCA_943138885.2. Lineage (NCBI taxonomy): Eukaryota > Metazoa > Arthropoda > Insecta > Lepidoptera > Noctuidae > Tholera > Tholera decimalis. The sequence continues at coordinate 28,712,866 of OW964570.2, read as the reverse complement.
GAAAGTATTTTTTTTTTGTTATTGACAAAATCAAAAATTTGGTAAGACCTATTTCAAAAGTTCTTCCAACCCATTATTAAGTTAGAAATAATCGACATTTGCTACTTTAATTTCGTTTATTTCACGCGAGCCGCAAGCTTGTGTTTATTTAAATAAATAATTATTATATAGTTTAATTCCACTTAGACCATTCCATCGTATGGCGTGGTGGCATTGCGCCATCGGTATGTGCTGTGAATATCACACCCATTTTCACAAAGAGTGTAAATGTTTACGCCGTGTGAACTGTTGAAGAGTTGAATGTCTATATTATATCTATATTCCCTTATAGCATCAAACTTATAAAAAAAATAAAAAAAACAAAATAAAATAAATTTAATTTAAGGTAAATTTGCTCCTACTTCGACCACCAAATTCCTTTCAATCACATGCGATTACAGTATCGCATAACAAAGACGAGGTTTTGGCTAAATAATAACCACCGAATGGGTCTTCGAGGTTAAGTAACGATTGCCGAGGTCAGTTCAAGGATAGGTTACCATCTTAATATATCAAGATTTATGAAAATAAAACACGTTAAGCCATTGATATATTAAAAGGAGGAAGATACGTTACTAGACACAGCGTTTGGTCCTACAAAACTAAGTGATTGCCCGTAGTTGGCGGGCGCTCACTCTCAGTCGCGTACGGAACGTTGTTGATCACACAGCTTAAGAAATTGTCGTCTCTTCGTGTTTTTAAGGACTTTTTGGAATAAATACGCATCAAAATAACTTCTTGTGTAGCTAGACAGTGTTTCAATTACACCAGGAAGAAAAATAAGAGACATGGGTCATGGGATCACCTATTCCGTACTTACCTAATACATGCAATCTTATATCATTCATAAGCGCAAACATTCGGCAGCTGAGGCGATTTCGCTCGCACTACAGCACCGTCTCCTATCTCTATCCTTGTCTATCGGTAACTGTAGGTTTGGGACTGATGACGACACTGATCACAGATGTGTGAGTTACTGTGCATGTATTCGTGCGCCGAGCCCTTAGTATCTTCCTCCTTTTAATACATCAATGCGTTAAGCTGTTGATCTAGGATGACATTTAAACATCTTTGATAATGGTTTCGGGTAGTCAGAACCCAGAAAAACTGACACCAGTCTTAACAAGGGGTATCGCATTACCCAAATTGGAGGCTAGATAGGCAGTCACCCTATATAAAATATTGTCACTGAGCTACAACCGGTTAAACTGAAAAAACCATAAGTAGAAGCAAATTATAAGCGACAATAGACTAATGGCTAAGATATAGGACTTGTGATATGGAATTCATTTGTTCCAACCCCACCCATTAACACCCTTGCCGTGAACCCACTCCAGTCACACGCATATTTCCCTGCCAGGGGCGCGGAATTGTCCGAAAGAGTTACCGCGGCCTCAGAACACGAACGGCATACGTTGGAACACGGATGGGTTTTAGTCAGTAAAAGTCTGACACACCCTCCCGCTTCACCCAGATCGGGAGGCAGTCACTGGATGATTTCTCACCCTTAAAAAAAGAGAAGCATATTTAGCTTAGTTGGAGGGGTTAATAAGATTGCTAGTAATGTGAATTCTACCCACATCGAGAGTTCTCTTTTGTTAAAAAACCCGATGTAGTTAGGAAAAATTGGCCAAGTGCGAGTCGGACTCGCCCATGAAGGGTTCCGTGGTAACTATAATAAATATAATATACTTAATATATTTAAATGAAAAAAAAAACCTTAAAAATTTCTTAAAACTAGCTTATTTACAATTTTTACAACTACGCCAAATAACTTTGTTTTTCATAGTATTTGTATGAATTACAAAGTTATATTTGCGGTTTTAGAAAATATACTGTATCTCAAAAACTGCTGACTCGATCTCATTCAAATTAATTTTGGTTGAAAGTTTACATTAATATCTACAAGATATGGTTTTTTTAGATTTTTCACTTCATTATTATAGAAGTTAGAGGGGGTATACACATTTTACCACTTTGGAAGCGTATATCTTTTAAACGATTAACTTTATGAAAAAGTCATTTTAGAAACCTTAATGTCATTTTTAAGGAGCTGTCTATAGATACCATACACGTATAGGTTTCATGAAAAAAAATATTTTCAGTTTCAGTTTCATGTATGGGGAGCCCCCTTTATTTTAAATATTTTTTTAAATTTTCTCTTAAAATCGGAAAGCGGTTTACAGAATACATCTACCTACCAAGTTTTACATGTATGATCTTAATAGTTTCGGAATAAAATGGCTGTGACATACGGACGGACGGACAGACAGACAGACGGACAGACATATCGAAACTACAAGGGTTCCGTTTTTTGCCATTCGGCTACAGAACCCTAAAAAGCTAAACAGATGATGTTAACAAAATTATCTTGATTGAAATTGAAATTGTTTATTGAAATAGTTGATGTACAAAGTATTTATATTAGGGCCTTAGAACTAAAGGTATATAATATACCGCAGGATACCATCCACACTTAGTCGATATACCGTCTTGTCGTACTAAGCGCTTTTCTTCAACATTCATTGTGCGCACAGCTAAGGTGTGGAACTCTCTGCCGGCTTCTGTGTTCCCTGCCACATATGACCCGTCAGCCTTTAAAGCAAGAGTGAATAGGCATTTTCTGGGCTCGCTCGTTCGATCGTAGACCTCATCTTACACTTACCATCAGGTGTGATCGAGGTCAAGAGCGGGCTCATTCGTAATAAAATAAATAAATAAAATAATAAATATATTCTACCTGAACTAGGTTAAAATAATCCTGTATCTCAGGTACCACATTCAAAATTCAAAATCGCTCGTCGCTTGCACTTTATCCCACACTTTAGTCACTCGATGCTCTTCATGTCCATGTTTATTCATCTCTCAGCGATCGTAGCTTGGCATCCTATCATGCGGGCACTTGTCTATATCAACGATACTAAGTACGGCATTGGTCATTATTGTGTGAGCCAATTATGTATGTTTGGTATTGATTGGAGCTTGGTTCTGGAAGCGTATGCGATAGGAATTGGTATTCAAACCTTATGCTTTCTCATACATTTGTTTTAGTAGTGCGTTTAGAAAAGGGTGACAGAGAGTAGTGATGGCAATTTACATCGTCACTGCTCTTAAGCAGGGAATTCATTAGACGGACGTGCCCTCGGGCAGTCTGTACAGGCATGTCTGTCGACACTGTCGACACAATACACTACACAGACTCATCAGTTTGTTGTCTGTGTCTCAGCTACACGGTTGTTAATACGATGTCAACGAGATGAAGAAAAATCATTATTGTTGGTGCCGCAATAATACCGTAGGGACTCATTTTTTTTCTTAACATAAGCTAAATCAGCTTCGGGGTATATTTCCTTACATTTTGTTATTAAATTTTGGTAGGCAGCATTGCGTAATTCTGATTTCATGTACTCTTTGCTTTTTATCTTCCATAAACATGAATATTTTTTATACTTAGCTAAATATTCTACCCGGAATGATTTATTTTCATTGAAACTCATTTTATTTTAATAGGTACTAACTCCATAGTTCGATATATTATAAATCATAAAAAAAACATCCGCACTGGTTGCTGTCGCACTCAGGTTTGAGAGCAGGCGGCCCGCGATGAGCATTCACGGACGGGCATGTCTGTTCCTGCGCAGACAAAATGAGATCGTGCGGGCGAGCAACGGGCATGTCTGCCAGACTGACTGCGACGGTCCTACATTAGCAAACATTGTACAGACCTATAGTAGCGAGGTCCGGCAGGCATGTCTGCAGACTTGCCCGCGGGCGTGTCTTTCTAGTGAATTCCCCGCTTTAAAACGGTAAACGAAAACATCGTGAAGAAACGGTATGTTCTAGGACTGAAAATTCCTTAGACATGCGACTTCCACCAACACGTACTAGGCACGCGTGATAGATTTTTTTTTTTTATTTATTTATTTATTTATTTATTTATTGACACACCAGTGACATATTCAACTTAAAATAACATGGTTTGTAACATATAATCTTATATAATATGAATATGACTATTGAAGGCGTGCACATCACTTGTATAACAAATTAAAAGAAACATTACAATTTGAAGGAAAAAAAATAATAATTACAAAACTTATGAATTAAATCGATTTACAATGGCTACGCTTTCGCAAATTATTAGTATACAAGAAAGAATAAGTGAAGTATTTAAATATTATAGTGTTGGCTATTATAGTGAACTTGATAGTGAATGCAAAAGCACGATGTCCTAATACCAATGAGAAAAAAAAATTGACAACAGATAAGCATGTAATAAAAAATAATAAAATAAAATTGAGTTAAACAGATCACACAAATTTATTATTGGACACTTAGGAACCAGGAACCGTTATATTACGTCTGAATTCCATAAGTTTGTTGGAAAATATATCTAAACTGTTTGTGCGTGTGCACAGCTTATTATACGCAGACAGAAATCGGTTTAATGGGGCGGTGGAGCCTAGTTTAGTTCGACTTTTTGAGACTTCAAACGTGTTTGTTTTATGACTCGCTCTGTAGAACGTTTTACGTGGCACGGTTATATTTATTTCAGAAACTAGTTCCTGTACATTAGCCAAGTTATGGATTATTTTGTACAGCAAGATCAGATCAGAAATTCTTCGTCGTTGCTCCAGTGAAGTCATCTTAAAGTGAGAAAGCCTTTGGGAATAATTAGCGTCACGATCGCAAGATTCTGACCTGTGATTTAGGTACCTCGTGAACTTTTTTTGAATACGCTCTATCCTGTCAACGTGTACACGATATGCTGGATTCCATGCGGGAGATGCGTAATCAAGAATACTTCTCACAAGAGAATTATATAGAACCTTAAGTGTGCTGATACACCGGAAATCTTTACAGATTCTTTTTATAAATCCGGACATCTTACACGCTTTGGCGATAATAGTATCGAAGTGATTTATAAAAGTTAATTTACTGTCGAGATGCACCCCTAAGTCGCGTATCGTATCAACCTTCTGGAGTGTTAAGCCATTAATGTTGTAAGCTGAAGGTTGTACAGTCTTTTTACGTGTGAACGTCATATGATAGCATTTTTTGGCGTTGAGGACCATCATGTTTGCATGGCACCACTCACAAATTGCGTCTAAATCCTTTTGAAGTAATGAAATGTCGGCAATGAATGAATAAAAATTTTATTCGGGATGAGCTCACTCTTGAGCTCGGTCTCGCCTGATGGTAAGCGATAGATGAGGTCTACGATGTGACAAGCAAGCCCAGAAGATGCCAATTCACTCTTGCTTTTAAGGCTGAAAGGTCATAAGTGGCAGGGAACATAGAAGCCGGCAGAGAGTTCCACAGCTTGGCTGTACGTACAATAAATGTGGAAAAGCGCTTGGTGCGACAAAACGGTATATCAACCAAGTTTGGATGGTACCCAGCAGAACGTCTGGTAGTCCGGTAGTGAAAGGGAGATGAACGATGATGGATTGCGGTCCATTCTTAGCCTATAGACATGAGGCTTTTGTTGCAGCAGTGGCAACGTTTTAGAATATTAAGGCTTTAAAGAAAGAGTGACCAGACATCTTCTGGAGTCCCTCGTTATATCGTAGACCGATTGTGATCGATTACAAGGGCAGGCTAAAAACTGTTTTTTTTATTCAGAATAGGCTCGCGTTTGACCACCATCTCACCTGATGGTAAGTGATGATGTGGTCGAAGATGGAGCACGCTTGCCCAGAAGTAACTTATTCACTCTTGACTTAAAGACTCTCATCTCTTTCATGTTATGAAAATTGTATAATATTTCAGATTTCAATATTCTTAAAACTGAATTGTATAGTTACAAATATAAATTCAGTTGTAGAGTCCACTGCACTGAAGTCAATCTATTAGCAGGTCTATGTCACAAAGTAGTGTACCCCAGAGGTGGCAGGCTCACGTTTAGGTATCACTCACCAAATTATGATAGTATAAAAATTCTCAAAATTTGACTGGACCCAATTTAGATCTAGGAGTGGAGCGAAAATCCTGTTATTACATAATTAATGTGTTATAGGATTCCTAGTAATAAAACAAAACCAAAGACTTGGGCTCAATTTACACCGCCGCGGTTTGTAATGGATGCGACTTTTTGCGTACATAGCATAATGAACTTTATGTCAATAGTATAACATACAAACTAAATAGGAGCCAAAGAAGGTCGCGCGTCTTCCGGGGAATCCTCGCGCATTCTCGAGAATTTTTGGCTCCTATTTAGTTTGTATGTTATACAATTGACATAAAGTTCATTATGCTATGTACAATTTTGTTACAAAAAGTCGCTTCCATTCCATTCCGCGGCGGTGTAAATTGAGCCTTAGGTTATTTTGCAGGTAGTCTTGTCCCGCCATTATGATTACTTCACAAAAACAACTTTCAAGTATTTTTTTATACTTAAATCGTATCTGGTTTTCTATGCAGAGCATTAAGATGAAAAATAAAATGTAGATATTCCTGAAAAATTACTTCTCCTACTGTGGGTGGAGCGGAAGAGAGTGTCAGATTTATAACAACTAAAAATTCACCCTGCTTAAGTTAACCCCACGTTCCGAGGCTGCGGTATCTCGTTACAACATTCCCGCATCCCCGTCTACAAAGATTTTTTTATTGATAATATGCACGCCTACGTACTTAAGTGATGATGTGGTCGCAGGCAGAGCACGCTTACCTAGAAGTAACCTATTCACTCTTGACTTAAAGTCCCCCAGGTTATAACTTTCGGGAAACACAGACTCCGGCAGGGAATTACGCCATAAAGTACTGCTCGTGATATTATGATATTACTGATTAATCACGAAATCTCAGAAACCACAAGTAGTGGGCTCTCAAATTTTGCATGGCGGTTCCTTATAGTACGTAGATGCTCGCTAAGACGGGATTTTGCGAAACGTATATAATTTTCTAGCTTTCGCCCGTAACTTCGTCCGCTTGGGAAGGTTTTTCGCGTAAATCCCAATCCCGTGGGAATTCCGAGATAAAAAGGCGGAATAAAAACTTATGTGTTATTTCAGCATGTCAACTATCCACTTACCAAATTTAATTCAGATCCGTTAACTATTTTTTGCGTAAAAAGTACAAACTTTCGCATTTATAATATTAGTAAAAAGTAAGATTCATGATCAAAGCGATTTTACTTTTCCACTGTCGATATGTGGATTACATAGTTACGTAAATATCCAAAGTAAGTACATCCAACTCACAAACAAATAGACCAATCGTTCGCATAATTAATGTAACCCGTTTACGAGCACATCCGACCATATTCAGTCATGTGTGACCGAACCCGTATCGACATGCGGGTTGGGTATGACCCTTATCTTAGGGCTGTTTTGTATTGTAAAGACCGCAATGATTAACTTGTAGGTTTCATGGTCGTAGGGAATTTAGCCATGTAAATGTGAACCTAATCGCGCGTATCTTATCTTTCAAGTGACATGCGTTGCGTACGTTGGGTGGTACTAATAAATAAATGAATTACGAAGTACACTCAGTTTATAAAATGATGATTCAAATTAAGGTCGATAATATAAACAAAAAATTGCTAAAATAATCAAATAAATTTAAACTTATAATTAAAATTACAAACTGTGTCAAAATTAAAATTATACAATGAAATACATTAAATTGGCTTCGTAAATTCACATTATAATAATAATATATAATTATAATATATTTATTGGACAAAAACCTTACAAATTTCTTAAATTAGCCTATTTACAATTTGTGGAAGGCATACATAAATATTTCGACACTGCCTCCTAAACTAAGATACCGTTTCTTAGGAGGCAGTGTTCTACTGTGGCTTGGACTTCGTTTTAACCCTTATATGTAACCGTACAATCGCTAGATATACAGATACTAGTACTCACGCGGGGCTTCGCTCCCGTGGGTTTTATCACGGTAAAACATAACTCTCCTTTTTTGCAGTCGCGTAAAAATTGTAGCCTATAACCTTCCTCAAGCTTCAAGCTACTTCCGTACCAAATTGCATCCAAATCCACCCAGTATTTTCGAAGATTAGCGCGTTCAAGCAAACAAACAAACAAACTTTTCCGCTTTATAATATTAGTATATTAGTATACATTATATTTTTTACACAGTGAATATAACACAAAAAAAATAAGTGAGAAGAATAAGAGATTAACTATCTGTAAGCGTGGGAGTGTGTGTTGCGACTGTGTAAAAGAGTAGAAACCGTGGAGTGTGTATGCGTGATTATGTGTGTGTAGCGCGTGCGTGCGTGCGTGTGTGTGCGTGAGTGTTTGTTTGTGTGTGAGGTCATGTGTACAATTGTTGAAAGTGTATTATAATTAAATATACATGTATTACATTTGTAAGTCCGGGTATATGTTTGTGACTTTTAGAATTATTTATATTAAGAGCAACAGCAGTTTCTCGGTCTGCGCATAGTCGAGAAGATACAACAGATTCTGTAACTTATTTTTACCCGACTGCAAAGGAAGAGTTATTAGCGTCGTGATTGTTGAGACTAGCTACAAATGATGTTCTATTAATATTTCTATAGATATAGTCTTTTGGCAAAGGTGGTTTTATGCGACACGGTCGACCAATTTGTCCTATTTCTCCGTTTGCCTGGGTTTGGTGGTGGTATTTGCTTGTGTTTCCAGAGTGTGGCTCTGAGCACAAAGAGCTGTTTCACAGTTAAGATTTTTTATTATTATTTATTTTATTAATTAATTATAAGGACCGCCTAATGCGATAAAAGCCTCCTTCATCTGTCTCCATTTTGTTCTGTCCTTAGCCAGTCTTCTCCATGTTTTGTCTATTAAGCCTGCTATGTCGTCACTCGACCTCTTATTAGGTCTACCACGTCTTCTCTTTTGGTTTATGTGATACCAGTTTGTTATGATCTTGGTCCATCTACTATCGGTCACTCTATGTGGGTTATACTATCCAATATTATTTTCATACTTTGTTGCCTTACAATGCTTGATTCGTTAGATATCTTCAAATGCAAGATGTATAGGAAAGGAAAGAGTAGTGTGGGATTTTAACCAAAGAGAGTCTGATATTTGATAATTAGCACCTGGAAAAAAGTCTCAATCTTAATCCACAATCAAAATCACAGTAAAGAATTACTACATCTCTCCTTGATCATTATTAAAATGTTATATACAGCAGACTGGCTTTTTCACTCTCTTATTTTAAAAGTAAGAGCGGGAGGGGGTTAAGGGGACACATTTTACCATTTTGGAGTCTATTAAACCATTTACTTTGAAAAAAAAAATGGTTCTGTAGACCTGTCTATAGGCACCCCAGATGTAAAGGTTTGTTTTAGTTTCATTTATGGGGACCCCGGTTAAGTTTTTATTTTTATATAAAAGGTAAGGCGGCTTACATAATACATATACTTACTTATCAAGTTTCAACTGTGTAGTCCTTATAGTTTCGTAATAAAATGGCTGTGTGATACAGATGGCCAGACAGACATGACTAATCTATAACTCTTCCGTCTTTTGTCATTTCGGAATCCTAAAATGTCACTAAACACAAATGTAGCACTGGAAATGGTTTAAATGGTTTTTAAATGCATTATTTTTGGTTGAAATAATACTCCTCTGTTGGATTTGACGAGTTTATATTCTGTTTGTTGTTAATTTAACAACATTCATTTGTTTTTTCAGTACCAGATGTTTCGGTCAGCAGTATTTAAAAGAAAAAAAATTGCGTTAAGCTATATTCTACAATGTAGTTGTGATTTAGAGTACTATTATTTATTCATAAAAACAATACTATATGACAAAATGTTATAATTTGAATGCAAAATATATTTTTTAACAAGTGCACAGGTCACTTGTTAAAAAAAAGTTATTTTGCAATTTTCATACATAAATAAAATAGTTTTTATCCAATTCAACGAGACAATGCTACCAGTTTTGCGCCCTTTTTCTAAAGCAATGATGACGAATCTATCGATACCTATTAATTGATGATAACGATGCTAGTGTTTTATGCAGAGAAAGATTTCTTTCTCTGCTCATAACACTAGCAATGTCGTCGAATGGTAATGTCTGAAAAAAAGGCCATTCCTCTGTTCACGTGAAGAATTTATTGACTCGTCAGATACTGATTTCACAAAAAAACTCTATGAGCACTTGGACTCTATGGCCCTAATGTTATATAGCATATTCGCTCGCACTAAATTTATTATTATTAGGCCATTGTTAATAAATATATTTTTATTATAATACATTAATAAATATTTTAAAATAACAGAACTAAGAGCGAAAATCGTTTTTACTTACCTTTAAACTTTTTGTTTTGTAATACTTCCTAACCGAAGTCATTGTAGATTGCTGACGGCACTTCACTGATCTTTTTTTTTCTGCGGATTTCTTCCGCTCAAGGTGGAGCGGAAGGGAGTCAAATCAAATCAAAATAATTTTATTTTACATAGGTCTACACTGGGGGCACTCATAAAACGTCAGAAATTAATGCATGGTTTGAATTAGCAGTCTATATATAATATCAGTTTATTAATTTACTACACGGTTCGGAAGGTAGCTATCTATGGAAAAGAACCGGCAAGAAACTCGACGGTTACCCTATTTTTAAAAAATCTTGATTTTCACAATCTTTGCATAATAGATACTATTTTTTTTGTTATGAGAGGACAGTATAGATCAATTGACATAATAAAATGTAATATAACTGTCAGACGAGAGAGAGTGTCAGACTTCTACTGACTAAAAACCCACCCTGTTCCTTCAGCTGCTCTTAAGTTCCGGGGCCGCGGTATCTCGTTAGAACATTCCCGCAACCCCGGACTTCATTGATCCAGTGCTTGTAACACAGAAATATACCTATTGCCAAAAAATACCAAATCAATCAGCTCCAACGCCATTATACCCCCATCAGCTTTGAATGACAAATCATTCATTCCGTTCATTCGTTCACCTTCACTCCCCAGGCAGTAATAAAGGGAATCAGAGAGGGCAGTTAAAAAAGAACATTGTTTTAATTTTTATGAGCATCAATTAGTTATGTTGGTTCTGTCCGGAATCGCTGAATATCGTACGATTTATCGCTAAGGACCGTAATTGGATTAACAGTTAGGGCGAGATTAAGACATTTTTAACGAGATATCTGATAATTTTGGTGAATCTACATCGGATATTACTGTTAAATATTGGATGTTTTACTCGTTAATTACTGCGATGTTTTTGTGATTGGTATTATAATAATTGTTGAAGACTCGCTTAATATAATATCGATTTTGATTACAAATAATTTAAATAAAATTGATCACGTGGTACGTCCGCCGATGATCGTATCCGTAGGCGAGTATTTTGTGCGCGCACGGCCGCTGGCTCGATCAGCTGTGTAACCGCGCTGCCTGCGCCTCCCGCGCTGCTTTTGGTACATGCGTATGATGCCTGAACAATAATAATACATACCACAGATATCAACTCGGAAAGGGATCATCACCGTATCAACTCGAGCCGTTCAGTATTATTTGTATGAAACTCCCTACTGCAACGCACACTAATCGGAATCGTAACGTAATCGCCTCGCCCCGGGACATGCTCACAAACCGCGATGCGGTGCGCTTCCGGTTCTCCGTATCCTAGCTTACGACTCTCCGTAGCCTAGCTTACGGCTCTCCGTACCCTAGCTTACGTCTCTTCGACCATTGCACTCGCCTCCCGCGATCTGCATTGCCGAACGTGCTTTCATTGGCTGTCATTCACAAGGCAGCTTCCAGCCGTGTTGCGCGCGTGTTTGATGGAATTGTTAGGTTCGATTTTAACAAAAAATAACGATTAATAGGGAGAAATTCATAGGATTCAAAATGATTGAACCAGCGGTCGGCGAGCCCTAAGCGCGGCGTCGCCTAGCTGTAGCCGAGTCGACATGCCGGAGCTTCTGATCCGCTTAGGTTACGTGGACGCCTGTTTGACGCCAAGGGGTGAGTTGATATGTGTGCTGTGACCCTTAATCGGCCTTTAGAGGGCAGGCTTGCGTTCCAGCTGTAGGGCTGGGCCCCTGCTGAGACACAAGCCACCTCTCCATGAGGGGGAATATGCCGTAATCCACTACTCCGCCTCAATGTGAGTTAATGCATGTCACATGACTTCAAATGTTTAGTCCTAGAACATACATCGATTTCCTCTTGTTTTTTCCATTCCGTTTTGAGAGAGGTAGTGATGATGAATATTACACAAAGATTACTTTGTGTAATATTCACATTAGGGCCTGACTGGGTTCGAACATACGACCTACAATGCGTAAATTTAATTATAAGCCATTTTAAGCACAATAACACGAAAGAAATACACCTAAAAGACATAACAATGCACAATTTTTCTCAAGCCCAAGGCTCCATAGGCGTAGGATCTATATCGATACTTTCCGCTACAAAGGGCGTAACTCCAAAACCCATAGTTTTGGCTATGAGCAAAAGAGTAAACAAAAAAAAAACTTTCTCAAATATCTCTTTCATTTTTATACTTATAAAATTGAGTCCTAGGATGAAAGTTCTTAAATTTTGGCTGTCTTTTGCCTCATTTAATTACAGTTATGTACGATAGTTATTAACGAAGTTAGCATGGAGTTACACCCCTGGAAACGAAAAAAAAATGTATATACACCCCTTAATTAAATGATTTGATAAGAAACGTCTGCGGTAAAAACCAGTTAGGCACATACAAGGGTAATTTACGTAGTTATAAAGACCATGTTTTTTCGCAAAATATGTAGATACACCCTGAAATTAATACTAAAGCAATGAATCTGTAGGCAATTTTATTAGTAAGGATGAATATAACTGAATAAATAAGGATGGGTTGTAGGTAATTTTAATATAAATAGTTATAAGTTGAGTAAAAATGAAATAAACGGTTCTAAAAATATCTAAACATACTAGTACTCACGCGGGGCTTCGCTCCCGTGGATTCTATCACGGTAAAAACATAACTCTCCTTTTTTGCAGTCGCGTAAAAAGTAGCCTATAACCTTCCTCAAGCTTCAAGCTACTTCCATACCAAATTTCATCCAAATCCACCCAGTACTTTCGAAGATTAGCGCGTTCAAGCAAACAAACAAACAAACAAACAAACTTTTCCGCTTAGTATAGATTTATTGTTAATTGGTAATATCAATTGCTACCATATATTGCTATCAACTTTCGCATACCGCATACCATATTATGGTATGCGGTATGCGAAAGTGTTAGTACCGAACATTTTATATCTTTAAGTATTTTTGGCTTCAGCTTCGATATTCAAAGTTAAGCAATGGTTGCTGAGACCAGGCCATAATTGGGTGCCATCTGAACATCGCTGTATAAAGGACTTTAAGTCGTTGGTCAGGGCTATCATTTGTAAATTTTTGACAGTCGTTAATGGTACTTGAAAACCAGAAAATCTGAAAAACATCGGTGTTTTAATAAGATGTCGTGTTGCCCAGTTAACAGAGAGTACTGTTTAGTGTTCTAGGTATTAAAAACTCGCTGTGCCTGCTATTTCGTTACCGTGGGATGTGATTTCCACGTAAAACTTGAAACCGTGGGAATTCCGGATTGTATGTGTCAGTGAGAGTTTACCCAGGCAAACAGAAAGAAATACGAACATTTAAACAGTTGAATTCATATCGTGGAACTAGAAGTATTTGAGAAGTCAAAGTTATTTAAAAATGGTCAATTAATACTTATTTATGTTTAAAATAAATACCTACGTAATTATTACATTGAGTTTCAATTTTATGTATTGTCGAAATGATCAAGAGTAGGCACCACGGCGCTTTCGGAAACGAATTCCATACTAGCTAGAAATAGAACAATGTTTTGGTAGCGAGCGAGCGTTGAAAAGCTTTAATCCCGAACCCAGTTGAGATCCCAAGGGATAAATAAAAACATTTTGTCCACATCGTTGGAACCAAACTCATAAAACAGTTGCCAAACGTTTCAGAGAATTTTCCGTCATGCAATTTATGTTGCTGTTATATATAAGTTTGGTTTAAATTAATTTTTTTTCTTAGTTTACCTACTTTTTGTCTCCCTGTTAAGCAAAGCCTTCCCTTTTTCCTTCCAAACCTTTGAGCAATTTCGGATCACGTTTGCCCCGCGTGCATAATCAGATCATTTTTAAACGAATTATCGACTAATATTTTTCTATATCCAAATTTCTTTTTCCTGCCTTTTTATGCTCCTTGAGAATTGGAGATGCGGTCTTAGAAGCTACTGCTTATGATACCCTAAATGGCTAATCGTACATAATCCCACCTCCCACCGCTGTAGGTCCTACCCGCCTTGCGGCATACGGACCTTTGGAGACACACTCCGGCAATTGCGTGACTGGGATTGATTTTTTTTCCAGATTGCTCTACCGGAGTGTGCTTTGTAGACTCCATGCATTCTTTTCCTGTCCCTTCTGCTATTGTCACTTCTCCCCTTTCTGGGGTGTGCACACCACGAAACATGACTTCGCGCACGAGCAGCCCTACTTATTGCCCAGCAATCTACCCCTGCTGTTGTTCCAGTTCCTTCCTTTTCCTGTGCCACTTGTGAGCAAATGCTCGCAGTCTCAGGAAGCCTTCTGGACTGTCCACCAGCTGGCCATAGTGTACTGGTCCTACCGACTCCCGACTCCAGCCTCCCAACATCTCCTCCCGGTAGTCGCCATACAGCTCACATTCCCACAGGACATGGTCTCGAGTTTCATCTGCCTGCCCACAGAAACACAAGGAGACCTCACTGAGCGTCATCCTGTGAAGGCGGCTTCTGAAGCTCCCATGTCCTGTCAGGATCTGTGAGACAACGTACTCCGGCTCCACCCATCCGTACGACAACCGATCCGCTACATCCGGGAAAAACGAATACAGCTCCCTCCCGTCACTGGATTCCCGCCATCGCTCCTGCCACTGGGCCACGACCTCCGCCCTCACTCCCCTGACAACCACGTTACGCTCCCTGCCAACCAACCCGGACCCTCCTGCGCGACTCGTCCCGCCCGACAGACCTCTAGGTCAGCCGGCAGCACTCCCGCCAACACGGGCAGCGCTGCAGTGCTTACCGACCTGTATGCCTTCGTTAGAAGTATTAGTGCTGGGCGCTGCGTGCGGAGCAGCGTACTCCGCACTGCGTACCTTCCAACACTCCGCCACCATACGGCCACAGCATATGTCAAGATCGCCACATAGGTCCCTGCAAACAGGATCTTTAGGGCTCGATACCTGACGCCCCAGGAAGACGCAGAGATCCTCGACATCTTCCCGAAGGCGTTCACAGCCCGCTGGCCGGCCAAACTAGCATGCGGCACGTAGGAGCCCGCTTCATCGACTACAACGCCCAGCAACTTGGCATTCGTCACGTGCGCAATCGAGGCGCCGTCCATGCGTATTGTAGGGGGACGTTTAAACTTGCCCTTCTGGGTCAAAGTCTGCGACTTTGCAGCAGAAAACGTGAGACGGTTCCGCTTCCCCCAAGCGGAAACCGCCTCCAGCGACGACCTGGCGTTACGCTCGATCGCCGCCCGACTCGGCGCCTCAATTACGACCGTGATGTCGTCCGCGTATGCAACTGCACTCACGCCAACCGGCCATGGCAGCCTCAGGATGTCATCTAGCAGGAGGTTCCAAAGCGGCGGTCCAAGTACCGATCCCTGGGGGCAACCCATAGTGAGCTGCTTCCACACCGCCTGGTCGCCCATGAACAGCCCAATGCGTCTGTTGGTGAAGTAACTCACCAAAATTCTGTAAATATTTGGCGGGCACCCGCCTTGCTTCGCCTTCGTCAGTACCATGGGCCACCAGGCGTTGTCGAATGCCCCCGAGATATCCAGCAATATTACTTGAACATAGTTTTCCGAGGAGTTCGCCACGCGGTCAGAGATCGCATTGAGCGCCGTGACCGTTGACTTGCCCCTCGAAAAACCATGCTGTGATTCCGATATATCTGCTTCTGATATATGGCTAATCGTACAATATAAATGTGAAACTCGCCTACATTTATCTATTATCTGTTTTTCGTTTCATACTCTCCAGCTGTAGATGATAGATAAGGCAACTGCCATGACAACGAAATGCGTAGAGGGGATGACAGTCTTCAAAAGCCGTTTGAAAACCAGTCAGCACTTAAGATGAGGCGATAGGGTCATTGGCTTCAGGGGTTGCGCGAATATTCTAACAAAACGTGACTGAAGAAGCAAGGTGGGTTTTTAGTCAGTAGAAGTCTGACACCCCCTTCTGTTCCAGCCAGAGGGGTAGGAATTTTTATGACTTTTCCCACGAAAAAAAGGCTTCAGACAAATCGCCATACTATTAACTAACACGATGATACGTGACATTTCGATAGCTTTTAATTTGTCAATACCAATAATGTTTATACTCTCTTCGGCTTCGCTACTTTCTGGCTTTCACTATGCTATCGCCACCACAGGGAAACTCTCTCTTATCTAATAGACATCGTAAAAACCTGTTTTTAGTGAAGAAAATATTGTCAAAAATTGTTTTTTTTTTAATACTTACATATTCTACTTTATTTTTACCACTGTGATTAATTAGTAAACAACTTTATTCAGAAACAATAACACAAGAATATACTAATTGACAAAAGACTATCAATATTAGGTGCCTATATTGATAAATAGCGTTTTTAATGACCAAAAACTTTCATTATTTATTTTATTTTTATTATTTATTTATAAACATTAATTACAAATAACTTATAAACTAAGCCCCACAAAACCGTGGTAGTGGTTTGACTGTGGGATCGATGAGTCTCTATAATATACTATACATTTAAAACTTAAAAACTAGTAATTATTTATTTATTGATAAACTTATTTTAAAACTTATTGTTAAAACTTTTCTTATAAAGCGAATAATAATTTATTTAATGATAGCACTTTAACATATTCCTAAGTAATATTTTTTAACTCATTTTTAAACTTATTTTTGTTCTTTTCACTCCTTATGTCCGCTGGCAGACTATTTAAAAGATATGGTATTCGTTTTTTTAAGGTTCTGTCACCATAGTAATTCGTGACTCTGGGTACTATGAATTTGCCAGCAGCCATAGATCGTGTGTTATGGTTGTTGATTACATGAGTCAGTTTATGCTCTTGGGTACCATTATAGTTCACTGCTAAAACATACTTTGTTTATAACTAATAGGTAAAATTTTACATATTTTAAATAGTTTTCTATAATCTCCTTTACATTTTTTTTAGTTTTTTGAGTAACAAGTAGTTTTAAGAATCGAATTTGAAGAGCTTCTACTTTATCCAAGTTACTTTTGAATGTTAATCCATAGCTGTCAAGAGCATAACTCATAATTGAATCTACTAATGACATGTATATACATCTTAATATGTTTATAGGAACATTAAAGCTTAGGTGGTACATTTTACTTAATAATATTCTTAATTTACTACAAACATAGTTTACATGTTGGGACCAGGAAAAGTTCTCATCTATTTTCATGCCAAGGTAAGTTACACAGTTAACCTTTTCAATAGGCTTACATTTACAGTCCAGTAAGTTATTATGGTGGCAAATATAATCATCTATACTAATATTATAAAGCGGAAAAGTTTGTTAGTTTGTTTGTTTGTTTGTTTGTTTGTTTGCTTGAACGCGCTAATCTTCGAAAGTACTGGGTGGATTTGGATGAAATTTGGTATGGAAGTAGCTTGAAGCTTGAGGAAGGTTATAGGCTACCTTTTACCCGACTGCAAAAAAGGAGAGTTATGTTTTTACCGTGATAGAATCCACGGGAGCGAAGCCCCGCGAGAGTACTAGTGTGTAAATAAAGGTGGAGTCACACTATGAGGTCGCAAATATGGCGAATGAATTAGCATAGATTTGGTTTTGTCAGCGTTTAATATAATGCCATTGTCATGCGACCACTTAACAACATTGTCTATATCTTGCTGAACGCGCTTACAGGTATCGGCTATGTTAGTACCGGAGCGAAGTATGCACAAGTCATCTGCAAACATATACGCTGAACAATGCTGAACCACCCGGCACAAGCTGTTAATATGCATAAGATAGCAAATAGGTCCACATCCCGAGCCCTGTGCCACGCCACTCCGCACCTCGACTCTGTCGCTAAGCGTGTCCTCCACTCTCACACGGTAAGAGCGCGCTGTGAGGTAATCACGGAACCATGGATTCAGTGGTTCTCTCACCCCACACTCCCCCATTGCATTGAGGATGGTATCAAATTGCAAAGTGTCAAATGCTTTTTTATAATCGAAAAATATCGCAATAACAAATTGTTTATTATCTAAATAACTATTAATTTCGTCTGTGAATTTTGCAAGCAATGTATTTGTACTTTTCACTTTTAAAAAACCGTGTTGACACTCGTTAATTATGTTATTTTTTTGTAGATAATTACTTAACTGGTTGACTATACACTTTTCTATAATTTTATCTATACTAGATAAAATTGATATCGGTCTAAAGTTTGATAAAGACAGCAAAACATTGCTTTAGTAAGTAGGTACCTCTATACATGTCAATATCAAACGAACTAAGGACAAATAAACAACAGAACTAGAGATTCCCAGTCGGCGCAATTAGCTCAGAAAACAAATGACCCCTGCGTTTGTTGTGCTCGCTTGTTGATTAAGAGCTTTAAATCCCTTTAATTGGCGATTTCCGCTGATCTGTGATTCGCTGGAACTATTTATCGCTGTAATGGGTAGGTACATGAGATTTATCAGTAAACTAGTACACACGCGGGGCGTCGCTCCCGTGGATTCTATCACGGTAAAAACATAACTATCCTTTTTTGCAGTCGGGTAAAAAGTAGCCTATAACCTTCCTCAAGCTTCAAGCTACTTCCATACCAAGTTGCATCCAAATCCACCCAGTACTTTCGAAGATTAGCGCGTTCAAGCAAACAAACAAACTTTTCCGCTTTATAATATTAGTATAGATGTCTTGGTGTATTATGTGGTCCTCGTACTTTTGTTTTGTAGTTTACTTGGAATTTTTATAGGTAACTATTATTGGCATCTTTGTTTAATTTATAGGTAAACATAAACATAATAATAGGTACTAATAGTGAAATTTATTAAAATACCAATTACAAGTTATAACAATTTTAAAGGAAATATATTTGTTTCTCCAAACGCTTTTTTATACAGCAGCTGGGCGTTATAGATATTTAAGTCAAAGTCTATGTCATACTATACAAAGTGGAGAAAACAATACGATCATAAATTT
Source organism: Tholera decimalis (assembly GCA_943138885.2). Classification (NCBI taxonomy): domain Eukaryota; kingdom Metazoa; phylum Arthropoda; class Insecta; order Lepidoptera; family Noctuidae; genus Tholera; species Tholera decimalis. The sequence goes on along the minus strand of OW964570.2, from coordinate 28,693,627 downwards.
ACCATAGCCTAAATGATGATCTCCTTAGTCCGTACAAAAAAAAATGTATTCAGGATATTTTTTCTATTTTCATATTTTTCTACAGGCTCTATTTAGCTACTGTGCTTCAACGTAGGGTCAAATATCCTGCGTTTAACCACAAAAAAAGTCTCACACCATGAAGGTTTTAAGTCAATTCAAAGCATCTTTCACCATAAAATGGCAATTTCATACTTTTACCTGTATTATTTAGATAATTTGAAAATAATTTATTTTAATTTTTTATGTCACATCTTAGTTTATCCTCACTATGGTTTCCTCGGCATTAGTATAGTCGGTGTTTTCATTTATTGTCGTATCATCTTCCCCACCTTGTATGTCTTGTTCTACCAACTAAGTTTTATAACTTCGTCAGTGATGAAGATATTTTAAGAATATTTTGTCACTAATCAATCAGTCACTAGACCTTGTTTTAAAATTACATGCATATACCCTATTTAGATCAGCACAGGGCAGTGGCTCTTGAAACGGTGACGAAAACTATTTTGATGAAATCGGTCTGTATAGTTCGAAGACGTGACATCCACCACGAGTGACACATGTGGTGGATTACGGCACATTTCAACTCACTGAAAGGATGCCTTTATACTAGCAATGGGGACGTTATAGATTAGATTATTCAATTATTAGATTTATCAGTCACATGCATAGGTGATAAGATAAACATGGATTAAGCTACTCCGGTCATTCTCTCTACCTGGAGAAACTTTGTTTATCTTTTTAAAATATGGGATTGCTATATTGGATTTGTAGTCCAGACTATTGGTCATCGTATTGTGATACAAAATTACTTGAGTCCAACGCAATATTTCCCAGTGGGTATTGTTCTGTGTCAAAGGTTCTCAAAATTATTTCGTCTACCACCCAATGGAGAACCAATTATTCGACAATAACTCATATTATACATCAAAATGGTTTGATGAAATTTGGCAAGTAGATAGTTGATATCTTGGAATAACTCATAGGCTACTTTTTATCCCGGAATTCCCACTGGATCGGGATTTACGCGGGAAACCATCCCACGCGAACGAAGTTGCGGGCCGCAGCTAGTCAATAATAAAACTAAAACATCCAATTTTCTATGAGCTCATCAATATCATCCTGCGGGCCTTTAGTACCCTCAAGGGGACGTAATCCCCCACTATGACTGCTGCAGACGAAAAATCTAATTATGAGCAATCTAATCTACCTATATCATAATCCGATTTGAATCCACCATACAATTAATCGCATTCCATGTAATTTCGGTCAACCATTCACAAACAAACGTGAGACGGAGAAGTTTCAGAAACCAATTACCAGACACGCTACGGTTCCATCCAATTAGGGTCACAGACTAGAAAACTTGTGAACAACTAATTGATCGATCCGCCAGTGGTGCAAGTAGTGGGGCTGTGTACACTGTTGCCTGACCGACAATTAGTGACGGCGTTGAGCTCCGGTGCTGGGCGAATAGTGAGGCAATGGATACGGTATCATGTTGTAAAAAATCTATTGAAAAATAAAGTTTAGAAGATTGTTAGTTAGTCCACAACCCTTTTTTAACCGGCTTCTAAAAAAGGAGGAGGTTCTCAATTCGGATGTTTGTTTGTTTTTTTTATGTTTGTTCGGGCATAGCTCCGTCGCTTGCCAACCGATTTGAAAAAAATTTTGTTAGAAAGGGTATACTTTCCAAATGGTCCCATGAAAATTTTATCGAAATCTGACAAGCCGTTTCTGAAAAATAGACGAAAGTCTGAAAAACATATTAACATTGACGATCTTTTCGTTTACTCTGCTGGTGAAGGTTGACAGTAGTTGACATTTTGGCTTTTGTAACTAGATTAATTACAAACTGACCCACTCAAAAGCGCGAAAATAAAAACTTTTTTGTAAATAATAAAACCGACTTCCATATCAAAACACTACAAAGCCAAAAATAATTTTAATTTCGGAAGGCGGTGTGAAAAACAAGAAAATACAAAACCAATAACACCGACTACCGAAATTAAAATTATTTTTGGCTTTGTAGTGTTTTTTATAGACAAGATAACTGTTAACCCCTCTAAGTTAAATATGCTTGTGTCTGGAGTAGGTTCACGGCAATAGTGTAATGGATGGAGTTCGAACTCACAACCTCTCTATCACAAGTCCGACATCATAGTCGTTAGGCTATTTACGTTTAACTCATACAACATTCTTAACATATTTGGATTAATATAATCGTGCAATATTATCTAAATAGTGTGACCATTTAGATAACTTAGGTATCACAAATAAAATGGAAAAGTGCTAAGATTTTTTTTTTAATTAAAAATAGGTTCGCGTTTGACCTCCATCTCACCTGATGGTAAGTGATGATGTGGTCGAAGATGGAGCACGCTTACCTAAAAGTAATCTATTCACTCTTGACTTAAAGACTCCTAGGTTATAGATATCGGAAACACAGACTCCGGCAGGGAATTCTACTCCTTAGCCGTTCGCACAATGAAGGTATTCCCAAAACGTTTTGTGCGTATGGGTGGGATGTCCACCATGTAACAATGGCGCTTCTCTGTTTGTCTCGTAGTCCGATGGAACGGGCTTGGTGGAATTAGATTGTGCAATTCCATCGCACACTCCCCGAAATGTAACCGATAGAAAACCGATAGACTTGCAACTCGTCGTCGATGTTCAAGACTCTGGAGTTTTGACTCGACCAGTACATCGTTGCCAAAGAGTCTCTTGGCCCTTTTCTCGATAGACTCAAGCGCGTCCAGTTGGTATTTAGCAGATCCATCCCAAAGATGAGAGCAGTACTCCATACACGACCGAACCTGGGCTTGATAGAGATTGAGCAACTGTTCGGGTGTGAAGTACCGTCTCACCTGTCTCTCTTAATAGAATAAGAACAAAATATGCGCAACGAGCTAATAGTCCTAAACTTGTATATTATAACTAGCTGTTGCCCGAGACTGCGTTTGCATAAATTTAATATGTAAACCTATATTAAATCATCCCCTATTTCAACTCTTTAGGGGTTGATTTTTGAAAAAAACATCAGACGTAGGTTACTATGTCTGACGCAGGGTTTCAATTACTTTCATTCCAAATTTCATCCAAATCGGTGCTGTGGTTTAGCCATAAAAACGTGACAGAAAGACAGATAGATAGACTGACTATTGCATTTATAATTTTAGTATGGATGTATAAGTTGTACTAACTTGATAGTCTCATGAATTAGGGCAATTTCTATGACAGCTTTGTCGCTGTACTTAAGATAACACTGGTCAACAAAATTTAACTTTTGTTGTGCAACAGCTAAAACAAATAAAACGCCTATCAGGTCCATATTTTGAATTAAACCATTAAGTGAACCATTTTGTATATTTTTTTTTAAATATGTTATGCATAGTTCTCTATGAAATAATCATTGTTTTGGAAGATAAAAGATTGTGACGACCAGTGTAATTTTATTATTTATGTTAAAATTTATCTCATTTTAACACGCTTTTATTAGGTCGACCTGTATGTAACTAACTATGTAATGGAATCTAAGGTAACTAATTTAACCATCTTCCAAGGGTCGTAGCGTAATGAAAATTGGCAGCTGTATGTAGTTCTGATACATACAATATAATAATATGGTACTGTCGAACTGATCTGATGATGGAGCCGGAAGATATTTATTTATTTATTTATTTATTTATTTGTTCCATCTTTCACACACATTATTTACATTTAAGTTGGTGCCAACATAAACTCAGTAGAGAATGAATATGAGTATGAACTGGAACTTCATGATGGAAAATCGTATCATAGCTGTTTTGGATTTCTTAGAAGAGTCTTGTAATGAACTTTGACCACGTTTAGGTTTCAAGGTCTGATGATGAAGCCGGAAGATAGGCACTGGCATTCCATGATGGAACATCGTATCATAGTCGTGTTTGCACTCGTGAGAAAGGCCACGTAATGGACTTTGTACACGATCAGGTTTCAAGGTTATAACAAAACATTTTTTTTTGTTTTTATGTGCATTTATAAAAGCGTGTTTTTCTAGTGTTTTTTAAACTATTAATTTTTTATGATGAGTATGTTTAATTCGATGACTAATGTTGGTGATGCGGTAGGCTCAGGAAGATAGGGTGAGGAGTTGGATTTTTTTTATTGTTAATAGTCTCGCGTTTGACCACCATCTCATCTGATGGTAAGTGATGATGTGTTCGAAGATGGAGCACGCTTACCTAGAAGTAACCTATTCACTCTTGACTTAAAGACTCCCAGGTTATAGCGATTAGGAAACACAGACACAGAGATTTCTTAAGTATTGGCCGGATTTGGCAATGGACAGATACAAGTGGAACGAACGACGGTAAGCCTTTGCTCTACAGTGGGACACATTAGGCTCATAATAATAAATTAAAATATTTCTTCATTCGTAACTACTAATTTGATTACTACCTCGCTGGTCAATGAGGTGTCGGGTTCGATTCCTGGGTCGTGAAGAAAGTGCTATTGCGTTTTTTTTTAAGAAATTTCTCTGTAGTAGGAACTAGAAAGTTGGCGGTGTGATATTCCCGAGCCTCGGAAGGCACGTTAAGCCGTTAGTTCCAAAATTATTTGAACATCTTTTGATAGTCGTTACAGGTCCTGAAAAACTTATACTGATCTAGAAAAAGGGTATCATTTTAGCCAGCTACTAAGTTGTGGAGATCAGTCGCTCCATGTAAAATACTCAGCTGCTTCTGGTTTGACTGGACCTCACATAGCTGACAAAAGGCTAAATAGATAGATAGATATACAACGTGTAACGGAAAGGGTATATACAGTGTAAACTCTATATAGCGACACTGAAGGGACTGTGCATTTTATGGCGTTATAGAGAGTTGTCGTTAAATGGAGAGAAGAAACATCAGAATTAGAATATCTTCTCTCCCGTTTCTATTGCGCGTATCAGTAAAACTTTTTCGTCAATACACAGTGATTTTCTTTTATTAGCCATGTTTACAGTTTGAAAGTTTGTGAGCAACTAAGAATATGATAAGGTATAGATAATCCATGACTCCTACTTATGAGTCATGGTCAACAACAGTCTACACGTACAAGCAATCCCAATTTGTAAACAAAAGAACGAATTTCTTAGAAAGTTCGGTATGCATCATGCCGACAGTCGAGTTTATTGCGGGCTAGGATAATAAAGCGACAATAGATCGTACACAGCTGCGCAGTTTTTACTAATTTTAGCAACTTAAAAGGTACTTTTTATTACTCAATTGTTGTCGTTATTGAGAGTGGGTGTAATGCTATGTAGAGTGAAACATTGTATGAAAGACAAGCTAAACCAACCAAAGCCAATTGATTTCGACGCTTAAGGGAGTTTGTCGTTAAATAGAGTGACGTTACATGGAGTTTACACTGTACATACCAAGGGCACGGCTTCTTTGGGTGATATCAAACGATATTGGAAGGGTTTTTTAATCCTATCTCTACATGTTCGGAAGTAATGAAGTCACCGCCTGGACGGTAGGCTACTACAGTACTAGGCGCACAGAATTACGGAAGAGATTTATCGTGATATTTGCAAGTAACGTGGTAAGTTATTGACCTACGTAGTGCGGTGACACGATTGTTATGATTTCAATTTAAGAAACTTACGAAACCGAAAATTTGGTATCAATTTTTAGAGTATTTTATTTTGAGTTGAAACCCTTCCAATATCGTTTGATAAAAAAGCCAAATTAAAAAAAAAAAATTGCCAAAGAAGCCGTGCCTTTGGTATGTATATACCCTTTCCGTTACACGTTGTATAGATAGATATATTCTTTATTGTACACCATAACAGTAAAACAAAATTATGGACTTAACAACTAAAAAGGGCGATACAGTGGGCGGTCTTTTCGCTAAAAGCGATCTTTTACAGACAACCTTTGGATGCATTTGACACAGAAGGAGAAAATAAATACGCGGGTAGTCCATATTGTACTATTTATTAGTGTTTATAGATGATGGAAACGGCATAGAGCGGGCTCATCCGTAAAAAAAAAAAACAAATTGGATTCAGATTCTATTTACTGAATAGCATATTTCAACGAAAACTTCATTTATTTATTTATTGCCATTGTCATTTATTCAATTCGAAATGTTAATAATACTGTTACGCCAGTTGCTTAGCGAAGTACCTCGAGAAACTTCGACATAAATCTAGAATGTTCGAGACGCTAACGCCACCTGGCGGCGAGTAGCAGTACTGAGTAAATCGTGAAAGTTCAACTGATTTCTAATACGTTCGAGACACTAACGCCATCTAGCAGCGAGTAGCAGTACTGAGTATCTCGAGTAGCTTCTGGAATATTCTTGGCAGTATAGGCAGTCAATCGATTTTACAAGAATGTTCTAGAACTCATAGACCGGAGTATAAATAGATCGCAGAGGAACGCAGACGCTAGTCTTATTACAAGATACGAGGCGATATAATCGAAACTCTACAAGTGAATTTCAGTGCGATTTAAGTGTAAAGTAACAAGTATTGTGTTGTGGTGCGAATAATTGTGTTAATTTTTATTCAGTGTTTATTAAATTAAAGTGTTAATTTTGGTCTAATTGGCGTTAATTACTTCTATCCCGGACCCCAGCTCGTAACAATACTCTAGAACGATAAAGTATTCTTGTTTGGTATTTAAGACAGCTAAGAATACTGAACTCAAAACACTCCTACTAGCCCCACCCTACAAGCCAACCAGCTAACATCTGTTCCTCCACACAGCATATTTAAATAACTCATCAATAAACATTTTCCTTCCATTTTGTATTTCATACCTTGCAGTTTAATAAGTACAGCCAACTCTATACTCCTTGCTAGAGAGATGCACAATTATACGGATTTGTAAATAAATGCGCCTCATTTATATCTCTCTGATGCGTACCTAATGAAGTAACGGAATCTTATATTTGCAGCAGTGAATATCTGTTCAAATAGAAGCTTGTAATTAATGATAGTAATGCGGTAGCCTAGATGCATAATGTATCGCTACCATTGAACCTCGCTTATATTATTTTATGAATGGTTGCGCCAACATTCAGAATTCTTCAGAAAACTCGTGTACCTGTCGCCAAGCGTTTGTAAATCGTTTTGTTCCGCATCGCAAATACAGTCCACTAAAATAAACTAAATTAGTCCCAAGCGCCACCAATGACGATATATTAGCTGACACAAATTGCTGGCGTTGCTAAAAAGGCCGCTAAGTTGAAGTCGGCCCGAGGCTGGCCACGTCTACCGTATGCCCAATGAGTTGTGGACCAAAATCATCACTTTTTGGAGCTCTGACACAGCTAGAAGACCTTCAGACCTCGTAGAAGATGGTGGGACTAGATGGACCAAACTAACGGCCAGTAATTTGCTTTGGACCTGGACAGATTCACCTAGAAATTATGGGGCCTTTGCCAAGCAGTGGGGGGCCTGATAAAGCTAGCTAGCTAGCTGGGATTGTGGGCATTTTCTAATGACGTAACGAGATACCGCAGCCCCGAAATCCAAGGTTAACTGAAGGAACAAGGTGGGGTTTTAGTCAGTAGGAGACAGTTCCTTTGCGGCCCCCCCCCCCCCCCCCCCTCCAGAGCAGGAGGAGTCATTTGATTTATTCTTCAAAAAAATAAAGGTATTAACTTGCACACATAAGCACACTAAACTTCTTAATTTGTTTCGTTGTTCTAATATTTCCATCATCGGACTATAAGATAAACGGCAATGCGCCACCGTAACAGGGTGGACATCCCACCCATATGCATAAAACGTAGACAACTAAAGTGTGGAATTCCCTGCCAGAGTCTGTGTTTCCTTATAGCTATAACCTGGGGGTAAATCTTCTCTGACTCTGGACCTTCTCATACTTCTGACTTTGTTCATTCTTCTTTTCATATCTCTCGAGATCAGGACGGCTAACAGTCGCTATGCATTTGAAAAGAAATTACAGGTCTGTTTGTGTTACTACTATATTTTTTTTCTAATTCGACTTTTCACGTACATATTGCACCCTCCAGACTATCTCTTCACCACTCATGGTTGACTGCTAGACAATGCCTACGGCATTGAGTCCGCCTTTGTTCCTATTTGTATAACGTGTAAATAAATAAATAGGTTACTTCTAGGTAAGCTTGTTTCATCTTCGACCACATCATCGCTTACTACCTGGTGAGATGGTGTTTGGTTGCGCTGATATACGATTCTTTTCGTTTATATTTTTAATTATTGGCAACACGCATAATCGCTAATTGGTTAGACATTCCCCTTCCGCATATTATCCTTTCTCCCTTGCACTAGACCTTCGTCTATTCGAGAGTGAGGGAGAGAGACTATACCGCTCTAGAAAAATCGATCGCGTCTGGATCTTCCGATGGACAGGATCGGACCTTCAATGGCTGTCGAGTCGCGTTAGAGCACAAACGCATCGAATCGCATTCGAACGGTCGCGTCGTTTTGTGCGACCAATTCGTAGCAGAAGAACGGTTATACTGTGGTGGTGAACTGTGATCAGAGTGCTGGCAGTCCTGAATATCCTGGATTATCAAGGTTAGTGCTGCCTTTCCTATACGACGCTGGACTCTTATCTTTTGTTCCAACCAGCGCCGGTTCCCGTCAATTGTGTAACCGAAAACTTCTAAGTCGCATACGTTGCATTACCGCCCATCCATTTAATGGTCCTTCCCGAGTCGGATAATAATCAGCACAGCCATTCCCTAGAATTCGCTAGGTATATCGTAGATTCGTATTTCGTAGTCAACCCCGCATAGATACTTATTTGCCAACGCGTGGCAAGTAAGTACATCGTAATTCATTACGTCGTTTTCGTGTCTTCCTAGCTAATAATCGATTAGTAAGGAATTTCGCAACCCCGCTAGTAGTTAATTATCGTTACTTGTAAAGTAAAATACCAATCGGTCGAGTCAAGGTTACCAGAGACCGAGTCGCGCACCCGGCCGTTATTTCGCAAAACGGTGGGTAGTTACTAAATATTTCTTATAATAATTAGTTTGATTCATAGCTCATAAATATGGCACCGACCGATATTACTCTTAAAAGATTGATAGCAAAGAGAGATCGTATCTTTGCTCGCATGCAGAGTATTGCAGATAAAATAAAACACATTCATTCGGATGAAAGCGTTAAGGAATCATTTTTGTGCGACATCTCGTTAGTACAATCACTACGTGTGGATTTTGAAAGTGCTTTGGATGAAATTGTTATTCATGAGCTAAAATTAAACCCTGAATATGTTGTAGATTATCAATCGCTTTCTGCGTTCGAAGACCTTTTAGGGCGCATTTTACGGGCTGAGAAGAACCTGACGGCTCACTCTCATAGTGAGGTCCAAAGGTCACCTCGATTGCCGCCAATTGAAATACCCGAATTCAACGGAGATATTAAGAATTGGCCATTATTCGTCGCTAGTTATCGTAATGTCGTGCATAATAATGTTTCTCTAACAGACTGTGAGAAATTATATTATTTATTAGGTAAATTAACACATAAAGCTCGTACAATTTTCGCTGGTATTACCCCGTCTGCGGATAATTACCCACTCATTTTCGATTTGCTTTGTAAAAAATATGAAGATAGTCGACAATCGGCAACTTCATACTTAACTCAAATATTTGAATTTAAATCTATTACATCAGGTACCCCTAGTAGTTTAGAATCATTTATTGATAAGTTCGCTTCGTCGGTAGTTGCTTTAAAACATACAAAAGTCAGTGACCTGGCTGATTTTATATTATTGCATGTCGCGCTTAAAAAACTGGACCCAGACACCGTTCGTACGTTCGAATCCAATTATCAATTAAAGTCGAATGGATCCGAAATCCCATTGTTTTCCGATTTAGTTAATTTCGTTAGTGATCATATAAAGGTTTTAGAACGAACTTCGATACCTGTTGCTCGAGTCAATACTAATAAAAGGCCTTTAGATCGTAAATCAACTAACGCATATGTGTCCAGTTCTCAACCAGTCGCTTGTAGTTTGTGTAAGGAAAACCATGACTACATTTATAAGTGTACGGTTTTTAAGAGTTATAACCCCGATCAACGTTTTAAATTCGTTAAGTCAAACAACTTGTGTATAAATTGCTTAAGTAGTGGTCATCGCGTGTCTGCGTGTGAGTCGACGTCTACATGTAAAAAATGTAGGTACAAACATCATACATTGCTATGTTTTGGAAATAGGCCTGCGTCAAATATGTCGCCGTCACGCTCAGTCGAAGAGCCGAGCGCGGGTTCGATTCCCGCGAATTCGGATGTAGCATTATGCTCAAGTGCAGTCGGCCCTTATAAAGGCTCTAGAACTGTGTTGTTGGGTACCGCACGTATCGTTATTCTAGATTCTCGTGGTCACGAACATTGCGTTCGTGCATTGTTGGACAGCGCGTCTCAGAGTAGCTTTATTACTCGCGATTGCTGTCAACGTTTAGGATTAAACATAAATAATAGACCTACTTGTTCCACTGTTAGGGGTATAGGAGGTTCGAGTAAACCCATTCAAGGTTCCGTACAATTTAAAATTCATTCTCGTTTCGATCATAATATAACTTATGATATTGAGTCGTTGGTAATAGATAGGATTACCGAACGTCTGCCAACCGCGACAGTCGACACTTCGCGACTGTCTAACTTCGAAGACTTACCGTTGGCAGACGATACATATTATTCATCAGGCCCGATTCACGTATTGATCGGCGCTTCGATTTTTCCGCACCTGCTTTTGTCGAACAGAGTTCAAGGATCGACTTCGAATTTATCGCCGCTCGCATTAGAAACGGTCCTTGGCTATGTGATCGTAGGTGACGCACCAGCATGTACTGACGGTAATTCGACCGTATCGCATTGCTGTATCGCGGACACATTAGACTCTGCTGTCCGGAAATTCTGGGAATTAGAGGAAGTGAGTGTTCCCCCGGTATTCAGCCCGGACGACCAATTGTGTGAGGAATTTTACACCCGCACTACCACTCGGGATAGTGAGGGACGTTACGTAGTAGCTTTGCCTTTCAAGGCTGATGTCGAATCCCTTGGCAATTCGCGCCAAGCAAGTGAACGGCGGTTTTACTGCTTGGAAAGGAAGATGCAAGCTTCTCCACAATTAAGGGTCGCGTATGACAGTGTCATCCGGGAATATTTAGAAAAGGGCTACATTTCATCTACGAATCCTGATTCGGCGGGAAGTTCGTATTTTATTCCGCATCATGGTGTGATCCGAGATGATAAGGTCACAACCAAACTTCGTGTCGTTCTCGATGGTAGTTGTAAAACTACTACCCGCATCTCGCTTAATGATCTCTTGTATGGTGGACAGAACCTACAAGGGAACTTGTTCAATATTATTATTGGTTTTCGTTTGTTTTCGATAGCGCTTTCCGCAGACATTCGTCAGATGTTTCTCAGCATTGGAGTCCGAGAATCTGATCGGCGTTTCCAACGCATTTTGTATCGCTTTTCCCCGCAAGAACCTTTACAGGTTTATGAATTTAATCGTGTCGTTTTTGGGCTTAAGTCTAGCCCCTTTCATGCACTTCGAACTATTAAGCAGTTGGCTGAGGATGAGGGTGACTCCTACCCTCAGGCCAAAGATATTGTCGCTGCGGGGTTGTATATGGACGACTACATCCATTCCGTTCGCACGGAAGACGAGGGCATTTCCACCGCTTCGGAAATGATAGGTCTCATGAAGGCTGGTCAATTTGAGCTAGTTAAGTGGACCAGTAATTCCCAAGTCGTATTAGATTCGATCCCACCCTCGCACCGCCTGCCAGTTGTCAAGGAATTCGATGAGTCCGACCAACATAAAGTACTGGGCTTGTGTTGGTCACCTACGTCGGACAACTTCGGCATGAAAATTAATACTCCCGCTCAGATTTGTACTAAGCGTACAATATTGTCGTGTGTCGCTAAAATATGGGACGTCATGGGATTTGTCGCACCTGTTGTCCTGTACGCTAAACTTCTAATCAAGCAGCTTTGGCTGTCTGATTGTGACTGGGATGATACTCCACCTGAAGATATAGTCAGGCTGTGGATTCGCTTCAAAGAAGAGCTTCCCTTGCTCTGTAATATAAGGATCCCACGTCACGTTGGTATCATCGGCGATAGTGTGGTTACTATATTGGCTTTCGCGGACGCCAGTGAGAAAGCATACGGGGGGGTTATTTACTTCCACGTTCAAAATAGTGATGGCAATATCGTTAGGTTGTTGACCGCTAAGTCGAAGGTCTCCCCTAAAAAGGTCGTTTCTCTTGCTCGTCTGGAGCTGTGCGCTATTCTTGTGCTAGCTCAACTCATAAAAAATGTCGTAGTCGCTTGTCAAAACCGCATTATATTTCGCAACATATTCGCATTTTCGGATTCAACAGTCGCTCTCTGTTGGGTACATTCGTCGCCCCATCGGTGGAACACCTTCGTGGCCAACAGAGTCTCGAAAATACAGGACGACTTATCGCCACAAAACCTGTATCACGTGTCCGGTACGGACAATCCCGCAGATTGTCTGTCACGTGGGCTCACACCTTCCCAAATCATTGATCATCCGCTTTGGTTCAGTGGTCCTCCGTGGGCCAGCTTAGACGTTTCAAAGTGGCCTGTCGTCCCCTTCAATCCCTCTTCGGTATGCGAAGTGCCTGAAGAGAAGAAACATTCGTTGCTCTCCGCTGCACCAACCGAAAGATCTACTATTCTTTCTTTGGTCGATCGTATCTCGTCTTGGAGTAAATTACTTCGAGTAGTAATTTACATTTGTCGTTTCGCTAAACTATTGCCTATTGGTTACCGCATGGCGGCAGCGGATTACAACTTCGCTGAATTGCTCATACTTCGCGAGCTTCAACGCTTTTATTTCTCCACTGAGTTGGTTAAACTCAGGAAAGGCAAACATTGTAGTCCTGCTTTTCGACACTTAAAACCGTTTCTCGAAGACGGACTCATTAGAGTCGGAGGCCGTTTAAGAAACTCGGATTTAAGTTATGATGGGAAACATCCCATTCTGCTTCCAAGCAAGGACCTCGTTTTGAATTTGTTAGTCGATTATCATCATAAATTGAACTGTCACGCAGGTCCCGACCTGCTAATGTCGCTCTTGCGTCAGAAGTATTGGATCCTTTCTGCACGCAATTTAATTAGGAATAGGATCCATAAGTGCCTTCCCTGCTTTCGGCTGCGCCCTAAGCAGAGCTTTCCTGAGATGGCCGATCATCGCTCTTGTCGTATCGTTCAAACCGCTAAGCCATTCGTCCACACGGGCACGGACTACGCCGGTCCGTTTAAGGTTACGATGTCTCGCGGTCGAGGTGTTCGCTCCACCAAGGCCTACGTGTGTCTGTTCGTCTGCATGACTACACGCGCGGTGCACATAGAGCTCGCTGGGGATCTTAGCACAGCTAGTTTTATGGGCGCCTTTAAACGGTTCCTGTCAAGGCGTGGCCCGGTTAGTAGAATTTATTCCGATAACGGGACTAATTACATAGGCGCTAAACGGAAACTCTCGGAACTTCACGCATTTCTTTGTTCGAAGTACCATAATTCGGAATATGGTCATACATTAGCTATAAATCGAATAGATTGGTCACTCAATGTCCCGACGGCTAGTCACTTTGGCGGCAATTGGGAAGCTAATATTAAAAGTTTAAAGTCACACCTATATCGGGTCATAGGCGATACTATTCTGTCGTTTGAAGAATTAAGTACCGTTCTTATTCAAATAGAATCGGTAATGAACACTAGACCTCTTTGTAGGACACTCTCTAGTGATCCTTCAGAGCCGCTCGCATTGACTCCAGCGCACTTTTTGAATCTCACGCCTCTGAAATACTTGCCTGCCGAGGAAATAGACGAGAGAACTCTTACTGCTAGACACGAGCTACTAGATAAGTTAGTGCAGTCGTTTTGGAAGCGCTGGAGAATTGGATATCTCCATACTTTGCAATCTCGCCGCAAATGGAACACGCCGGTCGATCCGGTCTCTGTCGGCACGGTCGTGATTCTTATATCCGACAACTCGCCCCCACTACACTGGCCTTTGGGTGTCGTGGAGGAAATTTTCCCTGACTCAACCGGAGTCACTCGTATCGTTCGGGTTAAGACAACCACTGGATCCTACTTGCGTCCCGTGGTGCGTCTTTGCCCATTGCCTAACCAGTAGTTTATTTAATTCGTCTTTAAGGTTAGGTTAATATTACTTATTAGGTATTTAGTTTCGTAGTTATAGGATAGTAATTATCGAATAGATTAGTTTTCTTGTGGTTTGCCTCACTCTTGAAGGCATCCCTTCAAGCCCGGGGGAATGGTTGCGCTGATATACGATTCTTTTCGTTTATATTTTTAATTATTGGCAACACGCATAATCGCTAATTGGTTAGACATTCCCCTTCCGCATATTATCCTTTCTCCCTTGCACTAGACCTTCGTCTATTCGAGAGTGAGGGAGAGAGACTATACCGCTCTAGAAAAATCGATCGCGTCTGGATCTTCCGATGGACAGGATCGGACCTTCAATGGCTGTCGAGTCGCGTTAGAGCACAAACGCATCGAATCGCATTCGAACGGTCGCGTCGTTTTGTGCGACCAATTCGTAGCAGAAGAACGGTTATACTGTGGTGGTGAACTGTGATCAGAGTGCTGGCAGTCCTGAATATCCTGGATTATCAAGGTTAGTGCTGCCTTTCCTATACGACGCTGGACTCTTATCTTTTGTTCCAACCAGCGCCGGTTCCCGTCAATTGTGTAACCGAAAACTTCTAAGTCGCATACGTTGCATTACCGCCCATCCAGTGTTGAAACGCAAGCCTATAAACAATAAAAAAATATATCACAAAAATCCGTGCGTCAAGTAATGTCCACTCGTTTCTCTCTCCCGAACAATTCTCGAGAGTGTTTGCAATTCATTGTGCCAACAGTCAAAAATCTGTCGCTTGCTGGTCACCTCTGAGTTTAAGCAAAGAAAAACACACAACTATAATTCCCGTGGTAATACTGGGATGCATCCTACAGTTCTTGTGGAGTTCATTTCAGCACCGTATTTTTTCGTTGTGGCTTTATAACCTCTTATAAAGTTATAGGCAAATAACTTGGCAAGAGTCGTTCAATGCGCAGAAGTTGATTTTTAGGTGTCAGCGGTTGTCAGCGGGACGCAGGGTATGACGTAGCGCCGCTCCGAGCGCGCGATTGGTGCGTCAGTAGTTCTCGTTCAATTTGCTCCCGAATACACTTGCGTACACGAAAGTTGTACGCTTTGTTTTTGTTACCAGTTGTTGTTTTAAATTTAGGTTTTGTTACGTTGATTACAATGCCATGACGAAATACTATTATACGCAGACTATTAAAATGTCAGAAAGAACAGTTAGACACTATAGTTAGTTAGTTAAGGAAGGTTGAAATTCCAAATTCGTCACTGTCTTTAGGATACCGGGAAAAAAGAAGAATAAAAGGGGTAGCAGTTTCATTAACTAATTGTGACGAGAACATATTATTTTTAATGTTTTTTTTTAAATAATTTTTTCACTTTGAAATGTACACACATCAAAAGTGTCTAGGGATCAACATATATTTTTGCAATAACTTTTCTCCTGATTGATATTAATTAAAATTTTCTTTAAGGATTCATCAAATAAAGTGTTTTCGTTTGTCACAGTAACGATAAACCAAGTCACCTTTGCATTAATAAAGAAATTTGCCATTTTCCTAATAAAGGGATTTTTGACATTTGAACCACTAACATTAAAGTTCGAAAAAAAGACTGAAATAACAGTTTTCTTTAAAATTTTATTGGGTAACTTAAACAATCAATAATCCGTGTTTCTACCGCGAACACTAACAACACAAGAACATCGGTTTGGCATACTCAAAATGAGTTCATCCAAATCACGCTGTGGAATGGCCGCCCATGTTCGTTGCAACAACAAAAAAAGGTCTTCTTGCGACTGGATACCCTCCATATTCGGCAGAGCTCTTCTCTGTAGCATATCCCATGCATGCTCAATCGGGTTCAAGTCTGGCGACTGAGCAGGCCAGAGCAGGACATTGATGTTAGCTGCGGCGAGAGTCTGTCTTACAACTCTTGCGGTGTGCGGTCGTGCATTATCATGCATTAACTGAAATAAGGGACCGATTTGCACTTGTAGAGGAACGATGACGTCAGATACAATCGTCTCAGCATAAATTTGAGCGTTGAGGTTGCCTCTGATCCAAATCAACTCAGTTCTTCCGCCGATCCAAATACCCGCCCATACCATGATGGTTCCACCACTATAAGGATGGACTTCCTGGCAGGATTTTAATCGCTGTTGGCGTCCAGGGGTTCTCCAGTGTCGTATACGTCTTGTATCCGGTCTCATACCAAAACGAGACTCATTAGAAAAGCACACGAAACGCCATTGTTCTTCTGCCCAATTTCTGTGTTCAAGAGCCCATTGATATCGAATCCTACGATTGTGCATTGCTATAGGTGGTACCCGTAGCGGTCTTCGGGAATGAAGGTTCACTTCATGCAAGCGGTTTCTGACTGTTTGGTCGCTAATTAAGTTCCCTGAAGAGTGATGAAGCCTCACGGCTAACATCATGGCGGTTATTGTTGGAGCTCTTCGAGTTAAGATTTGAATGTATCGGTCTTGTCTCCGTGTGGTGCAGCGATACCGTCCTCCATGGCGCTCAGCCACGGTACCAGTGCTTCGGTAACGTGTCCAAAGTCGACTGATAACACTCTGACTTGTATTCAGAGCTAAAGCCACAGTACGTTGCCGGGAACCAGCTTCTATCATTCCCACGGCTCTGAGCATTTCTTCCCTGCTTAAATGACGTCGCCGCTCCATAATAACGTTGGTTTTAATCAGTAGTAGGGAAACAGTAGCACTAATAATGTCTTCAATGCATGGTATGTTTTTATAGGGAAAGTATTGACAGCTGATTTTCATCTTTTACTCGAATTTGATTAACAGTTCCTATTTCAAATTATGAAATGCACCAAAAAGGATCCATATAAATTTATAAAAGCATAAATTTATTACAAAGCCACATCTCAATCTCAAGAAATCCGCATAAAAATGCTTGATCCCTAGACACTTTTGATGTGTGTATTTATGTATTATATCTATTTTATTTATAATACCGAATTAACTAATGAATTCCTCTTCTTTCTTTAACATTCTTCTGAACAGACATGATTAAAAATAAATGATGGCAATAACTAGAGAATAATGGCAAGCAGTAAAAGTGACTACTTTTTTGTTCCACCAAGTGCACGATGCGTAAACTTACCCCCACTACGCCAACACCTTGCCAACTTACGTGCCAAGGACTATACGTATAGGAAGCCGTTTTCATATTCATGTGACGTCACATAACCTGTAATTGAAGCAAAAGATCACGACGCTTTTATCAATACCGTAATTGTCAAATTATGATAAGTAGTTTAGAAATTAAAAAATTGGCCAAGTGTGAGTCAGACTCGCCCATGAAGGGTTCCGTAGAAACTACGACAAATAACTTTGTTTTTCAGTGTTTGTATGAATTACAAGGTTATATTTGCGGTTTTATAAAATATGCTGTATCTCAAAAACTGTCGATTGTCGTTGAAAGTTTATATTAAGATCTATAGTCTATATTTTTTTAGATTTTCTCTCCATTATTATAGAAGTTAGAGGGGGTGGACACTTTTTACCACTTTGGAAGCGTATATCTTTTAAACGATTAACTTTATGGTTTCAGAAACCTCAATGTCTTTTCTAAAGACCTGTCTATACAAAATGTAACACAAACTCCATATCTATCCAAAAGGGATGAAGACAACATTTGGTATGGAGTCTCTATGCACAAAATAACTGACTCAAAGAATTGATACGAAATTATTGGTTTCATATATTTCTTGAATACCAATCATAACAAACGTGTCACAGCACTACGAGGGTCAATAACTTTCCACTTCACTTGCCAATAACACGATAATTCTTTTCGTTCTTCTTAATTTGAAAAATTCGGTCTCTGGTATCAGTGTATTGGAATTTGTAATAAGTTATACACACGTAGACTTAGGATTACAAAACCCTTGCCATATCGTTTGTTATCATCCAAAGAATCCATGCACTTGGATTGTATATACCCTTTAAATTACACGTTGTAGATACCACACACGCATAGGTTTCATGAAAAAAAATATTTTGAGTTTCAGTTCCATGTAGGTATGGGGAGCCCCCCTTAATTCTAATTTTTTTTTTCTTAAAATCGGAAAGCGTTTTACAGAATACCAACCTACCAAGTTCCACATGTATAGTCCTAATAGTTTCGGAATAAAATGGCTGGGACATACGGACGGATAGACAGACAGACAGATAGACATGACGAAACTATAAGGGTTCCATTATTTGCCATTCGGCTACGGAACCCTAAAACAGATGAGCGATGATCTATATCATTATCCTTCATCTGTTTTTGTAGGTGTAAAGAACTTTGTTTTGTTTAATGAACAATGTACATTCGAAAATATTGAGACTAAAATCCTATGCTCTATCCTATGATCTATAAGTATCTACTAACGACTTACGAGTCTGTATGAAACCCTCCGAGCACCAGTTAGACACGCACTTGCCCATTGTTTGTGTTTCACACGCGAAATTCAGCTCAAAACAAACAAAAAAATAGACGACCATTGTCTTTGAGTGTTCTCTCACAAAAAACTAACATTATTTTTATCAGGCTTCCTTCTGCGGCTGTGCTTGTAAAACGCGAAATTGAAGTACTTAGCTTAAGTTACTTGCTGATAATGAAGACATACATTGGTGAAAGAATTTTAAAATCGCTCTAAAAGTTATTGAGTTATATACAAATGAAAAATCCAATTTTTATTCTTAATAGAATTAGTGTAGATTACAAACTGTATATACAATATACTCGTAATGTAATGTTATCACGTATAGTTCACTAGCACTTTATACATATTTTTAATATCTCTACTTACTCGTTTCTTCATTATCGAAGATCGTGTCCTCGCTGGAAGTCTTTAAAATTGAATTCAAATTCAAACTCTAAATAATTGGCCTCCATTTCGCTCAGTACGCGGAATTTCTTACGGAAGTTCAGAGAGTCAGCAGAGAGCCCAGAGAAGAGTTTATTCTAGAGTCGAACAGTGAATAAGAATGGAACAGTTATGTGATCGACTCTTTTTCGGAGGTTAAAATCTTCAAATGAATTCTCCCGCTCTGGGTAGAGATGACGGGAGTGTCAGACTTTGTACTGACTAAAAACTCACCCTGGTTCTTCAGTTGCTCTTGCGTTCCAGGGCCGTGGTTTTTTTTTATATTGATAATAGGTTCGCGTTTGACCACCATCTCACCTGATGGTAAGCGATGATGTGGTTGAACATGGAGCACGCTTACCTAGAAGTAATCTATTATGTGGTATCTCGTAAGAACATTCCCGCCGGCGGGTGAATGGCCCTGGGGTCATTTTGCAACTATCGTAATTTTGCCCACCACAGTCAACTTGTCCAGGTTATCATTAGGTTTTGACTACGTGCCGTTATGACCAAAATAACCCAGGATTCTTTGGTCACTTACTGTTGAGTCTATTTTTAGGGTTCCATAACCAGGTAGAAAAAAACGGAGCCTTTAAGGATTCGTCATGTCTGTCTATGTGTCCGTCCGTATGTCACAGCCATTTTATTCCGAAACGATTAGGACTATACAATTGAAACTTGGTAGGTAGGTGTATTCTGTGAACTGCTTTACGATTTTTATACAAAAATAAAAAATAAAGCATTCAGGAGGGCTGCCCATAAACGGACCTGAAACTAAAACTAATTTTCATTAAACGTGTCTTTAGATAGTTCTTTCAATCGTTTGAAAGACTTCCAAACTAAAAACCTCTAAGGTAGAGGGACACACATTTTTACACGCTTTAAAAATAATATAGCGAAAAAACTTTTTTGCAAAAAATAAAACCGACTTCCATATCAAAACACTACAAAGCCAAAAATAATTTTAATATCGGTAGGCGGTGTTATTGGTTTTGTATTTCCTTTTTTTCACACCGCCTTCCGAAATTAAAATTATTTTTGGCTTTGTAGTGTTTTGATATGGAAGTCGGTTTTATTTTTTGCAAAAAAGTTTTTATTTTCGCGCTTTTTAGTGGGTCGATTTGTGATTTATCTAGTTACAAAAGCCAAAATTTCAACTATTTATCACCTTTTACAAAATATTGCTTTTCCCAATGCAGAGCCGTTAATTTTTGAGGAGTTATCCTGGTATTTCACCATCAGCTCTACTTCACCATATTCATTGTGACGAGCATAAAGTGCTTAACATTCATATTCAAGTAATCGAATCGCAATCCACGAAATTCTTATTATTGAGTAGTTTCGGTAGCTATCTGTGGTCTTCATCATCAGTTCCACTTCCCCAAATGGTGCTATTCGAGAGCAACTGCACAAGTTACTATAAGAAATACCCAAAACGCTATAGGTGTGCCTATAATATTTAAAGAGTTTCCTCGATTTTCATCCCTTTCAAACTAAAAAAGAATTTTCGAAATCGGTCCAGCCGTCTTCGAGATATGAAGTAACATACATAAAAAAAGAAGAAAAAAGAGTTCAAGACGAACTGAGAACATCCTCCTTTTTTTGAAGTCAGTTAAAAATAATTTTCCAAATCGGTTTGTAAATGACAGAGTTATGCGCGAACAACAAAAGCAATGTAGAGTAAATGAAAAGATCGTCAATGTAGATATTTTTTAGACTTTTGTTGATTTTTCAGAAACGGCTTGTCCGATTTCGATAAAATTTTCATGGGACCATTTGGGAAGTATACAATATTTTTTCAAATAGGTTGGTAAGCGACGGAGCTATACCCGGACAAACATAAAAAAAAATACAAAAATCCAAATTGAGAACCTCCTCTTTTTTTAGAAATCGGTTAAAAACTTAAATAATTATATACGCTGTAGATCTTAATAAAAATTATTAACGAACACTATACAAACACTATGAAAAACAAAGTTATTTTGCGTCCCTTGATAGTCATTCACTTGGGTATTATACTATATAAAGCTAAATTACCACTGACTGACTCACTCACTCATTGACATAATTGTTCTCCCAGATGGTGGATGGGGAGGTGGGTATATTTTGACAGATTCGTAAACAAGTAACTCTCAAACCTACGGGAAAAGTGCCAAACCTCCCCTTTTCCCCCCCCTTCTCCCCCCCCCCCCTATCGTATCTCGGAAACTACGAGACCCGTATTTTTTTCTTTTTACGGATTCGTATAGAGGAGGCTCGGTAAAGTAAAAACCATTTTTCAAAGTCCCCCCCCCCCCGCCCCCCTTCTCCCCCCCTTTAGGCGGATCTCGGAATCTAAGAGACTTGGAACATTTTTTTTTTCAGATTCATTTAGAGGGGCAATGCTTTAGTCGAAATACTTGTGCAACCCCCCCCCCCCCCATCACCCCCCCCCTCTTTTTTTATTTTTATTTTTTCACAAGCTCGCGAGGTGCTTGCACCTCGCGCAACACGCAAATACCAATTTTTTTTTTCACAAGCACGCGAGGTGCTTGCACCTCGCGCAACACGCAAATACTAAACCACCCCCCACTTTTTTTTTTTATTTCACAAGCACGCGAGGTGCTTGCACCTCGCGCAACACGCAAATACTTGATTTAGAGGGGCAATGCTTTAGTTTTCTTCACAAGCACGCGAGGTGCTTGCACCTCGCGCAACACGCAAATACTAGTTTTTTATATATATTCAAACTCTATTTTTGATTCCACCTAAAACGTGGTTCCACTTATATCACGAACACACTTGAAATACTTTTAAAACCATGTAGGTATATCTAATATTAATATTATGAATATATTTACAACTGTAATTAGAAATACTCAGTAAAATATCAAAGATATCTGTGGAACTAAAAGTATGAATATCAGAGCGGAGATAACAGAGGAAAGTTCCAGCTGTTATTTTAAGCAATTTAAACACAGACAAGCTTTCCGTGTTTCAGATAATTTTATATTTGCAAAGAAAACTGAAGAATGAACAAGTTTGAAGATATTGTTTGAACTACCGGGAAGTCAGTATAATTTATAAAGAACTTATCATATCAGCTTTGACCAACCTGTGACCCTCTTTGCAGACGACAGTACAATAATAATTCAATGTGATACAAAAGACAAATATTGATTGACATTAATAATTCTCTTATATCATTAATAAAATATTTGGATAATAATAATTTAAAAATAAATCTCAACAAAACCAAAATTGTGCATTTCAGTCAGCGCTTACCATCTTTATCTGATCTTAAGGTCCGATATAATGACAAAATAACAGAAGAAGTTAATACTGCTAAATTTCTCGGAGTGACTATAGATAAAAATTAAACTGGAAAGAACATATTGAAATTTTAAGCAAAAAAATCAGTAACTCTTCTTATGCCCTATACAAATTAGTTCCTGTGCTTAATACTGACGCATTGCTTATAGCTTACCATGGCCTAGTTTCGTCACACCTTAGTTATGGAATTATTCTATGGGGTAATGCAGCTGACAAGGATATACCTTTCAAAGCCCAAAAACGGTGTATTGGGACGATGTTTAAATTAAATTCGACTGACAGTTGTAAACCATACTTCGTTAATTATAATGTACTGACGTTACCGTCTTTATACATATTAGAGGTTGTCATGTTTGTAAAATGTAATCGGCAATTATTTCCACGACTGGCAGACAAATTCAGTTGCAACAGACGCGATAACACTATCCTTTGTTCACATAGTTCCAAAAAAGCATTAATGCGGAAAAGTGTTTTTTTTTTGTATGGCGCCTTTGATATTTAATAAACTTTGAAAGGGGTGGCGGGAACTAAGTGCACACGTACTAAAAAAAAACGGCTAAAATTATATCTAGTCGGGAAAGCATATTATAGTATTTTAGAATTTTTAAATGACAAAGTAGAAATCTAACAAGAGTTTATTGAACATTTTATAATTTCGATAATTTACAGTGACATTAATTATAATTAGATCATTGTATACATATTATGTACGTTTAAATATGACAATTTAATAATGTTGTAGCTTTTTATACACACTTAACATATAAACAAACATTTAATTACATTTTTATAATATTGTTAATTTATTTTGACATTGTTTATATTTAGACTGATTTAATTTAAATCGACAATGTATTATTTAAATAATTTGATTCTTATTTTAGTTGACAATTGTATCATATTTTTAGCTTTATTCCAATACCTACGTCTTCTTAATTACTTTTTTTGTATATTTGTATGCCAAGAAGGCCAAACATGACGGATTTTATTTTCTTATTGTGACAAACCTGCATGCCTTGTATGTAAACTCATGTTTCGACAAATAAATGAATCTTGAAATCATATATTGTTTTATGAGTGACAAGCACTGATGCGTGGAACCAATTGAATTCGTACATTTTCCCTATATTTAACTGCCTCGTTTGTCTAGTGGTCGCAAGTTCAGTTGCTGAGTATGAGGTCTCAGGTTCAATCCCGTGTCGGTGCTATTGGGGTTTTTTTATAAGACATATCTCAGTAGTAGCCCGGAGTTTGGATGTGGGCGGTGTGATACCCTCGTGGCTCGGAAAGCATGTAAACTCGTCGGTTCCGACTGTCTTTCGGACACGTTTAACAGTAGTTACTTACTACTAGCCAAGGGGTATCGTATTAGTCAGCCACTGAGTTGTGGAGGTCAGATGCCTATCTGACCTCCACAACTCAGTCGCTCCATGTAAATAGTTATTTGTGCAACAAGAGAGCAAAGTCGTTTTTTGCTGTGAGTGCTGATTTTGAATCCTGAGCGTGGCGAGGGATTCAAAGGCACGAGATGCAAAAAACTTTGCTCTCGTGTAGCTCACATAACTTTTCATTTCAGCAGCGAGAACACTTTAGGAGATAAAATAATAAACAGGAATAGATTGAAATAAGTATTTATTGTGAATCAAAATAATTAACATTGTAGGTAGAGGTACCAATTAAATTCAATAAAATGGAACATTTTAAAAGTTAAAAGTAAAATTACTGCAATTCTGCAAATTAAAAGTAACAGATTTATTTGGCAACATTATAGTTGCATTGAGCTGAGTTTGATTATCTGGGGTTAAGGTTTCTGTTTCGGTCGCGGATTGAGAAGGAACAACGGTGAACGTTGGTGACTCTGATCGGCTTTCTGTATAAGTACACTGTGCGTCGTTGAAAGTAGATGGGCGTGGGTGAGACCAAGGATCCGAGATCGAATTCAGACTTATTGTTTCTAGTATACGCTTACAGATTTTCGACTTATTTTCTATTGAGTCTTCAATATAGCCTTCTGCAACCGTATTGAACTTCCACCTGCCGTGACGTTTTAAAGTGGTGAGATCGGCTAAGGAATCATCCAAGAGCGTTGCAGAAGAAATTCCGAACGTGTTTGCCTTTGAGGTCGAATTCAAAATCGGAACTTCGAAGGGGCTGGTCTTTGTCTCTCTCTCTTTCTAATGGCGGCAAAGAGATAGAGTGTGAATGTTTCGAATTGTATGATTAACCCAAGGCTGAATAAGATATTAGCGGCCTTCTGAAAACAAAAATTAAAAAGTTTCTTTGTCTCACTCAGTGAGCAAAATCGCATTTTTGCCAGTGAAACTGGAAGCCAACCCCATAATAGTTGGGAAAAGTCCAAGCAAATGATGATATTTTTTTTGTAAATATATTTATTTATTCAAATAGAAATTATTTTTGTTACAGTTCAACTTCGTTGGCAAGCTGCTTGGACCTAAAGGCAACTCATTGAAAAGGCTACAAGAAGACACCATGTGTAAGATGGCAGTTTTAGGGAGAGGATCTATGAAGGATCGACAGAAGGTAGGCACAAATAAACAAATATTAGAATCGCCGATGTTCAAGGCTCCAGAGCCTAGAACACCGGCGACGTGTTGCAAGCCTATCAGTTTTCTATAGGTTATATTTCGGGGAGTGTGCGATGGAATTGCACAGTCTTGTTCCACCAAGCCCGTTCCATCATCGGACTACAAGACAAACGGCGATGCGCCATTGTTACATAGTGGACATCCCACCCACACGCACGAATCGTTTTGGGAATACTTTCATTGTGCATAAAGCTAAGGAGTCGGTATTTCCTGATAGTTATAACCTGGGAGTCTTTAAATCAAGAGTGATCATCTTCAACCACATCATCGCTTAATATCAGGTGAGATTATGGTCAAACGCAAGCCTATCAACTAAGTATAAAAAAAAATGTTATCCCCGACAACCATGAAATACCTGAACAGATCTTGATAAATTGTAGCTAAGAACCATCATTAGCTTTCTAACAAAAAATCGCATCATAATCGGTCCATTCGTTGAGGAGCTACGATGCCACAGACAGACATACAGATACACAGACACGTCATCGTCGTCGTCGTCTTGGTAAAAAAAAGAAATTATAATTTTTTTAACTTTGCCCTACACTAGGACTTTGTCCTGTATCCTGAGTGCAATTTTCAACTCCCAAACCCGTGTTTTGTATTAGTAGGTTGTCTAAATATTTATTTGTTGCGATGCGGGAATTGAACCTACAACACGCTGTGCAACAGCCAAGCTATATGTTAATATTAATCACTCCACACTGACAGCATATTAGTATCTACATTTCACCCAAAGCCGGTGGGGATCGCTAGTCTTATATAGTGTTTTTTATATTTTGAAATCAGGTTGAAGAGAAATTTTAAGTATAGTACAACCCACCTTTCTTTTATAGTGAGATCGCCATTGTAACCATAGCTAAAGCAAATTTTTATACCTGATACTAAGCGATAAATAGGTCTACAATGGAACTAGTGATCTCAGAAGATTCACTCTTGCTTTAAAGGCTGACGGCACATACGGTAACGTTGTCACGCTGGTTTATGGTTATATAATGTGTTTATATATTGTTTGACTAAATTAGTACACAGGTTTTTACAACAAACAACAGGTGTTTTAAAATTATTGGTGAACAATAACGTATATAATAACTGTCTAGTCAACGTCAGTAGCCCCGTACGTCTCAACACTATTCAACTACTATAATTGTTTGAGCTATAACCCCAATAACCAAGCTGTACCCTCTGCTTATCTCCAGGAGGAAGAACTGCGCGTATCAGGAGACCCGAAGTTTGCACACCTTTCAGATGAGCTGCACGTCGAGATAAGTGCGTTTGCCACACCAGCAGAGGCACATGCCAGGATCGCGTATGCTCTGGCTGAGCTAAGGAGATTCTTAGTACCGGTAAGTGAGACTATGAAATTTTTAAAGAGGGTAACAGTAATATGGATCAAATTAACCCCTTCAACTAAGCTGAATATATGGAGTGGGTTCTCGTCAATAGTATAACGGGTCACAAGGCCGAAACCTTAGCCATTTGGCTATAGACGCTTAGAGCATCCAGCCATAACATTATTTACTTAGCCGTTTCCCAATAATGCTGCAGCCGGCTGCCAGCATTAATAAATAAAAATAAAAACGTTTATTAGACACTAAGCAAGGATACAAGATTAGTAAATAACAATTTTAGATACTTCTTATATATATCGCCACAAAAACTGGTGCTAACTCCCAAACTAGGCCTAGTCAAGGCGCGCAAACTTCTTCTCTGGCGAATGGGCATCCATTTGAGCTCGGTTCAGTACCTCGATACGTCGTCATATTTAAATTACTAGGACTTTAGGAATGTGTATTTTTGTGAGCTTTTTACCCTAACGGAGAAAATTTGTCTATTCTTAGAGAATACGAGTGCTAACTGTAATTTCATCAACAACATACATTTTACAAAGTATAAATCCAAAGCTAATATCCCAAAACACTCCCAAACACACAAGCAAATACTAAAGAGTAAGAAAATACGCAGACAGCGCTGGCTGTCACACTAATATTAAATATACAATACGCACGCACGATACGCGGTGTATTAAAATTCAGGAGTTAATATCTCAACGGCGTTTGCTCTCTGTATGTGCCAAAAGCATTGGCGGAGTGATCATTTATGTAGTGAGCGTGTATTGGTACGCGTAGGTAGAAATATGGCTGCCGAAATTGGAGCCTTGCTTAGGTTTTTTGCCTGCGAACGTTTTTTCATTAACTGTTCAATGTCAGCGATGAAAATGTTATCTTCACTTTGTGTAATGTATTTATTACTTACATTTAGGGAGTAGTTAATTCTTACCTTAGGATTTAACATTTGCGACCAATATTAAATCCTTTGACTATAATAATAAACCAGATTTAATATTTTGTCTCCTCAAAATTGCACCAATTTATAAACACAAACATATTCTTTTTTTGTACCACTGCCAGTTCCTCTAACCCAGACAGTTTTAAAACTCTTGGTGAAGGAGACTTTCATACAATTTTGTAAGCAGACATTGAAAGTAATCTAAAATGTAATCATAACAAGTTGTAGCGGAATAACATCTTGCCATGGGAAATTGTGTTTCTACTGGGGTTAGCCCTGCCGGGGTTAGGGGAATGTTCTAACAAGATACCGCGGCCCCGGAACTTAAGGGCAGCTGAAGGAAAAAGGTGAGTTTTTAGTCAGTAAAAGTCTGACACTCGATTCCACTCTACCCAGAGCGGGAGAATTCATTCGATGATTCCCACACGCAAAAAAAGGGAGATCGTGTTACCAAGCTACCAGGTTGTGGAAGTCAGATAAGCAGTCGCTCTACATAAAAGACCAGTTCTCAGCTGCCTCCGGTTAGACTGAAAACCGACCTTAACATATTATCATTATACTACGGCCGTTCAAAGAATGCGTTCCTGACACGTCGCGATTGAACTGACGACGTAACTTTGTAATGGCGTTGCAGTTACGATAAAAATATTTTGCTGGCTGTTTACCGTTTTAACAATTGATGAGCATTAAAACAACATTATTATATCAATAATCAATGAATGTTATAATTTTGTGCCAAACTGAGTGTCAAATAACTTGGTAAACAATATTTTTCTAAATCTATACTGCGCTATTACAAGGTTATGTCAGCGCTTTATATTTGTAGTGCTGTGCTAAAAATAACAGGCAAGTATTCTGTTCTTATACAGTTATACTTATAATATAAAATAATACGCTTTGTTTTTCTTTTTAAGAATTTGAAAATAATGGACTATAAGATAACTTTTATGAAATATAAAAATAAAACTATGACCAAACCGAACGCGCGAAAGAAAGTAGCATTTTTAATGTTTGGTTGAAAATGGTAACCCCAAATGGCGTTGGGCCGCCATTTTGTGACGCTAAAACAGTCGTCTGTTGTCGTTTCGTGCGCATAGACCACGTTCTTCAAGTGTTTTCGATCTGTTTTTATTTGATTACCCGGCTTTCGTTTAATGGACTGTTTCTGCTTTTCAAACTAACATCGGCGCTAAATCGGACTTCGATTGTGTTTTGTATTGCGTTCTTTTTACTTTTGATGCATAATAATGCCTAAACGTGGACAAACATTAAAAAGTGGAGCCCGTGAGTTAATCATCAAGCTGCAAGATTACTTTGAGCGGGAGCGGCAAAATTGCGGACCCCTGGTACCTGTCGAACAAGTACAAGAACGCGTCTCTCAGGCGCTTGGAGTTAGCAAACGAACGATAACAAATATTAATAAAGAAAAGTTCGGCTCTACTGGCATGGAAGATAATATTTTACGTACTCCGAAGAAGAAACGTAGAACTAAACCTGTGACAGATATTGACACCTTTGACGCCGATGCAATCAGAAATCATATATATTTACTATTCCAGAAATGAATATCTCAACAGGAAGAAGCTTTTGGCATCGTTAAGAGAAGCTGGACTGTTTAGCGGGGGTAAAACTGCTTTAACCAAAATCTTAAAAGATATTGGGTTTTCGTATAAAAAAACAGACAAAAGAAAATTTTATTAGAACGATACGACATAATTTTAAAACGGATAATTTTTTTGAGAGAAGCAAAAAAAAAAATGATAACTGGGATAATGTCGTGTTCATTGACGAGACATGGATAAACGCCAATCACACGGTTTCCCGTTCTTGGACGGATGATACACAAGCGTCGACGTCAAAAGTACCAATGGGTAAGGGGGCCCGTCTGATAATATGCCACGCAGGTTCTGCAAAATACGGCTTTGTGGAGAACGCGTTATTGGCATTTCAATCAAAAACCACAAATGACTACCACGAGGAAATGAATGCCGCTACATTTAAAGAGTGGTTCCAGAACGTGCTTTTGCCCAGCCTACCAGAGCCTTCTGTAATATTCATGGATAATGCCTCCTATCACTCGGTTCAAATACAGAAACCACCTACCCAAGCTAATAATAAAGAAGAAATGGTGGCTTGGTTACAAGCAAAAGGCATTGACGCAAATATGCAGATGCTAAAAGCAGAGCTAATTAAATTAGTTAAAGAAAATAAAGCGGAAAATGTGCGATACGAAATCGATGAACTGGCTCTGGAGTACGGTCATCGCGTTCTAAGAATTCCACCGTATCATTGCCAATATAACGCGATCGAGCTAATCTGGGCTCAAATAAAAGGTTACGCCGCCCGCCACAATACTTCCCCGCCATTCAGCACGAAAAAGATGATGAACCTATTAAAAGAAGCCTGCGGGGAAGTCACAAGAGATGACTGGGCAAAGGTTGTTGAGAAGACTAAAAACCTGATTTTGGAACATTTTGACCGAGATATGAGGATTGATTCTGTTATTGATAATAATATAATTATACATGTAGGCGAAGATGATGAAGACACCACCTCCTCAAGCGAATCGGAGTCTGATTAATATTCTGTACGCACATTCAATTCAATGTACTTACTTTATTGCATAGAAATACAGATTGTAACTTTGTAACAAAGAATAAATAGAACAATTTTATTATATGAATATTACCTTTTTTTGGTTTCCAATTAAATAACTAAAATATAAATTTTAAATGATTCCGCCAATTTAAAACGAAAATAATCTTAAAATAATGCGGCGGTTCATTTTGGAGGAACGGTAACGAACTCAGTGTTATGTTGTGCCCATCACTAGTCGTGACTAACTGATAGGTGTCAGGAACGCATTCTCTGAACGGCCGAACTTTAGAACTTAAAACGGGATATTTACCATGTGTATAAATTATTGTTTCGAGTTTCCGATATTTCGGCACTGTTGCAAGCGCCATGATCACGGATGAACTGAAGTAATTGCGGGTGGAAGTTTATGAGCAAACAAATCGGTCTACCCTCTTTCTCGTTCGTTTTCTGTTAGCGACACCGCTACCACTGTCACATGTATCACTAAACACTCGATTCTGTTCCCGACACACAAAACTCACCGTGTCGACTCGCAAACTTTCTACGGAACTTTTTCGGTTTTTGCACATTTGAACCACTGGGTTTCAGGCTCCCGACAGTTGAAACCCATCCTCCCGGTTGAAATTGTCGTATTTGGTAATCTCAATCGCTTCCCTTACCAGTCTTGGTATAAAGTGGCGTTCTGTCGATATGACTTGAGGGTTATGTAACTCAATCCAATGGTTCGATCCTGCGTTTAAAAGATATTGTGCTATTGCCGATTTTTGAATATCATTATTTTTCACCGCCCTAATGTGTTCCGAGATTCTGCAAGCTACGGTACGTTTTGTCTGACCGATGTACGACTTTCCACAGCTGCGGTCAACTTTATAGACACCGGTTTTTTCCAGAGGGAAGTTGTAAGTTTTTACGGCATATTTCCGTAGAATGTTTGCAACCTTATCTGTCATCACTCCTTTCACGTATGGCAACCTCAACCTCACCGTTTTAAGTTCTAATGATACTGTTAGTGACCATGTTAGCTTAAAAACTTAGACCTTAACATAGTTTTAGAAAATGAGAAAAGGCTAAGCAAATAATGGTCTCTACATACATACATGACAGCTAAATTACCTATAAACAGCGTATTTCACGGGCTTTGCGGGAGGCATAAACAGCCACCTGTGGGAAAATGAATAGCTCAAGAAAATAGAAAGTGTTTACGACCACCCTTAAGGAAAGCCACTGACAAGAGCTAGTCTAGGGATATAAAGTTTAAAATCAATTTAACATTACTGTCGTTGATGGCGCGTTCAAATGCTGTAAAAGTACCATAAAATCTTCCATCGTCAGTTCCTCGTAAAATATCGATAATAGTAAAATTATATTAATATATTTTAATAGGTTTTGCATAGTTAGGGGATATTAAAGCTTTGAGATTGCATGGATAGTGGGAATTGCAGCATATTTGTAATACTTGATTTTTTCAATAACCATCTAGAACGACTTTGTCTTATCACAATTCATATAAAGGTGAATAAATGACATTTTATTAAACCTTATTAAATAGATTAATTATTTTCAGAAAATGAATGAATCCATCAAAGGCATATTTTCGAAAATTATGTAGCTCAGTTTTTTATTTAACATTAACTTGTATGTATTTTATAGTTTTTTATTATTCCTAATCTAAATTAACGTCACTCTTAATCTTTTTAAATTTGCAAACGCAACTCAAAATGCAGATGTAACTTTTAGTGTGACTTAAAAAAAATCTATACTATAGATACTGGCACGGATCTTGAGCGCTCGGCAGTAGGTTAGGGATCGCTTTGCGTATCGTACATTAAGGCAAAATACAATGAAATACGCGAAATTCGCTTCTGCGCAGGTGAAGGTCAGCAGCGCTCAAGATCCGTGCCGATTATTATATCATTGGTCGACGCTGCTGAGGTCGGCCAAGAAAAAGATCTCTAAAAGAGCACTACGATTTGGGAAAGGCCTTTGCCCAGCTGTGGGACATGAACGGCAGAATAAAATAACAAAAATCTACCGTGATCCGATTCAGCCTGTCCCTAGCTACCCTCCCCTGCACCGCCCTAAGTCTAAGTCTGTACCCCACAGGGAGTGCCCTTGGCATGTATTCACCTAGTTTGTATGTTTTTAATAAGGCCTGGTTGGAGGATTTTGTTATAATTAATTAAGGCAGCCTCAGGCAAGTCCAGTTAAGCAGTTGATAACTTCAGAGGCGGTTGACTTGCGAAATGCCATACAAGAAAATAGCATTGATGTATATCAGACGTAATGCCGAAATCCATCATAAGATTGGATGGGAACACATGAAATAGCGCATTACGTGAAGGAGTATAATTTAGTTTTTATAGCTTTAGTCGCCGTAAACATCCATTCAATACAAACAGCGTTGTTAAGGAGTTATGTGCTGTAAAAATTTGTATTGAAACTGAGAATTATCTAAGCTAAGGACAATTACATAACATAATTAGAATTTAAAACGAGATATTTGTAATTTCATGTTTATAATTTCTTCAAGTATCCGATATTTGGGGACTGTTGCAAGCGCCTTGATCACGGATAAACTGAATTATTATTATATTATTTAATAGTTCAGTTGAATTGATACAACAATACAAATATAATTATAAGCATACAGATTCAATTAATTCACTCTACATTTCAATTGAAGTAAAAGTTTGTACCCCTTTGAGTTTAATTTAACACAGTTATAGTTTACTAGTACTCACGCGGGGCTTCGCTCCCGTGGATTCTATCACGGTAAAAACATAACTCTCCTTTTTTGCAGTCGCGTAAAAAGTAGTCTATAACCTTCCTCAAGCTTCAAGCTACTTCCGTACCAAATTGCATCCAAATCCACCCAGTACTTTCGAAGATTAGCGCGTTCAAGCAAACAAACAAACAAACTTTTCCGCTTTATAATATTAGTATAGATTTGGAGAAGGAGTGCCTAAAGCTATTATTTGGTATAATAATTCATAAGTAATAATTTTAAGTATGGTCGGATTTTGACCACTGGGCGATACCTAGTCAACAAAATTTTTCTTTTAATTCCCTTACTTTCTGGGACCGCGGTATCTCTCGTTAGGACATTCCGAAACAATAAGGCGGAAGACATCCAGGAGAATTGTCACGTTGAGCATTAAAAACCTAATCATATTCCCCTATTAAATAGATTTTTTTATTACCTACTAAACGATTTACGATGAGAGTTTGTTGTAGCATCAGCGACTTTTACGACATACGTACTATTTTCATTTAAAAAACATCTGCTCATCTTAGCCTTTAGCTTAGCCTTTTATCAAGTTTGTTGAGATCAGCTTCCAGTCTAACTGGATACAACTAAGTATTAGTGTTTTACATAAATCGACTGTCTATCTGACTTCAACAACCTGTTCTTTCTTCGTAATTTCTTTGGTAAGTCATTCGCAGCTCAAGCAGTATGACTGTGGAATACTCTTCCCATGTCAATAAGACAAGCACAAACCCTTCCTTCTTTCAAAAAATAGTAAAAGATCCCTATCTTTCTTCGTTGTTTTTACTTTCACTATAATTTATTTAATGATGTCAAGCAGTTTGAGTACTTGTGTGGCCTACCCAAATGCCCTTACTTTGGTATTGTTCGTCAAATTGTTGAGCTCCTTAAGTTCTAAGTTGAGCTAGACGTTAACTGACAAATGCTTGCACTGTCTGGACAGGTCCGCTCAAAGGAGACGGAAACGCTTTCATACATTCTTGGGCCAAAGTGTAAAAAGATGTAAAAAGATGAAATTAGTGTTGATTAACAGCTTATATATTAACAAAGCATCACTGACAATTCGGCGAATTTTGGCAATCTGGGAGCAAAGTTATAGGAGGTTATGTAAAAGTGAGGTTATGCAATGAATTGGCAACAACCTATTCTACACAGCTGATTTTTTAAATATGATTGCTATTTTGTCAAAATAGACAGTTGTTTACTACTACTTTACTTAACTTTATATTAATTGTATTGTATTGAGTGGGAGGACATTAGAATGAGTTTTCTAATGTCCAAATAATTTGGAGATACCCCAGGGAGATGATGTTTCGAACACTTCCGATGTTTGGCTCCAAGACTGGACCGGGCGGGGGCTGCACTCAAGCGGCTCCTACCCAATCTAGAGCGGCTGTCGCAACTGAAAGCTGGGCACGCCGCAATCGCGGTGAAAAGTCCCCTCTTTGAGGAGTCGCAGGAGAGACGCCACGGCGTCCTCACCTTCCACCTGACGCAGTTGCTGACCAGACATGACTGTTTCGGGAGGTACTTGTTTCGGATACAGCGGGAGGACACTCCCGGGTGTCGTCATTATGTCCTCATAATGACGACACCCGGGCGTGTCCTACTTACTCCTACTTGGAGGACATGGTGGAGCATACGGTTGAGGTATGCCCTGCTTGGCGGAGCACCGCCGTGTCCTCGTAGAGGCGGTCGGCGGCGGCGACCTCTCGCGCCCTGCTCTGATTCAGACCATGGTGCGGAGCGAGAGGGAATGGGATGCGGTCCCCTCCTTCTGTGAAGCAGACATGCTAGCGAAGGAGGAGGCCGAACGCACGAGGGAGAGGCAACTCTCTTCCTCGCGCCCCAGCCGCCGCGGGAGACGCCCCGGGCGTCGGGGATCATGAGCCGATTTCCGGCCACCGTAGGTGCGGGCCTGCGAATAGCGAGCAGGGGTCGCTCACCATCTGGTAAGGACCAGGCCCGGGTCAGCGGTGCGTCGTGTTCTACGCGCACCTCAAAGAGCTGTCAACACCAGTGACGGGATCTCATAGGGCCATTGCCTGCCGGGGTTTGTGGGAAAGTTCTATCGAGATACCGCGGCCTCGGAACTTTAAGGCTGCATTTTCCCACCCTTCCTGGGTGGGAAAATCATCGAATCGAATCGAAAGAAAAAAAAGGGAGATGATGTTTAAAATAAAAACAACTTTTTGAATAACATTTATGTTTTATTCATCTTCAATTATAATCCAAAAAGCTCGTGTTAAGTGGCGGATTCTTGATGCAAGAGAACAAACACAGCGAAGACAAACACTACGTTGGCCAAGTTGTTGTGCTTCATCAACAGATGATTCTTGAGCCAAATCCCAACAAGTTTGGCAAACATAGTCACTGCTGTTTACCTGAAAGATGACAAAAGTTTTTAATGTCAATAAATCATGTTTACAGTAAAATATACCAGCAGTTAGGTTTGACCTTAAATGTAAACAATGTCCATGTGCCTTTTATATGTAGCGTTACTTTAGTTCCTGCATAAGATTTATGGAAAATAAAAGAAGACCTGTAGACCAGCATTGTAGACACTGGGTAGCTAGAAAAGGTGACTTCAAGTTTGTACTTACAGGTTGTGGTGCACGACAATGACGAATCACTGACAGTGTCGTTACATCATTTAAAGCTCGTCGGCCAAGTGTATTACAGCGACTAGTCGCTATACTACAATTAACACAGCGATCCATGGTGTCAATATCCAATCGATAAGCAGGCTGTAAAATCCAAATAAGCGAGCCAGTCAGACGAGAAAACGAGATTATCCATATCCGGTATGATAGCAAGGGTCGTACTAGTTTAGCAATATCAGAAGTCCGTAGGAAGAAAGCAGTGGTCAAGGAATATATCAATAAAACAACGGGAAACACTCAAAACGCACGCACACGAAACGATACTACGAAACGGGTGATTAGGGATGTGAAAAAATAATCGATTATGGAAATAATCGAATCTTATCAAAAGAAAAGTCAATGTCAATACGTGATATAATTTTTATGAATAATCGATTTCGATTAATAATCGATCATTTAATCAATTATTACCGATTTTTATCTACAACTCCCCATCATTAAGTTTGGTGTTCTGGCCAAGAGCCCAGAACGCGAACTGCCAAAGAATAATATCTCCATAATACTACATTAACGCTATCTGTGCATCTATGATGGCATTTCTTCTGAGATTTTGAAACAGTTTAGTTTATTAGTATGAATTAGGAAAAAAAAACGATTAATATAACAAAATCGATTATTTTCTTAAGAAAAATCGATTATTTATTCATTGATTTTTCATGCTAAATAAATAAACGATTAATTAAAAATCGATTTTTTTATGTCCCTTGTCACATCCCAACGAGTGATCAGTGATTATTGACATTCTAGATCTATCAAAAGGTATTCTGTGACTGTCACTGTCAGCACAGATTAAAAAATACAGTAGCCAAACATAAGTAATAAATCGAATGGCGACGCTGCAAAGGATTTGTTCAAATTCATGGCCCACATATTGTGAAGGTACAATTGTTTAGGATACGATGGGACTGACATACGGTATGCGTAAAAGTCCCTATAAATAAATAAAGATTAAAAAAAAAAAAAAGTAATAAATCGATTTGTAAACGAGAATTGACTTTAAGATTTCTTTATAATATGTTGATATTTTATTATTTTAAAATACTGACATTATGTTAATTGTAATGTAATCACCTTGATTGAATCAGTAATATGGTGCAAGTAGTTTTGTGTTCAATAACTCATTCACATTAATCGATTATAGTAATCGATATCCCATTTTATTCGTGACTCAAAACTTATTTTTAAGATTTCTCGTCTTCTCTAGTCGTCTAGATAAATATGACGCATTTTTTTAACCATATCTCAACTTATTGCAAAATGGCCCAGAAATCCCCGTCTCCTTTGCGTGGTTATTTCCTCAAAAGAATACCACAGACATGAACCTACATGCTTCTCATATACACATACAAATTGTCTGGACTTTAAAAGAGACTTTGACCTCTGAGTTTGTTTCGGTGTTTCTTCTCAGAGTAGTCAGTTAGGAAATAACGGCCTCATCTAGCTAAACTAAACTTAACACGCAAAAAAACATGACGTGTAAAAGTGTTATTTATAACCAATTTACAAAATAAATATTTCATTTCATTTCATTTCATATCTATCTCTTTAATTTGTTACTATTTTTTATATATCCCAGCTTTTTTTTAAATGTATATACGGTATGTTAACTAACGGAGGGCGTTCCCGTTAATCCGCAATAGTATAAGCACATCAATTAGATCGCCGCACAAGCGGCCCGTCATTCATAAATAAATTGCGACGTTGCCGTCCTTCAAGTACGCGTGTACAGAGTCTTTCTTTTACGTATCAATTCAACATTTTTAGTGAATATTTTAATATTAAAAATAATTTTAAAAAAATGTTTTTTTAATGTAATATTTAAGATACTGTATATGTATACAAATTGTAACGAAAAGGGTATATACATTCCAAGGGCACGGCTTCTTTGGGTGATATCAAACGATATTGGAAGGGTTTTTTAATCCTATCTGTACATGTCCGGAAGTAATGAGAATTTTTAATACATTGATACCAGATACAGTACTAGGCGCGCAGAATTACGGAAGAGATTTATCGTGATATTTGCAAGTAAGGCTTCGTTCACACGGCATTGTCCTGCACGTTTTTTTGCAGTATACGTCTTAACGTATAAATAGTGACCATACAACGTACATAGATCCATTCACACGTCGATTGTACTGCAAAAAAACGTGTACCGCTTATACGTTTAAACGCATACTCAACGGACTTGTCAAGCAAATCGAATGAACTTTGACGTATTCGGTTCGCAGTGGCATATGGTATAGCTTTGTCTCCTTCACACGACACGATGTCATACGTTTTTTATCGAATAGCAACTGAAGAAGCGTTTAGTATAAGTAGCGGCACGTAAGTCTAGCGCTGAACGATACGTGGAGGGGATTTCTGCGCATGGGTACTGTCGCGCACGCAATACAATTGTTAGCTAAATAACGTTAATGACATTATTTTAATGTAATGTCAAATAGTAGGTCTAGCGCTGAACGAAATGTAGAGGATAGCTACGCATGAGTACTGTCGCGCATGCAAATAATATAACCTATACTTTAGTAAATAGTTTATATCCAATGCCAATGTCCAAGGATTTATAGTAGGTACCTAAGATGTAATTTTTAACAAGTTTTGTGGGGAGTATAAAAATAAAAACATTATTTGTTAATTAAAAAAATATATTTTAGATTTAAGTCTAATCTGAATCAGAGAATCTACAGTGAATCTGAATCTACAGAGAACCATTCTCAAATTTACAGTGATGCTGTCCAAATGACTGAGTAAAGTATTTGTAGCTTCGTCAATCTCACTTTTAATTTGTTTCAAAGAATCAATTAATTCGTTAGATTCCCTTTTTAAAAAGCAATTCACGACATAAACCATTTTCCTTGCCTGTCTTTTCAAAACAGTATTTTTTCTAGGTATATTCACTTTAAAGTCACAAACTAAAAAACTAAATTTAACAAACAAATTCAAACTTACAAAAAAAAACGACTAAAAAAATTAACAGCAATAACAATACAATTAATGACGCGACTGTACACGGGATGTGCGCGGAGCGTCGTATCGGCGCGGGGAACATAATGCGGCTGGAGAGCCAATCGGCGCTACGCACGGCCGCCCTTCATTCCGCTAGCCCCCCTCAGGTACCTTAATTTTTACTTCTGCGCAATAACGGTCACCGCTAAAGTTTCGTGCCGATGGTTATATCTGAGCGTCTTTTGGAGGGGTGGCACGTATTTTATGTTTGATTTGGTTTGATATTCAAAACGGTTGAGGAATCTTCTATAGATAACGAACTATTAATTTCTTTAGTGGAACAACATCTCGTTTTATGGGATAAAACTTAGGAACTTTATGAAAATCGCGTCGCAACTCAAGCGGCTTGGAAGGGAATCATGGTAATAATTGATCCTAATTTTGAAACAAAGGAAGAAAAAACAAGACAAGCCATAGGTATGTATCTTTTATTATTTACTAGGATTACAATGGCTTTTAATACGAAACACGAATTTACTATAGTAAAATTGGTCAAATTTCAATATTTTTTTAATTATAATAATTAACATTAATAAAACTTAAATAATCACAACCTGTGTATTTTTATTTGTGTACTCACCTTTAACAGATGGCTAATTTCATTTTAGTACTAATGCATTTCCGCATATTCGTATTTGATTTTGGTAGGCTTGAATTTTCCAGTCGAGTTAATAACTTTTCAAAACTTTCAATAGACATTCGAAAGTAATTAAAAAACATTTTTTCATCGTTTCTAAGATTTTAGAATAATTTTTCAAATGTGATCGTACGCACAGATTCTTGATTAATAGGATGTACCCAAAACCTTCTGTTTTGTCGGCGGCGAGACCGTTGGCGCCTTTGATACCAATATAAAAGTACAACCAAGCGTGGATCCATCAGTGACGTCTACTCACTGTGTCAACTGTGTGGAAACTGCGGCTATTCGTTTTTACACGAATGAAAATTTACCATATGAAAACCCGGTTGACCATACGTTAAAAAAACGATTACAGAAAAACGTGCAGGACAATGCCGTGTGAACGAAGCCTAACGTGGAAAGTTATTGACCTACGTAGTGCGGTGACACGATTGTTATGATTTCAATTTAAGAAACTTACGAAACCGCAAATTTGCCATTGTAACACCCTTTAGTTTTTAAGACCTCATTTAATTCTGTTATGGTGTACAATAAAGAGTATATCTATCTATCTATCTATCAACCTAGTAGCTGGGTAGCACGAAACCTGTTGGCAAGGCTGGTGTTAGGTTTCTGGCTTCTGAATACCGTAGCGACTGCCGAAGAAATACAAATGCAGTCGCTTCATGTAAAACACTATTACCCAGGAGAATCCGGTTACACTAAGAGCCGACCTTGACATGGTCGAGGAAGATGACGTTGAATACGTATAAAATACTTAGAAATAACCCTTCCTTTTTAGGGTTCCGTAGCCGAATGGCAAACAACGGAACCCTTATAGTTTCGACATGTCTGTCTGTCTATCTGTCTGTCTGTCTATCTGTCTGTCCGTCCGTCCGTATGTCACGGCTATTTTATTCCGAAATTATTAAGACTATGCGTATATACGTAGACGTATGTGGTATTTATAGACAGGTCTTTAAAAATGACATTGAGGTTTGTAAAACCACTTTTAAAAAAAACTTTCCGAGTTTTCCACAAAAATAAAAATATATACATAATTAAGGGGGGCTCCTCATACATGAAACTGAAACTGATTTTTTTTTTTCATCATCCTATACATCTGTGATATCTGTAGACAGGTCTTCAAAATTGACGTTGGTGATTTTAAAACCACTTTTTCTTAAATTCAATCGTTTAAAAGGTAGTTTGAACGAGATCGGGTCAGCAGTTTTTGAGATACAGCATAGTTTCTAAAACCGCAAATATAACTTTGTAATTCATACAAACACTGAAAAATAAAGTTATTTGGCGTAGTTAAGTACTACGGAACCCTTCATGGGCGAGTCTGACTCGCACTTGGCCATTTTTTTTTCTATTGTTATTGCGGTGGCAGTAATAAATACATATGTAAGTCCCAGTACGGGTGACGACGAATTTGTAGAATATTCGTTACGGCCAAAAGTCTGAACTAAAGCGATTAAGAGAGAATTTATAACATTGCTGTTGTAAAAATAGCCGAAATTGAATAGAAATATTTTTTTAACATTATAACTAGCTTCTGCTCACGGCTTTACTCACCTAAAAATATTTTCAGCTGTAAAACGTAGGTTAATGTCACTCCATAACTGTCTCCACTCCGAAAATCAAATCAATCCATTGCGCTATTTTGACCTGAAATATCGACAAACTATCGAACACATAATATCCCATGTACTCATTATAATATTATATGGATGTGGCAATCAATGTACAATCGACTAATTTGAATCATGAATTCATGACCCACCATAACCTTATTTTCTTACAGACATTCAAATACAATTTCTATGATTGCGGCCTACAACGACAAATGACAAATCTTGCTTAATATTTCAAACGTTCTAAGTGCGAATACACCGCAAATGAAGGAAATCTTTGTTATTTTGACGGTTTCAACCGATTTATCGTAAAAGTGGGTAATGATTCCGTTTTCTAGTACACCTACCACAATTTGTTTTCTTTTAACACAAAGGTTGGCTGGTAGAGAATGCCTTGCTGCATTAAGTCCGCCCATGTAACACTATTGTACATAAAGTTTAAATAAATAAATAATAAAAATGTATGTTTCAAATTTGTCAATTGTACACGCACATATAACATACTAGCTTTCGCCCGCGACTTCGTTCGCGTGGGAGATTTTTCCCGCGTAAATCTCGATCCCATGGGAATTCCAGGATGAAAATCCTATGTCCTTCCCAAGATCCTAAACTATTCCCATACCAAATTTCATCTTAATCGGTTCAGCGGTTTAAACGTCAAAAGGTAACAGACAGACAGACAGAGTTACTTTCGCATTTATAATATTAGTATCGAAGTATGGACGTACAAGAAAACAAAAGAGTTCCTGATTCATGGTACTGGAATATATAAATCTGCCTAGACTTTTCGAGAGTCGGGGGATTGGCTTCCAGTTGCATATCTGACTTCCACTCAGTAGCTTAATTAGCGATAAGACCACCCTCCACCATTTTAAACACCCTTTGTAGTTTTTAAGTCCTTATTCAATTCTTTTATGGTGTACAATAATAGATCGATATAGATAATTTACTCTCTCTATCTATCTATCTATTATATCATTTACTCTCTATCTATCCTTGGCAAGACCGGAGTTAGTTTTTCCAGCGAAAATGTGCAAAATTTCAAAATCCGTTCGACTATGTAACGTGACGTGATTAAGTAACAAACAGTCACACATAAAAACATTCGTATTTATACAGAGTTGATACGACAGAGGGGCATTAAATTACACTACGTATACTATACGTGTTAAGTGTTAATTTGATACAGTTAAAAAATAAAAGGAGCTAAACAATTTTTATTTTCAAACAAACTTAATAGCTTACAAATCAGAGTAAAACGCAACCACCCTTTGTAAATAAATGTGACTGACCTTAAATACCTAGGTAACAAAGTGGCAACGTATTCTCTCTTGTCTTGGTCAGATACGTACGGCGTACGGCGTGTGTTCTCTCTTGTCTTGGTCAGATTTATCGCTTTAAGGTGCATCTCATCAAAATCATTTGCGACTAAACTACTTCTCTTATTTAATTGATTTTTGGTACAAAGCTTGAAAATGGTACCTAGTATACGCAGTTTAAAGGAAAGCCCCTCGGTCGTATCAACTCTGTATATAATAGACTGACAGTCGTACGGGGCTTCGCTGTAATGGGCTTTATCACGATAAAAAACATTACCTCCTTCTTTTTCAGTCGGGTGAAAAGGAACCTATAACCTTTCTAAAGCTTCAAGCTAATTCTATACCAAATTTTATCCAAATCCACCTAGTACTTTCGAAGATAAGCGTGTTTAAAACATACTTTTCCGCTTGTATTAGTTTAGATAGAGTAACAAAAACGTCCAAAAAACAGACTTTCTCATTTATAATATTAGTAGGTAGGCTATTTGGTAGAAGAACCTTTGTTTGATGCGAAGGCAATTGTTTTTACTTTTATTGCGGTCGGTTTTTTGTTCCAAAGAGTTCCGTTAAGCCTAATAAATTTTTCTTTGGACCGCACTGAATCGTATTACTCTGTAGTACCAGTGGACGTAGAAAAGATAATAAATATCACCCTTCATATAAAAACAATGAAGGCACAGTATTTGTTAAAGTCGTCGCTGTGTCTACAGGGGGGTTTAGGCGTGCCCATTTTTAGGACTGATGATCTATATCTGTTATTTATTTAAAAAACAATCACCAAAACCTTTAGCCTTTATTTAAGACTAACTAAAAGGTTATAATAAGGTATGCCATTTTTGACTACGTTACCACTTATCGTATGGTGCAATTACGGACTAAAGCAGATTATTAAATCATTCGGATCAAGGGACAGTCGTAACAGCATCCTGAGAACGGTGAGTGAGAGTGTGTCCTCTCCTATTATGAAACAGTTTGTGCGGAGGGTGATGGGTACTCATACTAGATATATTTAATAACATTTTATGGATTTATCGTCCGAAATAAAAAGATTGTATTGTATTGGAAACTTTCTTCAGCCGTCGCGCGCATTTCACTCTGGTGTTTTTGTGTTTCGAGTAAAAGTCCCACACCAGGAATTTCTCCTATATCGTGGGTGTTAACATACATTTATATTCACTTGCCCAACAGATTCAGATCCGGAACAATTATCTCTTGGCTTTATGAACATTT
The DNA here is from genome assembly GCA_943138885.2 of Tholera decimalis. Taxonomy (NCBI): domain Eukaryota; kingdom Metazoa; phylum Arthropoda; class Insecta; order Lepidoptera; family Noctuidae; genus Tholera; species Tholera decimalis. The sequence continues at coordinate 28,650,541 of OW964570.2, read as the reverse complement.
ACTTTGGTGTGGGAATCGAACCCGCGATACGCAGCACTACAGCCAATCTCTCAATCACGGTGCCAACCTTGTTGTGGTGACAACAAACCCTGCGATTAAAAAAAACTAGCAATGTGGGTAGAATTCATATTACTAGCAATCTTGGTACTTAACCCCTCTAACTAAGCTAAATATGGTGGTGTTTAGAGCGGGTGGGAGTGGGTTTGGGCTTTCTTTCTGAAACCAACACTTACAACCTTAAATTTTATTTTCAGGACTACAACGATGATATCCGACAGGAACAGATGCTGGAGATGCAGATCCTCTCCTCGCAGAGTGAACAGCGTCGCCTCACTCCTCCCGAGTCCTCTCGGAGTGGCAGCGAGGAGGCCCTCCCTCTTAGAGACACTACACATAAACAGAGAGTAAGTGCAAAAATATTGTTAAGTTCTATTGAAGATAAGGCTCCAAGCTTTTTTATCGCTTCGTTTCATTTGTTTTAACATAATGAACAACAAAAACTGGTGACGTAGCAGGCCCAAAAGGACGTAGGGTAACAAGTTAGATTGCTACTGAAGAATTAGCCATACGTCGTAGTGGACAGGGAAAATTGGATGGAAGGGAGGGCTTTGCCCTGCAGTGAAAGGCGAATTTATTTAAATATGTGGTAAATCTCGGTAACGCAAGCCCATCAATAATAATTAAAAAAAAAAAAATCTTCATGTCTTAATTTTGACAGTCAAATTATAAACTTACTTTCATCTCGAATCAAATCATGTTTTTGGTCCCATCAAACTAAAATATGTTTTTATTACGATTAATTTAAGATTAAAAAGGTGGATATAAATTAAATCAATATTTTTATATAGTTTACGTACTTTTTCGAATTTTTATATTTATTTAATGTGAAGTGTTGCTAGGCACTCAATAACACTCAGCTCAATAAGAGTAAATACTTAAAACATATTTGATTTAGACAAAATAAGCGTAAACACACTCACACAAATTGTACGTATTTACTATTCAGGTCTTGTTTGATAAACAATGTTCCTTGATTAATGGAACATTTGTGTTTGGCAAAATGTTACACACACATGGAAGAAAACAAAATCAGCCAAATGAGTAGTCTCGGTTTGACCAAATGTTTTATATAAAAAAAATTGGTATAGTAGTCATTTTGGTAAGCTTATGCTGATCTATAATACTATTGTTACGAGCTGGGATCGGGATAGAAATAATCAACGCCAGTTAGACCAAAATTAACACTTTAATTAATAAAACACAAAATAAAAATTAACACAGTTCAATCCACAATACAATAGTACATTGTTCACCGAGAGGAGAAAGTGACCGATTACCGTCGAGGGTGTCGTTTAAAACACCCGAGATCGGGAATCGCACTTTCTCTCGAGTGATACATAGTGCTTTATACTACACCTACGAGGAAAATAAATGGTACTTTTCAACATTGAGTACATAGACCATAACGTACTTGGTTTGTATTTTTGCGCTTTTTCACTGAAATAAGCTAGCAAAACAGTTTCAGAAAAGATGCCGCATTTTTTTCACTTTTCCATTGCAAAAAATCGTCATAAGTTTTATTATATTTTTTAATTGATTTCTGTGGTAAAAGGTATTAGTATTTTAATATTAATTAGTATTAATCAGTATTTTTGCTGTTTCCTTCAACTGCGGCGGAGTTAAAAAAATCTTCATCATCACTATCACTACTTATCATTTTGATAGTTTTATTTTACTTTCTACGAAAACTGAATCCTCAAACAACACACAAATTGAAAATGGCGCCAATGGCGTCTGCAATTTTCACATGTTCTTTTTTCAAATTGTTTATCCTGCCGCCGCAGGGTCGCACTGCCAGCCCGACACCATCCAACACACAGCTAGTGGCCAGTGTCATTTTGCGAACTTGGAGATAAAAACTCACTGTAAAAACTTTTTGGCTTTTGATATTTAGGTTACCGGCGCATAGTCTTACCCAAAATTAAAAAAGAAAAACCACGTAAGAAATGGATTTTCATACACTTTTCTCTCCCGCTCAGATGCGTTTTCTCCCCGCATATTTGTTCGATATGCAATGACGTACTTTCTACCGTAAATTTGATAAAGTATCAAGGTACTTTCCAAGCAGGTGTAGTATAAAACTTGTTACTTAACACTTAAATCGCACCGAAATTCACTTGTAAAGCTTCGATTATATCGCCTCGTATCTTGAAATAAGACTGCGTTCCTCTGCGATCTATTTATACCCCGGTCTATGAGTTCTAGAACATTCTTGTAAAACCGACTCACCGCCTACACTGCCAAGAATATTCCAGAAGCTACTCTAGATACTCAGTACTGCTACTCCCCGTTAGATGGCGTTAGAGTCTCAAATGTATTAGAAGTCAGTCGAAGTTTCTCGATATACTCAGTACTGCTACTCGCGGCCAGGTGGCGTTAGTGTCTCGAACATTCTAGATGTCGGTTGTAGTTTCTCGACGTACTTAGCTAAGCGACTGCCGTAACACTATCCTTAGATCATCTGCTTAGCCTTTTCCACACTATGTTTTACATAAATATCCATGCAACTATCCACATAGCTATGATCTGGGAGTCTTTAAGTCAGGAGTGAATAGGTTACTTCTCGGTAAGCGTGCTCCATTTTCGACCACATCATCACTTACCATCAGGTGAGATGGTGGTCAAACGCGAGCCTATTATCAATAAAATTTTAACAAACATTTTGATGATAATTTTTATTTCTTTTTTGAAGTTAAAGATCTAACGGTTAAATAAATAAAAATGCGAGTTTGTATTCAGTTGTTAATTATTACCTATTACTATTCAGTTTAACGAAATGGGGGATTATAGACCACACTAATATCCAGTGCAAATGCGGTGCTCCTGAGCAAACCATGTCCCATCTGGTGGAGTGTCCAAAATGCCCAAACACGTGCACCTTTGAAGAACTGATAAACGCCACTAAGGTCACGACTCACGTGGCTACTTATCGGGCTCAAATATTTTCAACCCAAGATGTACCATCAAATCGAAGAAGAAGACTTCTACTATTCAATGAATAAAAGTCAATAGTCTCTTTTATAAATCTTAAAAGTAATCCACCTATAATTTAACAACTCCCTCTGAGAATCTCTAAAGGAAAGTCATAAGAGAAAATTACACATCATCATCCATACTAAAACTATTTTATGGAGCGAAACATTCCTATACAGCTACCCACGCCCGAATCAAAATTGTTACACTACCCGAGACACAATAGCCCGTAGATTGGACCTCCATATTGACGGATAAGGGCCCAGTGATCCGTTATTAGGCCATTCAGAGCCACCGGATAAAAAATTATATAGAGACGGCCTGAAGTTATGTAAAAATTGGGATTGATTTGCAAATGTCGGGATGCGGGAGTAAATTTTGATGTATGGATTCGTTTTGTAGGGAAATGTTCATGAAAGTCATAATATATGGGATCCGTTTTCCGTTTATGTAAGGCATAAGTGGATTGCCTGTTAGCTTATAGTTGAGTTTATTGAATCATAAAATTTGCTGCTTCTTCTTCTTAGCGTGACGATGGCAAATTGCTAAATTGAGTCTGCCCAAAACTGCGCAACAAGTTTGGCACCGTCGGAAACATCCATCAAGTCCTGCAGTGAACAGTTGACTACACATGCTGGACAGGAAATTAGGTGCGCTATGGTTTGTGGAGTAACACCACATATACCTACACTCCAAGGCTGAGTCATCATAAAATTTGCTTGTTGTTGGTTTCGTAACAAAGTAATCTTAGGTTCAAATTTAATGTTGTGCTATATTTATAAGTAGCAGTTAATATAAAATATTTATTTATTTCTGGGAAACAGGTCTCTTCTCTATGAGAGGGAAGTCGTAATTCACCACGGTTTTGTCATGATGTTTTCTGTCACCGTTATGAGAGCAATGCTAAAGTAATCTTGTATCCGGGATACAAGTAAAATTAAATTAACACGCTCAACACTATAATTTGATGACCAATGAATGTAATTCTACATCCATTGTTCATAGACATATAGATATAAGTACTTTTTATTGTACAGCGTAACAGAAATAAATAAGAACTTAAAAACTAAAAAGGGCAAGATAGATATAATTAAAAATACGGCCTATCGACAAAACAAGAAGCCACTTATTTATTAATAGACATGTGTGTACATTGAGCAATTAATTAAGCCAAGCCTGTAAATGTTTACAGGCTGGGCTTATCAGTAATGGACACATAACCCTATTAGGGCGCAGCAAATTAAGACTTATTATTTTTGTTAAAATATTTTATATATATGTTACATATTTTTTTGTAAAAATATTTTATTGGTAAAATAAATTATTGTTATTGTTAAAACATTTGATAAGGGGCTTTTGTCGAGAGGCTGCCAGAATTTTTCCAATAACACGTACGTATAATGATAGACTTGATAGGCTCTAGTATGTAGGAGGTTGTTCGTTAAAATGTAATATTGACGGTGAAAAGTAATACATTTTATAAATAACTGATTTATTTTCTACGTAGACATACATACGTAACACATTAACAACGTGTCACAAAGGAGAGATAGAAAAGTAAAATGAGTAATCGATAATGCTGCCCTGCACTGTCTAAAAGGCCGTTAAGCCACAAAAGGTCATTTTTCACTTTTTAATGTATACTTAAACTACTTTCGATTCTCTATCTTTTGGTCTATGAATCATTTTCCTACGATTAATACTTTTCGAGATATAGCAATTTTGCTGAGCAGTTAAACAAAATATTTTTTTTTCACTTTCTTTGTTAAAAAGTGACTAAACCACAATACTTGTATATTATGCAATACTAAAATATAATACAATACTAAAAATATTCTTTTATTTACTTTAAAAAAAGCCTCACATATATTGTGCACAGAAGCTGCTGCAGCTATACCCATAAAAATAATTCCTAAGGAACACCGTGGATTTTAGTCAGTAAAAGTCTGACAGTCCCTCCCACCCTGCCCGGAGTGGGAGGATTTATTTGATAATTTTACCACGTTAAAAAAAAAAAGCTAGCGTAGTTTTGTAGAAAAATCATTTCTCACTTATTTTTACGTTTACTCGAAAAATACTTTTTGGGGTTAGCGTCTTTTTAGTTAGTGTAGGGCAGAATGGTAGTGCTTAGAATTTTCCGATTATGTCGGGGGCTTCCAATCAAAACGGACGCAGCTGAGTTCTATTTATTACGTATTTATTAATAAAGATAGCCACCGAAAGCGTTATTATTTAGTCACGTGCGCTGCTGGAATAAAGAAGACAATCGAAAGACAACTTTAAATGACTCTACTTACGACTTGAATTAATAGGAATAAGAAAAACTCGGCTGGTTATGAGTGGTAGGTATGTTTTATTGCGAGCCATTTACATCGTAATGAAGAAAATTGCTGACAAAAGCTTACATCATAACGGGAGATTCAGAGAGTCTGGCAATACTTTTCATTGCCACTCCAAGATACTCCACCAAATAGTACTGAATAAAACATCGCTATTACGTCTCTTAGGAGCCGTCTATATTCTTTATTGGTACCCAGTTAATAAGCTCTTGAGACTAAACATAAAATAAAGGTTATCTGAAAGGTTACATTCTATGTTAAAGCAGTTATTCCACCACCAGCGAGGAAACGATTAACTATCGACTAATTTTTAACCGACTTCTAAAAAAGGAGGAGGTTCTCAATTCGAATGTTTGTTTGTTTTTTTTTTTTCGTTTGTTCGGGCATAGCTCCGTCGCCTGCCAACCGAATTGAAAAATTCTTTTTTTTTTTTTTAAAGTGTTTACTTTCCAAATGGTTCCATGAAAATTTTATCGAAATCGGACAAGCCGTTTCTGAAAAATCAACAAAAGTCTAAAAAAATATTTACGTTGATGATCTGTTCGTTTACTCTGCATTGCGTTTTTTGTTCGCGCATAACTCCGTCATTTACGAACCGATTTGGAAAATTCACTGACCCACTAAAAGCGCGAAAATAAAAACTTTTTTGCAATAAATAAAACTGACTTCCATATCGAAACACTACAAAGCCAAAAATATTTTAACTTCGGAAGGCGGTGTGAAAAAGAAAGAAAATACAAAACCAATAACACCGACCACCGAAATCAAAATTATTTTTGGCTTTGTAGTGTTTCGATATGGAAGTCGATTTTATTTTTTCTCGCTCAAGAAACGTGCAATAGCAACTTTGTGTGCAAAAAAAGAGATGCACATAATATGAATAGTTGATCGCTGACTGTTTACACTGCCGGCGAGGACTCGCTCCACTAGTTTGTCGTTGAGCGACAAAAGCTATCAAAGCTACTTGCTCAGCGATGCTCGCTTGGTGGTCAGAACTTGCACTGAGAGACCAATCAGGTGATAGCCCAGCGACAAAATTATCGGAACTACACACTCGCTGCTCCTTGCTCGCGACTCGTTTTCAGATGCTAGCTCTACTCGCTACTCGTTATCCGTGGGCAGTGGGCTTTCTTGAACCATAGGGACTGGTGATGTCAGGCCAGAGCCAAATAATAATTTCGGAATCATTCACCAAGTATTTTTTTTTAATTATATTTTGGGCACAAACATTATCGTGATGGAATGGCTCGCTAAAGATAAGCATAAAATTCTATATTCTCATTATTTACATTAACATAACGAAATTAACACATAACGCACGGAGCATTCGCAATATATTAAGATGATAACCCATCCAGTAATCAACCTCAGCAAGCGCTGCATAACATTGAAGATTGACGGCTGCTATCGAAACCTCATACTTAGTATTTAACAAAACTAGCCTTGACTCATCGCAGACGCAATGCCAGTGTGGAGCCCCATTACAATATATTATGGCCCACCTCTTGTCATGTCCATCGTGGACGGCTCCTGTACCTTGCAGGATTTTAACGAGGTCAATACAAGAGCTGTTAAGGTAGCTGCAGATTGTTCCAAGAATGTTTGAGCATCATTCTCTGCTAAGCCTTTTCTCAATTGCGGCGGTAAGACCCCTCTTTGAGGAGTGGCTAGATCGGCGTCACGGCGTCCTGACCTACCGCATGACGCAGGTCCTCACCGGACACGGAAGTTTCGGGAGGTACCTGTGTCTGATGGGAAAGGAGGAAACGCCTGGGTGTCACCACTGCGAGGGTCGCCCTGAGGACACCGTAGAGCACACGGTGCAAGACTGCCCCGCCTGGGCAGAGCACCGACGTGTCCTCACGGCGGCGATAGGCGGAGACCTCTCGCGCCCGGCATTGGTCGAGGCCATGCTGTGGGGCGAGAGGGAGTGGGAAGCGGTCGCCTCCTTCTGCGAAGCAGTCATGCTTCCGAAGGAGGAGGCGGGCCGCGAGAGGGAGAGGATGGCGTCCTCCCTCCAGCCCAGCCGCAGTGGTAGACGCCCACGGCGTCGGACGTCGGCCGACGATCTCCGGCCACCGTAGGCGCGGGCATGCGGACAGCGAGTAAAGGGCAACTCGCTGTCCGACCATGGACCATGCCCGGGTCGACGGCGCGTCGTGTTCCACGCGCGCCTCAAAGAGCGTCAGCAACATGACGAGGCCCCCTCTGCAGAGGGCCGAAGCCTGCCGGGGTCGTGGGACTCATCCCGTTACCGTGGCCCCGGTATGTAAAGGGTTATTGAAGGAACACCGTGGATTTTAGTCAGTAAAAGTCTGACAGTCCCTCCCACCCTGCCCGGAGTGGGAGGACTTATTTGATAATTTTACCACGTTAAAAAAAAAAAAAAAAGCCTTTTCTCAACGATGTAGGGGTCAGCTTCCAGCAAATAAATAAATAAATAATATAAGTGTTACTAATACTAGTATAAGTATTTCTGTTTTATTTAAGTATTTCTGTTTTTTTGATTATAATGAAATGAAATAATGATGTTTATTTTGCAAATGGGTTAAAAATAACACTTTTACACGTCATTTTTTTTCGAATATGTAAACTAGATGAGGCCAGTGTTTCCTAACTGACTACTCTGAGAAGAAACACTGAAACAAACTCAGAGGTCAACGTCTCTTTTAAAGTCCAGACAATCTGTAGTGATCAAATCATATGAGAGCCATGTAGGTTAATGTCTGTGGCGCCCTTTAGAGGACAGAATCAAACAGATTTGAGCAGGCCCGTCCGAGCAGTGCAAGCATTTGTCAAATATCGCGTAGCTCAACTTATATATTAAGGAGCTTCAACGATTTGACGAACAATACCAAAGTTAGGACATTTGGGTGGGCCATATAAAGCACTCAAACTGCCAGACAGTGCGGTAATCTATTAATAATATTTGTTGTTATCCCACATTGCTCTCACATTCACAATAAAGCTTTTGCTATTACAAAAAATATATTACTTGTAAAAAAAATATAATATGGTCATTTTGTACAAACAAAATTAAAAATGATAAAGTAAAAAAAAAGAAAAATTAAAAATATATTGTATTACTTGAAAAAGTAAATAATATTTTCTACATCCGTAATAAAGTATATATTATTATTATTCCATTTATTACATTTATAAACTTATTATTTACATTTTTAAATATTCTCGTAAAAAACATTTAAAAATATAAAAAAAAACAGTACCACCGGTGCCCACCGGTATCGGGAACAGAGTCCAAGCTACCTGTGGTCAGAGCTCTTGAGAGAGGAACCTCCTAACAATTCGCGCCGTGTCCAGAAGTACTGCTTTCTGGATCAAGCCCTTGATCCAGCTGCCCAACGAGAACCTCCTAAGATGTTTATCGAGGCTCTTGGCTATTATGCCATTGGCTGAGACGACTATCTGTACAATGATTGCTGTATCCACATCCCACATGTCAACAACCTCGCGAGCCAAGTCAAGATACTGAATTTGCTTATCTTTCTCGACTTTCACGAGGTTATCGTCATGAGGGACCGCTATATCAACAATCATTTATTATTATTAGTGGTTTACATGGAGCGACTGCCTGTCTGACCTCCACAACTCAGTAACTGGTTAACACAATACTTCTTGTTTAGACCAGTGTCAATTTTACTGGGTTTCTGACTATTTTTTAGACCAGTGTCAATTTTACTGGGCTTCTGACTACTGTTTAGACCAGTGTCAATTTTACTGGGCTTCTGACTACACGTAACGACTACCAAAGATGTACAATGACCAATGTCTTAACGCACTTTCCGAGGCACGGGGGTATGACACCGCCAACTTCCAAAATCCGGGCTACTTCTAAGTACTAACTGCCTCCGTGGTCGAGTGGTTTAGGCGTTTGCCTTGTAACCCGGTGGCCGTGGGTTCGATTCCCACGGGAAGCATACTTTGTAAAGTTGTTTCCAGTTTGGCTAGGACATTGCAGGCCTGAATCACCTGATTGTCTGATTAAAAAATGGTTCCGTGCTTCAGAAGGCACGTATAAGCCGGTGGTCCCGATCCCCAAATGGCGGTCGTCAAAATAGATCACGTCAGAGGCCCTTGAAGCGGTCTAGAAACTCTGACACTAGGGTGTATGGGGTCATTAGACTTTACTACTCACACGATAAGAAGAAGACTAAGTAGATTCTAACAGAAAGATCCCATAGCACTTTTTGCTGTACCGAACCCGAGATCTCATTGCTCAGCAGTCGCTAATTTGAAGAATGTTTGAGTATCGACTCGAAAAGAAGAAGAACTCGTTATTCTGCAAAAGCGTTCGATATGTTAAAAACTCCTTTTCTCAACCACCAGCTTTCTGTAGTACCACCGTCACCAGCGCCGGCTGCCCTGCCTGGTGGTATCACCATCAACCACAACGCCAATGCTCGGGACTTCTCACCGCCGGCGCCGACCCCAGCACCAGACCATCTCGCCGCTGCTCATCATCAGGTGAGAATCACTTATCCAAGACCTGTAAACGTGGGGAAAATGACAAAATTATTTTGGAAAGAACCGAATTGTAATATGGTAGTTAGACAATAACTGTCCACTTCAACAAGAATGGGAATTTATTTTTCATTTAATTTCATTTATATCATAAACAATTTTAACATTGTAAGTATTGAAATTTTACAAAAATAAAAAATTGGTAGCTAGGCATTATTTACAATACAGCACAAACTAATCAAAATAAAATAAGTAACAATATACGGTTTCAAATAATATTATAAGAATAACACTGTTACACAAAACATATTATAATTATGGCAAATATTAACAAGGTAAAAATTTAATAAAAATTAAATTCCACCATTAAAAAAATACATATTATAATAAAATATTTTTTAGAGTTTGAACGCGATGCGAGAGCGTATTTTTATTTGCGATTTACTCAAAAAAATCTTTGATGAAATTCTTTGGTTCTACTAAACATTTTTCTTAAGATTACTAGCAATGTTAACCCCTCGAACTACATAAAAATATTGGTGTCTGGAGTGGATTCACGGCAATAGTGTAACGCGTGGGAACCGAACCTGCGACCTTTCGGTCACAAGTCCAACACTTTAGCCACTAAACTATTGACACTTAAACATTTACAAGTTACTAAAACACAAATAAACTTTTTTTAAATCATTTTATATTTTGCTGTTTGTCAGAATCTCAGAAAATACTGTTTGGATTAAAATAGAACTTTCACTAGAAGACAGAGGTGATTGTAGGACAACACATAGGCTTTTTTATATCCCAGATTTCCCACGGGATCATAATTTAATATCGTGGGCACAGGTAGATATAAGTAGATTTACTTCGGCCTAAGTCTGGATACCTAGTTCCCCTCACATAGCCTTTAATACTCTTTACTTTATCGATAAACTTCAGAAATAGTAACTCACGAAGTTGTACGTCGTTGCCAAATCTCTTCCCAACAAAGTTACTGCACTGTTACGTTTGAACATCACGAAGTGGTCATTGCCTTGAACCTGATATATCTTCGAAGGAGACAGCCTAGTCACGATTTTCATATCAACATTGTACATAATATAATAAAACAGTAAAAATGTGTGTCTGTAAATTGGATATATTTACATAAGAAAATAATTTAAGGGGTTAAGAAACTGTAATACAACAAGAATTTTAAAAACTGTCTGTCTGTTTATCTTTTTGTACTCGATAATCTCGCAAAGTATTAGGCCATGTAAATTAACATTTTTGTTATACAACGTGTAATTTAAAGGGTACATACATACCAAGTGCATGGCTTCTTTGGATGATAACAAACGATATGGCAAGGGTTTTGTAATCCTAAGTCTACGTGTGTAGAACTTATTACAAATTCCAATACACTGATACCAGAGACCGAATTTTTCAAATTAAGAAGAACTAAAAGAATTATCGTGTTATTGGCAAGTGACGTGGAAAGTTATTGATCCTCGTAGTGCTGTGACACGTTTGTTATGATTGGTATTCAAGAAATATATGAAACCAATAATTTGGTATCAATTCTTTGAGTCAGTTATTTTGTGCTGAAACTGTGCATAGAGACCCCATACCAGATGTTATCTTCAGCCCTTTTGGATAGATATGGGGTTTCCATTACACGTTGTATACCTAGTAATTAAGTCCGAGCAATAGGTTTTAATTGATTTCGAACACTGGATCACCTGATGCAGTGCTATATACACGAGTGAAGCCGCAGGCAAATGCCATAAGTAAAAATGTTTTAATGGGCGACAATTTAGATCAGCTAAAAGCATCAAATGAATCGTCAATAATGGATAAGGTCGGACTTGTGATCGAGAGGTCACGAGTTCGAACCCCACCCATTACACTACTGCCATGAACCCACTCCAGACACAAGCATATTTAGCTTAGTTGGAGGGGTTAACAAGATTACTAGTAATGTGAATTTTCACATTTCTAGTTAACTTTTAAGAAAGTAAAAAAATCCTTCGCTCTAGGAGGAGTGAAAGGTGGAGTCAGACTTCTACTGACTAAAAACCCACCATGTTCCTTCAGTTATGCCTTACGTTATGCGTTAGAATGTTTCCACAGTCCCGTTCAGATTGTTTTGAGCCTAATATATTTATTTAAAGGTCCACCTTGTCATAATTTTCACAAGGCGCCGAGCGCTCGGCCGAGCACTCGGTGCCATGTTTATACCTACCGAGTACTCGGCCGAGAGCACTGTCTCGCCCGTTTGCTCGGTACGTGTGATCAAGGCATAAGGACTGCCAAAGGTGTTCAAAGCGTAAAGCTCCATCCACACATGATTTTTCAGTTTGTGTTACGGAAGCCAACTTATGCGTGCCGTGGTAGTACTATGACCGATCTGATTTCTAATTTATTTTACAAAAGTAAGTCTTCTGTCAGTGAAAAATTAATGAGGATTATCTATACTAATATTATAAAGCGGAAAAGTTTGTTTGTTTGTTTGTTTACTTGAACGCGCTAATCTTCGAAAGTACTGGGTGGATTTGGATACAATTTGGTATAGAAGTAGCTTGAAGCTTGAGGAAGGTTATAGGCTACATTTTACGCGACTGCAAAAAAGGAGAGTTAGGTTTTTACCGTGATAGAATCCACGGGAGCGAAGCCCCGCGTGAGTACTAGTTTTAGATAAGAAAAGATAATTAGGAAACCCGAAAAGTTAAGTTATAAATATTTTGTTGCTTCTAGATTATAGTTATAGTAAGGAACCTATAAAGAAACAGGCTAACTCATAAAAATAATCAACCGTTGAACTTGGTTAATGGTTATAAAGTTATTAGAAATTCGTCTATGGTTTAAAATAACATGTTCTAAAATTATAATGGTACGAAATCATTTTCTTTTTTACTTACTCGTTTCTGCTTTGAATCTTCCATATTTAAGTGAACGTGTGAAAAATGCGTAATGGCAAAATCCAGTTACAATTTCTATCTGACCTTGGTATCGACCCACGCCTTATCACACGTCGCCTTGCCGTGTTGTCTTGATTCTTGTTTAACAACCATACAAACTGTCACATTTATATTACCAGTTAGTTACTTTGTCTAATAAGAAAATACTATAAAACTTTCAGGTTTACGCGACCTATATTACTTCATTACCTATTACTACCTATTCAATAAGCTGTGCTGTTAAAATAATAATGTAGAAAACCATCTTAAAGGTGATGTCTTGCAGTTATCGTGTAGCTTAACTTAAACCTTGAAGCTCAACGATTTGACAGACAATACCAAAGTACGGTAATTTAGGTTGGACACGTAAATTACTCAAACTGACAAGCAATCATGAAATCTTTGCGGGAATATTCTAAAAAGATACCGCGGCCCCGGAACGGATGGGTATCTGAAGAAGCAGGGTGGGTTTTTTATCAGTAGAAGTCTAACACTCCCATACATACTTTCACTCCACCCACAACAGGAGAAGTCATTTGGTCATTTTCCCACCGATCATAACAACGCACATAATTTAAAGAAACATTTTCCACTTTCTAAATGTAATCTATATTTTCCATAAAACGTCCTCACAATTCGCATCCGCAAAAAGACCCAAACCCACCTTCCTTTGACCAAAGCCGACTAATTAGTCCCAGACCACAAAGGAAAAGGAAACAAACGAATCGAACGGATTTTCGCTTCAATAGGTTCAACCTCTTTTTTAACAGAATTTTAGGAGGAAAATTTTTTTTTCCTTGCGAATTTGTACGTAGAATTTTTCATCTCCTGAAAATGGTCACGTTGCAGCGTTTGTGAAATCATGGACTTAGAAGAATGGACTGAGCGTTTCCTTTCTGAAAGATGAGTGACAGAGACAAAGCTATTATGCGGTCTGTAGTCTTTCTTATGAAAGAAAATATAAAATTCTATTTAAAAAAATTGGGGTTTAGTTTTATAACAAAAAAATTCTCAAGTTTTCTTTCTTTTGTCACGGAAACACAAAAACAACACAATATAGTGCATAGTAATTTGGTATTACATTTTTTAAGTAGTTGGCTACTATTTTACCTCAAAATGATTTTTAAAGTATACTCGTACTCCTGAACCTCGTTACATTATTTTTTAATAATAAGTATTTTTTTAATATTTGTTCGACTATGATCCGTATTTTTGGGTAAAGAATATTATTTAGTTTGCTTTCTATTCTAATTGTTTCTTATTATATCATGTCCACATCCCAGACTTGAATAGGTACCACCCTTTTAAACATCAAGACATATTGACATAGAACCGAAGTGACCAATCTAATCATAGGGTATTGACTCGTCTAGTCCTATATGTATATCGTTAGCCAAGATTGCATTCAGTCGATGTCGCGCTTTGTTTTGTCTCAACATTATCATTTTAAAACAATAGTACCTATTCAATCTATTTTCTATGTTTTGTCTTTGTCAACTCGATTCCATTAGCAGATTTTGAAACATAAACATTTTCTGCTGTTTTTTTTTTTGGTTTATGTAGATTGTCATGGTCCTGAAATTCAGCTGACGAGACCATACTCGTATTTGCTGAGAGCAATACGTTTCATAGAGTTGAAAACGATATTGGATGACTTTTTCAGTGAGACTGGATTTTGACGAGACTAAAAACTTTTTGCTTACTTTTTAGAAGCTTAAATAAAATCTATCCGAAAAATGGACGTTACTTTGTGGTTTTCTTTTTTAATTCGTGTACTGTGCCAGCTATTAACTCTTAGACTATTGATTTTTACCTAATCAAAGACTCATTCTTAAACTTTTAGGTAGTTATTATATTAGTAGGCATATCTAATCAGGGTCAAGAGCGATCGTTTTAGAAACTAAAAAAGACAGAACACATACGAAAGCTTAAAACATTTAGTCCCCAATAAACTCGCTTTTTTGGTGGAAACACTTATTATTGGAAATCAATGAATTCAGTTTTATGAAACTTGACACGTTTGTTAAGCACTCTTTCGAACAAAGTTTTGCAAAGAATGAATGAGAGTGACCTTTCATTGTTTATAGATACTTAAACATTATACTTTGTTTCTTAAGACACTGTTTAATAATTTAAATGAATAAAGACTGTCCTTCCGTAGATGAGTGACTAGGTATCTTAAAAGATCAAGATTCATGGCATTTGTAAATCTTTGACAGTCATTACGGGTACTCAGAAACCAAAAAATCTGACACCAGTCTTGTGAAGGGGTATTGTGTTACCCAGCTACTGGGTTCTAGAGATCAGATACGCAGTCACTTTATGTAAAACACTAGTACTCAGCCTCACTTGATTAGACTGGAAGTCGAGCCCGAAATTGTTGGATACGGCTAAGCGTATGAAGACCTTATGACATCATCATCATCATTTTCTTACCCTTATTCCAGTTACACAGTTCCGGTGCAACACGTTTTCTTCTTCTATTCTTCCCTGTCAGACGTCACAGCATCGTTTACTCCTTTTTCTTTCATATTGTTACGAGCTGGGGTTCGGGATAGAAATAATTTACACCAATTAAACCAAAATTAACACTTCACTTAAATAACACCAAATAAAAATTAACACAGGTGAATACAGTACAATACTTGTCACTCAACACTTAAATCGCACCGAAATTCACATGTAAAGCTTCGATTATATCGCCTCGTATCTTGAAATCCCATCACACTGTTAGTTACAAGCGTTATAGAACATGTTTTGTTGTTTTTTTAAATCAAACTAGGGTTGTCCGTTAAATTTAATTTCTATTTTTTTTTTTTTGTAGAAGCATGTGTACGGCATGATGGAGTTGGCGTATCCATTGGAATAAAAACCCCAAACTAATTTAAAAAAGATTAAAAAAAAACTAGCAATGTGAATAGAATCCACACTACTAGAAGTCTTGTTAACCGTTCCAACTAAGCTAAATATGTTTGTGTCTGGAGTGGTGGGTTCACGGCAATTGTGTAATGGGTGGGGTTCAGTCAGTGTGGGCACAAGTCCAAAACTTTTGCCATTAGGCTTTTGACGCTTCAAACATGAAACATAAAGACCTACTTTAATTGTGAGGAGTGAAATTCTCTGCCGTAGTCTGTATTTTCTGATAGCTATAACCTGGGAGTCTTTAAGTCAAGAGTAAATAGGTTACTTCTAGTCAAGCGTGCTTCATCTTCGACCACATCATCGCTTACCATCAGGTGAGATAGTGGTCAAACGCGAGTTTATCATGAATAAAAAAATGCCTTATACATAGACGACGTAGAAGACCTGTACCTCTACCATGAGTTTACGCAACCAAAACTCGCTAGCGTCTCCGTAAATTATTTGTATGAAATATTGTACAGCGCCCCTAGCGGTCACAGAAAGAATTAAAGTTGGTACCATGAGCACTATAGATTACGATAGGTTTAAAACCTAACGTAATCTATACGATAGTCACTAACGTTTTTTAGCTGTCACCATACAAAACGGTACCATGAGTCACTAATTGGACAGACGCTAGCGAACGATACGCTTACGGTAGTAGTTACGTTGCTCACTAGCATTTTGGCGTGTGAAACATGTATTTACATTAACATTTAATACGTTTTGAGTATAATAAAGTTATAATAATGTCTGCAAGAGCATATTTAGCGTGGAATATGTTAGTGGCCGCTGAATTTGAAGATCAACGACGTGAACAACGTGAATTTCAAGCCAACATGAGAATTCATGTTGTTTTATAAGCTTTGTTTTTTTATATATAGGAATAATTTATACATCAATTAATTATTTTAGCATATGCTGGAACCAAATATTACCTAAATAGTACTTATTGTACCAAATTCTTAAAAATATTTTTTTTTTTTATTTAATTTGATATTAGTAGAAAGTTGAACCATACCTTTCCATGAACTTCACCATCAATTGGAACTGTGAGACACTGGTCCTCATTGTATTAAATAATCCAAACTTTTAAACCACACAAAGCACCTCTGTGACACAACATCAACAAACAAAAATACAAATTGAATACAAGAACCACTCGAAATTCAAAAGCCACTAAATACTATAAGTAGTGCACTACTCGTAAACTTTTCAATTTTGTTGGTTTATTTTGTGATATTGACTGTCTTAACATTTTTAGCATAGCGATAACACTACATTTTGAGCTTAAGAGCAGTTCTCTCTTCTTATTAACGGGAAAGAAAGAAACAGAACATAAGTAGTGACCCACAGACGAAAGTATTCTACGAGTGGAGTGAAGTTAGCTAGACGACATGATCTATCGAGCTCACGTTAGCGCCTCCGTAAATTTTCCCAAATCTCATGGTGCAAGCATTATCGAAATCTATTCGATCCACGTTTGTACGCTAGCGAATTCAGCGCTAGCGAGTAAGTTGTCAGTGACAACTCATGGTAGAGGTACTGATGAAGACTCATATAATACCGATGACGTTGTTCAAACTATTACCTCGTCTGTTTACAGCTAGCAGCTGGACACACAGGACACGGGGTGCTGGTCGGAGGAGGGGTGCTTCAACAGCCACCCACCCATCACTTGCTTACTCAGAACTCCATACTTGGTAAGTATCTAAATATTATACACGCGAAAGTTTGAGAGGATTGATGTATGGCTGTTTGTAAACAAAAACTATTGAACGGGTTTAGATGAAACATTGCAATAATATAGTTTATACATTAGAAAAACAGCGTGGGATTGTTTGTCTTAAATATTTCCAAAAATAGATAGTCTTTCTTTTCCAGTTAACTCACTATGACCGTTTTAAGCTTTCAAATTAGTTCTAAAATGCATTATTTTAGAACAAATTATTTGCGAAGGACATTTAATAAACATGATATTAATTCTTATCCAAATAAATACATTATTTATACATACATCACAAGTATTTAATTTTTAACCAAATTGCCGTTGACATAATTTGATTTCAATGAATATCTTAAGATAGGGTCTTAGGTCTTCTTGGGTCTCCAATTTATGAGAATTCCTTTCCCGATTTTGTCAAGGAAAAAATACAAAATTTTAATGACATCTCGGACAGATTATACCAAATTAATATGCATTCGGCCATCACCTTAATTCGTTACTGTTGTTTTGGACCTAAATTAATGTACTTTCTTCGTTCTTCACATCTATGGCATCATCCTCACCTTTTGGAAAAAATGGACCAAATTATTCGCCAAACTCTGACAGGAATTTTAAATGTGGCTTTGGATGACCGAGCTTGGGCACAAGCTACTCTTCCCATTTGTATGGGTGGTCTCGGCATCCGCAAAATTACTAGTATCAGTCTACCGGCTTTTATGTCCTCGGTACACGGCACTGAGAAATTAATCAGGAATATCCTAGCTCAGTCACTGGTTGATTTCAATGTGCCGTTCTTCACCGAGGCTATAGATACCTGGAAACTCGCTTGCCCGAACCTAAATCCACCCGACAATCCATCATCTCAGAGGCGGTGGGATGAGCCGCTCTGTAGAGCAGTTCAGAGTGACCTTATTGCCACATCTGCTTCGGCTGCAGAGCGTGCGCGCCTGCTGGCTGTGGGTAAATGGGAGTCGGGTCTCTGGCTTCACGCACTACCGTCATCGAACATAGGCACCTTGTTCGATGATACTACATTCCGCCTCGCTGCTTCCCTTCGATTAGGTGCTCCATGTTGTTCTGCTCATCGCTGCCATTGCGGCGAAGTTGTCAACAGCCTCGGTCACCACGGCCTTTCATGCGGCCGCAGTGCGGGTCGCATAGCACGGCACGCGAATATTAACGACATTATCCGACGAGCTCTTGTCACTGTCGGCGTTCCAGCTGTATTAGAACCCAATGGCCTGGCACGCGACGATGGCAAAAGATCGGACGGCATGTCTTTATTTCCTTGGAAGATGGGTAGGCCTTTAGTGTGGGACGCAACTTGTGTCGATACTCTTGCGCCATCCCATCTTCCTAGCTCGTCTTGCTGTGCTGGCGCTGCCGCTGCGGCTGCTGAAAACCTCAAGCGGCGGAAATATAATAACCTTGTTGGTAGTTATATTTTCGAGCCGTTTGGGGTTGAAACCTTGGGGTCGTGGGGTCCGAGTGCTCACAGATTATTTAAAGATCTATCCAAACGCCTAGTTCACACTTCGCGTGACCCAAGGGCTGGCTTTTACCTTGGACAGAGGTTAAGCATTGCCATACAACGTGGCAATGCCGCCAGTCTTTTGGGCACATTACCAGTGGACAGCGATGCGCACGAATTTCTGGATGCCATATTTTAGTTTATTTTTAGATGTATATATGTAGTTTAGGGTTTTTTATTTAAGTCTATAAAGTGTAAAAAAATTATATTAAAAATTAATAAATTAAGGGGGGTTCTCCATACAATACTTGAACACGGAAGATTTTCATATCTTAAGAGATATCATAGTTTGAAAATAACTCCTCAACAAAATACTACTCAAGTAACACGCGCGCTGGCCGGCCGCCGCTGATAGCTCTGCTAGGTAACACAGCTGATTAAAGTAATGTACTAACTAGTTATCTATTATACAAAAATCTCGAAAATATAAAAAAAAGCAAAGAAACATCGCGTATTCTATCTGAAGATACAAACAACGAAACAAACTCATAACAATTATTATTAGCATTGAAAAAAAAAAACATTAGGTACCCCACACTAGTATTTGTTACCGGAACGTAAGTGCATAATATTTACCATCACCCTGACCCGGAAAAACTATTCACAGACCAAACAGACCCTTAGCTAACCTGGGAGTCTTTAAGTGAATAGTGAATATGTTACTTCTAGTCTTCAGCTCAACACCATGAGACATTGACTATCAGACACAAATATTTTGTATAGCTTTAGATATTATATTACCAAAACATACTGAAACCTGTTGAAACAAAATATTTGTTGTTATAAGAGTGACACGAATGTTTTTAAAACTAACAACAGATGTATTTATTTACTGATAGCCAAAAGACTGAAGAACGTCCCTATTGCTTCTGCCGAAATACCAAAAATCACAACAAGAAATCTTAATTTAATATACATGCAAAGGTTACGTAATGTAATAACATTTAAGAAAGTTTCCCTTACAAGTTTCAAAACTAAACAAAACATCGGAAATTTCCCTAGCACACCCCATTCACCAATAATCAAGAGTATTTACGTAGAGCAAAGTGAAAAGTACCCTCTTTCTCCACAGTCTTGGCAAGATCTTTAGAAAACGACGGACCATTAACTTTTAAACAATTCCTAACAAACTTTCAACTGTTGATCATTAGGTGCAACGATACTCTCCGAACTTAAGCACAGTTCAAAAACTAAGCACAAAGCAACGCTCCAGAACTAAGCTCGGAAAATATAGTGTATGTTTGAACACATGAAAGCTTTAAATAAGGAGTTGGCAACATAATATTTAACAATAAGTCTTACATTTCCAGAAATAAGTTTAATCAGTGCGATAAATAAACTTGACCAGAATTTATCGTGGGAAAGCAGGGCGACAACTTGTGGGTATATTTCTTACCCTACGCTGTAAGACTCAAAGCCAATTTAACTTCCTTGCTACATGTGGCAATCGTTATATATATTTTTTAATAATATTTGGTATTTTTTAAGATACTATACCTTAAAAAGTACCAAATAATACCTTTTTATTTCTAGTAATTCCTATGAATATCCCCCGCCGTGGGGTAGATGGCGGATTCTGTCAGACTCCGACTGGGTAAAACCACACGGTGTTTCTCTTCTTCACCTCCTGCTGAGGTGCAGAGCCACGTTAGCATTCTTCAAAATCTATAATAATAACCTTAGAACAACAGACTTCTGAGAACACTGTTTTGTAACATTAAGTACGAAACTAACAACTATGAGGTTGTAGGAACGAGCCACGCCTACTCGTATGTTAAGCCAAACCACTTTATGAAATCTTGTATTTTTATTTAGTTAGATCACTAAATATTAGCTTAATTAATTAGCTGTATTAAAAAACTGAGCTCACTAACGTAAACTAACCACGTGGCGGGGACATCTTGGGGCTTAGCAGCCCCATTGCATGTCCATTCTATGTTAAGAGGGGCCAAACCAGCTAAGGATTTTGTGAAAGCATTTTACTAACAAAAGCGCCTACTACCTATTATTAACTATCACTAACTGCCTATTACTTTTGTGACCCTAAAACCAAAACTAAGCTCGCTAACGTAAACTAACCAGGTGGCGGTGACATCTTGAGGCTGAGCAGCCCCATGCCGAAGGGCATGGTGCACACCTATTATGTTTATAATGGGGGTAAAGCCAGCTCAGGATCTCATAAAAACATTTTACTAATAAAAGCCCATATTGCTAAGTTATTAACTAGATTATTACTTTTGTGACCCTAAAACCTTAACTAAGCTCATTAACTTAAACTAACCAGGTGGTGGTAACATCTTGGGGCTGAGCAGCCCCGTGCTGGGGGACATATTGCATGCCCATTCTATGTTAAGAGGGGCAAGGCCAGCTAAGGATTTTGTGAAAACATTTTACTAACAAAAGCGCCTACTGCCTATTAGTAACAATCACTAACTGCCTATTACTGTTGTGACCTTAAAACCAAAACTAAGCTTACTAACGTAAACTAACCAGTTGGCGGTGACATCTTGGGGCTAAGCAGCCCCATGCTGGCGGGCATATTGCATGCCCATTCTATGTTAAGAGGGGCAAAGCCAGCTAAGGATTTTGTGAAAACATTTTACTAACAAAAGCGCCTACTGCCTATTAGTAACTATCCCTAACTGCCTATTACTGTTGTGACCCTAAAACCAAAACTAAGCTCACTAACGTAAACTAACCAGGTGGCGGTGACATCTTGGGGCTGAGCAGCCCCGTGCTGGGGGGCGTATTGCATGCCCACCCTGCGCTGCGAGGCGTGAAGCCGGCTGCGGTGCACGCGCTCGCGACGCAAGGTCGGTACGTCGCACTTTATTTAGCTCCCCAATTAAATTAGGGTTTACGTTTTCCTTAAGTAAGCATAGATTTTTTGAAGCCCGATGTACGGGTAAATAAATCTATAAGACTAACATTATATCGATTATAAAGAGAAAGTAAAGACAGATAATTGGGATTATTGGCATTTAACTCAAACTTTAAATATTTCATTTCACATAGGCACTCATTAAATGTCAGACGCGTTACAGATTCGAAATTGGTTATTTCCTATGGAAAAGAACCGACTAGAAACTCCATGGTCACTCTTATCAAAACAAAATAGATTTTCATAATGTATACACAGGCGCGGTTCGAAGAAGGGGACAAGAGCCCCCCCCCCCCCCTACCCTCCCAAAATCGTACACCCCAAATAGAAAAATTTTGCAAAATAAGACGCTCCAAATATATTCACCCGATTTGCCAATAAAATAGAACACTTCCATTTGTTTTATAATGTGTGCAATAAAATTATATGACGGAGAAACAGCGTCGTATGTGTTTTTAAAAAGTGTGACGTCAGATCAGCTGACGTCACGAATGTTCTCTTGGTGATCACTCAGTTTGATTTTCAAATAAAAGCACTTGTTATTGTTACCGGAGACTCGTTTATTCAACTGGCAGCGTAACGACTTCCCAGTGAGGTCCGCACTGTCCAGCGGCTCGAACAAGAATGAATCTGAATGTATCTAGCGCTCACAGTGCGGCCTTATATAGAGGAATTGTAACACATGTACCCACATTTTCTAGTTAAATATTAAACTACTTAAATTACAATGCTTTAAGTTGAAACATGTTAAACGTTAATTTTACATCTTAAAAATCAATTAATACTTTTAAAACAATCAAATTATTAAACTTTAATCATTTCAATTATTTTAATAGACAAATTATTGTATTTGCGCCGATATATACTATACTTAATAAAAAAAATAAAATTATACTATTATTATAATACTGTCTTTATTATATTGATGAGACAATTACACACACACACTGTGTGTAATCAACCTTATTGTATGTAACCAGCCTTATTTCGTATAAATGTAATCCTTTTAAAAAACAGGAAAAGTAAAACTCATTTACTCGACATATTTTATTGTTAGTGACCCTCCCCCCCAAATTCCAGGCTGCGACCGTACCTGTGTATACATACATACGTTTAATGTGGTATGAGAGGATTTAAAAAAAAACCTTTTATTCTTGCAAGAGGAGCTCATGGCTAATCAAAATCAGCCGTACGGGACAATCTTCGAGGTTAAGCAACGCTTGCCAAGCTCAGTCCGAAGATGGGTGTCCATCTTAACATATCGAAAGTAATTTGTGCCTCGAAAATCACGCTAACCTGTTGATCCCGACTACACCTTTGGCAGTCATTCCGGGTATTCAGAAACCAGAAAAGACACTGGTCTTGCTAAGGGTATGGTGTCACTCAGCCAATGGGTTGTGGATGTCAGGTAGTCAGTCGCTAAATGTAAAATACTAACTCTCAGTTGCATTCGATTACACTGGCTTAGCTAAGCAGATTTTTTTTATCATTTATTATTGTTACGAGCTGAAGTTCGGGATAGAAATAATTATGCCAATTAGACCAAAATTAACACTTTAATTAAATAAACACAAAATAAAAATTAACACAGTTATCCGCACTACAATACTTGTCACCTAACACTTAAATCGCATTGAAATTCACTTGTACAGCTTCGATTATATCTCCTCGTATCTTCTAACAAGACTACCGTCTCTGCGATCTATCTATGCCCCGATCTATGAGTTCTAGAACATTCTTGTAAAATCAAGAATGTTCTAGAAGCTACTTGAGATACTCAGTACTGCTACTCGCCGCCAGATGGCGTTAGTGTCTCGAACGTATTAGAAGTCGGTCGAAATTTCTTGACATACTTAGCTAAGTGACTGGCGTAACATTATTTAAAACATGCGAATACATTAGTTACAAACTTAAATATGTTTAAGTGGTATGCCACCTAAACCATCGTGGGTTTATCTGTGGTATGCTAGCCGTGGTAACTCGATGCCACACTTACACAATATCATTAAAAGTGACACTTCATATGAATCTAAATAGATCGTAGATCGAGATCTAGAGTTTTTAAAAATTTATTGAAGAAAATATGAGGATAATGATTAAATTAAGGCTTATCTTTTTAAAAGTAAACATAGATTTTTGAAGCCCGTTTAATTAGTACCCTAAAACGAAACAAATAAAAACTATTAATGCCAAAAGGGGCTCTGCATATGCCAGATGGCTACAAATGGTGAATGAAATTTACAGCTGCAGCCCACGTGTTCCACAAACTCTAAAATATAAATAAAAGTATTAACTCAGTCAGATTAACTCAAATCAAAAAGTATGCCTAAAATAACATATTTATACATATATGTATAAATATTTATACCTATATTACATATGAATTAGTTCTTAATTACTACATTGATTGCTGCCGAAGTGAGACCGAATAGTAACTACAAATTTATGAATATCAAGACTAACAAAATGAAGCAATTTACTTATTATATTTAGTAATCAACAAAACAATAAGCCCTATTGAAACAAAACTGTAACTATGAAAAACATATTACTCAAAACTCTGGATCCCTTCAAAACGCGAAATAAACAGAATCGCGATAATAAATCTTGTCATTAATCGGCTTAAGTTTCAATTAAAAGCAAAACTAATATTCAAAATTTTCACCGTCATAAGTACGACTGAAGGATTTGAATAAATCTTTGTCTAAAAGTTATTATGCAATCACAGTTATTATTCTAGAATTTCAATTGCAAAGAGAAATTTTAGTTGGCTACGATTAAAACAGGGTTGCTTTGAAACTTGGACGTCTGTAACGTTAATGGCTACAATTAAATAACAATACCAACTATAGATTTCAAACAAACTTTGTTCGTTATATTCAAATTGTTATTTGGAAAACGTTGGATATTTTAAAACGAGCAATATAATTTGAGGGTAATGACTTTTAGATCTCTTATTCATTTTGTTTTGAAGAGCGTTTTGTAAGTAATAATTATACATTTCAGAAAATACAGCAAAGGAAAGCCAAAGACATAAATCAAAGTATGATTAGAGACTGCTTTTATTTTTAAAAATGCTCTACGCTATGCATGTCTGCTATATTGTGGGTGCATTTACAAACTTTAACTCACATGCATAAACGCCCAGAGCCAGTACAAATGCTTGTATGCCACACAATCATTTGCTTCGTGTGGGAATCGAACCCACGACCCGCTATGCAGCAGCCAATCTTAGCGATTGGCTGCGCTGCGCTAAAAAACCTCTATGCCAACCGCGTCTGCGCTATAAAAATCTTGCCACTTATCAGTATGTGTAATTTACCGAACGGTTTCGTCCATACAGGATGCTTCAGAAAAGTGTGGGCATACGTTGATTGATTTTCTATAACTGTATATACATTTTATAATTATGAACAAAAAAAAATTTTAGCAAAAAATAGAACCGACTTCCATATCAAACACAACAAAGCCAAAAATAACTTTAATTTCGGGAGTTGGTGTTATTGGTTTTGTATTTTCTTATTTTTTCACACCGCCTTCCGAAATTAAAGTTATTTTTGGCTTTGTAGTGTTTTGATATGGAAGTCGGTTCTATTTATAGCTAAAAAAAAATTCACGCTTTTTAGTGTGTTGGTTTGTAATTTATCTAGTTACAAAAGCCATAATGTCAACAACTTATCACCTTTTAAAAAATATTGCTTTTCCCGATGCATATCCGTTAATTTTTGAGGAGTTCTCCTGGTACTTGACCATCAGCTCTACATCATCGTATGCATTGTAAGGAGCATAAAGTGCTTAACATCCGTACTCAAGTAATCGAATCGCAATCCACGAAATACTTATTATTGAGTAGTTTCAGTGGCCATCTGTGGTCTTCTGATCACTGATGATCAGTTCAACTTCCCCAAATGGTACTTTTCGAAAGCAACTGCTCAAGGTACTATAAGAAATACCCAGACCAAAACTCTATAGGTGTGCCTATAATATTTGAAGAGTTCCCTCGATTTCTCCAGGATCCCATCATCAGATCTTGATTTCGTAACAATGGGACCAACTAGAAAGTATATACCCTTTCAAACGCAAAAATTATTTTCCAAATCGGTCCAGCCGTCTCCGAGTTATGAGGTAACATACATAAAAAAAAGGGAGTTCAAGACGAACTGAGAACCTCCTTTTTTGAAGTAAATAATAAATAATAATTTATTGAACATAAAAATATTACATCTTTCAAGTGAAGCCCCTGACTCCTGTTCTAGGCGAACCTGTGTTACAGGAATCAGTGTCCTAACTATACATGAATACACATTTTAATTTTTATGTTATAAATTTCAAACAAAAAGTAACATTAGAAGGTATTGAGAATAACTGAAAGAAAAGCGAAACGTGTATGCGTGTGTAAGTTTGAGTGTATGTGCGTAATTGGGAGTGTGTATGTGTATGTGTGTGTGTGTGTGTGTATGTGTGTCTGAACGCGTGTGCTTTAATATGAGTCAGTGTTTTGAATAGCTTAATTTACTGTACTGACGAAATTAATTTTTCAGTGTCGTCATAGCTTAAAGACTGAAGCCATGGTTTCAAAATTTGTTTGTCCTTATGTAACGTATGCTTATAAATTGGAATCGTTTTATTTGCTCTATTGTAGATCCTAGAACTTAATGCCCAAAAGTGTCTAGACGCAAGTTTAGTGCGACATTTGGGAACTTGACAAACGGGAAACCCAGTGCGTTTGCTTATTAAATCTGGGCTTACGGGTAACAACCTGTGTCTACGAAGTGTGGTACGGAGGATATATAATTGCCGAACTGTAAGTACTTGAACTTCGGAGTATAGCAGTCCAGTGGGATATATTCGTTTTTTGAACGACATAACTTTAAGTACTGCCCGTTGTGCGCGTTCCGCTCTTAGTATAACAGTTTTAAACGTCCCTCCCCATACTGGAATACAGTACGTAATTATAGATTCACATAAGGAGCGGTATACCATTGTTGCTGTCTCCTTGTCCGCAGAATATCGCAGCTCTTTAAACAAATAAATAAGCTTACGAAGCCTAGAGCATAAAGCATCTATATGTGGTCCCCAGTCAAGTCTTTCATCAATATGGACTCCTAAATATTTAATATGTGGTACCAAAGTGAGACTTATACATTTACATTGAGTAGAATCTGTGCAGATATGTGGGATTATATCTTTTGTAGATGGAGGCTTTGGGCAGTTTTGAGGAGAGAACTGTATGACCTTAGTTTTGCCAATATTCAGTGTTAACATGTTGTCGCTAAGCCAGTCCATTACAGTACGCAATGAGGATTCTACTCTATCACTCGCTTTGGACCAGTTTCTGTCATAAATAAGGAGTGCCGTATCATCAGCGTAAGTAAATATATCACAACAGTAGACCGGTACTTGGCAGAGGTCATTAATGTAAATTTGAAAGAGGGTAGGCCCTAATATACTGCCTTGTGGTATACCATAGCAAACCGGCTCCTCTGTACTAACAAGGTTATCAATTTTAACGCACTGGCTGCGGCCACTTAGGTAACTTTTAAAAATATCCAAAGCCAAACCACGTATTCCCATGTGCTCCATTTTGGCCACCAGTCTAGGGATTGAAACGGTATCGAAGGCTTTAGTGATGTCTAAGTCGGTTAAAAACAGGAAAATTAAAACAAATTTTCAATTTTTAAACCTGACCGAAAAGTTCAAAACTTTTAGTAGTATTTGGAGGTTATTATTTTAGTATTTGCTGAGATTTCTCTGTGTCTCGGAAAACACGTTAAGCCGTTAGTTATTTACATATCTTTGGCAGAGATAACAGGAGCCAGAAAAATTGAGCATGCATCTTGCCAAAGGGTATCGTGATAGGGTTGGGTTGTGAAGGTTAAATAGGCCCTCGCTCCTACTCGACACCAACATAATTGGAAAATAAGCTGATAATTTTTCTTACTGTCTATTAAATGCAGCATGCCATCCTTTTTTTATCACAAGCCCAAATAATTATATTTGGACGGTGAGCAGGAGTAACTCACCATCCGGTAAGGACCGGGCCCGGGTCGGCGGCGCGTTGTGTTTCACGCGCGCCTCAAAGAGCTGTCAGCAACAGTGACGGAGTCCTATAGGCCCATTGCCTGTCGGAATTGCGGAAATGTTCTAACGAGATACCCCGGCTCCGGAACTTAAAGGCAACTTAAGGAATAGGGTGGGTTTTTAGTCAGTAGAAATCTGACAATCCCTTCCGCTCCACCCAGAGCGGGAGAAGTCATTCTATGATTTTCCCACCCAGAGAAAAAAAAAATAAAAAAAAAATAATTATTTTTAAAATTGGACCGATTTAAGCAATGATCCAACCAACAATATTTGTGACCTATGAATGTACTCCAAATAAGGTATAATATTATATTTTAACATAATATATTATCAAAGACTCATAACACTATAACTGACAAAAATCCGTATGATCCAACCCACAGCTGTCTGGAAAATACTTTAAAGGCAATTATCTCGGAAAGATGTTTGTGTGGATTGGAATATTTTTGCTTAAATCAGCACAATTATAGGAAGAAAAGAGAGAAGCCGATTAAATTGTAAGGTAAATAACAAGAATACTTCTTTAGCTCAAAAGCTCCTAAATAAAAGCTCCTAAATAAGAACGTCAAATAAACAAAATGCAATCTGCTTCAAACCTCTGAAAAACATATTCGGGAGATGTTCCTTTTTTAACAGCAAATTCAAACATCGAGTGCAAATGCCATCCCGTTTATTCAAAAGAACCACAGACCGACCAAGCCTTAGCTCAAAATCATTTCGAAGAACAATAATTAAGCTTACTCCGAAAACTATAGAGATAGCCGCAACAAAGCTCAGTCTCTGTTTTTCATATAATCTAAAAACTAAGCTAATTGTTTGAGCCCATTCTGAACGAAGCCAGGGTTTTAATTGAAACGTCTGAGACCACGGATCCTTAATTGGAAACCATTTCAAAGTATTCCGTTGAATATTGTAAAGTTTAAACGACATTTTGAAGGGTTGTCGCTTGATACACGTGACAGGCTTTTGCTTTGCGATATTTTGACATAGAAAATAATAGATTTAGAAAATTTATGTGCGATTTGATTTGGACACAAAAATAACAAAAAATAGTGTTTAAATACTGGAATGAAGGCTCTTTTATTTTGTTCATTTTAATTATTGACAATAATAGGTTTTAATTATTTTTTTGTGAGATTTGATTTGGGTACACAAAATAAAAGCATTGAGTTTTTAAATATTGGAATTGGGGCTCTTTTATTTGGTTAATTTTAATTTATATGTCATCTAAAAGAGATTGTGTAACAACTTGAGTGTTATCCTAATATGCGTTCTTTTATCAAATTGTTGATCTGTTGGTGTGTCGCGATTTTCTTTTATGTACTCAGTACCAATTCATTCGACACCTACCAATTGAATGACAAAAAAAAGCAATATCTCAAATCGCTTATACTCCTAACTTGAGCTGAACAAAGCAGCATCGTAAACTGAGCAAAGTTGAGCGATTCGTCTAGACATCATTTAGTTGTGTCTTAAGACAATGCTCGGTTGCATTTTATTAGTTCAGTTCACTTAATTGTTTGTTGTGACGTGATCTGGGACTTAAGTCTGAGGACGACTAAGATGAAGATGAAGGGTATTTATTAAATTGAAACATTGTACCAAGCTATTTATTTGTACATTGCATTTGTGGTTTTCTGATAAGTACGCTTTAGCATGATTAACTATCCACATCTACACATCTTCTGTATGTATATATAAATAAATCATAGGGATACATATATACATACATATAAATAAAATTGAAGTGTCTATCTGTGAATACAAAATAAATATGTTTTTTCGAGTTATTTACACGATACTAAACTTAAAAAAATAGTATTTCTGTTCATGTGGCTTAACCTCTGGGACAGCTAAACATAATAGCATTTTCACTCGATATCTTCTAAACGAAGATATATAGTCTTTTTATTGCAGAATTCCTGCGGAACCGGGATTGATGCCTCAGCTAGTTTTTACATAAACTCAAAATGTGAACTGTCAAAAAGTTGATCAGGTAGTCAAGAATATCGAAACTAGAAAGCACGTCCGCAAACTCTGATCTATATTAAGCAAGCTTGAAACTGGACAATCTTTTAAATCGAGTTATTACAAAATCCTGATAACTTATTTTCAACCGACGACCAAAAGAGTCATCACCGAGTACTCGAAGACGGCTGAACCGATTCGGAAAATTCTTTTTTTGTTTGATAGGGTATACTTTGAAATTGGTACCATTTGTCACCAAGTCAGGATCTGATGATGGGATCTTGGAGAAATCGAGGGAACTCTTTAAATATTATAGGCACACCTATGGCGTTTTGGGTATTTCTTATAGTAACTTGTGCAGTTGCTCTCAAAAAGTACCATTTGGGGAAGTGGAACTGATGATGAAGACCACAGATGGCCGCCGAAACTACTCAATAATAAGTATTGAGTGGATTACGATTCGATTACTTGAATATGGATATTAAGCACTTGGTGCTCGTCACAATGCATATGGTGATGTATAGCTGATGGTGAAGTACCAGGAGAACTCTCGCTTTTGACCTCTATCACGCCTGATGGTAAGCGATAGATAAGGTCTATGATGGAACGAATGAGCCCAGAAGATGCCTGGGGCCATACCATGACGTGTTAAAGCGAGAGTCGTTCGAGCGAGAAAGAGAGATGGAGCTATATAGCGTGCATAGCTTCATCCCTCTTTCTCGCTCGAACGATTCTCGCTTTACGACGTCATGGTATGGCCCCTGATCACTCTTGCTTGCTCTCTATACATTAAAAGACACTGTAAAATTGCTAATAATACAAACGCGTTTTCTTTTCAAGTAGAGACAGAACAATATAAGAATTAAAACTACATTAAAACGTCACCATAGCCGCCAATAATTGAATAGTCACAAGTTAACCGACTCTGTAATCAAATCTGTCCATGTATTGATTGAGCCGCCAATCAGTTAAAACAAGCAATTGAATCTCGCATCGACGTAACGTGATGTCACTCGGCTGCGTGTGATTGGGTATTAGTGAAGCCATTGAATTTAATTAAGCTCATGCCAACGGATTTACCCGGGGTTGCGGAATGTTTTAACGAGATACCGCGGCCCCAGAGAGTAAGGGCAACTGAAGAAACAATGTAATTGGCAAGTCTAACACTGTCTTCTGCTACACCCAGAGCGGAAAAAGACATTTGTTGATTTTTTTCGCACTACGACAATACAACGCATTAAGTTCCATGCTTTGTAATAAACTTAATAAGAAGATTTCACTATATGAACTAAATAAACACAATTTTAAAGAGAAATTAACTAATTGGTTAAAGTTGTTATGTTGAGACTGAGAAACTTATAGAAAGGGGAACGCCTAAAAAATGCTTGAAATGGACAGAAACTACTAATAGTCCTTAATTCTATTGAGAATAAAATATGAATAATGAAATAATTCTTAACTTTGTAAACCTAGGCAGAAAATATTACGATCATAAAATATTTAACTTGATAACCGTCTAATCCATTCTTATTTTTTCTTGGCGGTCAGTGTTTATTTGACTTGAGTAATCGACATTCAGCCAAATAAGAATCGTCAAATAATCGTTATCGAACTATTTTATAGTTATTGCACAGTAATTATGAATTTAATATAATTATTGTAAATATAATGTATAATACCGTAAATGTAATTAAAATAATATGTAGTATGTGTGTCAATATTAATTATAATCAAGTTGTTTTCAAAATGGAAAACGTATCGTAGGCTGTATGAATCATAATTATGTCATTTGCCTTACTGACGTCTGACAGTTTGACATTACTACATTTTTTCATTTTTTCGATTGATTACTTGATTGATTTATGGTTTTGCGTGTGCGACTTGAGTTTTAAACAGACTGCTTTTAAGGATATTTAACGACGACTGTGGCCATTTTTTAAGGATTTTGATTTGACTTCTGCACACGTTACCCATTTTTCAACACGGACTTTTGCACTAAACGATGACTCGGCTTTTCGACGGACCTGAACCTGTTTTATATAATAATTTGAATCATCGCAGAGCGCAATTCCAAAGTAGTAAATAATAACAATGTTGCTGATTTTCCACAACTGACATACAGCGAAATGGTTTTGTTGGTGTGTGGAACTTACCAAATAAAACAGGCTCGTTCATACTATGGCGAACATACCCGAGGTAATGGTATGTATAAGATTGAGATAAGCAGAGAAATGGATAATGCATTGGTTGAAGATTTAGCTCTTCCGGGTAATTGTTTTTTACTACGAGGAAAAATACAAAGTAGGCATATTTCTCAAAACATATATATTTTGTTTACATAATAGTTAATAATTCTTTGTCTGGTAGTAGTGGAACCCTATAGCATCGTTATTGTAACTGACTAGTAGGATGGCGAACAGTTGGTACCTGTGTCCATACTATCTCAATAATATGGTACTTAGCATGGGCCCGGTACCAATCCAATACATATCCTCCTGCACAGTTTCTTGATGACATATTAGGTAGTGGTTTTTAATGATGATTAAAACATTTAAATGCTGTTTTGTTGTTTATTTATTGCATATTAATTCTTAACCTTCACCTAACCTATATTTTAGAAAAATGGTTGAAACTGGTTTCTACCAAGTTTTTTGATAATAATTGAAATTGTTATGCGTTCCCTAGGATTTGTAGTGCAATTTAGCGTATATTTCATTGTTGTTCATTTCAAGCATTTTTTTGTGTGGCTGATGGGCATTCCCCTTTAAAATGAAAATAAAATCTTAATCTTTGATTTTTTTAATTAAATTACAGAAATATATAGATAGATTTAGTTTAATGTAAGTTACTTGTAGGAGCCCTTGGTGGTTAGTACATTGAGATGATAAGAATATTGAGATGGAAGTCAATGCTGAGTTCTTGATAACTATTTATTACGACAAATACGTGTTTACAATAAAACTGATGAAAGTGTACTCAATAACTTAATGTAGTGAATGATTTTACAACACATAAAATGCTTATGCTACGATATAGAAATTGTGCGATGTAAGAAATCGTACATTGCTAATTATATAAAATAAAATTGTAATATTTTTGCAAGAAATAGGACGGTGATATGTATGCGAAAACTTTGCGCGGTTAACCGCCGACTACCCAAGATACGAGCATAGCTCAGTTTGGGAGTCGTTGTCTCAAACTAAAATGCCTCTGTACATCCACCTCACTTAAGTCAATATTTGTTTCTTGTATTGTTTTAATTTTTGTACTTATTAAAGAATAAAAAAAAAATACTATCTAAAACAAACCATTTACTTTGCTTGAAAATGGTTTTATAATCCCATGGGAACGTACCTACTGCTTAGTGGGTTCCTCAGTATCTTTAATCCACGGTCTTCATTAATCCGTATTCGTGAGTAGAACTAATGAAGAACCCGTGGTTCCCGGAATGTTCTAACAAGATACTGCGACCACGGAACGCAAAGGCAAATTAATGAACAGGGTGGGTTTTCAGTCAATAGAAGTCTAACACTCCATTTCACTCCACTCAGAGCGAGAATTTTAAGTAATTTACCTAGTAACAAAAACCTAAACGTAGGTGACGTTTACATAATATTGCATTTCCCGATGCAGGGCCGTGATCTGTTGAGAAGTTTTCCTGGTACTCCATTATCAGCTCCACGATATGCATTGTGACGAGCATAAAGCGCTTTACAGTCTTATTCAAGTAATCGAATCGCAACCCAAGATTATTGAGTAGTTCCGGTGGCCATCTATCTTCATCATCAGTTCCAATTCACTAAATGGTGCTTTTTGAGAGCAACTGCACAAGTTACTCTAAATAAATAACCAAATCGCTATAGGTGCACCTGTAACATTTGAAAAGTTCCCTCGATTTCTTCATGATCCCACTATCAGATCCTGACTTGGTAACAATGGAACCTTACCCTTTCAGTAAAACAAAAGATTTTTCCAAATCCTTTCTTTGAAGTTGGTTTAAAAGGAGATCCGATACAATATTTTTCACTTGTTTTGGGTAGTTGTAATTTTGTTGTGTGATAGGTATTTTAAAATCTGTATGCTCCCAGCCCCCGAAGACAAGATCACTGTTTAATCTTAAACCATCAATCTCTCCTTTTAGTGTAAATTGTGCTGCTGTAAACAGTGACCTTGTCTAGGCCCCAAAATTAACCATGGTTGCCACATTCGTGAACAACCAACTGTACCCTTCAACAAAACGCATGAAGACGTTTGATGTGGCAGGTGCGGCTGGGGCGGGGGCTGCGAGCACAGCACGCAAGCGTCCTCTGCTCGGCGGTGCTCGGGCCGCTATGTCGCCGACTAAGCGTGCCGTGATGACCCTGCTCGCGCGTGCAAGGGCTGCCACGCATAAGCACGCGCCTGCGTGGCCGGCACCCCATGAGTGAGTATTCAGACTACGCTAATACATAGACCACGGAATCGCCTAGACGGTAGTGTCTTTTTTATTCTGAGGTAGATTGCTGGCAGCTTAACTAAAATTAAAAATGTTAAGTAACCCCCGACAACCTTAAAACATCTGAAAAAATCTTGATAAATTTTAGCTAAGAACCATCTCGATCACGTCAGATTCTAACAAAAAAAATGAATCATAATCGGTCCATTCGTTTAGGAGCTACGATGCCACAGACA
This sequence comes from Tholera decimalis, assembly GCA_943138885.2. Taxonomy (NCBI): domain Eukaryota; kingdom Metazoa; phylum Arthropoda; class Insecta; order Lepidoptera; family Noctuidae; genus Tholera; species Tholera decimalis. The sequence goes on along the minus strand of OW964570.2, from coordinate 28,615,995 downwards.
GACACACAGACACGTCAAACTTATAACACCCCTCTTTTTGCGTCGGGGGTTAAAAAGAACAAAAGACAGTCTACAACTCCGATGTAGATGGTTTTGTCTTTTTTCTTTTTTTTTTGTAATTGGCTTCTTGCAGGTAAACTTATGAGGTTGTTTTACCTTGGCCTTAATTCAGTCATTAAAGCCTGCAGCCAGGGCAAAAACTAATAAACTAGGTGACTACACGTTAAGGGCACCCCCTGTGGGGTATGGATCTCGGCTTAGGGCGTTACTGGGGGAGGACAGCTAGGGACAGCCTAGATCGGACAAGAGACGACAGTTTTGGATACGTATGAACGCATGAGTGATTTTTACATGCGTACCGACTTTGAGAAACGTGGGTCCAAAGTAGGTGCGACAAATTTAGAGAGGGATTATTTGCAGTACGATACCTTTTTGTACCTTACAGTCTGTCAGTTTTTGATTGTGTGTTGAAGGCCCAACAAAAATTAGGACTGTTTTCGCGGTCGAGGTAATTCCGTGCTCTGTGTTATTAACGGCCCTACGCAGTATAGTTGCTTCAGTTTTGAGAGTGGCTTTTTATCAGGCATGCTTTGTGTTACATTAACAAATTTAAACCTTTCTATATAGACCGCAGCTGACATACTACTCAGCGTATCCCAGTCCTCTGCTGGATATGAGCCTCTTCCAAAAAGGAATGTAGATTATGTGAGTATTTTATAGTTAACATTAATGATATTAGCGGCCATTTTGGTTGGCCAACTTGTTGCTGAAATAGCGTGGGATGACCCTACTGACTCGGGTTGATAAGTGTTCCAACCAGGGCCGTGGTGATAAATAATATGTCGTCCATTCTATAAGGTATTCACTGTGTTATAATCTACAAAAAAAAATATTGCGCAACCGGGTAAGAAAATATACTGAAAATTATATTATTTATTTTTTACATACTTTATACACCGTAGGATCAACGTTTCTAAGGGCCTATGCACACCAGGTTTTTTTAAACGCGCCGTTGTCGCGCGTTTGTAGCGATACAGACGCGATGCAAACGCGCCTGTGTATCGATACAGACGCGCCGATGCCGCGCGTTTGAATCGATACAAACGACAACAAACTGCTCTGTAGGATCAAAGCGCGCTTAAAAAACGTGGTCTAAGTATACAAATTAATAATAAAACAAGTGTACATTGGGCGGTCTTATCGCACAAGACAATCGCTTACAGACAATTTTAGGAGCATTTAGTTATTAAATTATTGTAATCAGCAGAACTTACTTTTGAAAGCTACCATTATTATTTCAATCCAAGAACAATTTTAAGGTTCAAATCCTCAGACGTGGTCCACTGACCCTCGGAAAGATACATTGTGTTTTAACTAAGAAAAATCTTCAAAAATTTCCTGTGACTAAATAAAGTACCGCTTCTATTTATTCGATTTTTGGTGAGTAGCCTACAAATAACACATAGTAAATGTGGTTTCATTTCATGCCTCTCGCTTTTATTAACGTTGTATTAATTGCTGGTTTGGGTGTTTATAAAAATGCACCCACGATGCAGGAGAAATTCATTGTGAAGAAGATTTGTGTGCGGGTAACTGCTAGTACTTACCTAAAGAGATGAAAATTACGGAGAAGTATGTTTGGCACCGCTAACTATATGGAGTAGGAGTGCAAAAAACTTATACTTTTATAATTACATTAAAACCTGAAAGATATATATATATGTGAAATCTATGTATGCCAAAAAAAGTCCAGGCCAAATTCTGCCATGATTCTTTCATTAGTTATATAAATACTTCAAATAAAAAAGACATTAAATCACTATTAATTCAAAGTCAGCTAATTAGCTAGCGACTGTAAGTATCCATATGGAAACGGCCAATAGTCGAATGGCTAGGAGTATTGACGAGTACCTGAAGAGGCTCTCGTTTCGTCTGTAGTTAGGTCAAGGGTTTAATGCTGAAATCAATTTTTATTCAATTCGACGACCGTGCAATATAAACAGCAGTCCATACGAAATATTATAAATGTGTAAGTATGTTTGTTTGTTTATCCTTCTTTCACGTAAAAACGGATCAACCTATCGATTTGATTTTTGGTGTGAAGTTAGTTAAAGGGCTAGCAAACTACCTATTATTCTAAAAAAATAACTTTTCACTTGAGCGAAGCCGCAGGCAGATCCTATTTAGATAAATATGGTGTTTGAATTCTCGCCTAGTCCTAGTCAATCATTGAGGAGCGTCATTCTTATACACTATTATAGTAAGACGACAGTAAAATATGAATTTAATGTTGTTTAAATATAAAAAGCTTATGAAGACACGATCGCAGTAGTTGAACGATTGGTTGCTGCGCTGCGTTTCTCGGATTCAATTCCCACAATGTTACAAATTTTTGTATGGTCTAAATGTAGTTGTGATTGTAAAAAGGCACTCATAATACAGAAAAAATCATGTATGGGCTATTTTTTGAATAAGTTAAAAAATAGTCTCCAATTAGATGCCTATTATTTATTTATCGAAGATTACTTCCAGTTTCATGGCGACTGGACCAAGACAGTGGGACCCTCACTTGATCTGGGATCTTTCAAATCTATCCACCAATCGATTCCTTTGATACACCTGTTTGGAGTCCAAAGTGCAGCTGGTAGATTCAACAGGCTTTTCAAATAGCGTGAAAGCAGAATTACCAAGTACAATTGGGAGTTGATTCCGGTGTTCTGGTATACTTATTTCGTTCTCCATTGTATGCATAAATTAGTTAGGGCTGCTACGAAGATGCCAGTAAAAATTATGTTAGCTAAATGAGATGTAACTCTCTTCAAAGCTATTAAAAACAGTCTGAGTAAATTTTATGTTCGTGATTCAATATTCTGAGTTCCGAAGGGTAGTTTTTTTATTGATTATAGGTTCGCGTTTGACCACCATCTCACCTGATGGTAAGCGATGATATGGTCTAAGGTGAAGCACACACTCTTGACTTAAAAACACTCCGGCACGGAATTCCACTCCTTAGTTGTAAGCACAATTAAAGTATTCCCAAAACGTTTTGTGCGTATGAGTGGAATGTCCCCCCATACTATTAAGTCATTCGGCTACGGAACCCTAAAAATGCGCTGCTGTCTTGATACAGATAATATTAGGTAACTAGTATCGTAGAAATTAAGATATTTATTGCTTAGACGAAATAAATTTAGACACTTTAAATAACTGTAGTCTCTTGTTATGGCTTCACACATTAAAAACATTCATCTTTAGAGCAACTTAAAACTTAACCGTTATAAAAGTACACACACAAAAACAACATTAGAGACAGCTCTACCAAATGACAGGGTTGTCAACAAACATCACATACGTGCCCCCTCACGCACCGACCGGCTCAGCGAGTATAATCGAACAGACTGAAATCTGATGGGACGTGACATTCCTACAACTCGCAGTTTGAGTCCTAGCTCAGAAAATGATTATAAACAATAATATTTGATGAGTTGAGTTTCAAATTTGTGATGAGTTATTGCGAAACTGTTTATACGTTTTGATGTAAAACATAAATCTACTTTTGCCCGCGAGCGCGACTTCGTTCGCATGGGAGGTTTTTCCCGCGTAAATCCCGATCCCGTGAGAATTCTGGGATAAAAATGAGTGTGGCACTCGGGGACTGCCGCGGTAAAGCTATTGCATAGCATTTTTTATCAACATGCAATTATAATTATTTATTCATTTTATTTATGCAGTATTTTTTTTTCTTTGATATTAATTCAAGTTACACTTTTTGAGCGTGGTGACCGAAAAAAAAAAATTTTTCTTTTATTGTATAAATGAGAAGTTAATATTGTTTAAAATATGTTTATTATCTTACAATACATATAGGTTCTTATTGAAAAAATTCAGGAATTTTTATCATTGGAACTTGGTTTATTAGCAGCTAGTTTACACGCATACGTCTAGTCGCACGCACACAAACACCGTTCCGAAGTTTGCCGAACTGAAACGACATTAGACGATGCACGGCTTTCAACGCCGCACCGCTGTGCCGGTCGGAATGGGGGGTGTTGGGTTTATTTTCGTTACGGAATTTCTTGATTCGGTCGCCGCGCTCAAAGCCTGCGATAAAAGCTATGCAATAGCTTAAAAAGGCTATGCATTATTCCAGGATGTCAACTATCTATTAACTATCATCATCATAATCATTGAGATCTGTTCAGTAGTTTTTGCGTGAAAGAGCAACACACATACATACTTCCTCACAATCTTTCGCATTTATTATATTAGTAGGATTTGTTCATTTACAGTTCTATACTATTTGAGTAGAAGTAATTATATCACATTAACTGTCGCACAGGGCTTCACACGCGTGAACATTATGACCATAAAAACATAACCCTCCTTTTTTCGCAGTCGGGCCTATAATCTTCCTCAAGCTACTTCTATACCAAATTTCGTGCAAATCCATCACGTACTTTCGAAGATTAGCGCATTTAAACAAACAAAAAGCTTTTCCGCTTCATAATATTAAGTATATATATAACAGATTTTTTTCAAACTATTTTATGCCTTAGTATAGCAGTGTGAATGCTCACCAAAATATTTATTTATTTATTTATTTATTTATTTATCACAAACACAACTATCATTACAGGCAATAATCCTAATGCGGTAGCGTGGTCTTTAGTTACATTATAAATTACAATTAAAGCTACTAGTTATATATTAGCATAACATAATACAAACAATGTTACCTTTGTGAATTCATTCAGAGAGCAATTAAATAAATCTATCCTATCAGCAGTGTCATTCAGTGTATGCAAGGCTCGCGTCAGGGGCGCTTTACTGAGCAGGTTGGTTCGCGCGCGCGGCACTGCTAACAACCGTGGCCGTCGGCGTCGCAATGCGTACTTATCAGGCACATTCAGACATATCTCCTTCAAAACACCAGCATTAAACATTTTACCGCGCAACAGTCTCCAGTTTGTTGTACCCAACCATGCCGATTACGAACAAGGTTGGGTACATCAACGGATAGAAGGGGTAGACCCCGTAAAGTTTCATGTACAAATACCTGGTAAATTTGTTCTGTATGCGTTCCAACATAAGACTATATTTAATCTCATGTGGAGCCCATATGACAGCATTACACTCAAGTTGAGTTCTTATCAGAGCATTATACAATGCTGTTACCGCTGTAATGTTTGTAAAACCCGATGCCCGACGGAGTATGAAACCCAGGCTTCTATATGCTTTTTTACAAACATTTATAATATGTTCACGAAATGTTAACTCGGTGTTCAGGCGCACCCCCAGGTCGCGTACCTTTTCTACCCGCTCAATTGGTGTGTCATCTAACGCATACCCGTGATGATGTGGCACTCTCATTCTGCTAAAGGTTATAACCGAGCATTTTTTAACATTAAATTGCAGTTTATTCTTCCTGCTCCACTCTGCCACACTATCTATATCACTCTGCAACCGTGCACAGTCACTCAAATCCTTAATTGCCATAAGCAACTTAAGATCATCCGCGAATAATAGACAAGTGGCAACCCTGACAACCTCAGGGAAGTCATTTATCATAATAATAAAGTTCAAGGGACCCACATTGCTTCCCTGACTTACTCCTGACCTCGTGTAATAAGGCTCGGATTTATAACCAGCATATTCTACAAACTGCCGTCGATCTTTCAAGTAGCTAGCAAAGAACTGCAGTAATTTGGGAGTACAGCCGACTGCTGCCAGCTTCTCTAATAATATGTCGTTATCCACCAAATCGAAAGCTTTTTTAAAGTCAAAATAGGCAGCGTCGACTTGTACTCCCGCATCAACATTTGGAACCACGTATGTCATAAAGTTCAGTAAATTACTGGTCGTGCTGCAACCCGGTCTAAATCCGTGCTGGGCATCCGATATTAAACAAGATACTTGGTCTAAAATGCACGTTTGTACGGTCGACTCAAAGACCTTAGCTGGTGCTGACAGAATTGCCACTGGTCTATAGCCACTCAAGTCCGAATTCATCCCACCCTTAGGTACTGGGATCACACGTGTGATTTTCCAGCATTCAGGAAAATAAGACGACTCAATGCACAGATTATATAAATGTAAGAGCGGCTTCGCTAGTACAGTGCGGCAGTCCCTTATTACAAAAGCAGGAATACCGTCTGGCCCCGCCGACCGCTTTGCCTTAAGTCGATCTAGAGCTTTCGTTACTTGGCTCAGTTGTAGGCGATCTATATGTACACGCGAGCTGCTACCACCGCTTGAGGCCACTGCGGCGTTCACATCGAGTCGTGGTTCCTGATTATTATAAACAGAATAAAAACCACCTTTGTAACCACTGTCTTTCGATACAATCTGTACAATTTCACCGAGATAGCGTAAAGAAAATGAGCTAAAAATTACCTGTCTAACGGGATTGCGGGATAGAACATTCCCGTAATCCCGTTAGACAGGTAAATTTTACAAGATACTGGGCCCCAAACACAAGGGTATAACTAAAGGAACAGGGTGAGTTTTTAGTCAGAAGAAATCTGACACTCCCTTCCGCTCCGCCCTGGCGAGAAGAGTCTTATAATTATCACCTGGAACAAAAGGAGACTCAATACCATTAAAGTGACCATTTTAAATGTAGCTGTAATGCTGTAGGTAGTTTAAAGTCTATAAGCTGCTAGCCCCCAAAGACAAGATTACTGTTTGATCTTAAAATCTGCTGATGATTTTCCCACAAAAAAGTAATCTTATGTACCTACCCCAACTCGTCAGCATCTTAAAACACAAGAATATACGTAGCTCCTCATAGTGTTTTAAATGAAAGCTACGTAATTATATACTTCCCCAAACAATGAAACTACAAAATCAACTCTAACGAGATTACTCCACGCATGGATTGGATGTTTCTCTCTAATAGCTCTGTTTGATCGACGAACCGAAGGCGCATTTGTCAACCAATTGGACAATTTCACCATTTTGACTGACCAACCGCAGAAACTGAATTTTGAAAATGAAAAGACTAAGAATGTTTATATGTTAATATTATGAATATTTTATTATTAAACGCGAATCGAGAATCAGTTGCATCAGTACAATATATTTTGTCAAGCTATGGAAACATAATATAATATAATTCTCCCAACATACAGGCTTTCCTAGTCTGGGAACCAGTTTCTCAGTACCTTTTGGTAATACACCTTATAATGTATACTACAATTTGTCTGAAGCTTATGAATGTGAAATTGTGTATGTTTTTATTCTGGGCCAAACAACTTTTTTTTAAATCTACAACATGCAACGGAAAGGGTATATACATACCAAGGGCACGGCTTCTATGGATGTTTCAACTCGAAATAAAATACTCTAAAAATTGATACCAAATTTTCGGTTTAGTAAGTTTCTTAAATTGAAATCATAACAATCGTGTCACCGCACTACGTAGGTCAATAACTTTCCACGTTACTTGCAAATATCACGATAAATCTCTTCCGTAATTCTGTGCGCCTAGTACTGTAGTAGCCTAGCGTAAAGGCGGTGTTCTTTTGTCGGCGCGAGAAAGGAGATAAGATTAAAAACCCTTCTAATATCGTTTGATATCACCCAAAGAAGCCGTGCCTTTGGTATGTATATACCCTTTCCGTTACACGTTGTATAGTTATCAATCAATTCAATCATTGTATTTATTACAAGTATCCAGACTCATTTGGTAGTAAAAAGTGTACAGTTACGACGCTTTGTTTTTTTTGTGTCCTACTAGCGTTTGCTCGCAAATTTATATATGTGATAATTTCTCACACTTTTCCGAGATAAAAAGGAGCCCATATTCGACTCTCCCGGTATGTTGCATACCGGGAGAATCGAATATAGGCTCCTTTCTATTTACATGCAGGTTCAGTTCTCTATCTCTAGACTTGAATGCGTATCAGACAGAAGGAGTTTCGTTTTTATCTATACTTCTATTTTAAAGAGGAAAGGTTGTTTTTTTTTGTTTGTTTTGCCATTTCTTTGTCTGTTTATTTAATTTGAATTTATTTATTTAATTCGGACAACATAAATCCATGATGTTAGTAGGTACAAGTGTCGGTTGACGGAAGATGCGTCGCGTATTATCGGTCGCGTAACGCCAGAACAGACAATTATTTATAAGAAAAGATGATGCGTTAATACATCGAGCGTACAGCGTCTGTACCGTTTCCGTCAGCGCATTGTCGGCCGACGTAAGAGCAGCAACGTCGCACCACGTGTATTTTGAAAAACAACTACATCAACATTACGAAGGAATTTGTAAAACATTAACTATGAAAGTTGCAAATTCGTAGATCCAATGTTCAGTAAGTTGTAAAGGTTTAATCGTGGCCGTGCGGTCGAAATTCTGAGAACCGCGCGGCCACGCAGTTCTCTTAAACGGTGCTTACTAGGGGTCCCATTCTTTTTGCTAACCACTGATACGATTTAGAGGAAAATGTAGATAGTATGAATAAAGCCCTAATGTTTGGTCTTTACTACCTACAGTCGCTGTGATCGAAAAATGTCGTCGTTTCCTTTTTCGATCTTGTTCTAAAACCTCCTAAATAGCTATTATTTCAATGGGCTTAATTTTAGAATTAATTATCACACTAAACAACCGCTCTATAGATGCTGAATGCAGAAACTGAATAGACGCGTAATAATGTGGTAAAACGAAGTTACGCCCGACGTATCTTCCGTCAGATATAAAAACACCCTATTTGACCGAATAGGCGCAACCGATGTTACGCTCGATGCATCTTCCGTCAGATGTGAACCAACCTTAATACTGTTAGCTTATAATTCTAAGTAGTGAAAGATAACATTGCATCCCACATGGACGCAATAGTCTATTACTATTACATAAAATAAATTAATAAATAAAATTAATTTCACTAAAAAATTCATTCACAATCACAAAGCATTATACAAATACAGTGCCTAATGTTACTTCATGATTTTTTTAATCACTTTGGGAATCTTTGCATCCCAACTAGTTGATAGCCTATAGCTCGGATTGAATAGATGTAGCCTTTAAAATTCTAAACAAATTTCTTAATCATAATCAATTACTGGAATCTCAAACTCTTAATAATAAATTCTAAATCTGGACTGAAAACATACAAGTGAAAGTAATTAACCTTATTTTGCTTGCAAATCCTCTATACACGTGCCTTCTGTCACGTTTTGCTTCTACGGTAAGCTAATATTACTTCTAAGTAGGAAAACTGTAGATTGAAAAGGGTAATAATAAGTAGTTTACGCTAGTATGGCAATTGGCAATATAAAACATGTAATTTAAAAGGTATATACATACCACGTGCACGGCTTCTTTGGATGATAACAAATAATATAGCAGGGGTTTTGTAATCCTATGTCTACATGTGTGGAACTTATTAGAAATTTCAATACATTGATACCAGAGACTGAATTTTTCAAATTATGAAGAACGAAGAGAATTATCGTTTTATTGGCAAATGACGTGAAAAGTGATGACCCTCATAGTGCTGTGACACGTTTGTTATTATTGGTATTCAAGAAATATATGAAACCAACGTATGAAACCGATAATTTGGTGCCAATTCTGTGAGTCACTTATTTTGAGCTGAAACTTTGCATAGAGACTCCATACCAGATTGTCTTCAGTCCTTTTGGATAGATATGGCGTTACCGTTACATGTTGTATTACGTTACAGTCAGCTTAGGTTGCTAGAATGTTCTAGAGATCCCGCGACTCTGGAACGTAAAGGCAACTTAAGGACGAGGCTTCCGCTCCACCAAAAAGGGAGAAGTTATTTGATGATGGGGTCTCCCAACTATGTTGGGGTATTTTTTATTACGTTGTCTTGGAATTTCTCCTGTGTGGGTGCATGTTTTTTTTTTAATTTAAGTTCTCTTGTTAATCGTAGGCTCGTCGTAGGGCGTTTGACCACTATCTCATCTGACGCCACCTATTCACCGCTAAAGACCCTCAGATTAATGCTTTGCTGATAGCTGTAACCTGGGGGTCTTTAAGTTACACAGACTCTGGTATAGAATTTGACTCTCAAGCTTTGTGCATATGGGTGGGACGTTCACTAAATATTGAAATTGCTTGCATTTACACAAATATCCGGACTTGGAACAACAATATTATGTAGGCCATACAAACATATTTTAGAGAGAATCGAACCCTCAATCCGTAAGTTTGGAGCGGATCGCTCAATTTCTGCGCCAACCGTGTCTTGGTCTACTTTCAGTATAGCTGCAGCAGTACGGGTATTTTATACGGAGCGACAGCCTTTCTGCCCTCTACCACCTAGTTGTATGGTTTCAACGGTTTGTCGACTGTCAAAGGTGTACGAATAGAAACCGAGACCAACAACTTAATTAGTTTTTGAAATACGGAGATGTCTCGGTATTGAACCTCTCAAGGACCGCCATTATTTACGTCAACTATTAGTTGAGCCCCGCTGGCACACAAATTTTGTGCCAGCGGGGCTCAACTAATACTTGTTTACTGGCACGTTTTTGTGCCGCTGGGGCTCTAGAGAGATGATCATCTATCTATTGTTTCCTCTCCACATTATGTTAAAGAACACATTATTTTTATATACAGTTGTTAACTAACAGAGGGCGTTCCTGTTAACCCGCAATAGTATAGGATCCATACATGCTAAAAAAATATTACCATTCGAAAACAAAATGGTTTTTTTTTATATTAAAATATTCACTAAAAATGTTAAATTGATACGTAAAAGAAACACTGTACACGCGTACGCATTCATAAATAAATTGCGACGTTGCCGTCCATCAAGTACGCGTATACAGAGTGTTTCTTTTACGGTGTTCTATCCATCTATCTATCTATGGACATCTGCAAGGGTTGCATAATCTTATAGATCGATCCGTGCTACTATTGCTGATGTTGCCGATTTGATTCGCATAGCACGAGTCACGATGATGGAATACGCATGACGTCCTAATATAGTTATAACTTTTTTTACTAAAATTTGTTGATTCTCTACACTGTACTATTCAGTACAGTAGAGAAGCATTAACAAAAATAAAATTACTAAATAGTAACAAAGAAATCACTTTTAAGGCAGTCCTTTATTGCAGCCGTATTATATTGTAGTCTGTTTTTTTTACATTATTTTAAATATACACACTTTGAACCCATATAGGACCAAACTCCATTGAAAATATAATCAAATCAATAGCCTGAATAATAAGCCCATTGTATTCCCTCTCAGCATGACAAAATTCCATAAAAAACAAAATTAAATTTTATTGTAACCTTTAACGGATCCAACACAGGACCATAATACCCTCATTATGTACTTTAACGTATTTTTTTATTTTATTTATTAAGGACAAAAAACAGTTACATGCCAAGCTTAATAGTAGATTCTTAAATTAACAAATGTATTCTATATCCATGTTACTACACATGTAACCCACACCATTGTCCACGAAATCACAAAAAAAAAATATTAAAAGAAAACAGACATATTATAGTTTGCATCATAAATGATAATTAAAAAAAAAGGTTATACATACTTATGAAGTTAGCATCTCTATTGCTCTTGCCTTAAAATTATGTACGTATGAAGTAAACTGAAAAAAAAAAAACTCAGTTGCATTTTATTTTTCAGACACATTTCATCATCTGTTTAGTCTTTACAGGGTTTTTTTTTTAGGTCAGCTTCCAATCTAACTGGAGAGTGTACTACGTGAGCTCGACAAATGGATGTGCGATTAACGGTAATGCGACAATACTGTACTGCGACTCACCATACTTCGAATGCACGCTTGTGCGACACACTGAAGATTGACATCACGCTAGTGTGACAAACGATTGCGCGACAGTAGTTCGGCACTACGGCAGTGCGATACTACGATAGTGCGACAGTACCGTAATTCGACAGTATGTTGGTGCAGTATTACAGTAGTTTGACACTACCCAAATGCAAACGATTATGCGATACCTATATTTTGCCAATAAACTTAAGTAAAAAATATATTTAAAAAAATGTTTGGTTCATTGCAAACAGGGAAAAATATAATTATATATACAAGTATATAAATGTTTCCTTATTTAGAAGAAAATCATGAAATGTTCACACGGAATTATATCGTTAAAAGTGCTAGCAAGTTTTATAACCCATAATCGAATCCGGGAACATTACCAAGAGTTTGTAACTAACTGAGCCATCAAGGTCATCATATATACATGTGATGTGATTGTACATATGATTACGAACACAAATATGTCTTCATGTCGTAGTAGCGTGATGTCGATCTTCAGTGTGTCGCACAAGCGTGCATTCGAAGTATGGTGAGTCGCAGTACAGTTTTGTCGCATAAGCGTTAATCGCACATCCATTTGTCGAGCTCACGTAGTACACTCCTAACTGGATACAGCTGATTATTAGTATTTTAAATGTAGTGACACCCTATCGCTACTCTACAACCCAGTCGCTAAGTGACATGACATCTCTTAGCCAGACCAGTCTCAGATTTTCTAGCTTCTAACTCCCCGTAACTAACACAGTTGTCGAAGTGACAGCTGGACCGAACGGCTTAACCTGCTTTCAGAAGCACTAGATCGTAGCTAGGTATCACACCGCCAACTTCCAAACTCTGGGCTACTACTGAGAAATTTCTAATAGAGAAACCCAATAAAACTTTTTACCCAACCCAAGACATGCTCAGCAATCGCGCTTGAACTTGTGACTTACGAGACAGGCAACTGTCAAACCCATTCCTTTGGGTATTATCACCAGCTCTCGAAACGGTGAAGGGAATCCTCGTGAGGAAACTGGCATATCCCTGAACTTAAAATTCGAAGGCATGCGAGATCCACCAACCGTTTCGGCCCATTCCGTCTCATCGAGCGGAGGCCTATGTCCCAGCAGTAGGAAATTCTTATTGTAGCAATAGGCTCCCGTGGACTTCATGACAATAAAAACATAACCCTCTTTCTTTTACAGTCGGGTAAAGTAACCTATAACCTACCTCAGGATTCTAGCTACTTCTATCCATCCAAATCTACCCAGTACTTTGTTAGTTCACCGCATATAAAAAAAAAAAACTTTTCCGCTTTATGTTACGAGCTAGGGTTCGGGATAGAAATAATTAACGCCAATTAAACCAAAATTAACACTTTAATTAATTAAACACAAAATAAAAGTTTAACACAATTATTCGCACCACAACACTTGTCACTTAACACTTAAATCGCACTGAAATTCACTTGTAAAGCTTCGATTATATCGCGTGTTCGCCTCGTAATAAGACTGCTCTCTGCGTTCCTCTACGAGCTATTTATACTCAGGTTTATGAGTTCTAGAACATTCTTATAAAATCGACTCACTGTCTATACTGCCTAGAATATTCCAGGAAGCTACTCGAGATACACGGTACTGCTACTCGCCGCTAGATGGCGTTAGTGTCTCGACTAGATATACTTAGTACTGCTATTCGCCGCTAGATGGCGTTAGTGTCTCGAACATTCTAGATTACTGTCGAAGTTTCTCAACGTACTTCGCTAAACGACTGGCGTAACCATATTAGTATAGATTCTTGTTTTTTAATCTCTTTTTTTTTGTTTCAGGCACCCAGCCCTTCTACCACTTATAAGAGACGAGTTCGTGGCTGGCGTAGGCGTCAATATCAACTTAGCATAATTATAAATATCTAGTCAAATGACAACCTAGTCAGTATTTAGTTGAATCAATAAATCGAATTAATTCTAGTATAATAAATAATAAATCAATGTTAATTCGTACCTGCTTTGTGACAAATATTTGTTATATATATTTATTGTACGTTAATTTTTATTTCAGATACATCAAAATATATTTATATGACAAAACGAAAGCTGAAACTGTATCCACGTCAAGTATTTTGAAGTTTTTTATACTTATACATATTTATTTTTTTATCTACAAAAGAAATAAACAGTAATTATTTCTACTTACAGACATATGTACTTCAAAATATTATGACGATCAAAGTAACTCTGGACACTTTATAAGGCGTGTTTTGTTTTATAATTTTATAACTTGCGCTGTCATATTTATTTTTTAGTCAAATGTCTTAAATTATTGTAGATGCCAGGATGATGTGTACTATTTAGTTAATAATCATAATTATGTGTAGAGTTACCAGTCTAAAAAGAAAACGGTTTTACATAGTGAACTAAAAGTGAGGAAAAAAGATTATTTAAAAATAGAACAACTTTGTTAGTCTGTGCAAAATTTGTGTGATGTAATTTAGAAGAAGTTGTGTTTTGTTTCGTTTTTCTTGTAGCAATGTAATTAGGTATAATTAAATAATAGAAATAAGTATTATTTTAGGACAATATGTGTTCTATGGAAAGAAAGGAGAAAGTCAAAATCTTTGGGAAAATAAAAGAATCGGTGACAATTTTTACACGAGGATAAGCAAAAATTCAGTTTAGCTGTTATGAGATAAGATACCTTTTCAGGAAATTCTCAGGACAGATAATAATAAAAATCTAAATGCACTTTTGCACGAACTGTAATCAAATTTGGAAAATCGAGATTTGTGGCACTATTTATAATATTCTTCTATGTGAAGACAAAAAATACACCAAAAAATATTTTTCATTCCCAAAAATAATTTAACTGTAGTCGGGCCTATTACACTGATCAAAAATGATTTGGTTTTTCTGTCTTACAATTCATCGAAGTAGAAATACTTAAAAGCTTGCGATATATTTAAACATAATATGTCTGTTTCAAAATGTCTTGAGTTTTAAAAGTTTTTGATCAGTGTATGAAAATATTTTTGGAAACCCCATAAAAGCTTTTAGATAATAATTAACGGACCACTGTGTATTTATTATCCTATACCTCCTAGGGGACTATTGTATAAAGAGAATATATCAATAAATATATAGCGATAAGCCAAATTTTAGCAGACGATGATATAATTAATCTATATTTTAGAATATAAAACCTTTTAAAAATGTCGGTTTTAATTCAAATTATGACTGCTGTCAAGTTAATCATTTAATACACAAACACGCGCACATACTTCATCCATAATACACACACGCAAACAACACGCACATGTACACCTTTGCCATAAATTTTCACACCTATCACTGTATTTGAGTTTCAAGCTAAAGTATCTGAAAGTGTCAAATAAATTACTTGAAATCCGCAAAATATCCCTCCCATAATTCAAATTGTGTCCAATTTTCCAAGCCTATTTTCAATAAAAATACAAGACAAAATGGAACAAATTATGGCTTACGACGAAACAAAACCCATTGACACTTCTGATATTGATAAAATAAAAAAGCATATGGTTAATCTCTTACCAACAAATTGATTACAATAAATCTAAGAGATAGAAAATAATTTGAAATACAACCGATTCATAATCATAATAATATTTATATTTTAATAATAATTAATATCACCGTATCGAATAATAGTAAAACTGATTCACAGCACAGTGCACATGGTTTGAAAATCTTTTATCGGTTTACAATATTAAAATCAAATAAAAATATGTCGGGCACACAATAAAATCATTTAAAAGCACGTGTTTTTACCAATAGCAACTTCGAAATATTTTAACAAATAAGTATCAATTATGAAATTTAACAATATATACCTAATATAATATAAAATTAATAGTTCCATATTTTTGCTTTAGAAAAAAGAATGTCGATGACTTTTTGACATGTAGTGGAACTTTAAAATAACTCTTAAATGGTAGTTAATAACTAATTATATAAATTATTATTGTAATTAATTACAAGATTAACTATAGTTAAATTTAAATAACGAACGATAAAGGCGACGTCCACGTGCAGTTCAAATTGTAACGTTTAAAATAAGATGCGAAACGAAATATTTGAAAATGGCGGATGAACAATGAATCGAATTATGAAACCATTCGAATTTTCCCACTACAAAAGAACTTATTATTATAATATATTAGATATTATTTTAATTGTATAATCTATTTGCTTGGTGTTACTTAAATTGCAGTTCTGTGTTTTAATATTTTTAGCGGGAAATGTTCAAAATGGCGATAATAACAACGCGAAAGTCATTTTCAAATGTATAAAATAATATTATGGTAAAATTAATCTTTTAAATGAGTGTCAAATAATTATAAAATTAAGTTTTAACTTAGGGTATCTAAGCTTAAATCCTAAGTAAATAATAAATTAACAATGAAGTATTATAAATTAGTGTAAATAACTATAATGTTTAATCGCTTATAAATCTCGTCTGTGTTTTGTGATATATTAGGTAGTTAGACGAATTCACTTGTACGAGCGTGGTGTTGGCTGAATGTATTTTAATTCATGCCTATATATTGGATTTTATATATGACATTTTTTTTGCTACTGCTTTTCTATCCTAAAGTAATTTTTGTTGTAAATTTAAATCGTTTGTTAAGCATTTCAATTCAAACAAATTCAGTCTTTTTCATAAAAATCTATAACATTTTATCAGAATCTTAATTCAAAGCTACCTATTTTATTAAATATTTTACGCTACCGCTATTGTCAAAAAAATTACAGTCTTTGTTTATGGTTTCCTATTTGTTTTTTAATTGGTGTAAAAATAAAATTTCTAATAACAAATCTAAGTTTTCAAATTATATATTGACATTTTCGAACGAAAATTAAACACACTTTGTATATTGTTTGTATAACATTGTTAAAATGTAATAGTTTTAATTAAGTATTCCATTAAATGGAATGCGATGCTTGTCTCAAATTAATCACCAAAGTATTATTTGTTATTTTGTGGTCGTTTAGGTTAACTTATATGTGGCTGAAACGTTGTGTTTATGATAGAATTGCATTGATTAATTATTTTGTTTGTTTAAATTTGCGGTTTCAATGTATCCACGCTAGTATGCTCTGAAATTTCAGTCCAGAGAAGTATTGAGCGCACCGGATCTAGCTACACTATAAAAAATGCTCTTTTGCGTCAAAAAAAAAAAGATATAAATTTTTCAATAGTAACTCTAACGTACGTGCAGTAAGTACTATATTTGTGTACACAAAAACTGACCTAAATAGATCAGTAGAAATGTAAAAACGAAGAAAGACATTTAGAGAAAAAGAGAGCCAGAACGAGTTCACTTGCCTTACCTCGACTAAATTCGGTTTAACCAAATTGAAAGATATCATTATTTTACCTAACAATAACGGTGATGTTGTGTCAGGCACAACGTAGACCCTGAGAAAGTGTTCCTCTCGTGCCTCTCTTAGATGTATAAGGAGCTATGTGGCTCTCCCTTCTAACGGGAGTAGGCCTTTTTTTATCAGAGGGAAACCTTCATAAGACGCCTGAAGTTTGATAAAAAGAACAGGGAGTGTGGGGTTTCTATCTCACTAAAAAAACCCTGGTGATCACCATCAACACATAGAAGGCCCCGTTAACTTTTAAAAAACTACTCCGGAGCTGCCTTCTGTATCGGGAGTTGGTTTATATTGCCGGCAGGACAATCCGGGACTATGGAAGTCTGTTGTAGCTCTCACAGCTCCGGATGTATGGGAACGAAGGGACAGGGCTTCACTCCTCGTGCTGATTGAAGCCCAGTAAATCAGTTCGAGAGTCTGACAGCTCTTTTGCCGACCGCACCGGCCGTGGACATCCATGAGAATATCCACTCTGAGAAAGTAAAGGTGATCAGGTGGACCGATGACTTGGAAGGTCGAGGGAATTAACTGAATGCCAGAGACTGAGAATTGATCGTTGTGACGTCTCTTGGGAGAGGCTCATGTATCTCATTGGACTTAAGACGCAAAAATACGGACAAAAGTCTACCCATGCAACATTTTCTAGTGGATTTTGTAAGAGCGCCGTAAATATTCTTTCATTCATTTAATTCTATCATAAAATCATCGTTTCAGTCACTATATATATGATTGTTTGTTTACAAGTGTGCACTGAATATGAGTAGTAATAAATACGATCATAGAAGAGTTGGTGTTTTTATTTATATCTTGTATCAGGACCTTATACATGATACCTATTTATTTTGAAAATGAAATATCCTAAAAGTACGTTTAGTTTTTAATTATGATGGGAGTTTAAGATTATCTGATAGTAATGTTACCTATAAAATATGATTATTGCATGATCTGGCCCGTTCATTGCCCAAAGGTAAGTATCCAACGTGGCAATGCTAACAGTCTTCTGGCACGTATTCCGATGACAGTGGTATGGAGAAGTACTTCAGAGCCTAGGTGTATTTACAAAGCTCTAAAAATTAAACATAGTATATACAGGCCAAAATAAAAAAAAAATACAGGGCATCGAATAATTCGTCAATATCACTATCAATGGAAAAAGTACTCAGAACACTGGCTGCATTGCCACGTTGAACTGTAATGCTGATTCCCTGTCCGAAGAAAAGGCCAGCCCTCTGGTCACTTGAGGAGTCGACTAATCGTTTACCGATATCTCGAAAGAGTCGATGCGCACTCGGACCCCATGGTTTCGACCCCAAACGGCTCAAACATATAGCTCCCAATTAGGTTGTTATATTTGCGCCGTTTAAGATTGTATTTTGTTTTGTATTAATGTAGAGAGAGAGATGTAAGTCCTTCAGTAGAATATTTAACCACTAAGTAAATTAAAGAAACAAAATTCTGAAAATCTTTCGAGGTTTTAACTGATGGTATAGAGATAATAATCAGAACCATCTGACAATGAACAATGTTACATAATCGAGTAAAACAACTACTTGAACTTAAAAAACCCTCAAAATAAATGACAACCAGGATCAATGCATTAAAGTAATTTCCCCGGCACGAGGCGTGTCGGTAAGGAGGTAACAGATGTTTGAAATCTGATTATTATAACAAGCAAAAGCTAAGAGTAATCTGCGATCTATTATGTTTACCATACCATGTTATCCTTTTAATTTCGACGGATAATCTTCTAATCAGAATAGAACCAAGCTTAGCTTTTTGGGAATCCGTAACCTAAATAAATATTTTCGGATAAAATTTTAGTAGTGGTGTGGTGGCAAGTCACGACTTACGAGGTCATGGGTTGAATCCAGAGCAGCACATTACTTTGTAATTTTCATCATCACCACTGCACTAAAAACGAAGAAGTAAACTATCGTGAATAAACTTAGGATCGAAATATCTTAGGATCTAAACATCCCTAGACATACGACATCCAACATCCTTAACTGGGCGTGCTTGCGCTGGGTGAAGGAAGTGGCGGGACGCGCGAGAGAGAGGCGGGTCTCAAGGCCCTCAGAGCCCTTGCGCCCCAGCCGCCGTACGAGACGCTCCGAGCGCTGGGAGTCGCAGCACCCGTAGGCGTGGGCCTGCGGGCTGCGAGCAATGGGTAGCTCGCCACCTGACAGAAACCAGTCCCGTATAGATGGCGCGTCGTGTTCCACGCACGCCTCAAAGAGTGTCAGCAAAATTGTCGGGGCCCATAGAGGGGCCGTTGCCTGCCAGTGTTGCGGAACTGTTTCACGAAGGGCAAACGATGGAAGACGGATGGGTTTTAGTAAGTAAAAGTCTGACACACCCTCCCGCTTCGCCCAGATCGAGAGGCAGTCATTGGAGGATTTCCGATCCTAAAAAAAAACTGGACTTGCGTGGTTGCATTTCTTCACATAGAGAAGAGGCTTTCTGAAGTGTGTTCTCAATGCTGGGACACATCAGAACGGTATAGGCTTACGGCTTATGTATATAGGTAAAATTGAGTGTGCCCGACTAATATTTCAGAATGAAAAATGTTAATAGGTGTGCCACATCGTTTAAACGTTTGTTACAGTAAAGCTTGTGTGTATAGAAATACACTAGTTTTTGTTGTAGTCAAAAATACTTATTAGTTTCGATTTTACAGGCCTTTAAACTTACGATAAATATCGAGTCCCGTTAACAGTCACGTGACTGCATGTGACGTCAATTCACAACGCTCCGCGTAGTAGCAAGTCACCATTGGATTTGTACATTTCGGCACAACACATATTTCTAATTAAACGTAAGACGACACCGTGCTGAGAGCGCAATCAAACTGAGCGAGTGTTGTGAGATGACGTCATACCGTCACATGCATCGAGTAGAAGTCCGCGTCGCACGTTTACTTCTATAAATCGGAAACTAATTGACGTATCGAAGTATTTATTATTTATTTATTTATTATATACTTTATTGTACACCTTACAATACATTTAAAGATACAAATAATAAAACTAGTGTACAATGGGCGGTCTTATCGCACAGGGCAATCTCTTACAGACAACCTTTGGATGGATAGAAATGAAAGGAGACAGATTTAGGGCTGTCAGTGTAATAATTAATTAATTAGAAGTAATTCTTTCACTAGTATTTTTTTATTTTTGACAGAGAATATGGGGAGCTAATATTCAAAATTAGTTAACATTCTGAAGAATGTTAACTAATTTTGAATATTTGATTTAATTTTTAATTTTTATGAAAATATTTTGCGATAATGAATTATCGCAAAATATTTTCTCATCGTTAATGTATATTTCCATCACACACAATTATGTACGTGACTACTAATAAGGCAGCGACTAGCGAGTATAGCTGGCAACAGGGTTGGCAAACGTACGAGGTTCCTCGTACAAATACGAGATTTGTGGTCTTCCGTACGAGGTATGAGGACACTATCAACCTCGTACAATTATGTACGAGATTTTGCATTTTGCATCACCATTTATAATAGTAAAATAATTTTAATAAAGACAGATATAAGAAAGCGGCTAACTGTGGAAACAGTGAATGGCACACTTCTTGCTACAGAGAGTGCATAAAGTTCAACTCGTACTGGAAAGTGGAAACTGCGTCAATTTTTAGCACACAAAAAGAATGTATAGCCACATGATAACAGATAAAATATAGGGCAGAAAAAACGATGACAGTGAGGATGTTCCTGACTAATATTTGGAGAGGAGATGTAAACTTAGTTACCTTTCAAATTTTCATAATAATATAGACACATTTAGTTTTTAGGGTTCCGTAGCCGAATAGCAAAAAACGGAACCCTTATAGTTTCGTCATGTCTGTTCGTCTGTCTGTCTGTGACATACGGACGGACGGCATCCGTATGTCACAGCCATTTTATTCCGAAACTATTAGAACTACACATGTGAAACTTGGTAGGTAGATGTAGTCTGTAAACCGCTTTCCGATTTCATGAAAAAAAAAAATTAAAATATTTAAAATAAAGGAATGCCCCATACATGGAACTGAAATTGAAAGTATTTTTTTTTTTCATGAAACCAATTCGCGTATGGTATCTATAGACAGGTATTTAAAAATGATATTAAGGTTTCTAAAACCACTTTTTCGTAAAGTTAATCGTTTAAAAGATATACGCATTCAAAGTGGTAAAATGTGTCCCACCCCTCTAACTTCTAAAATAATGGGGTGAAAAATTAAAAAAAATATATATGCTGTAGATCTTAATGTAAACTTTCAACCAAAATTGGTTTGAACGAGATCGGGTCAGCAATTTTTGAGATACAGCATATTTTCTAAAACCGCAAATATGACTTTGTAATTCATACAAACACTATGAAAAACAAAGTTATTTGGCGTAGTTGTAAAAAATGTAAATAAGCTAGTTTTAAGAAACTTGTAAGTTTTTTTTTTATAAATATACATATTATATTATATTATTATAGTTACTTCGAAACCTTTCATGGACGAGTCTGACTCGTACATGGCCAATATTTTTGTGATTTTACTTGATTAAGTAATAATAAAGATTTTTGAAATACAACACAAAGTGATATTTTATTTAATAGGAAACTTGCAATAGTGTACATCGAGTAAAAAGTCTTAAATCCAGTAGTTCAATATGCCTTAATTTTGGTTTTAGCAAGTTTTGCATGCATAATACCATAAATGTACGAGGTTTGAAAGTCAAAATACGAGATTTTTAGCTGCATATGTACGAGGGATTTTCTTTTGCGGTTGGCAACCCTGGCTGGCAACTCAAAATGTGTTAACAAGCAGCGAGTGTGTTGAATTGTAGATATCATCAGGTTTGCCATCGTGGTGAAAATATTAGCCAATCGGCAGGAGTGATTGACTCCTGGCTATTGGCTAATCCTTTCGTCCACCAAGGGTGCGCCAGACGTAACAGAAGGTATTTTGGTACCTCACCTCATTTCTTGCAGCAGTTATGCCGCTAATCAAGTATTATTTTTGATAGCTCTTGCTGCTCAGCAATGAACTAGTGGAGCAGACCAACTCCCGCACCCTGAACAGTCAGCGATCGACTTTCAATAAATGCATCAGGGATGTTACCGATATGCCTTTACGAATACGTTTATAATATTATATCGGTTAATTTCGAATAATTTCGCTAACGAATATTAAATTTTTGAGAAATTTAAGTAAAATACAAATGTGACTAATCACAATGTACCATAAAATATCATTGACTAATCAACACACATTATAAACAAGAAATGCAAGAGAAGAGCTTGGCCGGGCAGTATCAAAACCTATCACAACAAGTCTCATTTTTAGACTCGGCCTCTATCTGAAATCATCCATAACTTTTACATCGGATTCTGTTCTAGTTACGGGTAGTTATTTCGATAGTTTCGATTACAGTTTCGGAACTCCACAACATCCCTGATATGCATCTTGTTAACGCCATCTACTGACGCAAAGCTGACAACTCATGGCAACAGAGTAGCGAACGAGAGCGACGCATGGCGAGCGCTGATTGGTCGTTGCCGAGTGAATCTGAATGGCGAGCGCTGATTGGTCGCTGCCGAATGAATCTGACAGGCGAGTGCTGATTGGTCGCCGCCGAATGAATCTGAAGAACGATCGATTGCTTCGTTCAACGGATCTACACTTATATAAAAAAGTACTCTGTGACTTCGACACACGAGACTCTTAAAACCATGGTGGTAGTCGGTTCACCATCATAACTCTTAATAACTTGTTATTTTCTCCTCTGTAAATTATATATATTAAAATAAATACGTTAAAACCCTTAAGAATAAAGAGAAGTTCATTGAAGAAGCCTGACCCTCAAAAATCGCCAAACACATCTCATTGGTTTACACGGAATATAATTATATTTATTGAACACTAGCAGTCGCGCGGCGCTTCGCTCCCGTAGACTTTATATCGTTAAAAACATAACCTCTCCTTTTTTGCATCCGGGTAAAACCTAGCCTATAACCTTCCTCAAGCTTCAAGCTACTTCCATACCAAATTGCATCCAAATCCACCCAGTACTTTCGAAGATTAGCGCGTTCAAGCAAACAAACAAACAAACTTTTCCGCTTTATAATATTAATACTATAGATTTTTGAGTGAGAAAATAGGCGATAGTTAGTCACTACCTCGCTGGCCGTGGGGCAACTGCCTAACTAGCACGCAAATAATATATGTTTATCGAATCAGCGACAAAATGCCAATATTTGGCAGTCAGACAGAGCCCTTATAACAACGTTCGAAGTGTAATAAAAAGAGACCAACTACAATCGAATGTTATTACAACAACTTATTCCTATTGGCAGTAAATTTTTATGGATATCGGGAAGATAGGAAATGTTATATTTGCGCTTCCTGTGAAGTGGAAATATGAGGATATGTGTAGTTTATTACCTGCTAGTAAAATATTGGAAATCAATAACACGTAGCGTATGTAGATAGATATGAAGCGCCATATACATATGCCACCGCATAAGAACTAGAAAAATATATCTGACGACCCACAAACACTACATCACGCTGTGAAAGATTTCAACGTTAGTTGGACCGATACAGCTGTTGTAAATCAAGTATCAGTTGGAAGTCAACACTCGGGAGTCATCTGCTTAGCTTTTTCCCATTTTTTTGGAGTCGACTTCCAGTCTAACTAGTACTAGTGTTTACATGGAGATACCCAGATACGAGTGTACTACGCCAGCTCGACAAATGGATGTGCGCTTAACGCTTAGGCTGCGTTTCCACCAGAGATGTGCGAGGATGCGTAGCGAGGGATGTGTTTGTAAAGAACCAATAGAATCGCTTCATTTATCTAGCCTCGGTTAGCACAGCTCTGGTGGAAACGGCTCAGCTGAGCTAGATTTTTGCGCATATAAAACAAGCGAGGGATGTGTGCGAGGGATGTGTGCGAGAGATGTGTTGCGAGGGATGTGTTGCGAGGAATGTGTGTTGAGAAGGATGTGTTGCGAGGTTTGCGCATCCTCGCACCACACATTAATGCGCATTTTCACAGCTCCGCTACACATCCTCGTAGGCACATTTTCATCGCACAGCTTTGGTGGAAACACCCACACATTTTCACAGCACAGCTAGACATCCTCGCACGACACATTTCCATCGCACATCTCTGGTGGAAACGCAGCCTTATGCGACAAAACTGTACTGCGACTCACCATAGTTCGAATGCACGCTTGTGCGACACACTCAAGATCGATATCACGCTAGTACGATGTCGTACTGGATTGTGGAGGTCAGATGTCCTCCTGACCTCCACAATCCAGTATCTGGGTAGCACGATTGACTTTGGGAAGACTGCTGTCAGATTTCCTGGCTTCTGACTACTCGTAACGACTATCAAATATGTACAAATTACAGCCGGTATCATAGGCTAAAATGCTTTTCGAGGCACCGAGGAGTATGTGAAGAGAGTGCTATCCACGGAACGACCTCAACATTCGTGTTTTAATCTTGAAGATTCTTGTGGCTGTTATAATATAGCCACAAGCTCCTCAGAAATAATATACAACGTGTAATTTAAAGGGTATATACATACCAAGTGCACGGTTTCTTTGGATGATAATAAACGATATGGCAAGGGTTTTATAATCCTATGTCTATATGTGTGAAGTATAATAGAAATTTCAATACATTGATACCAGAGGCAGAATTTTCAAATTAAGAAGAACGAAGAGAATCACCGTGTTATTGGCAAGTGACGTGGAAAGTTATCGACTCTCGTAGTGCTGTGACACGTTTGTTATGATTGGTATTCAAGAAATATATGAAACCGATAATTTGGTATCAATTCTTTGAGTCACTTATTTTGAGCTGAAACTATGCATAGAGACTCCATACCAGATGTTGTCTTCAGCCCCTTTGGATAGATATAGGGTTTCCGTTACACGTTGTATAAAACCTCTATGAAAATGTGTAATTGGCTTTATACTTGGTTGAACGTAATTGAGCAGACTGAATAAGTTAAATAGAAGTTCAATCAAAAGTAAACAGGTTGAGAGGTTTTCAATAATATTGAAGACGGCCTGAATTACTTGCTGACCTACTTATGAGTTTATTTTATAATTTAAAAGCGTTTGTTTTGTAAAACACAGTTTTATTTCTTTGAAGAATTCAATTACGATCTAAGAACAAAAATCTACGAAAATTATAATTAAAATACTAATTACATCGTTACAATTATGAATATGAAACTTACATATAAAACGTAGCTGACATTGTCGTATGTGTGCTTCAAACCTGTGGATAAAGAAAAATTATATACATAACCAATCAGCTTATAACGTTTTTAAGAGCGCGTATAAAGCAAAATTACCAATTTTCTATTTGATTTTACATGAAAAATTCCAGACCAAATCTTAAAATAAAAATATATGAATAACTACATCATATTTTCAAGGGCTCTCTCTGATCAAAAACATAAAATAATAACATTTCCTTGGTAGAAAAAAATCACGAAATAACCTCTAATTCTCATGTTTTTCCGTTTTGTACTCGATATGGTAATGCCTATTGCGACAAAAATTTGATAAATAATTATATTTAAACAAGAGTAAAGGCTTTGCTTAGGCATTTTATGTAATTCCTTTTAGTTTTGGATTTATTACGATAAAACACTTTTGGCGCATACTACGTTTTTATTCCGCGCAAGAAGTCATCTTCCGTCGCTCGTTGCGGGAGCTTCAAGCATATTTCTATTTCACACATCAGTCGCTACCGCTCTGTTGAGACGAGAGGACTACGCTCAAGTGTTTTAGCTGCGCCGAGTTATAATCATTTCAATCGTAATTGTTGTTGTTGTTCGAACTAAATAGTGAAATGGGAAACAAAAAAAACATTGAAAGAGAACTAAAAAAGTTACAAATTGACAGGATGGCTAATTGTCGAAGGTAAGTTTGTGAGTTACTTGTTTGTTATATACTGAAAAAATAAAAATACATTTTATACTTTCGAGAAAGTTTATGCAGGTGATTTTAGATTTTATTTTGAGAGACACAAGATCTAAATTCGTTTACCTACGCACTTTCGTGGGCCGAGTAGGTAACTAGACATAATAATATGTGGGGACATTTCACACACGGCTGTCTGACCCCAAACTAGGAAGACCCTGTACTATGGGTGTCAGACAGCTGATATACATAGACAAATATATTTTTAAATACATACATATATAGATAAACAACACCCAGACACGACGATATCAAAAATTCGTGGTAGGTACTTTAGTAGATTATTAGGATAATAGGTAATAAATTACATTCATAATAGGTAGCTATTTACTTTTGCTATTTTGTTATGTTATTCTTCACGATACAATTTTATGATCATTTTCCCATAATGTAGGTAGTTATGAGATCTTCTAAAAATCTAGATACACGGATGGACAACAATAATGATCTTGCGAGTATCCTATATAAAAAAAAAATTATCTACCTATACCACTTCTTATTTAATATTTCTATGGTCACTCGTAGTCGTAGGTAACGCGGGCAGAATAGTATATGCAAAATAAACACAAGCTTTTAGTTGGTATCCGTGTTTGTTCGATGAAATATATTTATATCGATTACGAACCTATTTAAGTATGCCCATTAGGTATTTAAACCCTATTTTTGTAGATCAATTTATTGTGGACGTGATTGTATAACAAGGAATTTGTTTTGAAATAATATTTTATTTTCAGAATGTGGCCACCTCGCTCGCCAGATTTAAACCCATTGGACTTTTTTACTGGGGCTGTTTAAAGGAGGTAGTTTATAAAGAAGAAATCACTTCAGTTGAACAGCTGCGACAACGCATACGTTCGGCTGCTGACGAAATATCGTCGGCAGGATTTGCGCGCCGATTGAGACGGTCCTTCATAAGAAGGTGTAGAGCGTGTATAGCAGCTGAAGGAGCTCACTTCGAACATCTTGTATATTTTCTTTTTCAATAAATTTGTTTAATTACTAATGTCTTTTATGGTGTCAACAAACCCATAGTGATCAAATTTTAAGGAAATTCTCATTCTCTTTGAGTCTAAAATTAGTTACAGCAGTGTTAAAGTAATTTAATTTTGAAATCAAATTTGTATAAAAATTCTCCTTTAAGATTCGAACAGCAATAACTTTGTACTTTATCAAGATACTGGTTATTATTATACCATTTTAGAATTTGCATTAAATAGGCAATTATCTATACTTATAATAAATCTGTAGAGAGGTCAATTCTGTACATGAAATACATTTTTCAACAGTATTATAGATTGACATATTATATTTCCCTACTAAATTACGAAAGTTAATCTGTGTGTTACATCTAAATCACTGAACCGTGAGGAAGGACATAGGCTACTTTTTTTTACGAAAAACGACGGAAACGTGGACGAAGTCGCGGGCAACAGTTATCTATGCTAATATATAAGGCTGAAGAGTTTGTTTGTTTGTTTGAACGCGATAATCTCAGGAACTACTGGTTCGAATTGAAAAAAATATTTTAAAGTTTATACTCAATTTATAGAGAAAGGCTATAGGCTATATATATCATTACGCTAAGGCCAATAGGAGCGGAGCACCAATGAAGAATGCTTCAAAATCGGGCTTAAATTTAACGTTAGCCCAAAGTAACTATTCCACGCGGACGAAGTCGCGGGCAAAAGCTAGTCTAAAATAATGAGCCACCGCAGTGTAGTACATTTTTTTTCGATATAGTCTGGCGGGAATAATTCCGAATCATTCCCGTCGTATACTTCGGAAGTATTCCGAAATATTCCGAAACTTTGGGAATATTTCAACTGCCAAAAGAAACCAGGAAAATCGACCTTTGAAGTCGGTTAATATACCAAAACCTGCTCCTACCTAAGTATAACAAATACTTTTCTGAAAACCGCATCAAAACGTGTTTGCTTGCAAGGTTTGCCTTTAATTGTTTTTATTGGCTGGGCTATTAAACGCGTTAAGTTGGTAGGTAATGATTAATACCTACCTATGCGACTCGCGAATACTCGCGATGCGTACAGAGCTACATACAAACTAACCAAAAACATAGGTAACCCTTTTTCAAAAAACAAATAAAATATGCTAGGCCTGGTTTTTTATTCAACTACTGACATTTATAAAAATAGCATTCAATTTCGAAATAAGTAGAGTACCTACCTAGAAACAAAAGAATAAAAATCCTGTTAATCGCAGGCTAACATATCTACCTATAAAAATATCAACATATATTAATCAATCCCATTTATAATAAAACTAGTACTCACGCGGGGCTTCGCTCCCGTGGATTCTATCACGGTAAAAACATAACTCCTCTCCTTTTTTGCAGTCGCGTAAAAAGTTGCCTATAACCTTCCTCAAGCTTCAAGCTATTTCCGTACCAAATTTCATCCAAATCCACCCAGTACTTTCGAAGATTAGAGCGTTCAAGCAAACAAACAAACAAACTTTTCCGCTTTATAATATTAGTATAGATAAACATTTATATTTTACTCTTGTATCGTACGTGGTCTCGCACTGAACAATAATTAACCCACCCACCACACAACAAACAAACACGTTAATTTCGATTGAATTATTCGGGCGAAATATTCGGAAACATTCGATTGCGGGGTACGAATCTTTCTCGCGGGGGGAAAACTTCTCCGGGGAGCATCTCCCCTCTTACCGCACCCCGCACCGCCATCGCAGCGCGGCGGCAGCGGCCGGCGCACAGAGGGCTTTATTTAAATTCATTTTGAATAATTCTGATTTAAAGAAACTTTCCCAGAAGTATTCCGGAATTATTCCGAATTTTTCAGAAGTTTTGCAACTATAGATACAGGGGCCCAAAATTGCGTAATTCCGTAGAAAAAAATGTTAAAATTTAAGAATAACTATTTTTTGCAATATTGATTTAGAATGTAATAAAAAATCTTGATACTGATCTGATAATACAAATATTCAGGACTGATATAAAAAAAAAACAAAATGAAAAAAATATCACCAATTTTAGAAATGGTACCTAATTTTGTAAGAGTAAGTACGATTTTTATTTAAAATATTAAAAATATCAATAATTTGGTCATCCATGGGCATATGACGATATAAGTGGGGTAAATGATAGATATTATCTGGCCAATCGACAGTTTCAGAGTTATCCATTATTTACGCCACACCAAAATCACGCGCCAAAATAATATTATATTATACATAATATAATATTACCTTTTGGTATTGATTTTATATTGATTCGTGTTCAGTATCAGTGGTATAGTCACCTCCTACTAACTTACTATTTACGTATTATTCGCGTACACATAATAACATTTCGTAATATTGTATAACGCAGTCATACTTTGAATACAGTTGTTTCATCTGAATATTATACGTATACTTACTACAGAAGATACGCGTCGAGCGAGCGCGTAGGTACACGCGCGATCGTATTCGATGTGAGGAGCGGGTAGGACAGTGCGGGTGAATTCTAAAATTTTGCTGGCTTTAGGCGCGCTCTTAATACTGGGACATTACTCTGACTCTATTATTCATTCATCGCCAACTGCTACTACAAACATTGCTACGTTGGCCATCAAACATATCACTAGACTCCTGAATACATAAGATACCTTATATAAGAAACACGTAAAGCTCTCACTCAAATAATCTATATTATCATAAAACAGATTAAGCCAACCTACCTTTTACAAAACTCCATAAAAAATCCCGTTGAGCGACATCGCGATAATGTCCTGATTATCTCGTCTTCCTGTCACGGGGCTTCAGATACCAGTTTACGAGAATCTCCACTCAGACCCTACGTTTATGGCTTTTTTTAAGGGTGGGAAATCATCTAATGACTGCCTCTCGATCTGGGTGAAGCGGGAGAGTGTGTCAGACTTTTACTGACCCATCCGTGTTCTATCATATGTCCTTCGTGTTCCGAGGCCACGGTAACTCTTTCGAACAATTTCGCAACCCCGGCAGGCAACGGCCTTTTTGTGGGCCCCGACAATTTTGCTGACACTCTATGAGGCGCGCGTGGATCACGTCGCGCCATCTACACGGGCCTGGTTTCAGTCGGGCGATGAGCCATTGCTCGCAACCCGCAGGCGCACGCCTATGGTGGCTGGGAGTCACCCTGTGATTCCCGACGCCCGGAGCGTCTCCTGCGGCAGCTGCATGGGGCGCAAGGGCTGTGAGGGCCTTGAAACTTGCCTCTCCCTCGCGCGTCCCGACACTTCCTTCGCTTGCATATTCTACGTTTATAGCTGGATCGTTGACGGATAATCTCGGGGCATTGTCTTGTATGACGTCATGTTGTCCATCTATCCTTGAATTGTTCGTCGTTTGTTTCATGTGTATTGAGCTTAGGTACTATTTTCTTCCACCGGGGTTGCGAGAATGTTCTAACAAGATACCGCGCCGAGGAACTTAATTTATTTATTTAAACTTTATGTACACAATGGTGTTACATGGGCGGTCTTAATGCAGCAAGGCATTCTCTACCTGTCAACCTTTGGGTTAAAAAAATATACATTGTGGTAAGTGTACGAGAAATTTTAATGAAATAATATATTTAATACTAATTAATAAAATACTAATATATAATACTAATACAGGGTGGCCCGTTTACAGTGGTCCAAAGATTTCTTCAGCTTGAGAACATCATAAGTAATCATTTAAAACATACTTTAGTTAAGCAAAAACTTATGGTTTCGAAATTATGTTTTGTTTTTTAATAATCTAGTCTAGTTATTTACACTAGATGAGCCTATAGTGCGATAGGTAGATTATTGCACTATGCTTATACCAAATTTCATTCGATTCGGTCCAGTACTTTTCATAACTGAGTGGTTTTGTGTCAAAAATATTGAAATTTCGGGTAATTTAAAAAAAACATAATTTCTAAACTATAAGATTTCGCTTAACAAAGTATGATTTAAATGATCACTTATGATGCTCTCAAGCTGAAAAAATCTTTGGACCACTGTAAACTGGCCACCCTGTATGAAATATGAAATATATGAAATATTTAAAAACTGGCCTCATCTAGTTTACATTTACGAAAAAAAACCTATTTGCAAAACAAACATCATTATTTCATTATTATATGCTAAAAATAATAAACTAATTAATACAGTGCTTTATAATAATCTCTCTGATTGAGAGAACTTACAATAATAATGACGAAGGCCAAACTTAAAATAACAGCCTTAAGCAATTTTCTTTTAAGCGTAAAATTAAAAACCACTACTTAAGAAGTGGTTTTTAATTTAATTTTACGCTTTAAAGAAAATTTTCGTTTCATAGTAGAACTTAAGGGCAGCTGAAGAAACAGGGTGGGAAGTCTGAAAATCAATGATTTTCCCAATCGGAAAACTACTACAACTACGGATTACTATTTTCTTTTAGTATTTAATTATTATGCGATTATAAAGTTGTCTGTGAAAACTTGGAGTTGGCCATATCCTAGTTGTTATTGAAATTGTTGTGTCTGTACAGCTATAAGTGTTCTGGATAAAATAAAATCTGTTGTCTTGTAATGGCTAAGAATTTGTTTTACAGTCCCTGATTTTTAGCCTTCTGTTTCAGCTTAGAAACTAGGTACTTTCTTTTAGTATTTAATTATTTTACGATTATATAGTTATCTGTGAAAATTTGTAACTGGCCATATTTTAGTAGTTAACGTCTATTTAGCTCGGTTTACCTGTAAGTTTTTCGAATAAAATTAAAATGAAATCTGTCTTGCGATGCTTTTCTTGTAGGAAGGTTATCAATATTATATAATAACATTGTATAATTATGTTATATAATAACATAATTTAAAATAACACTTTTACACGTCAATGTTCTGATCTCTTTAAACTATATGAGGCGTATACCATTATTATAGTTTGATGAATGGGTTGTTTGGATGAATGGATGGATTGTTTTACTAACATATGTATACGCTTTCAAATATCCTACCCAATTGCGCTAGAATGTCTATTGTAGCCAATAAGCCTGATATAGTGGTAGTGGACCAAATCAAGAGGCGTGCCATGATTGTCGATATAACCATCCCGCATGACGACAACCTCGTGAAGGCTGTCAAGTATCTTGTATCAAGTATCTTGACTTGGCACACGAGATTGTCGACATGTGGCATGTGAACTCGGAAATCATTGTACCGATAGTCATCTCAGCCAATGGCTTAATAGCCAAGAGCCTCGACTAACACCTCAGGCGAGGCTCTCGTTAGGCGGTTCGATCAAGGGCTTGCTTCAGAAAGTGGTACTCCTGGCCACGGCGCGTATGACGATACGCCCCTTCCTCTCCTCCTTCCTCCTACGGTTCCTCTCTATGGAGCCCTGACCGCCGGTAGCTTGGACCCTGTTCGGTCCGACGTGAAACAGAACGCATCTTTTGGCCGGCAACATTAATTATCTGTGGACTTGACATAACCTCTCTGACTTGACAGATAGACCTTGCGCTTGAAAAAGGCCGTCCGTTTTTGGGACCTGTTGAGCTAATTGTGATTGGTAAAATATCGTTGGATTCGCGTGTTGAAACCGATAATTGGGTCGCGAATTATCAATTGTTGAAGTGAAATCCCCACTTGCCGAAAACCCCGGGATATTGTTGAATCATACGCCGTATTGCGTCACCTCGTGGCACGCGGAATTTGTTGGAAATCGAATTGGATCTCACGAGATATGAGCAGATTGATTGTGAACAGTGTTTAATTGAACTTTGTAATTCCGAATTGACTAGAATCCAGTGATATTTCTTGGAACACATCGCCTTATTGCCTACCACGCGTAGCGCGCGCTTGCTGGAAACGAGTTAGGTGTGATGCTGGTCAGGACCGCGCCATCTGGAGATCGACGCCTTGCGAGAGCGAGCGTGTGGAATTGGAAGAGCTCACCCTTGCTCGGTATGGGCAAGTGATTGAGAGGATCAAGTCAGCTGATGCTGCGCTCACGCGCTTCAACGAGTACATCATGGACGTGGATTTGGGGGTGATGGATCAGACAGCCCGCGATAAGATTTTAGGTGACTATGACCAGATTGTCCACCTGGGGGATGTCATATGTCTACGAGCGTGGAAAAATTTTGAAGAGTCGGGTGCCTGATGCGGCCAAGCCGCAGACCCCCATTGTTGCAGGCCCTGGACTATTGAGTAGGCTGCCCACCCTGGAGCTGCCACATTTTGAGGGTCGCTTGGACCACTGGCTGGGCTTCCTAAATCTCTTTGAGAGTCTTGTCGATGCACGCTCGGACCTCGGACCTGCCCAGAAGCTGGCCTATTTATTGTCTGTCCTGGAGGGCGAAGCCAGAGCCTTGGTGCAGCACTTGCCGGTGACGGATTCCTCCTATCCGACCGCTCTGGAGCTTCTCTCCCGACGGTATCAGAACAAGCGCTGCCTGGCTGATGTGCACATCGACCAGATTTTGGGACTACCGGCCATTGCCAGCACGTCGACGTTGCGCACTGACTTGCTGAACCCGTTGGTCTCAGCGACCAACGCTTTGAGACGCCTGGAGTTACCGGTAGAACATTGGTCCTACTTGTTGGTGCACATAGTGCTGCAGTTGCTCCCCGCGGAGTTGAGGTCACGTTTTGAGCAGGAGTATGGTGGGGATAGTGCCACCCATCTTCCCCCCTTTGACGACCTCCTCAAATTTTTGAAAGACGAGTGTCGGTTTGCGGATAACACTCGTGGCGCTACGGGGTCGCCCCCACTACCTTCTCAGCCCAGAGACCAGGGACGGACTAGGGCCCGGGGGCCTGTTGATGTTCCCCCCGCCCCCCGTTTTGCTGGCGCCCGGAGTCCTCGGGCTAGGGGGCCTGTTGATGATCGCCCCGCCCCTCGTTTTGCTGGCGCCCGGAGTCCTCGGGCTAGGGGGCCTGTTGATGATCGCCCCGCCCCCCGTTTTGCTGGCGCCCGGAGTCCTCGGGCTAGGGGGCCTGTTGATGATCGCCCGGCCCCCCGTTTGGCTGGCGCCCGGAGTCCTCGGGCTAGGGGGCCTGTTGATGATCGCCCCGCCCCCCGTTTTGCTGGCGCCCGGAGTCCTCGGGCTAGGGGGCCTGTTGATGATCGCCCCGCCCCCCGTTTGGCTGGCGCCCGGAGTCCTCGGGCTAGGGGGCCTGTTGATGTTCGCCCCGCCCCCCGTTTTGATGGTGCCCGGAGTCCTCATCATTGTGACTTTTGTAAGGCAACGGGGCATGTCATGGCGCGTTGCCCGGATTTTTTGAATTTGCACGTAAGTGCCCGCCGCCGTATTGTCAACGCACGCCGTTTGTGCTTTTCGTGCTTGGGGGCCCACTTCCATCGGGACTGCCCCGACCCCCGCCCGTGTAGAATTTGTGAAGGGTCCCACTTGGAGATTTTGTGCGCCAACGCGAACCGCTCCAGCAGACCAGCTTCTGAGGGGGGTTCGCGCAAGGGGGGGTACCCCGGAGACGAGCACCGGGCTGAGACCCGCGATTCTGTACGCCGCACTCCACCCCCCGCGCAAGTTGAACGGGAGCCCCACGAGCGCCATTTGGTCTTCCCTCGTCAGGGAGAGCGCATTGGCTGCTAGGCAGCAGTGGCCGGGTCGGCGCCGCTGCCTTTCCCCTCCGTTGGCGGAACGTCCCCGGCTGGAGTCGCGCCCTCCGCCATTCGGGCATTCGGTGGGATATGCCCCTCCAGTGATGGCGAGCGGCTTGGGACACCGCTCGGACGACTATTTTGATTGTTGGCCTCGTCGTGAACGAGGGCAACCTGGATGCGGCGATCGATCGCCGCCCAGGCATCGCTAAGAGATTGACGCCTGCCCCGCTAAATTACCCCCCCGATCAAGACGGTTTTGTTGCCAACGGCCTCGGTCAAGGTCTGGGGACCCTTGGGTGACTCAATTGTGGTCCGTGCCATTTTGGGCACGGGAGTCCGGGGTTGCCTTTGTCTTCTTGGTTAGCGGGACAGGTTGGCCTGAAGGTGAACGACCTTTCAGGCAAGATTTGGGGAATTGGCGAACCGGCTGTCACCACTGTTGAGGGAAGGACCTGGTTTGAAATCACCCTTGTGAGTTGTCCTTACCCTAAAATTGGTGCTCCTGCCCTTGTTATAACTGAACTTGGTTCAATTGTTGGTGACTGATCGTCACACTAAGAACTCGCATGCCGGTTGCAATGCGCTGTTGGCCATTCTGCAGCGAGAATTTTGGATTTTGTCGGCTGATCGCGTCAATGAGACGAGGCCCTTTGCTGGCGTCGTAACGGATTTTGTTGGTCCCCCTTTGTTGAAGACGTCCACCCTTCGTAATAGCAAGATTGTTAGGGCTTATTTGTGTGTTTGTCTGCCTGTCAACCAAGGCAGTACATTTGGAGCTGGTAACCTCCCTCTCGACAGAGGCCTTTGAGGCGACTTTGGAAAGATTTGTGTCTCGCCGTGGGTTACCTTCGTTGATTAGGTCTGATTGCAGTACGAATTACAAGGGTACAAGTAACTATTTGAAGGAGGTATACGCCTTCCTTAATGAGAGCCAGGTTGACATTGGTAATAGTTTGGCCCGCCGAGGGGTCACTTGGTTGTTTGACCCGCCAGCCTGCCCCCCATTGGGGGGGTATTTTTGGGGCCGCGGTGAAAGCGGCAAAGGGACGCTGGCGGAGATTGTTGGGAGACACCGTTCTCACCTTTAATGAACTGGCTACGGTATTTGGCCGCATTGAAGCTGTGTTGAATTTGCAACCTTGTCAAGACTTCCAATTGATTAGCGGACGGCTAGGCCCGTCCGGGGGGGGTAGATGTTCGGTCCGACGTGAAACAGAACGCATCTTTTGGCCGGCAACATTAATTATCTGTGGACTTGACATAACCTCTCTGACTTGACAGATAGACCTTGCGCTTGAAAAAGGCCGTCCGTTTTTGGGACCTGTTGAGCTAATTGTGATTGGTAAAATATCGTTGGATTCGCGTGTTGAAACCGATAATTGGGTCGCGAATTATCAATTGTTGAAGTGAAATCCCCACTTGCCGAAAACCCCGGGATATTGTTGAATCATACGCCGTATTGCGTCACCTCGTGGCACGCGGAATTTTTGGAAATCGAATTGGATCTCACGAGATATGAGCAGATTGATTGTGAACAGTGTTTAATTGAACTTTGTAATTCCGAATTGACTAGAATCCAGTGATATTTCTTGGAACACATCGCCCACCACGCGTAGCGCGCGCTTGCTGGAAACGAGTTAGGTGTGATGCTGGTCAGGACCGCGCCATCTGGAGATCGACGCCTTGTGACCGTCCTGGAACACGTAACTTACATCACACGTTTCAATTACTCACCCTCATATTACATACAAACACTTTGGACGTGATCAAACAGATCCTAGGTTGCCGTCTACAGCTCAGGTGAGTGTTATTTGTAACTATTTGTAGGGCCCCGGAGGCTATAGTTTGCTGTCGGCCGGAGAGCCTGTAGATTATTGTGTAACCTTCTTGTTTGAAAAGCAACGTTTAAGCTCCACGTATCGTGGAAAAGTTTAGGACACCCCAGTTACCGTTGCACTGGGCCTTTTGCAGTCCTGAACAGACCCTGTTCCCGATACCGGTGGGCTACTATTTTTTAAATGTTTTTTTTTAGAGAATATTTAAAAATGTAATTTATATGTATATATTGGAAATAAACAGAATAATAATAATTTTTATTCAACTAACATATTTACACAAAAGTACATATAGTCCAGAACATAAATATATATAAAAGTTCTTAAAGGGTAAATCTAAGTGCTTGAAAAACTTTGGTAAAATGGTGATTTATCTTAAGTTCAATAGCGGTCAAATATACCGCTTACTATAATGTAGCGACTTGTCTGATGTAGGTTTATAAAAAAACCTGTGTTTCAGGCCATCACAGGTCTGAACTGATGTAGATGAAATTGTAAATTGACACACAGATATAATGTATAATAATATTCCACAACAGACACACAACGCCATCTAGTCCCAAACTAAGCAGAGCTTGTACTATAGAATAGAATAGAATAGAATAGAATCTTTTTATTTCGGACCACAAAAATCCATAAAATGTTAGTAACTTATACCTAATAACTTATTATCTAGTGTTAGTACCCATCACCCTCCGCACAAACTGCTTCATAATAGGAGAGGACACACTCTCACTCACCGTTCTCAGGATGCTGTTACGACTGTCCCTTACTCTCCTCAGAAGTGAAGCCGTTTTCTTACGTATAATCGCTTGAAACGCGTCCGTACGAGCTTGTGCAAACATTTCTGAGGCGCTACAGTAACGAGGCAGTCGCAAGAGCATCCTGAAAGCATTATTATACTGGACGCGGAGCACATCTAGCGATCTTTTAGCGTAACTGACCCATAGATTGCCCGTGTACAGACTCTGGCAATAAGCCTTAAAAAGAGTAATTTTCACTAGGTCTGTACACCGCGCAAACCTACGGGCCAGCATATTGCTCCGGACCGCTAGAGCCCTCCGCTCCCTCTCAATGTCTGCATCGTCTCTAAGGTCGTCAGCAAGAAAATGCCCTAAATATTTAAAAGATGGTACCCT
Organism: Tholera decimalis; assembly: GCA_943138885.2. Lineage (NCBI taxonomy): Eukaryota > Metazoa > Arthropoda > Insecta > Lepidoptera > Noctuidae > Tholera > Tholera decimalis. The sequence goes on along the minus strand of OW964570.2, from coordinate 28,578,261 downwards.
TTTAATTACTGATCCATTTATCAGCAGATCGGGTCCATCTTCACGGCACTTGCCGCCGACCTTAAAGACCATGCATTCACATTTTTTCACATTATATATTAAACCATGCGCGGCGACGTAGGCTTCACATGTCTTCAGTAGCTTTGCGATTGCCCCAGCAGACGGACCCAGCAAGACCATATCGTCTGCATAGCTGATGTTGTTAATGCTAACCCCACCAACGCTACATCCGACACGCAACCCACTGAGTTCCGCTATGAGGCCATCTATGTATAGGTTGAAGAGCCGAGGAGACGTCAGACCTCCCTGCCTCACCCCGCACTCCAACCCATACGACTCAGAGAATGTACCGTCCCATCTCACCTGATTGGTTTGGTTACCATACCAATACTGGAAAAGCCGACATATTTCCGCGGGTACACCCCTGTCTCCCATCTTTCCCCAGAGCACATCATAAGAGACAAGATCAAATGCCCTGGAAAGATCAAGGAAACAGGCGTACACGTCTTACGATCTATGTAATATTGAACGGTATGCTTGAGACTTAAAATAGCACTTTCGGTTGAAAGTCCGGGTTGAAAACCGAACTGTGCATCTTGCAGACGTATATAATTATTTAAACAAGTATCAAGCATACCGTCCAACACTTTTGCTATAATTGTCGCAAGAGAGATGGGACGATAGTTACTCTTGTCCGAGATGTCGCCTGTCCTGTTCTTCACAATGGGAACAACGATGGTCTTCATTAGATTAGCAGGTAGGTACGCATGACTAATACACATTGTGAAGAACAAGGACAGGACTCTTGGCAAATGGACACCGGCGTGCTTCAGGTGTTCAATGCTGAGCCCATCATGTCCTGGAGATTTGCCTCTGGTCATCTTGTTTATAATTTGGCTGACTTGTTTACCTGAGAAACGCAACAGAGGCTCCACTCCACGACTGCTGGGCTCAGAATCACCCACCAGGGATGAGGGACCGAGAGGTGATTGAACTTTGAAATGTTCCTTGAACATGTTAGCTATGTCCTTGGGTTCACTCATCCCTCCGACACTCACAGAGAGACCAGTTTTCGCATCTAACTTACCGGTGGACTTCCAAAATTTACTGAAATCTTTTGTAGCTCGCTGTTCAGCTAACCTATCCATAATAATTTGCTCAGCGTTATTTTGAGTACTAGACAACTGATAAACGTACATATATATTTCTAAATACATACATATTATAAATAAATTACACCCAGAAAAGAACAAATGAGCGTGCTCATGACACAAACATTTCTCCTGGGTCGAACCCACGACCTTGCGCCTGGTCTGTCAAAATATCTGTGTGTCAATTCTGGAGTAGCACATAAGCTAATTTTAATTCAAGCGCAAACAAAGTCACGAACAATAGTAAATTTCACGGGAAACAACACTAGTCATTTGTTTGATAAACAGTTACTAACGTCCTATCATTTGAGACAATGGGCCGATTTATAGGTTTCTGTCATCCCGGGTGCTTATATATATCATTTGTGATAGGTCTGTTTGTTTAGAACTGATCTAGATACAGTCAACGGATTTGATACAGTACCTGTATATTATAATAATGAAGTGTCTGGTTGGTGATCCATTGTTTAGATTCCTAATATTTTAAAACCTTCCATCATCAGACAACAAATGGCGATGCGCTATCGTTACATGGTGGACATCTTACTCAAACGCACACAACTTTTTGTGAATACTTTCATTGGCTCCTGAGTCTGTTTCCTGATAGCTATAAGATGAGAGTGAAAAGGTTACTTTTAGGTAAGCTTGCTTCATCTTCGACCACATCATCGCTTACCATCAGGTGAGCTGATGTTCAAACGCGAGCATATTATCAATAAACAAAATTGGCCCAGTATTGTAATATTTTTAGGATCAGTACCTCTAAAAATCGGTTTCCTTATAGGATCACTTTGTTTCCATCATTCCATCTGTCTAATATGACCCTTTTTCTCAGGAACACGAATAGAAACTCATGTGCAATCGCAACAGCAATAGAAACTCTGGTGTGGTCTACACATGAGTTTATATCAGGGATATTCAAATCAAACTAGTAGGTCATCACGATCAAAGATATTACTTTTTTAACCGACTTCAAACAAAAGGAGGAGGTTCACAATTCGTATTGAACTTTTTTTTATGTATGTTACCTCATTACTCGCAGATGGCTGGACCGATTTCAAAAATTTTTTATGTCACATATGAAGCGACTGACCCTAAAACCCATCCTATTTCTACAGTTGCCCTTGCTTTCCGGATCAGTGATATCTCGATAAAACATTCCCGCGTCCCGGCGGGCCCCGCTGACGCTGCTGACTGCTCTTTGAGGCGCGCGTAGAATAGGACTTGCAGCCGTCGCGTCGTCCCTCGCCGTCCGCAAGCCCAAGCCTAAGGTAGCCGGAGATCGGCTAACAATCGCCCACGCCCGGGGCGTCTCCCACGGCACGGGGCTTGAGAAAGAGAAATGTAAAGTTAAAAAAAAACTTACAATTTATTTTTAGATATGTATGTGTAGTTTAGGGTTTTTATTTAAGTGTTTAAAGTATTACGAAATATATAATCCAAATTTGAAAAAAAAAAAAACTGAAAATTGACATTGTGTGGTTAGTTCGGTACTCATGATCTAACCCTTTCCCAACGGTATCGGGGTCAGCTTCCAGTCTAATTGCATGCATCTGAGTCATAGTATTTTACATGAAGCGACTGCCTATCTGATCTCTACAACCCAGTATCTATAATAATAATAATATATTTATTTGACAAAAACCTTACAAATTTCTTAAAACTAGCTTATTTACAATTTGTGGAAGGCATACATAAATATTTCAACCCTGCCTCCTAAACTAGGATATCCTGTATCTTAGGAGGCAGTGTTCTACTGTCGCTTGGACTTAGTTTTAACCCTTATAAGAAACCGTACAATCGCTAGGTATAAAGATAATATATATATATATATATATATTTACACAGTGAATATAAACAAGAAAAACTATTTGTAAGCGTGGGCGTGTGTGTTGCGAGTGTGTAAGAGAGTAGGAACCGTGGGAGTGTGTACTGTGTATGGGTGATTATGCGTGTGAGCGTGTGCGTGCGTGCTTGTGTGTACGTGCGTGCTTGTGTGTACGTGCGTGTTTGTTTGTGTGTGTGATCATGTGTACAATTGTTGACATTGTATGATAATTATATATCTGGGTAACACGATACCCTTTAGCAAGACTAGTGTCAGATTTAGTGGCTTCTTTGCAAATTATATAGGTACCCAAAGAAGCCAATAGATAAATCTTTGAGAATCTCAAACATTCAACTGCTTAACGTGCTTACCGAGGCACAGAGCAATAAGTTAAGAGCTAAGAGGGTCACCCATCCACGAACCGAACACGTCAAGCGTTGCTTAACCTGATCCGGACAGCTATTATTATTTAGTTATGAGTTTTTCATATAAACCAGCGTATAAATCAGCGTATGCTGATAAACACACAAAAGTGAATAGACTGTTACTGTAGTTGCATTACGAAGCTTAAAATCTCAACTTCAATCATCGAAATCCGCTCGAAGTCTGCATGTCTCCGCTACGTCTCTCACAAAGTCAACGACAAATTAACCACGTAAGTACCTGCAGCAGAAACTCCTCAGCACTCCTCATCTATCTAGACTGTACAGTAATTTCGCCATTCACTAAACCAATACATTAAACTCAAAGACAGCTCTTACCGATCCAACCGCAGCACGTTTCGGCTTCGATTCGTTGCCAATTTCGAGAGTTTCACATCACTTTTGCCGAAAATCTTTGAAGTTCATTCAGGCGTGTCCGTATGGCCTCAAAGAGTTAATTGTGTTGTGGTCTTTTCAACAATAAATAGAATGCGCTCGTAACGGAATATGTTGGTGAATCTTCCAACAAAGGACTAACATCTGCCCTATGCCAATTCGTACCCCACAGAGGATGCCCTTAGTGTGTTGTCGCACTTGTCGCCTAGTTTGTAAGCTTAATATAAGCTCTGGCTGGAGGCTTTAATTATAATTAATTTTAGCAGCCACAGGCAAGTCCAATTAAGTAGTCGACAACCTCAGATGTCGACCTGCGAGATGCCTCACTCAAAAAATCCGGCTTAAGTGTACAAGAGAACACAAGAATAATTTTGACGATCACTTGTACTACCTCTAAACTATACAACCTTATTTTGAGTTAAATCTCTTTGCATCCGACTTTTTTTGGGTTCCATAGCCGAATGGAAAAAAATAGAACCCTTCTAGTTTCGTCATGTCTATGTGTCTGTCTGTCCGTCCGTATGTCACAGCCATGTTATTCCGAAAAATAATTCTAGTAAGACAACACAATCATGTGAAACTTGGTAGGTAGATATATTCTGTGAACCGCTTTTCGAGTCATAGAAAAAAAAGGCTCCCCATACATGGAACTGAAAATGAAATATTTTTTTCGTTCATCAAACCTATACGTGTTTGTATTCATAAAGGGGTTTTAAAAGATGAAATTGAGATTTGTTAAACCAATCTTTCTTAAAGTCAATCGTTTAAAAGATATACGCTTCCAAAGTGGTAAAATGTGTCCCCCCCTCTAACTTTTATAATTATGGAGAGAAAAATCTAAAAAAATGTGCTGTAGATCTTAATGAAAACTATCAACGAAAATTAGTTTGAACGAGATAGGTGCAGCAGATTTTGAGATATAACACATTTACTAAAACCGCAAATATAACTTTGTATTTCAAACGAACACTATGAAAAACAAAGTTATTCTGTGCAGTTACTACGGAACCCTTCATGGGCAAGTCTGACTCACACCTGGCCAATTTTTTTTTTTTTTAATCTTCAGTGGATTTTCAAAGACAATTTCTGGCGAATAAACCTCGACAATATCTCACTTTCTGCCGTCTCTCAATGCCATAACCCGTTCCGCAATGTAGACCCCTACTTGCCATGAGATCTCGCTTCCAACCATGTATTTAATTATAGCCAGTAGCGAGAGCCTTCCTCTTCAGCTATCAAAGCGGACATTACCGAACTAACGGAACTGATATGGGTCGGCAGTTCCGTCAGCAAAATCAAGCAGAAGCATGTCAGTCGCAATATAATGTATTTGCCTACTACCTGTCCAATTATAATACACGGATAAATACGAGAGACAATCATTTGGACACAGTGTAAAATTATGTCACAATCCATTAAAAGAATATAATTATTTATTTAGGTATGTGACACACTAACGGTATGTATATTCACAAAAATTTACATGATACATTAATCAAAACAGTTATGCTAATATACAGTATGTTTACTAACAGAGGGCGTTCCCGTTAACCCGCAATAACCCGTAATATTCACAAAAAATGTTAAATTCATACGTAAAAGAAACACGCGTACTTGAAGGACGGCAACGTCGCAATTTATTTATGAATGGCGGGCCGCGTGTGCGATGATCTAATTGATGTGCTTATGCTAACGCGGGACTAACATACTGTATATAGTGGATCTATCAAATAAAGGCGTGCAAAGCACTTGCAATTAAATTATATAATATGTATTAAAACATTTTGCTCCAATACTGACGTTTGTGCCTTAAGTGAGTAAAAAATAAGTTTATTTTTAATTCACAATTCGGGGAAGTAGGAAGTAGAAGTAATCACCCATAACTTTATAATATTAGTACTGTCTCAAAGAAATAGTTAAATTGCACATAGCCTTTTCATGTCAGGAGCTGTAAGAATATTGAATGTTTAATGCATGCCTGCTTTCCGTTTGATCTGCCTGTATGTCTGCAAACATACATGTGACACAATGAATTTGGCATCACCTTGACCTACAAAACTGGACAACTAGTTTCCAAATATTGCAGAAATGAGTTAAAATACATAATAGGCGATGGATGGATGGAGACAGACGTCATATATTCGTTCGTTAAATTTATTGACAGGATCAGTTTTGTAACTCAGCCTTCTTCAGTGTATAGTGTATATATACTGTTTGTACAAATATGTTTGATATTAAATAAGTCTAATAGGACTTTTACAGAATGGAATTATGCACTACTTTGGCACACCAAGCTATTTTGTCTTGGTGGTAGCACTAGATATTTTTCTAAAGTATAAATTTAATTTTATAATCTTGTGTTACATTGAAAATATACAAAATTAAATTAAATTTTTCAAAAAATACAATTTATAACATAGTTTCCTAGCAGGCCCTAAGAACAGATTCCAAACTAGCGGTGGTCAGGGTTCCTGAGAAAGAAAACTCCAAACTATACTACCCGCGTCCAGGACTACAATATTATAATTCCAACCCGTCCTATGTCTTAGGCAAAGGCCTTCTTTATTTTTTTCTAACGGCCTAAATTACGCGCTTCTTCCTTCTAATTTTCAAGAAAACAATCCAGGACCTTCTCCTTTGTGTTATTATTGGGACAATTTATCATAGTAGTCAAAGACTGTCGTGAAACTATAGGTGTAATATCTATAGCTCACGTGTATTACAAAATATATTACAACACTTTTCCGAAGTCACATCGCCCATAGCATAAAATAATCAGCCTACACTGTTCCCAATGCGTGGACGTACGCCCCTCTCTATGCAATCCATCCCGCAGGCCCAGTGCGGATTGGTGAAAGTCGCCTGTCTTCGGTTTTGCCGGCTTACACATCACACTTCGCCGGTTGGCCGGTTTCCTCATGAAACATCATGAGGAAACCGGCCAACCGTAAACGAAACATCGTTTACCGTTTTGAAAGCAGCGGTGATGATGAAAATTACTATCTATGCTTTGATCCCACCACCTCCGATTCGTAGGTCGTGCCTATTATCACTGAGCTGCTACTGCTCTACATACCTAGTCCATATTTTATTTTTAAAAAGAACTAGCAATGTGAATAGAATTGTAGATGTAAGTTGATAGTGAGAGACTGGCTGCAAAATCTAGACTACACAACTACAGAAAATCTTCTACACTAATAGTATCAATCACAAAATACACATCAAAACATACAAAAACAAAATTCCCACGTACACAGACTACTCACTCATGCATCCAAACTTACAAACACACATTACATCCACACACACACACACATCACATCCACACACACAAACACACTTTAAAGAGGCACTATGATTTTTACAAAAATAATTTGTTTTGTTCTTTTTTTTCTCTTCATAAAAATGTTTATATTATTTTGTATACACACGCTATGTTTTAAACATTGTCTACACCTGTTTTTGTGGGGTAGGGGCCTGGTGATTTGTACTACAGGTTTACACCTATAACAGACACCAGCTCCCAACAATTTTTTGAATTTAAGTGTTACTTTAAAATATCTTTGTATAAATATGTAAGTCATTCTTTTCTGAGGAGAAATAAAGTTTTTTTTTATTTTTTTATTATTATTATATTATATTACTAGCTTTTGCCCGCGACTCCGTCCGCGTGGAATAGTTACTTTGGGCTAACGTTAAATTTAACCCCAATTTTGAAGCATTCTTCATTGGCGCTCCGCTCCTATTCGCCTTAGCGTAATGATATATATAGCCTATAGCCTTTCTCTATAAATTGACTATTTAATTAAAAAATATTTTTTCAATTCGAACCAGTAGTTCCTGAGATTATCGCGTTCAAACAAACAAACAAACTCTTCAGCCTTATATTATTAGTATAGATAGCTGTTGCCCGCGACTTCCGCAAAGCTTCCGGGTAAACTATGTTGAAAGTTGACCCGTCCGGCACGTGAACATAAAGATTTCTAGAACTGCTAACCCGGGAAAGAGCGATGTACAACTGACCATGCGAGAAACAACTGACACCGAGATCTACTCCAGCAACATGAAAAGTCTGCCCTTGAGCCTTATTAATTGTCATTGCATAACACACCGATACTGGGAATTGCGTTCTTTTAAATTGGAATGGAAAATTATTTGGTATTATGGGAATTCTGGGAATAAAGATGGTTTCTCCTGCACTGCAACCTGTTAAAATTTGAGCCTCGATTATATTTTGTTGCAACTGGGTTACTTTTAGCCGAGTTCCATTGCAAAGTAGTGGTGGTTTTAAATTTCGGAGCAGAATAATAATCAGAAAGCTTCGAACTGCTAAGCTATCGGGAGTTACACGTGTTATTGTGAGTCAACCATAAAAGATAGACATATGCTGTCGTGGGATATTTTTTTTATAATTTTAAGGAGAACATTTCTGTCATAAATGATTTCTGTGTAGCTTTAACCATTAAGGTGGCACACGCGACGGAAGCTTAAAAAATGGAGTAACTTCTCCCGTTTTCCCAACATTTCCCTTTACTGCTCTGCTCCTATTGATTGTAGCGCGATGAAAAGTATACTATAACCAGCTCAGGAGTATGAAAAATAATTGTACCAAGTTTCGTTAAAATCCGTGAAGTAGTTTTTGTTTCTATAACGGTTATACAGACAGACAGACAGACAGACAGACAGACAGACGAAAATTTTACTGATTGCATTTTTGGCATCAGTATCGATCCCTAATCAACCCCTGATAGTTATTTTGTAAATATATTTCATGTACAGAATTGACCTCTCTACAGATTTATTATAAGTATAGATAATTCACATAACTAACAATCTTGAAAAACCCTCCAACCAAGCTAAAAATGCTCGTGTCTGAAGCGGGTTTGCGGCATTAGTATATGAGTGGGGTTCGAACCCGTGACCTCTCGACCACACGGCCGACACCTTAACCATTAAGCTATTGCCGCTTAATGTATAATTTGCCAAAGCTTTAATGATAAAGCAAAAATTAAAGAAAAAAAAAACGTATATGTAAAATGCATTGCATTATGAATCAATGCATAAAGAACCAGTTTTTAAGTGAGTGTATCGAAAATTAATAACTACGACAGGACGACGACATAAATGAAATATAAACAGCATTACTCAATTAAGCATTCAATGGTAAACCGTGTAATCTTATTAACAGAGTAAATGGATTACTCAGTAATGCCATGCTATCCTTTAATTAAACGAATTATTGATGACGCGTTGACTTCACGAAGCATTCGTGGGCTCGTGGCTACATGACACATTAGTCAGAGAGAACGAATTAAATAATGTTCTTCGAACGATGTAGGTACTACATCAAATCGATCAAAAGAGCAAGACTTCACACAGGAAGCGACAAATAGGTAGATTCATCGGGTCCCCTATGTTGTTTCGAACGCCGCTGTTGCGATACACACTGCACAGTATAATATTTTGAGAAACTAGACGGACAAAAGTCAATTTAGGAACATGTCTTAAATGATCCTTTTAACGGAATAAATTCGAAGCTAATAAGTTATACTACAATCTAGTACATTTTCTGGGAATCTACGCGAAACAATAGTAGGTATAAACAGGTCGGGACGGCCGGCTACCTGAGCCACACCGACCGACCGCTTGCTGCTATCGTTTCATTCGTCTGAGTTCGCTCGATGAATACGCTGTGTTTCTGTGTGCTAGTGGTGATTTTGTGCTGTTATCGTTTTTGTGGGACTTTCAAGGTAAATTTTCATATATTTTTTTGTTAGTATGTATATTAGTTTAATCATAAATATTAAATTAACAGAGTAAGGTTTTTATTTGATCATAAACAGTACTTCCTTAGTTTCATCTAGGGTTTTAGTTAGTTTCCCTGCATTTCCCTGTGCATTGAGTATATTTTTCTGAAAGGTATATTTATATACTACAAGAAAATTGTTAATTTTCTTGCGAAAGTTTGCGACACTCATACAACATTTTCTTATTTTCAGAATGACTTCGCATATTTCTCGTCGTTCGTTTTTTGACGTTTGGTTTGCTAACGCCAAAGAATCAAGACAAGATGCTTTGTTGCATTATACTTTACAAGAACTTGGTGTCCAGTCCATTACGGATGATATTCTCAAGAGTTTAAAAGCAACAATCAGTAGAGCTAGTCAAAAAATTGACGAAAAATGGTCGAAATCAGGAAGACATCGAGAACGCTTTCTGAAAACGAATGCTTCATGGTTGGAAGCGAACATATCATTTACTGGTATTGTCAGTGAAACTATCGTCGATGTTTCACTACCTGGAATAAGTAACCGGGCCGGAAGACCACCGAAAGACTTTGAATTATCCAGTGAAAAGACAAAGAGACGGCGAATTCGTCATCTTCTTGAAACTACGTGTCCAGAAGAGATATCGATGGCAAACGAAATACAGCTTCGCCAGTCAGGCAAAAGGGATTCAGCAGCTATTGTTAAGGAGCTTTGCCTGTTTTCACCTAGAAGAGGTACGGAAATAAAAAAAGCACGGAGGTGTTTAATCAATCCAAAGCAAGGTGGGCTTTCGAATGACCAAGCCCTGGCATTAATGGTTGATGCAAATTTGTCGACACACCAATATGGCATCATACGCGAGCAATCAAAATTGATTTAAAAAAATCTGTATCCACCATACTACAGAGTGAAAACGGCAAAACATTTTTGTTATCCAAGTGAAATTAATGTTTCAGAAACACATGCCGATAACTTCGGCATGTGTTTCTGAAACATTAATTTCACTTGGATAACAAAAATGTTTTGCCGTTTTCACTTCAATCTTTAATGAATCACACGATATTAAGATTATGTAAAGTGCAAGAAGAGGTCCTGAAAACGATAAAAGACTTAAAAAATCTAGATATCATTGTTAAATGGGGTTGTGATGGAGCAGAACAAAATCGCTACAAACAAAAATTTTCTGAATCACACTCTAGTGATGAAAGTTTGTTCAGCATTTCAATGGTGCCAATACAAATGTATGCAATGAATGGCCAAGGTGGTAAGCAAATTGTTTGGCAAAACCCTTCGACATCATCAACTAGATATTGTCGACCCATGAAGTTTGTGTTTGCCAAAGAAACTCCAAATATTATTGTGACCGAAGTTGACAAAATCAAAGAACAAGCTAGATCACTGGTACCTACTAAAATTATTGTAAATGACGTGGAAGTGTTAGTAAAGTCAACACTGATATTCTGTATGATAGACGGCAAAATATGTAATGCAGTATCTTCATGTACATCCACACAAACATGCTACATATGTGGTGCCAAACCCAGTGAAATGAATGACGAAGAACTCATTTTAGAAAAGACGGTAAAAAGTGAATTTCTATCTCTGGGTATATCACCTCTGCATTCTTGGATAAGATTATTTGAATGCATCTTGCACATATCTTACCGTCTGGATATAAAAACATGGCAGGCTAGGGGAACCGAAAATAAAACCAAAGTGGCTGAAAAAAAGAAGTACTTGCAAGAAAAGTTTAGAAGCGAATTGGGTCTTTTAGTAGATATGCCAAAACAACAAACCGGAAACACTAATGATGGGAATACAGCTCGTAAGTTTTTCCGAAATGCTGAAAAGTCGGCAGAAATAACTGGCATAAATGTTGACCTCATCAAACGCTTCCATGTCATATTAGAGACCATAAATAGCGGATATTTCATAAATGTTGACAAATTCCATGAATTCGCCAAGGCAACAAGAGAATTGTATTTTAAGGAGTATTCGTGGTACCCAATGCCAGTAAGCGTACATAAAATTTTATTTCACGGGAAAGATATAATTTCTGCATGTGTTTTACCAATAGGTCAAATGTCTGAAGAAGCTCAAGAAGCACGAAATAAACATAATAGGAAATTCAGGGAACTTTTTACAAGAAAATCTTCGAGAATTAACACTAATCGAGATTTACTGAATAGATTGTTAATTTCATCGGATCCGTCTAATGCTAGTTTGCGTGCAGCTCCAAAAACTAAGCGTGGTAAAATTAAACCCGAGGTAATAGAGCTATTAGAAACAAGAACTCCAAGTATTGAACGTGAAATACCAGTAGACGAAACAGATATAGATTCTGGTGAATCAGAATCAGAATCTGAAGACTCGGATGAAAGTATTGACGAATCTGACGAAGATTCTGAAGAATCTCAAAATTAAGTGTACTAAACTTTGTATAGCTTGTTTATTGTATTTACTTTTTGATGTATAGTTGTGAAAATAATGTTCTATTGTAAAATTATACGTCTAAAACTATCAAATATTTTTTTTATTTATTCCTTTATATTCTACCACCTAACAACACGTAAATATGGGACAAAATAATTTTGTCCCGCTAGATTTTCATAATATCACACTGTGCACTGTTGCGAATTATTTTTCCACTGCCTCACAGGTTCGAAAGCTCATGGACTCGAATGAAGTAGTCGCGAAAGACGCTGTTTCGAAAAACATTTTCACTGCCTCATACGCTCGAATGCTTGTGATTTCGATTTATTTAGTCATCAAGTGTACAGAAAAATATTTAAGCAGTAATTAAATAAAATCAACAAAATCGATGTCAACATCATCATTTAATATTATTATTAACAAAGTAAAATTCAAGCTTGTGGTTTAAGTGCACGATATGGTGCAGATAGTAATTTTGCGGTACAAATGCGATGCTATATAGCGTTTGCATATCTACCTGCGGAAGATATAACAAATATCTTCAGACAATTAGAAAATACTCTCTTCCCAGAAGAAGCCGAAGAAGTTACTAATTATTTTGAGGAGTACCTACTATGTTTTAGGACGACTGATAAGCTGCAACATAGATGACAAAATTCAAGTTTTACGCTTACATCCACTTTTTCCACCGAGCCTATGTTCTATACAAAGAAATAACAACTTGTTCCTTCAAAGAGTTGCAGAGAATGCTATTTCAGCAATTTTGAAAAAAAAAAGTACATTGGGCACGCCTGAATTTATAAGAGCTTTAGCGTTAAGTACTCGTATGTACTAACTAATACTAACAAACACATGTGCAATTGATTAATTTCTGAAAAATACCACTAATAATTAATACCACTTAGGTACCTTTTTTTTAACGTGGTAAAATTATCAAATAAGTCCTCCCACCCCGGGCAGGGTGGGAGGGACTGTCAGACTTTTACTGACTAAAATCCACGGTGTTCCTTCAATAACCCTTTACGTACCGGGGTCACAGTAATGGGATAAGTCCCACGACCCCGGCAGGCTTCGGCCCTCTGCAGAGGGGGCCTCGTCATGTTGCTGACGCTCTTTGAGGCGCGCGTGGAACACAACGCGCCGTCGACCCGGGCATGGTCCATGGTCGGACAGCGAGTTGCCCTTTACTCGCTGTCCGCATGCCCGCGCCTACGGTGGCCGGAGATCGTCGGCCGACGTCCGACGCCGTGCCACTGCGACCACTGCGGCTGGGCTGGAGGGAGGACGCCAAATGTACAGTTGAGGTACTAATATTTTTGATTGTTAATAATAATATTAAATGATGATGTTGACACAGAATTTTTTGATTTTATTTAATTACTGCTCAAATATTTTTCTGTACACTTGATGACTAAATAAATCGAAATCACAAGCATTCGAGCGTATGTAGCAGTGAAAATGTTTTTCGAAACAGCGTCTTTCGCGACTACTTCATTCGAGTCCATGAGCACCTGTGAGGCAGTGGAAAAATAATTCGCAACAGCGTGTGTCGCAACAGCGGCGTTCGAAACAACATAGGGGACCCAGATTCATCAACTTAGTCTATATAGACAAGTTGATGAATCACAACGAGTATTGGAAGTATTTCCAACACTCGTTGTGATTTATTATTGACTAGCTACTTCCTGCGACTATTCGTGTGGAATGGCCTTCCTGAGTAAATCCCGATCCCGTGAAAATTATGGGATAAAAAGTAGCCTATATATTATTCCAGGATCTCAACTATCTACTTAATAAATTCCTGTTCCTGTGTGAAAGGTAACAACCGCCTATACATTCATTCTCACAAACTTTCGCATTTATAATATTAGTTAGATAGTTAAGCATTCTCCGTTAACACACTCGTAGTGATTATTCAATTACATACGACAATGAAAGGGAAATATTTTGAGTGATAACATAAGATACTTTCATTGTATAAAAAATAATTCTGTATTATGATTTATTTATTATCTCGTTTGAATTTCATGAGACCGAGTTTTATTTGTGTTATGTTGTTTATGTTATGGTAGCTAAACATTACATGTTCTAATTTAATTAATAAAAATTAAATGAATAACTAAAATAACACTTCGAATTGGCTTGAATGGCAAACAAATACCCTCTTTATATTTTCCGGCGCAAATATTTTATACCTATGTATTGTATATACATATTTAATAGACTTTCTACCTTATTCCTTCTCTGCCAAATCCATTCAACGGTCGTCTGTAAAATATCGTATTACACGAAAATACTGCAATTAGCATTGCAACACCGCACTATCATGAAAGCTCTTAGGCCGTGCGCGCACTGCCTTGCTGTGGCCGCAATCGCGGTAGTTCTACCGCACCGGTAGAATGACCGGGGCCACCGGTGACTACCGCACGCGTTTATTCCACCGCAGTGCGCGCACTTCTATGACACTCCATACTTCACAGATTTTGCGTTTCCAAAACGCAACGCAGTGCGTGCACGGCCTTATTGTAATCTGTTACGATAACATTTAAGAGAATGTCTGTTACTCATTATTCACGCAACCGGAGCTCGTAGAGGAGCTCGTCTCCAAAGTTAAGCAACGCTTGCCGTGGATGCTCCGTGGATCTAGGATAGGATCGTGGTCTTAGGATATCGAGATTTCTCCGTGCATCGGAAAACACGTTAAGCAGTTTGTCCCGGCTGTCATTTGGACACCTTTAAGCCGGGTTTTCACAGTAAGAGTTGGCTCGGACCGAGTGCACTCGGATGTCTACTCGGACGCTACTCCTATCATGTAAACACGTAATCCGAGCGCACTCGGACACTGCTCTATTTTTCGAGCTCACTCGGATCATTTCAATGTACTCTGTTATGAAAATAAAATGGTGACAAGTAAGAAAAAGAGGAGTGAAAGTGACACAGTGAGGTTTTTAGAACTATATGAAGCGGAGGAAGTGTTGTGGAACGTGCGATTAAAGGACTAAAAAAACAAGGAAACAAACAAAAAACAAACAAACAACTTCCGCTATTTACATATCTGCTACAACTTCTATACCTCACAGCAGCAAATCAGTCGACGACATCTTGATAGTGCATGTAGACAAATGACCACAATACGAATGCACTCCTATCGTGTGTAAACCACTATCTGTGTACACTCGTACGAAGCTGACTCGTACGAGTGCACTCGGTCCGAGCCAACTCTTACTGTGAAAACCCGGCTTTATTTTATTTTTATTTTATTCTATTCGGGAAACTTACAGCTAACTAATACAATGTTAATAAGCAATATACAATTGAAGGCCATTTACAAGTTTCCACTGTTAAACACTAAAAACAAAAACAAGAAGAGAAAAAAAAGGAAGGATTTAACAGTAGTTACGGTAGTCGGAAGCCAGAAAATCTGTCTTACCAAAGGGTACCGTCTTACCCAGCTACTGGCTTGTGGAGGTCAGATAGGCAGTCATTCCATGTAAAACACTAGTACTCAGCTGCATCCGGTTAGGCTGGCAGCTGATCCCATCACGGTTGGTAGTAGGTTAAGCAGATGTTGATCACGTCACTCAATAAAGCAAGTGTCACAGTACGTGCGATTATAACTGTAACGCACCGGGCACAAATATATCATCAATCTGATGCTATACTGCATGTGCTTGATGTGAAGGTTGAGCCTTCAATATGATTATTTCTAGTTCACCGTCGTGCGTCAAATTTTGCAAATCTATACTAATATTATAAACTGGAAAAGTTTGTTTGTTTAAATGTGCTAGTATTCGAAAATACTTGGTGGATTTGGATTAAATTTTGTATGGAAGTAGCTTGAAGCTTGAGGAAGGCCAGATGCAATTGTAGCATACGTAGCATACCCTTCACTTTGATAACCAATCGCTCACACAATGCACAAAGGAATATTATTATAAATACTATAAATTAAATATAATGTCAACAGTTATATGAGACGCGGGCGGAGGGCCGCGCTCTCACACAGTGACCACTGTTTAACTTCTGTAAACACTACTATTATATATACACAATTCTATTTTAATAAAGAACATTCATTCCACATTCATTACTGCGACTTCACGCCTTGTCATTTCTCTCCCTAACTAATTCTCCAAATTGCTATCTAAAGTAAATCTTCGCTACCTTATAAATAATCTCTAAAATAGTGCAAACCAATAGCACTAAAGTAGTGCTCAAACATAGCACTAAACAATTTTTACTCAACAGCAAAAAAGGAGGATTATGTTTTTGTCGTCCGCGAGCTATTACTAATTACAATATAAACTTACAGAACCAAATGTTTATCAGTCTTGTTGAAATCCCTAACCTCAACCCTCTTAGATACCTTCTTAGACCACACGGAAAACCTTACATCCTCCATTTCAACCCGAATTTGATTAACCGTACCTTTAAAGGTAATATTATCGCGAATCAATCGGAAAGCTGTAAAAAATATAGTGAAACCGTAAGCGATACAGGAGCCATTTGTAAATTCGTATGTGTTTGATTAAAATCCAGTGCTGTTATGGTCGTAAGGCATAGGATGACGCGTTTAAAAGCCATTCTCGTAAATACTCGTGGCGTTGGGTCTTGTTAGTGACCTAAGAACTAAAGTTGAAAACAATGAACTGTAAATTGAATGTAATAAAATTGTTATAGTTAAATTATGACATTAATGTCATAATTTAAAACAAACAAACACTTCAGAAACATACAACAACTTAATGTAAGTTATGTCACTAAGCACTTATACAAATGGCACGCCGCAATTGCGGCGGTAAGACCCCTCTTTGAGGAGTGGCTAGATCGGCGTCACGGCGTCCTGACCTACCGCATGACGCAGGTCCTCACCGGACACGGAAGTTTCGGGAGGTACCTGTGTCTGATGGGTAAGGAAGAGACGCCTGGGTGTCACCACTGCGAGGGTCGCCCTGAGGACACAGTCGAGCACACGGTGCAGGACTGCCCAGCTTGGGCAGAGCACCGACGTGTCCTCACGGCGACAATAGGCGGAGACCTCTCGCGCCCGGCCTTGGTCGAGGCCATGCTGCGGGGCGAGAGGGAGTGGGAAGCGGTCGCCTCCTTCTGCGAAGCAGTCATGCTTGCGAAGGAGGAGGCGGGCCGCGTGAGGGAGAGGATGGCGTCCTCCCTCCAGCCCAGCCGCAGTGGTAGACGCCCACGGCGTCGGACGTCGGCCGACGATCTCCGGCCACCGTAGGCGCGGGCATGCGGACAGCGAGTAAAGGGCAACTCGCTGTCCGACCATGGACCATGCCCGGGTCGACGGCGCGTCGTGTTCCACGCGCGCCTCAAAGAGCGTCAGCAACATGACGAGGCCCCCTCTGCAGAGGGCCGAAGCCCGCCGGGGTCGTGGGACTCATCCCGTTACCGTGGCCCCGGTATGTAAAGGGTTATTGAAGGAACACCGTGGATTTTAGTCAGTAAAAGTCTGACAGTCCCTCCCACCCTGCCCGGAGTGGGAGGACTTATTTGATAATTTTACCACGCTAAAAAAAAAAAAAAAAAAGCACTTATACAAATGCGCATCCATTTGCAAAGAATTGGTCAATTTGCACGTGATACAATTCAACTCCAGGATGCTGTGCCATTACCTCGCACCCGCTGCAGTGAGAAGGCTACTTTCTGGCGCAAGATTGCATGAACGCCATACATTTACGAATCCACAAACATCCCGGATGCACTGCAATAGAGAAGCAGCAAGTAAGGAGGTATAGAGTAGACCAAGGCAAATCGGATCAGTGGGTAATTCGGATCATCACAAGATATCGAAAAAATATTCGATACATAGCGATGTCTGAAGATAAAATGGAAAATAAATTGATTGAATGATTGAATGGAAGATAAATTGATCGATTTGCCCCGATCTATCTTACATCTTTTAACTTGCACCACACAAAAGCACCCGAACCAAAATTAATTTGCTTTTAGGCAGTAACATAAATAATTGTAACACTTGTATTAATACAGAGAGTGTTTTTGTATCGTGTGTGTGCTAAGTTTGTGCGAATTAAACGCACGCCCGTTTATTTAAACTGGATTAATCGGAGTTTTATGTAAAGCGGTTTTAAGGATTACGAACAAAAATGTGTACGCGAGAGGTGTGAGTTAGACTTACGCGGGGTTTCGAGTGAGTAAAATATTTTAACTGTTACCGTAAAAACTCAGACTGTTTATAATTATATTTTTTATTTCTTAATTTATTTCAAAGGCACACCAACGACTTATTTCCTATAACACTACATTTAATTCTATCAGATTTACCTGGGAGAGATTTCCTTCTTCTTCTTTTTGAGTATATTATATTGTTGTATTGACCTTATTAAGATCCTGCAAGGTGACCGTGCACGATGGACATGACAAGAGGTGGACCATATCTTGTACAGGGGCTCCACACTAGCATTGCGTCCGCGATGGGTCAAGGATACCCCGTTTGGCCACATAATATTAACAATGGCCAACCTGAGCCCACAATCGGTTAAGTGACTTCCAGATTGGCCACTGCAGTCCGTGTCCGGGCGATAAGTGTTCTTCCGGATTGATAAAGTGTGGTGTGTAGGATGTCAGTGCCTCCACTGTTCCTACTCCGTCTTTCCTGCGATACACCTGGTATTGATAATTTTTCATCTCATCATCTGCCTAACCTTATTCCATCTATGTTCGGGTCAGCTTCCAGACCAACTGGATGTAGCTCCGACTTCCACAAGTCATCCATCAAGTCATCAAGTCATACATTTACTTGATATAGATTATGTAGATTTTTAGAACTACCTGTCATGTATGTATAACGACTGTCAAAGATGTAAAAGCACACAAGGATAGGGTTCTTAATTTTTCATCTATATTCTACCTCGCAGTTTCTTCTTAGAGTAGTCAGTTAGGAAACACTGGCCTCATCTAGTTTACATTTACGAAAAAAAATGACGTGTAAAAGTGTTATTTATAACCTATTTACTAAATAAACATCATTATTTCATTTCATTATCTAGAATAAATACAACATGTATTTTATTTTATTTATTTGTTCAACAAACGATATGAGTTCGTCTATACAACGTGTAATTTAAAGGGTATATACATACCAAGTGCACGGCTTCTTTGGATGATAACAAACGATAATATGGCAAGGGTTTTGTAATCCTGTGTCTACATGTGTGGAACTTATTAGAAATTTCAATACATTGATACCAGAGACCGAAATTTTCAAATTAAGAAGAACGAACAGAATTATCATGTTATTGGCAAGTGACGTGAAAGTTATTGACCCTTGTAGTGCTGTGACACGTTTGTTATGATTGGTATTCAAGAAACATATGAAACCGATAATTTGGTATCAATTCTTTGAGTCACTTATTTTTAGCTGAAACTGTGCATAGAGACTCCATACCAGATGTTGTCTTCAGCCCTTTTAGATAGATATGGGGTTTCCGTTAAACGTTGTATATCTTTGTTAGATATAATTAGTAATAAGTTAATTATTTCAAAAATATATCAGCTTATGGATTTTATCCAACGGGATTAAGGGAATGTTCTAACAAGATACCGTGGCAGCTGAAGGAAAACGGTGGATTCATAGTCAGTAGATGAGTGCTACTCCCTTCCACTCCATCCAGAACGGGAAGAGCCATCTTCCAAACTCCGGGCTACTACTGAGAAATTTCTTACAGAAAAACCCAATAGCATTTTTTGCCCGACCTGGAATTTGAACCCGAGACCTCGTGCTCACAAGTCGCGCTTGCGACCTATCGACCAACAAGGCAGTCCCATACTCAAAATATATTCATTGAAATATGCTTATTAAACTGAACTAACGGGCTGAAGCCGAACTTTTTATTATTTTTTTATTATTCGTCTTCGTAATGGTAACTACTAAAATCCAGTTCGTGCCAGTTGGACTCTGATTTAAGTTTTTAAGCTAACATGGTCACTAACAGTATCATTAGAACTTAAAAGTTCTAATGGGACTCTGATTTGTTGGCTTCTGTAGTATAAAACGTAAAATCGTATACTATACCACATTTATAATAATAAAATCAAAAACACGTCTACCTAACAATGTACAGACGCCAGCACATCAAGCTACAACAATCTATCAAATTTCTTTAATAGATTTTCAACTTTATCGTTAAAGAAATTAGGTTCAAGGTTGATTGGGAAAATTTGACAGTTTCGGGTAGCTTTATGTGCTGGCGTCTTTACATACATGTGAGTTTCTTATACATCTGTAGCTTTTCCTTCGATGTGATAATCATCAAATGACTTCTCCCACCATCCGAGAAAGAGATTCAGTCTTCTAATGACCAAAAATTCCGGGACTGCACTATCTCTGCAGAACATTCTACCAACCCAGGCAGACAAAAGCCCTGTCGGGAATATAGTTGCAAAACTTCTGAATAATTCCGGAATACTTCGGGGAAAGTTTCTTTAAATGGGAATTATTCAAAATGATAAATTCATTTTGAATCATTCTGATTTAAAGAAACTTTTAATTATTTATTAAGATTTCAACTTTTTTTGCTGAAAAATCGTATTTTGCATCGATCGTCGATCTCTGTGCGCCGGCCGCTGCCGCCGCGCTGGCACCGCGACGCGCGCAGCCGCGCACCCGACTGCCACCGGCCACGAGTCGTGCGTGCAGGCGGTGCGGGGTGCGGTAAGAGGGAGGGGTTGCTCCCCGGAGAAGTTTTCCCCCCCGCGAGAAAGATTCGTACCCCGCAATCGAATGTTTCCGAATATTTCGCCCGAATAATTCAATGGGAATAAATGTGTTTGCTTGTTGTGTGGTGTGTGAGTTAATTATTGTTCACTGCGAGAGTACGTACGCTACGAGAGTAAAATATAAATGTTTATTTTATTATAAATGGGATTCATTAAGTATATGTTGATATTTTTATAGGTAGATTTATTAGCCTGCGATTAACAGGATTTTTATTCTTTTGTTTTTAGGTAGGTACTATCGGCCAAAGATACGCATACTCACTTAAGAAAATATTTCTGCGGAAGCGCAGCTAGTGACAAACCACATCCCTTCCTGTTTTCGCCCAATTAGAAATAATATGCATTTTGTGAGTACAGGGCGTGTAACATTATATTAATATTTACTATTACGAACACTACTAAAATACGCTTCGTGCATCCTATTGGTCAAAATACATGCATTAGGCGATCAAGTTGTAAGTCGTGCTATGCGATTATAGCCTTAAATATTAGTTGTGAAATAAAAAAACCAGGCCAAGCATATTTGATTTGCTATTTGAAAAAGGGTTACCTATGTTTTTGGTTAGTTTGTATGTAGCTCTGTACGCTTCGCGAGAATTCGCGAGTCGCATAGGTAGGTATTAATCATTACCTACCTACTTAACGCGTATAATTAGATATGGGCAGAGGGTTTAAACCCAGCTGGGCGAAAAAGGCATAAACTGGACAAATAGGGCAAAAACGAATTAACGTCCTTTTAAATGCCCAAAAACAGGGCGGAAACTATAATTAGTTAAATTCCAAAGTTATTAAGCCTTTTTCATTAAGTAGCGGTAAGATTTACCTACTTATACAAGTATAATATTAGTGTTGAACATTTAAATTTGGTGCCTTACAATTGACCATTGTTGCATACATAGTCTGTGGCTTTCACCTTTTTTTTTTTTTTTTTGTCTGTTCTCTACGCCTTGTAATGTCGCATGCATTTTTATATTCGTTTTGTTAAACAATTAATACCAAAGTAAATACCTTTCGGCATTATTTGTTGTTTAATTCATCAGGTTATGGGCCCAGAAAGCCCTAAACAAATAGAATTCGAAAGACTCAGTGCTAAAAATAGTTTACAAGAAAAATATAACCTCAACAAAAACGTGTTCTTCCGGACTCCGGTGAATTGTGCAAAATCAGTGAAATTCTCGTGAAATATGGCAAACAGCAATCAAATGACATTAATTGAAAAGTTAACCGGTCGAGATAACTATGCTACGTGGCGCTTTGCTGTTAAAGCGTTTCTACAACACGAAGGATTATGGAATTGTATCGAATGTGACCGCACAACCGCACCAGAATCAAAAGACGACATTAAAGCAAGATCAAAGCTTATACTACTGGTTGATCCCATCAATTTCGTGCATATTCAGGATGCATCGACTGCAAAAGAAGTGTGGGACAACTTAGCTAAGGCTTTCGACGACTCCGGGCTGACACGCCGAGTTGGTCTGCTGCGTGATTTATGTAACACAAGGCTAGCAGATTGCCAGAACATTGAAGAATATGTTAGCAAAGTGATGACAACAGCGCATAAGCTTCGTAATATAGGATTTCAAGTAGATGATGAGTGGCTGGGTACCCTGCTACTCTCCGGTCTCCCTGAAAGTTACAAGCCCATGATTATTGCCATAGAAAGCTCAGGTATGAAAATATCAGCTGACTCCGTTAAGTCAAAAATACTTCAAGATGTCAGATTGAATGATACTGATTCTACAGCTTTTGCAATTAATCACAGATCTCATAAGAAAGTACCTCAGAAACAGTCAAAAGGTCCTCGCTGCTACACATGTAATAAGTATGGTCATAAGAGCCCCGAGTGCAAGTCAAGAAGAAAAGAAAAGAATCATACAAACAAAGATACCTCTTCAAGTTATTCTGCAGTGTTTGTAGCAACTTTCAACAATAATGAAGCCTGGTATATTGACTCAGGAGCCTCGGCCCATATGACAAGACATTATGAACTACTTCAGAGAGCTACAGTACCGCTAATTAAAAATATTAAAGTTGCAAATGACAAAATGCTAACAGTGCAAAAATCTGGAGAAATAGCTCTGAGTGTCTACAATGGAAAAGGTCAAGAAAACAATATATTATTTAAAAATGTTTTATATGTACCTGAACTTGCAACTAACTTAATATCTGTGAGTCAAATAATAAACAGTGGCGGTAAAGTAAACTTTAACAGTAGCGGCTGTGTCATACTTAATAGTACAAATGAAGTCGTAGCTACTGCAAGTTTAATCAATAACATGTACCGGCTAAATATGCCTGGTGGCTATGCATGCATGTCTGATGTTGATGAAACCGATACTTACCTGTGGCATCAACGCATGGGTCATCTGAACTTCTCAAGTCTGGAGAAAATGACAGAAAATGCAGATGGTGTCAACATACCCAAAATTACAGAAAAACTGACATGTTTAACCTGTCAGGAAGGTAAACTTACCAGGTTACCTTTTAAGAGCCAAGGAACAAGGTCCAAGGAACTACTTGAACTAGTCCATTCTGATGTCTGTGGCCCGATGGAGACCCAATCGCTTGGAGGTGCCAAATACTTTGTAACATTTCTGGATGATCATTCAAAGAAAATATTTGTTTATACCATTCACAAGAAATCTGAAGTCTTAGAGAAATTTAGAGAATTCAAGAATGAAGTGGAAAATCAATTAAACTGCAAAATCAAAATACTCAGAACAGACAATGGTCTTGAATATATGAACAAAGAATTTTCTAAGTACCTGAAGGACTCTGGAATCATTCACCAGTCTAGTACACCATATACTCCAGAACAGAACGGCACAGCAGAGCGCATGAACCGAACATTGGTTGAGAGAGCAAAGTGTATGATCCTAAATGCCAAACTGTCAAAATGTTATTGGGCTGAAGCAGTTCTTACAGCTGCCTACATCATAAACAGATCTCCAACTAAATCCCTCTCAGACAAAACACCAGAAGAAATGTGGTCAGGACAAAAGCCAAAAGTCAATCACATGAGAGTGTTTGGGTGTGAGGCCATGGTTCACCTGCCTAAGGAAAAACGCAGAAAGTGGGACGCCAAAGCTCAGACACTCCTGTTTATTGGATATTATGAGAAAACCAAAGGATATAGGTTTATCATACCTAGTACTAAAACAGTTGTTAAAAGCCGGGATGCAGTATTCCTTGAGTCAACAGTCCAGAAAAATTATGTACCAGTGGAATTGTCAGAGATAAAAACAATTACACCACAAAACCAGCTCAGTGACTCAGATGATTACTTTACTGACACAGTGAATGAAGAAGAAAAGCAAAGCTCTGATAGTGATTATGTACCAGAGATATCAATCTCATCTCCTGAACCTAGTTATATCACATTAAGATCCAGGAATATTAATAAGAATCAGTCACAAAATACATACCTATGCTGTGGAGAAGATCTACAACTAAATGTTATTCCTCAGACTTACAAAGAAGCTATAGAATCTCCTGATGCTGAAAAATGGAAAATTTCTATTGATGAAGAACTCAAAGCTCATGATACAAATGGAACATGGACATTGATCAAGAAGCCCCCAGATGTCAAAACAATAGGAAGCAAGTGGGTGTTCAAAATTAAAGAAGAGTCAGCAGGTCCACGTTATAAATCCCGTCTGTGTGCAAAGGGGTTTGCACAAACAAAAGGTATCGATTACCAGGAGACATTCTCACCGACAGTAAGCCGATCCACATGTAACACTGGAAAAAGGGGATAATCAGCCAGACAAGAACATACCATATCGCCAAGCTGTGGGATCACTCATACATCTTGCTACAGTGAGTCGACCAGATGTAATGTTCTCTGTGAGCCTGGTGAGTAGATTCCTAAATTGTTATAAAGAACCACACTGGAATGCAGTAAAGAAAATCTTTAAGTATCTCAAAGATACTAAAGCCTATGGCTTATGTTATTATAAAACACCAGATCCATCTGTCATTGGGTACAGTGATGCTGATTATGCAAATGATCCGAACACTAGAAGATCTGTAACAGGCTATGTGTTTATAAAAAATGGTGCTGCAATCACCTGGTCGAGCCAACGTCAGCAAACTGTTGCCCTCTCCACTACAGAAGCTGAATTCATGGCTGCCTGTGCAGCTACTAAAGAGGCTATGTGGATCAAGCAGCTACTGTGTGATATTAGTGAATTTACCCAAGAATCTTTGTGTTTGAACTTAGACAATCAAAGTGCAATAAGTGTTATTAAAAATACTAATTACCACAAGCGTTGTAAACATATAGATATTAAATACCACTTTGTAAAAGAAAAATATTATTTAAAAATAATTGATTTGAACTATGTATGTAGTAAAGACCAACTGGCAGATATATTTACAAAAGCTTTATCTAGAGACAGGTTTATGTACTTAAGAGATAAATTAGGCATGTCTCAATTATGATTTAATTTCAATAATATATGTAAAGCATTTTTTTGTGATTCTATTTCATTAATGTATGTACATTCACATTGTAGAATATTGTATTTTACTTTCATCTGCAGTTGTGAATATGTTTTATTAACAGTAACAGATTACTGTTTTCTTTAATTTTGTAAAATTTATTTAGGAGGCTCAAATTTAGAGGGAGTGTTGAACATTTAAATTTGGTGCCTTACAATTGACCATTGTTGCATACATAGTCTGTGGCTTTCACCTTTTTTTTTTTTTTTTTGTCTTTTCTCTACGCCTTGTAATGTCGCATGCATTTTTATATTCGTTTTGTTAAACAATTAATACCAAAGTAAATACCTTTCGGCATTATCAGTTGTTTAATTCATCAATTAGAAACAATGGTATTGACCAAAAAGGAGAATCTCAATTAAATGTATGATGAAATCTCCTTACATTTGAATTTGATTAATTTTGATTTGAATTAATTGAAAAAGTAAACTCTTCGGATGGCTAAATAATTGAAGTAGACTCGTAATAAAACTAATTTCATAAAATCACAGATTAAGTTTTTACCAATTAAAACTAAACAACAATAAAAAAATTAAAACTATTTAGCTGATTGCTAAGTTACACTTATCAATTAAAATCACAGTCGGTCAATATTATTTAAATCAACATTTTACCGTACATGGAATAAGAGATTCGTGCCTGCTAATCACTATCACTATCATAAGAAAGAGCATCAATTGGGACAAATTCAAATGTTCTGGATGTAGAAGTTGATGCTTGCGGTTCGTTTGAAGCTGTTTCATTCATCGTGTTTACGTCAGTTTCGTCATCTGAGGTATTCTCCACATAAACATACCATCCGAAGTAACATGATCATCCAAGAAACTGTCTCTGTACAACAAATTCCAATTATATGCCAGAATTGAAATTTTGGCGGCTCTTTCTGTAGTAAGACGGTTCCTCTTCACACTATGAATGAAGTTGTGGATACTGAACGATCGTTCTGTAGCAGCTGATGTACATGGTGCAGTAAGTATACAAACAGTTATTTTACTCAGAGCAGTAGACCCACAAATTCCTCTCCACCACATTACAGGATCTACAGTTTCTGCAGCTTTCTATCTAAACTGCTTACTTCACAAACCACCTCGTCCTCTACATATATTGAGCCAAGTTAGCTACACAGTCGATATCTAAATATTGCTACTACTACTATACTATTCGCAAGATCATAGGTGAACTCCACTGCATCAATCTCCTGATTCTGATCAAGTTCATGTCCTATAACTGTAGGATCCAGTAAATGTGCAGCGTAGTGTATGGGCTTAATAACCTGTGCGATCCTATTTTCTATGGCAGTCATCAATAGCTCTTTCTTTTTTTTTTTTTCTTTTTTTTTTCTTTTGATTTGTTATTCTTCAATACCATAAAAACTTTATTAATATTGTAATCATTTTCTTCGAGTTGAAATATGCTTTCTGTTATTGGCTTCAATACATTCACACATTGATTCACCATAATCCAAAAGATTTCGTCAATAATTGCAACTTTAACCTCAGTTGATCTTGAATGTATTCATTGACTGCTAAACTTTGAAGTGCAGCTTTATTGGTTTGTACGCTTTTTAGTGCAGAAACATAGCTTCCCCATCTAGTTTTGCAGGGTAGTTTTAAAGTTTCACCGTCAATATTCTTGTCTTTTTCTGATTTTAATTAAAAGTGCACTGAGTACCTGACTTCTTTTTACACACTTAATAACATCTGTCGCAAGATCGATGCAAGCTTTAATTACAGGCAGTTTCATAGCATCTGCACATAATAAGTTAAGACGGTGTGCAGCGCAACCCAAAGGAACTACCGAAGGATATTTGATTTGAAACATCTGAAAAGCCTCTTGCAGATTTCTTGCATTATCTCCGATAAGAACGAAAATTTTATTCTCCCCATAAGATTTCATAACCTTTTCTATTTCGCTGCATAAATACTCACTAGTATGACGGTGGTCTTCAGTATCAAGGCTTTTGACAAATACGCTTGGATTTTTTTTTCTGGCTTGGATATTAAAAAATTTATAACACCTTGATTACGAATGTTGCTCCACCCGTCGCATTGCAAGTTTAAAAACGTCGCATTTTTAAGATCGTCACACAATTCTTTGGACATTTCATTGTACTATCTAAATACTTTGTAGCAAGAGTCTTTCTAGAAGGCAATTTAAAATTCAATTTTTCGTAAAACTGTCTCATAGTGGAGGTTGTCCAACACTAGGTATTTATAGTTCGAATAGTAGTTTTACTTTATAAAAAAAAAACAGTTTAAAGTAATTTGAACATAGTATTATGTAATAATTTGTGATATTTTACAATTAAAATAACTGCCCTGTTGTGGGACGTTTACTGGGCGTAAATGGACGTTTATTGGGCATTTACTCAATACGTCCCAAAATGCCCAGGCAAAAACCCATCTCTACGTATAATAGCCCAGTCAATAAAAACAAATAAAGGCAAACCTTGCAAGCAAACACGTTTTGATGCGGTTTTCAGAAAAGTATTTGTTCTTACCTACTTAGGAGCAGGTTTTGGTATATTAACAGACTTCAAAGGTCGATTTTCCTGTTTTTTTTTTGACAGTTGAAATATTCCCAAAGTTTCAGAATATTTCAGAATACTTCCGAAGTATTCGACGGGAATGATTCGGAATGTTTCCCGCCAGCATCTATAGTCGGGAACCTATAACTACTTGTAGCTTACAGGACATTACACGTGCCAATCTCAACATAATTCTGTTATGAAAAACTGAAGAATTATAACAGTCTTAAGAAGTTATAGGACGGTACTTTAATTATAAGAAATTCATAGCGCAGTCGTGGTCTGTAAGCAATAATATCTCGTATATTTCCCGGTAAATTAGAATGAATAGCTTATTACAAGCTCCTTATTGCCTGAGGTACCTTTTATAAGGTTTTCGCAAATACTCTTATGAATGCAGGTAGGTATATCTATCTTTTCATATCATTTAAGAGTTGTTTTTTTATAAGTTATAACAGATTTATATGGGAAAAGTTTTATAGGTTCTTTTTTAAATAGAGAGTCTGATAATTAAAAGTGTTAACTAAAATGTTTCTTCTTTAATAAAATATGTAATTGAATTTTAAAAAACACTGCTAAACTTAATTATGTACATAAAAAATAAAAATAAAAAACAACAAACAAGCTTAGGCGTCAAAGTACTCCTCCACATCGCTGTCGTCCAGAAACGTACCCAGAAGACTGGCAGCATTGCCACGTTGTATGGCAATGCTTATTCTTTGGGCAAAAAACGAGCCAGCCCTCTGGTCACGCAAGGAATCGATCAGCCGGCGAGATAATTCCTTATAAAGGAGACGCGCACTCGGGCCCCATGACACAAGCGTTTTGACCCCAAACATCACAAAACTGTAATTACTAGAAAGGTTACAGTATTTGCGCCGTTTAAGGACCTCTGCAGTCGCGGCTGCTGTACCAGCACAGCTCGCCGTACTTGGAATATGAGATGGCGCAAGAGTGTCGACACAAGTTGCGTCCCACACTAGAGGCCTACCCATCTTCCAAGGCACCAACGTCATATCATCTGGTCTCTTCCCATCGTCACGTACTAAGCCGCTTGGTTCTAATGTAGCAGGTGTACTGGCGATGGCAAGAGCTCGACGAATAATGTCATTGATGCTG
This sequence comes from Tholera decimalis, assembly GCA_943138885.2. Lineage (NCBI taxonomy): Eukaryota > Metazoa > Arthropoda > Insecta > Lepidoptera > Noctuidae > Tholera > Tholera decimalis. Next base: position 28,549,354 of record OW964570.2, on the reverse strand, counting down.
GCGTGCCGAGCTATGCGCCCTGCACTCTTGCAACAGGACAGACCATGGTGCCCAAGGCTGTCAACAGATGCACCGCAGTGGCACCGATGTGGAGCAACACAAGGTACGCCTAAGCATAAACAAGTAGCGATCCGAAACAACGCGTCATCCATCATGGTACCAATGGTGGATATATACTAAAATTGATAGTAACATCTTGGCCCTTGGCGACAACCTGCCAACTACATATTATTATGTATAATGAACTATCTGACAGAGTGACTAATAATACTTGTGTAAGCTTATATTCATTTAAAATACTCCGCTTATCTTGGCTTTTAATAAGTGTAAGTAACTAAACCGAATTTAATAAGTGTGTCTTTTCTTGTCACTTACTTTTTGTATAGTAATTATATACTTTTCTCAATGTGTAAGTGAGCTTACCTACACGTCAAGCGTCTAGGTTGTGGCAATAAATTTTATTAGAGAGATTTCAAATTAACATCACAAAAAAATACAAGCGATTTCCAAATAATTATTATTAACTTTAGTGGCATTACTGTTTGTACGCTGCTTGACCTAGAAAATCGACCTTATTTACATATATCTCAAGATTAAACCAACTCCTTACTTTATTTATCACCTTATTTACCAGAGTTACATTGCATTTTAGCTTTCCATTTTCATGGAACGTTAATCACTTATCACCCTGTATAGCTGCCTTGCACATCTTCCCTCACCTTAATATTGTCAACACGATAGTTCCATTACTGCGCTCATTACCAAAACATTAGTGCTGATCATTTCCCTTGCTAATAAAATTTTCTTAGGTAATTATAATTACTTGAATCCACTTTAATTGCAAATGTCAAGCTATTTGATTGATTTGTTTTAAAAATGCAGTACTAATAAACAATATAACGTCAAGAATGTATTTTTTGAAGAGGTCAGTAGATACGTATAGGTCCTGACGGGGTTGTGGGAAAGTTCTAACGAGACTCCGTGGCCCCGGAACGTAAGAGCAGTTGAAGGAACAGGGTGGCTTATTAGTCAGTAGAAGTCTGACACTCCCTTCCTCCCCGCCCAGAACGGGAGAAGTCATTCAACGATTTTCCCACCCGAAAAAGAAAAGGTATGTATAAGTCTATTTTTTTAAAATTGCTTGAGGATTTTAATTTGAATTTGATTCTTTAAATAAAAACTTTTTTGCAAAAAAATAAAACCGACTTCCATATCAAAACACTACAAAGCCAAAAATAATTTTAATTTCGGTAGTCGGTGTTATTGGTTTTGTATTTTCTTTTTTTTTCACACCGCCTTCCGAAATTAAAATTATTTTTGGCTTTGTAGTGTTTTGATATGGAAGTCGGTTTTATTTTTTTGCAAAAAAGTTTTGATTTTCGCGCTTTTTAGTGGATCAATTTGTAATTAATCTAGTTATAAAAGCCAAAATGTCAACTGCAAAAAACTAAAAACGCGCGAACAAAAAACACAATATAGAGTAAACGAAAAGATCATCAATGTAAATATTTTTTTTAGACTTTTGTTGATTTTTCAGAAACGGCTTGATCGATGTCGATTAAATTTTCATGGGACCATTTGGGAAGTATATCCTTTACAACAAAAAAAGAATTTTTCAAATCGGTTGGCGAGCGACGGAGCTATGCCCGAACAAACATAAAAAAAAACAAACAAACATCCGAATTGAGAACCTCCTCCTTTTTCAGAAGTCGGTTAAAAAGTCCATTATGTTATTCTATAGTTCAAATTGAATAGAAACTCCAGAGATTCTAACTAAATAACAATTTATGTCAAAACTATTCAAGAAAAATTCTTATTTTGAGTAGATATATGTAATAAAAACATTATTATTAAGTCTAAATGCTGACTCCTGCAATAACAGAGTTAACCGTTTTAATCAAAACAAACCAAAGCGATCTAAGAAAATAAGTTATTTGTTACGAAAATAGCAGTTTTTTTTTCGTCTTTTTTTATACCAACTAACAAAAATCTTCCATACACAAGCTCACGCTACATCAACAAACCTTTCACAGACCAACAATAGCCAATCAGGGTTCCGGGTATCAAAATAAGCCATATTTTCCTCTCATGACAACAAAACCATGTATCATTATTCTGCCAGCGTCGCACCTCATGTTTTATATCTAGACCCTCCACACCTCCCCTCCGCCTAAAAACATATACTGATAAAATAGCCTATGTATGAAACTCCAGAGGTCAAGTAATATTGGTTTGTTCAGCCACTGAGCTTGGAGTAAATCATTTTGATTCTTTTAGGAGAGTATTTAGTGTTGTGCAAGTCCTTATTAATGTGTAGTTATGTAATTCTGTGTGAGGAACGTGATATTACTTGTTATTACCCGTTATTGGGGCAGAAATGTGGGTTACATTGAATTTACTCTTACTTTTGTAGCTATGGTACATTTATGGCAAGCCTTTTTTGCCCACGAATCAAGTCATAAAGACTAGGCCGTAATTTATAGACAGTGATCCTAAGTTTCAAAGTTGTCATACTGTGCTTTAGCATGAAAACAATCTAGATTTATTCAATATTCCCCATAATTATCCTAGAAATCCCATTAATCTCCTATACACACCGTTTCGTAACTCTTTTATGTCATAACTCAGCAATTCCTAGGCTTAGTCGATTACATAATAAATTAAGTAAGATTAATATTTGTAGCTAGTCATACTATTTTATCTGTGATTTGGAATATTCGTAGTCACATGTTTAACCTTTATTGTGTTGTTAAAAATAAATGATTTTCTTTTGAAGCTTTTTTTTGTAGCTCCTCTCTTCAGCAGTTCAAGCAGCTCTTTCAAACAATTAGTTAGTAAGCATTCGTTTAGCTTACAATAAGTCTTAGTATATAAAAAGATCCACTAGTACAACTTTTCACCATCTATGTATTATATTTTTAGTTAAGTTACCATACAAAAATGTTCCTTAGTACCCACATCTTTTATTTAGATCTGTTCGTGTATATATTGTATAGCATGAAATGTTTACTGCTTAATATAATACATCTACTATAAATGTTATGTGCTGTATTTCAATTATGCATTGATGTAAAAATTGTTAGTAAACGAAATAAATAAATAGATGCAACCCTTTTATAGAATTACAGCGCAAAATAAACACATGTTGGAAATCATCTAAATATATTTTATTTAAATCAACACATAATAGCTACCTACTTAGCTTACTCTCTAACCTACTCAAAAACTGTTTAATCATTTCTAGTTCTACAGACACCTGATCAATCTTAACATTCAGTGTTTCCATCGCTGACTTCGACTCTTCTACATATTCCTGATTCTGCTGCTTCATTTCTATGACAGCGTCATCCAGTTCATGTAAAGTGGTCGTAACTTCATCAAAGTTCTTCATTGCGTCCTTCTTTTTGTGTTTAGGTATTTCAACCTCAGGTAACTTCTGACTTTCTGGCTTCTTCTTCTCTTGTTTTTCTTCTTTCTTTTTGTTTATACTCATTATTGCGACATGCATCTCATTAAGCTTAGTTTTGAAAGCTTGTAAACCCATTTCGTCTTCAATTTGTTTCTTTTGAGCTTGTGCCTTGGTGAAAATTGCGTCCTTGATCCTTGATGGGAGAGCCCTAGAGTGCTTCCACCTTGGTTTGCCGGGTCTTAGAGTCATTACAGCAAGAACGTTTCTTTTATTTTTCAAACTAGTGTTCACTCTCTTTGGCAATATTGCGTTGAAAATTCTGTTATAAACTAACGTATCTAAAGTTCCTAAGAATTCTACTTGCTTGACTAATCTCCTTATGTTGCCAAGGACTTCCAAATCGTTGATGTCATTTACTGCAACACCGACTAGTAAGTTCATAAGTACTATAGCTGCTAAAATGAGGAAAACTAGGAAGATGATCCTGACTATGATGAGAGAGGTAGCCAATTCCTTGGAATGCGCTTCATCGAAGAGGGCGACGTAGTCGAACTCTGATGTCATCATGACGATGGTTTTGACCAGGGCAGCCCAGGGACCGTCGAAGGGTATTCGTGAACGGAACTGTATCATGAAGCTGAGAGAGAATCCGATGACCAGGAACATAAATGTCAGGAGAATCTGTAACATAATACAAACGGAATACGATGGCAAATATATTATAATCGAAGTAAAAAAATATAACGTGTAAATATAATAATTATCTGTCTGTGATTTTAAAATAACTGTGTTTTCTCAAGTACTTAAAGTTTGTACAAAATAAAAAAAAAACAATTTTTAATTTTGTTTTGTCTGTGTCAGTCTGTGTGTCTTTCTGTTTGTCCGGGAAAATATCCAGAATGGCTGAACCGCCTATACTGGGACTTTCAATTATACATAAAGTAGGTTCTAGTCATGTTCTAGTAGGTATTTTCGTGGGATCAGGACTTACGCGGGAAAAATTTCCCACGCGAACGAAATCGCGATCACAGCTGTACTACTATGATTCCGACTGGGAAAGTATGTGATGTGGCTATTAATAACTTTGCTTGTAGTGGGTACAGGCAAATGTACTATAAAGTGATCAAGTTACGGATTCTCCACGGACTTCAATAAGCTTATTTCAAAACATTACATTACATTCTATTTATAAATTTTATAAAACAAATGGCTCACCTTCACAACGTTAGACGCCACCTTCCCAAACATCAGCACATAGTAGCCCCAGTTGGGGAACCTGGAGAGTAGGAACATCATCTCCAGCCAGGACAGCAGCAGAGCCACCGTGGCCACGTGACGAGGCCACTCGTCATTCAAGTTCACTACTATCACTGTATATGGGAGTATGACTGCAAACCCAAGCGATCCAAACTTCACCCAAGTCTCGAGTTGTAAGAAATACCTACTGCTTTTTACGTTCATGTAGAGGAGTTCCTGCAACATCAATTGGATCGAGTAAAAAACTGTGATTGGATAATCCTTTGCCATACTTTAATAACTAATTTGATAAATTGAAAATTATAGATATTTAAATACCTAACTTTGCCAAAAATCAGATAGCAAATTGTAATGATAACTCTAAATTACTCGTTGAATTTAGTTCAACGCTAAAACACGTTGAAGACCTGCTATATGTAAAATATATTTACATTGTATAGATTCTTATCTTCTTATCGAAATCTTTGACTTTGACTTTGACTTTAAACTTTAGTAGTACAGACGCCAGCACATGAAGCTGAAACTGTCAAATTTTCCCAATCAACCTTGAACCTAATTTCTTTAACGATAAAGTTGAAAATCTATAAAAGAAAGGAGAATGCCAAGGCTTCCTTCAAGACTCGGCCAGAACCGACAAAGATGAACTATATATCAAAAAAAAGGAAAACAATTATATAATTTGACTGTATAATATTTATTACTTTTTAACATAAATTTTTAACACTTTATAGACTTAAATAAAAACCCTAAACTACATATATACATCTAAACATAAACTAAAATATGGCATCCAGAAATTCGTGCGCATCGCTGTCCACTGGTAATGTGCCCAAAAGACTGGCGGCATTGCCACGTTGTATGGCAATTCTTAATGTATAATTAGTTTTCTATAAGAAGTACACCAAAAAAGTTATAGTTCTTTGAAGTTGACCACTTAATACTTCTAATTTTAACGATAACACGAAATAAACTATAAAATTATTGAATAATGACTATTGAATTCATTTGGGTGGTTCTACTTTTAAAGTCTTTCATAAAATTAAGGATGTCCCCACAATAACAAAGATTATATTATAATATACAGAATGAAGACACTATCATTTAGTTTATTTAAATAAAGTTAATAACTACTATTTAGATGACCTGCTAACATTTACTTTAAATTAAATTTAATTATGTTACAAAATGGCGTCAAAATTTTATTATAAAGTTAAAACGGCTTGTCCCCTTTAGGTGTTGCTTGGAACTATTACGTTTTTTTTGAAAACCACTTATTAAAGTCACACAATTTTACAAATAAAAAGAGAGATAAATTGATAAGCATGGTAACTATAAAGTTTAATTTTATTTAACTGAACAATTTATTTTTTTTGGAGTGACGAAAAATTGTCCCGGAAATTTGAGTATCCATCGTTACGACTGTCAAATATTACCATAAGTTTTTAAAAAATACGTGAGAGGGTCAAGTTTTTTCGTGAAATGAAACGCCAAAGACCATAGAGTATAGAACCAAACTCAAATCAAGTGATTGACATTGACAGCTTGTCACTTCTTTTACATCAAGCACGAAGACCGGCGGCGTGTGTTTTTTGAGGTTATCCTTAGTCACAGTGTTTTTTGGTATGTATTTAACGAATTTTAAATCGTTTTAGTGTAAATATGATTTGTCCTTATGTAATCTTTACGATAAAGTAAAGTTTTCGATCTAAATGATCACTATTCATGATTAGTAACGATCTTGTTGGAAAAATGTATACTTCGTCACACGTATCCTTCGGCACAGGTATAATGTGACGATGGAGATATGAAACTGACGAATGTTACATATATGGGAGATTTCATTTATAGAACGAGACTAGCTGGATTTAGGTAATTACTTGTTTTCATTCTTTTTAAAAATACAAAAGTACGTCATATGAGTCATGCCATTATCAGCAGCTGAAAGGCAACGTCGTTGCAGGTTGAAAAAAAAGCAAGACAAAGAAAAATATGAAGAATATTTACAGAAGGCAAGAGATCGTTATCATAAAAATAAAACGCTGGTGAAAGATATGAATGAGAGAGAAAAGATACTGGCGAACAGAAAATGGAAAACAAAACAAAAAAGTATAGATATAAACAAAAAGAACAAGAAAAAGCGTTAGAAGCTTATACTCCACCACCATCACCGCCAGTTTCGCCTATCGTAAGTAGTGGACGAAAAAAGTAAGACGAGATAGAAGTAAATTATACAGAGAAAATTTAAAGTTACAAATTGAAAATGACAAATGGAGACGAAAGTATGAAAAGTAGAAAAAAAAATTACAAAGGACTCAAGCAAAGTACGAAGAATATAATGTTCTTTGTAATAGCATTAAAGGAAAGTACAAAAACTTAAAATCCCGAAAAGACAGAAGAGTACTTAAAGAAACCGTAATGTCAGATAGAGTGAAGGAAGCAGGACTTGAAAATGTAATAAGAACGTATGCACTGGGTATACGCTACAACAAAAAGCAGAGAATTAGAATGCTTGATAGTAAGTTGAGAAGAATGACGATGAACCATTGGCAACTTTACGCGAAAAAAACACAAAAAGTATTGATAGTAGTGGAAACAGCCTAGACAAAACTACTATCCACCCCAGAAACTTATCCATTGGGACTTATATTGTGATAAAAATTTTGAGCGAGAAAAAAAACAGTACAATTATGTAGGGTTGATAGACAGTGAGTTTGATGATTTTGAAGCAAAAGTTATATTTTTGAGATGTTTAGATGAAACAAAGACCATTTTTCGTCTAGATCAAAATGACGTGTCCTTTGTGCACTTAGATGATATGTTACGAATATTAGAAAAACCTCAGGTTATTAAAAAAGGTACGCGAGTTTTGTATTCCTTTAGTAAATCAGTGGAGGAAGTTTTTGAAATGTGATTTTTTCCCTTAATACTCTTTGTTTAGTTCCGGTTTATGTAGGTTTTTGCTAACTTTCCTAATATTTTTAATTATTGATTTTAGTAATAAGCAAGTTTTGCCTGTGATTAATCAAAAAATGGCTGAGACACTCATTAGTTTTTAAGTAAGATTGATTGTTAAGTAATAGATGTCTACTTCGTCACATTTACGTCTCCTTCGTAACGATAAGTTTGATCTCGTCCCCTAATAAAAATTGCTCTTATATCAAGAAAATGCGAGTGTTAATTATTCTTGTAACTCATTTTATGTCGTGTAAACCTTGGGTTTTAGTGTATAATACTGCTCTTTCAATAAATATTTATAAAAGAGTAAAATAATTGATTTATGGCAAGTTCTAAAGGTGTAAATGTAACGAAAGAGACAAACTTTGATTTTTATACGGAATTGTTACTTGATTATAAAGACCAAATATCTAAGACTGATTGATATATGCATATATCTATTTCAATTTCTTTTAATTTATGCAAGTTTTAAGCGATTGAATTTCGTAACGAAGGATACAGTCTTTTCCATCTGAATCTAGTAATTCGCAAAAAAAAATGAGTTTTAATAAGAAACTGAGCTGCGGGTTTACAGATACCGAATCTATGATAATTTTCCTACAGTTTAGTCACATGAAATATACTAAATAGCTTTCTTTATTTTTTTTCATGGTTAAGACCTTAAAAGTAGAACAACCCATTTTCAATAGCCAAGGTAGTCGTTAGTAATACAGAAATTGGAGTCCGGTAACAAAGCAATAAATAACACAAAACTCAAAAAACACATAAGACACTTCGTCATTCGTCATAAAACGCGGGAGAAGTAAAACTTTTGATAATTATCAGAGACAATTACAAAATTAAGTGTTACCAGCACTAAATAACTATTCTCGATAACTGAATTGAATTATTTTAAATAATAATTTAAAATAATTCAATATAGATAAATAATTCAAGATATTAAAAAATATAACTAAACATTATTAATTATTATTAGAATTACGAGACATGACTTGAGTAACTAATAAATTCACTTACGTAGGTTCATAATGATATTAATGTTATCGATTTTCATGTGCAATTTCATAACGAAATTATTTTATTTTGGTATTGGCAACATTTCTTATTGAAATTGTAGATAGAAAACATGTTTATAAATTGAATAACTATTTAAAATAACTTTTAAACGGTGTACTTCTACAGATTTTATTTATACTGTATAATTCTTACAGTTTTATGTAATGAATTATCATTAATTTAGAAAGTCTGTCGAACGCTACATGATTTGAGCCGAAACTTGGCATTCTTCTTTGACAGATTGTTGTAGCTTGATGTGCTGGCGTTAACAGAGTTAACCGTTTTAATCAAAACAAACCAAAGCGATCTAAGAAAATAAGTTATTTGTTACGAAAATAGCAGTTTTTTTTTCGTCTTTTTTTATACCAACTAACAAAAATCTTCCATACACAAGCTCACGCTACATCAACAAACCTTTCACAGACCAACAATAGCCAATCAGGGTTCCGGGTATCAAAATAAGCCATATTTTCCTCTCATGACAACAAAACCATGTATCATTATTCTGCCAGCGTCGCACCTCATGTTTTATATCTAGACCCTCCACACCTCCCCTCCGCCTAAAAACATATACTGATAAAATAGCCTATGTATGAAACTCCAGAGGTCAAGTAATATTGGTTTGTTCAGCCACTGAGCTTGGAGTAAATCATTTTGATTCTTTTAGGAGAGTATTTAGTGTTGTGCAAGTCCTTATTAATGTGTAGTTATGTAATTCTGTGTGAGGAACGTGATATTACTTGTTATTACCCGTTATTGGGGCAGAAATGTGGGTTACATTGAATTTACTCTTACTTTTGTAGCTATGGTACATTTATGGCAAGCCTTTTTTGCCCACGAATCAAGTCATAAAGACTAGGCCGTAATTTATAGACAGTGATCCTAAGTTTCAAAGTTGTCATACTGTGCTTTAGCATGAAAACAATCTAGATTTATTCAATATTCCCCATAATTATCCTAGAAATCCCATTAATCTCCTATACACACCGTTTCGTAACTCTTTTATGTCATAACTCAGCAATTCCTAGGCTTAGTCGATTACATAATAAATTAAGTAAGATTAATATTTGTAGCTAGTCATACTATTTTATCTGTGATTTGGAATATTCGTAGTCACATGTTTAACCTTTATTGTGTTGTTAAAAATAAATGATTTTCTTTTGAAGCTTTTTTTTGTAGCTCCTCTCTTCAGCAGTTCAAGCAGCTCTTTCAAACAATTAGTTAGTAAGCATTCGTTTAGCTTACAATAAGTCTTAGTATATAAAAAGATCCACTAGTACAACTTTTCACCATCTATGTATTATATTTTTAGTTAAGTTACCATACAAAAATGTTCCTTAGTACCCACATCTTTTATTTAGATCTGTTCGTGTATATATTGTATAGCATGAAATGTTTACTGCTTAATATAATACATCTACTATAAATGTTATGTGCTGTATTTCAATTATGCATTGATGTAAAAATTGTTAGTAAACGAAATAAATAAATAGATGCAACCCTTTTATAGAATTACAGCGCAAAATAAACACATGTTGGAAATCATCTAAATATATTTTATTTAAATCAACACATAATAGCTACCTACTTAGCTTACTCTCTAACCTACTCAAAAACTGTTTAATCATTTCTAGTTCTACAGACACCTGATCAATCTTAACATTCAGTGTTTCCATCGCTGACTTCGACTCTTCTACATATTCCTGATTCTGCTGCTTCATTTCTATGACAGCGTCATCCAGTTCATGTAAAGTGGTCGTAACTTCATCAAAGTTCTTCATTGCGTCCTTCTTTTTGTGTTTAGGTATTTCAACCTCAGGTAACTTCTGACTTTCTGGCTTCTTCTTCTCTTGTTTTTCTTCTTTCTTTTTGTTTATACTCATTATTGCGACATGCATCTCATTAAGCTTAGTTTTGAAAGCTTGTAAACCCATTTCGTCTTCAATTTGTTTCTTTTGAGCTTGTGCCTTGGTGAAAATTGCGTCCTTGATCCTTGATGGGAGAGCCCTAGAGTGCTTCCACCTTGGTTTGCCGGGTCTTAGAGTCATTACAGCAAGAACGTTTCTTTTATTTTTCAAACTAGTGTTCACTCTCTTTGGCAATATTGCGTTGAAAATTCTGTTATAAACTAACGTATCTAAAGTTCCTAAGAATTCTACTTGCTTGACTAATCTCCTTATGTTGCCAAGGACTTCCAAATCGTTGATGTCATTTACTGCAACACCGACTAGTAAGTTCATAAGTACTATAGCTGCTAAAATGAGGAAAACTAGGAAGATGATCCTGACTATGATGAGAGAGGTAGCCAATTCCTTGGAATGCGCTTCATCGAAGAGGGCGACGTAGTCGAACTCTGATGTCATCATGACGATGGTTTTGACCAGGGCAGCCCAGGGACCGTCGAAGGGTATTCGTGAACGGAACTGTATCATGAAGCTGAGAGAGAATCCGATGACCAGGAACATAAATGTCAGGAGAATCTGTAACATAATACAAACGGAATACGATGGCAAATATATTATAATCGAAGTAAAAAAATATAACGTGTAAATATAATAATTATCTGTCTGTGATTTTAAAATAACTGTGTTTTCTCAAGTACTTAAAGTTTGTACAAAATAAAAAAAAAACAATTTTTAATTTTGTTTTGTCTGTGTCAGTCTGTGTGTCTTTCTGTTTGTCCGGGAAAATATCCAGAATGGCTGAACCGCCTATACTGGGACTTTCAATTATACATAAAGTAGGTTCTAGTCATGTTCTAGTAGGTATTTTCGTGGGATCAGGACTTACGCGGGAAAAATTTCCCACGCGAACGAAATCGCGATCACAGCTGTACTACTATGATTCCGACTGGGAAAGTATGTGATGTGGCTATTAATAACTTTGCTTGTAGTGGGTACAGGCAAATGTACTATAAAGTGATCAAGTTACGGATTCTCCACGGACTTCAATAAGCTTATTTCAAAACATTACATTACATTCTATTTATAAATTTTATAAAACAAATGGCTCACCTTCACAACGTTAGACGCCACCTTCCCAAACATCAGCACATAGTAGCCCCAGTTGGGGAACCTGGAGAGTAGGAACATCATCTCCAGCCAGGACAGCAGCAGAGCCACCGTGGCCACGTGACGAGGCCACTCGTCATTCAAGTTCACTACTATCACTGTATATGGGAGTATGACTGCAAACCCAAGCGATCCAAACTTCACCCAAGTCTCGAGTTGTAAGAAATACCTACTGCTTTTTACGTTCATGTAGAGGAGTTCCTGCAACATCAATTGGATCGAGTAAAAAACTGTGATTGGATAATCCTTTGCCATACTTTAATAACTAATTTGATAAATTGAAAATTATAGATATTTAAATACCTAACTTTGCCAAAAATCAGATAGCAAATTGTAATGATAACTCTAAATTACTCGTTGAATTTAGTTCAACGCTAAAACACGTTGAAGACCTGCTATATGTAAAATATATTTACATTGTATAGATTCTTATCTTCTTATCGAAATCTTTGACTTTGACTTTGACTTTAAACTTTAGTAGTACAGACGCCAGCACATGAAGCTGAAACTGTCAAATTTTCCCAATCAACCTTGAACCTAATTTCTTTAACGATAAAGTTGAAAATCTATAAAAGAAAGGAGAATGCCAAGGCTTCCTTCAAGACTCGGCCAGAACCGACAAAGATGAACTATATATCAAAAAAAAGGAAAACAATTATATAATTTGACTGTATAATATTTATTACTTTTTAACATAAATTTTTAACACTTTATAGACTTAAATAAAAACCCTAAACTACATATATACATCTAAACATAAACTAAAATATGGCATCCAGAAATTCGTGCGCATCGCTGTCCACTGGTAATGTGCCCAAAAGACTGGCGGCATTGCCACGTTGTATGGCAATTCTTAATGTATAATTAGTTTTCTATAAGAAGTACACCAAAAAAGTTATAGTTCTTTGAAGTTGACCACTTAATACTTCTAATTTTAACGATAACACGAAATAAACTATAAAATTATTGAATAATGACTATTGAATTCATTTGGGTGGTTCTACTTTTAAAGTCTTTCATAAAATTAAGGATGTCCCCACAATAACAAAGATTATATTATAATATACAGAATGAAGACACTATCATTTAGTTTATTTAAATAAAGTTAATAACTACTATTTAGATGACCTGCTAACATTTACTTTAAATTAAATTTAATTATGTTACAAAATGGCGTCAAAATTTTATTATAAAGTTAAAACGGCTTGTCCCCTTTAGGTGTTGCTTGGAACTATTACGTTTTTTTTGAAAACCACTTATTAAAGTCACACAATTTTACAAATAAAAAGAGAGATAAATTGATAAGCATGGTAACTATAAAGTTTAATTTTATTTAACTGAACAATTTATTTTTTTTGGAGTGACGAAAAATTGTCCCGGAAATTTGAGTATCCATCGTTACGACTGTCAAATATTACCATAAGTTTTTAAAAAATACGTGAGAGGGTCAAGTTTTTTCGTGAAATGAAACGCCAAAGACCATAGAGTATAGAACCAAACTCAAATCAAGTGATTGACATTGACAGCTTGTCACTTCTTTTACATCAAGCACGAAGACCGGCGGCGTGTGTTTTTTGAGGTTATCCTTAGTCACAGTGTTTTTTGGTATGTATTTAACGAATTTTAAATCGTTTTAGTGTAAATATGATTTGTCCTTATGTAATCTTTACGATAAAGTAAAGTTTTCGATCTAAATGATCACTATTCATGATTAGTAACGATCTTGTTGGAAAAATGTATACTTCGTCACACGTATCCTTCGGCACAGGTATAATGTGACGATGGAGATATGAAACTGACGAATGTTACATATATGGGAGATTTCATTTATAGAACGAGACTAGCTGGATTTAGGTAATTACTTGTTTTCATTCTTTTTAAAAATACAAAAGTACGTCATATGAGTCATGCCATTATCAGCAGCTGAAAGGCAACGTCGTTGCAGGTTGAAAAAAAAGCAAGACAAAGAAAAATATGAAGAATATTTACAGAAGGCAAGAGATCGTTATCATAAAAATAAAACGCTGGTGAAAGATATGAATGAGAGAGAAAAGATACTGGCGAACAGAAAATGGAAAACAAAACAAAAAAGTATAGATATAAACAAAAAGAACAAGAAAAAGCGTTAGAAGCTTATACTCCACCACCATCACCGCCAGTTTCGCCTATCGTAAGTAGTGGACGAAAAAAGTAAGACGAGATAGAAGTAAATTATACAGAGAAAATTTAAAGTTACAAATTGAAAATGACAAATGGAGACGAAAGTATGAAAAGTAGAAAAAAAAATTACAAAGGACTCAAGCAAAGTACGAAGAATATAATGTTCTTTGTAATAGCATTAAAGGAAAGTACAAAAACTTAAAATCCCGAAAAGACAGAAGAGTACTTAAAGAAACCGTAATGTCAGATAGAGTGAAGGAAGCAGGACTTGAAAATGTAATAAGAACGTATGCACTGGGTATACGCTACAACAAAAAGCAGAGAATTAGAATGCTTGATAGTAAGTTGAGAAGAATGACGATGAACCATTGGCAACTTTACGCGAAAAAAACACAAAAAGTATTGATAGTAGTGGAAACAGCCTAGACAAAACTACTATCCACCCCAGAAACTTATCCATTGGGACTTATATTGTGATAAAAATTTTGAGCGAGAAAAAAAACAGTACAATTATGTAGGGTTGATAGACAGTGAGTTTGATGATTTTGAAGCAAAAGTTATATTTTTGAGATGTTTAGATGAAACAAAGACCATTTTTCGTCTAGATCAAAATGACGTGTCCTTTGTGCACTTAGATGATATGTTACGAATATTAGAAAAACCTCAGGTTATTAAAAAAGGTACGCGAGTTTTGTATTCCTTTAGTAAATCAGTGGAGGAAGTTTTTGAAATGTGATTTTTTCCCTTAATACTCTTTGTTTAGTTCCGGTTTATGTAGGTTTTTGCTAACTTTCCTAATATTTTTAATTATTGATTTTAGTAATAAGCAAGTTTTGCCTGTGATTAATCAAAAAATGGCTGAGACACTCATTAGTTTTTAAGTAAGATTGATTGTTAAGTAATAGATGTCTACTTCGTCACATTTACGTCTCCTTCGTAACGATAAGTTTGATCTCGTCCCCTAATAAAAATTGCTCTTATATCAAGAAAATGCGAGTGTTAATTATTCTTGTAACTCATTTTATGTCGTGTAAACCTTGGGTTTTAGTGTATAATACTGCTCTTTCAATAAATATTTATAAAAGAGTAAAATAATTGATTTATGGCAAGTTCTAAAGGTGTAAATGTAACGAAAGAGACAAACTTTGATTTTTATACGGAATTGTTACTTGATTATAAAGACCAAATATCTAAGACTGATTGATATATGCATATATCTATTTCAATTTCTTTTAATTTATGCAAGTTTTAAGCGATTGAATTTCGTAACGAAGGATACAGTCTTTTCCATCTGAATCTAGTAATTCGCAAAAAAAAATGAGTTTTAATAAGAAACTGAGCTGCGGGTTTACAGATACCGAATCTATGATAATTTTCCTACAGTTTAGTCACATGAAATATACTAAATAGCTTTCTTTATTTTTTTTCATGGTTAAGACCTTAAAAGTAGAACAACCCATTTTCAATAGCCAAGGTAGTCGTTAGTAATACAGAAATTGGAGTCCGGTAACAAAGCAATAAATAACACAAAACTCAAAAAACACATAAGACACTTCGTCATTCGTCATAAAACGCGGGAGAAGTAAAACTTTTGATAATTATCAGAGACAATTACAAAATTAAGTGTTACCAGCACTAAATAACTATTCTCGATAACTGAATTGAATTATTTTAAATAATAATTTAAAATAATTCAATATAGATAAATAATTCAAGATATTAAAAAATATAACTAAACATTATTAATTATTATTAGAATTACGAGACATGACTTGAGTAACTAATAAATTCACTTACGTAGGTTCATAATGATATTAATGTTATCGATTTTCATGTGCAATTTCATAACGAAATTATTTTATTTTGGTATTGGCAACATTTCTTATTGAAATTGTAGATAGAAAACATGTTTATAAATTGAATAACTATTTAAAATAACTTTTAAACGGTGTACTTCTACAGATTTTATTTATACTGTATAATTCTTACAGTTTTATGTAATGAATTATCATTAATTTAGAAAGTCTGTCGAACGCTACATGATTTGAGCCGAAACTTGGCATTCTTCTTTGACAGATTGTTGTAGCTTGATGTGCTGGCGTCTGTACATATCGTGCAATAATAAGGTCAAAATTAATAAAACGCTGTTTTGTCATTATGCACCGATTGAAAACAACACCCATGGAGTTGATTTCCACGTTCCTCGCCAAAACTTCTGCGCTTTGAAACTAACAACTTCTGCAACAGAAGTGGTTAGTGTATTTCGCAGTAGGAAATTTTGATAACACGGTGAACGCAGCAGTTAAGTGATTACCTCTAATCTCCTAAATGTTCTGTATGGTCTGTAAACGCACCCACTATACAGAGTAAATAGCTAATGCAACGTTTAAATTATATGTATTAAGAAAATAGACATATTTTAATATAATAAATAACTAACTTACCTGCACAAGTATCAAAGCTATAGTAGCGTAAACTATATAACTCCAAATTGCAGGATTCAACCACGCTGGCGTTGCTTCTTTCGTATCTCTGAAGAAGAATACTGACACAATGAAGATAGTTAATGACGATAAGAATATAGCATATAAACCGATGATTGTGTAGAAAAATGGGAGCAAAGCTTTCCATTTTAAGAACAAAAAACTTTCCACTAACGGATGGACAAGTAATTTCCTCTGTCCGTATCTGTTTCCAGTCTTTAGGAGAGCTTCAATGACTTTCATTTGCTCCATCTCGCAGACTGTTGGCATTAAGATTCCATAGTCAACAGTTACTTCACAGTTGTGATCCTGCAGATCTTGACCGTTACTGGATATATATGAGTCAAAAACATCTTCAATAAACTCTGTTGGTTTCGATAGGTTGTTGATG
The DNA here is from genome assembly GCA_943138885.2 of Tholera decimalis. Lineage (NCBI taxonomy): Eukaryota > Metazoa > Arthropoda > Insecta > Lepidoptera > Noctuidae > Tholera > Tholera decimalis. The sequence goes on along the minus strand of OW964570.2, from coordinate 28,532,572 downwards.
ATCATATCTATAGCTGTCCTTCTGAATTTCTTTGGTCCATCTGTGTATCCTGAGAGGTCTGCTCCCTCTTTCAGCAACAGATTGATCACATCTCTACTTCCATGATGACTTGCTGCATGCAATGGGAACCACCCCATACTGTTTACTTCATGTACTGTTGTCTTGTCGAATTTAAGAATAATTTTTGCTATATCCACTGTATTCTTGATGGCAGCTAAATGCAGTGGAGTAGAAGATTTGTGTGGACTGCAAGTTGTTCTTAGTCTGATATCAGTTCCTTTTGATAAAAGTAGCTCTACGCATTCGGGATGGTTGTTGAAAACTGCAAAGTGTATCGGACCAAAGCCTCTTCTGTCTGCTCCAGTCAAAGTGTTGATTAGAGCATAAGTTACAGCTTCGTTAAATTCTACAAGTAATCTTAGAACTTCTAGATGTCCATAGTCTGCTGCAACGTGCAAAATATTTACGTCCCCTGGTAGAGTAATTTTTAGATTAGCGCCTTCATTGAGAATTTGTCTTACACAATTAACGTGTCCGTGTATGATGGCTTTAAATAGAGCAGTTTCACCTTCTTCATTTTGATAGTCTAATGCATCTCTCTGTTTTGCAACGCTGAGAATTTCATTGAGGACATCTAGATTGCCTAAAGCGGCTGCTGAGTGGATGGGAGTTTCACCGTCATTAGCCTGAAAATCAATAAATTTGATAAGTATGTTGTTCTGTTTAACTAATATAACCGATATTAACAAGATAGTATTCAATAAGTTTGCATTTAAAGTAGAAAACCGACTTGTCTCTCTCAAAAATAATTATGATTCACAGTGGTAAAAATATCTAATTTACCTTAGAAGTTACATCAGCTCCAGCTTCTAAGGCGATGCATACTCCTGGAACCCAAGCAGCTTCGACAGCAGCTTGCAGCACCGAATGACCTTCTTTGTCCTTAACGTCTACTATAGCTAGCAGCGGATTTGCGTTCATATAGTCGTAGTTGGCTAAAAGCTGCAAACAAAAGTTAATTATAATGACAATTATTTTGAGTTTAATCCTTTAGTTTGTCAAAGCTACACGACAGAATTAAAAACCTGACTTCAATACCCAGCCATTTTAAGGTAACGCAATATATTTATTATAATAATTTGAGAATATAACTGGATAGATTCTAACACTCAAAACTAGATAGATAGATAGATAAAACTTTTATTGGTCAACAGAAGACACAACACATAAAAACACATTAAATATAACACAAATTACAGAAAAAGAAAGAACAGAACAAACGTATACATACAATCAAAAATATTATAAACGAAAAAAAGAAACAAACAACTTTTAAAAATGTAACATTGAAAGTCGGTGCGGTGTGTGTCTCCAAATTGCACCAAATGGAAGTCCAGCTCAGCATGTGCCAGGCAAATATGCCTGACGCTGGTATTCTGCTGGATCCCAGTAGCCGTACTTACGGACGTCGAGCAGGTGGCGTAGGTACAATTAAATAATAAAAAGAACATGAGGGTGACAGTAATGCTATGCGAAATGGTTTGTGCAATATTGACAGCGGCAGCATTTCCGATACCGATTTAAAGATGATGCCGAGAGAATTATATTGGAATTAGTGTTTAGTTCATAATTTTATTAACATTATGTACATGTTTTAGTAATAAATTTTGTATGGATTTTGTCTAAAATATAAATAAATAATAAATAAATAGATTTGCTGTGATTATCATTTTGTGCTCCTGCCTGTATTGACAACTTCAAATTAAAGAAGAGTTTGCAATCGCCTCGCCCAGTTCCTTCTGTGAGTTTATAAGAAACTGTCTAAGCTGACTTCTAAATGTATCCAACCTTTTAATCTGTCTTATTGGCGGGGGAATATTGTTCCAGCATTTGGATGCAGCGTACCTGAAACTGCCTCTGAAAGCAGCTGTCTTGTGCGGTTGAGTAGCAAGTTGTTGCGAGCACATTCTGCTTGCGCATTCCCTTCTACCAGCGATCCAACTCAATTTGTTATAAAGATAGCTCGGTTGCTTGTACTTTATCACTCCAAACAGAAGGCAAGCCAAATGTAACTTACGACGCGACTTCATTTTGAGGATAGAGTGTCTATTTAAAAATGGCGTTACGTGAGTTCTCGGTGGAATCGTAAAACAAAATCGAGCGCAGGCGTTTTGCACCCTTTGGATCAGTCGGTCAGTTCTAGCCAGCAGTCGAGGGCCAATAACTGTATCTGCATAATTTAAATTTGAGAGTACGAGTGACTCAACGAGTTGGATTCGCAGCTCCTCCGATAGATAAGGCCTTATTTTATAAAGGACCTTCAGCCGATAAAAACAAGTACGCACTGATACTGCCACATGCGCTTCGTACCTCAACTCAGCGTCCATGTGCAGACCCAGATTACGTGCCTCACTGACTCGACTGACCGACTCACCCAGCAGGGTAACGTTGAGTGTTGCCGGTACGACACGGATTTGGCACTTGGTTCCAAAGAGTAAGTATTTAGATTTAGTAGGATTAAGTACCAAACCGTTGTCCTTAGCCCAAGATGCTATACTGTTGAGATCATGGTTGAGATGCTTTAACGCACTATCATAGTCACTCGGCTTAAAAGAAATGTAAACTTGCACATCATCAGCATAAATATGATAACTGCAATGCTTGAGAGAATTTATAATGTCTGCACAATATAAAATAAAAATAATGGGACCCAGTATAGAGCCTTGCGGAACTCCTCTTTTAATAGGAGTGAGTGATGAAGCAAAGGATGACCCATCACTTAATCGGATTACCACACGTTGTTGACGGTTAGTGAGGTAACTATGGAACCACTGTATTGTATGTTGATCAAAACCATAATAGTATAGTTTTGAAAGGAACAAATCAACATTGATACAGTCGAAAGCCCGCGAAAAATCAAGCAGGACAAGAAGTGTACAGTAGCCCTTATCTTGCGCTGCCAAAATACTATCCGTAACGTCCAAAAGTGCCGTAGCAGTACCACGCTGTTTGCGAAAGCCTGACTGTAGTTCAGGCAGTATTTTATTTGCTTCCAAGTATTGGGACAACTGCTGGCACACGGCCTTTTCGGCAATTTTGGATAAACAAGGCAGAATGCTAATGGGCCTGAGATCTTTTAGGTCCGTGGGATTCGTAGTTTTGGGTAACGGTCTAACGAGTGCTATTTTCCAAATTTCAGGAAACATCGCTGAGTCGATCGAACTGTTCACAATATCGGTGATCGCTTTAAGTGTGTGTGGGAGAGTTAATAAAAGCATATTCAAACTAACCCTATCACAGCCTTCTGCATTAGATTTAAGCTCGCGAAAGTATCTCATTATTTGACTTTCGGTTACTGATTGTAATGCGAAAGTAGCGTTATCATCTCTGAATCGATGAGATTCGAAGAAATTACGTTGCGCATCATTGCAGATAGCGCTGCCAGGCACATTAAAAAAATGATTATTTATTCGGTCAGGATTTCTAAGGTGAGTAGGAAGGTCATCTATTTGTTTATTTGGCAGTACGGTGTTTTTTAAATTATTCCATAACACTTTAGGGTTTTTAATTTTGTTATTAATATTAAATTTGAAATATGCGACTTTTTCTCTAAATATGGAACTCGACACCAGAGATTTTAATTGCTTGTAATATGCCCTTTTCGAATCTGACTTCATTTTACGATACTTGGATAGAGCGTCATTACGCAAGTGCATCATAAGTTTTATGGTATCAGTGATCCAGGGGTATGTCGGTTCTTTGATTAAGCATGTCTTAACCGGGGCGTGAACATCGAAGATTGCTAAAATGTGTTCATTTAATGTCTCAACCATATCGTTTACATTATTCAAGCAACAAATGTTGTACCACTCTATATGCGATAAGTCACTATTCAGAATTTCATCATTTATTTGCTTAAAGGGTCTGTACGTTATTGTGTGAGGCTTATATTTACTACGCTTTATATTAAATTCACAGACAATAAGAGAGTGACCATTTAATGACACATAGGGCTCAACAGACAACCCTTTGTGGTTGAGAGTAGTGCAGATAAGGTCTATCAATGTTTCACTATGGTCTGTGAAATGGGTGGGTGAACTTACAAGCTGTGTAAGACTTAGGCTATTCAAAAAATCATATACTTTTTTAGTTGGCCCGTTATCACATAACAAATTAACATTGAAATCCCCGAGTAGTATGTAATGGTCACATCTCACTATGGAGCTAATAGCTTCGGTTATTGCATCGAGAAAGAGGTCCAAGTCGAAGCGAGGTGGGCGATACGCTGTACCTATAGCAATTTTATTCCCGTTTTTTGTTAGCGTTATCCACATTTGTTCGACAGTACTGTATCTAGGGTCAGCTGGGGTTGACCAGGTACGAACAGTCAAGCCGCGCTTAACATAAAACCCCACGCCGCCCCCACGACCCCCGTGAACCGACAGCGGCCGTGGCGTGTGGCGCAGGCGGAAGCCTGGCACAGTAGGTGCGCGCCCCTCCTCGCCGGCCCGTAACCAAGTCTCGTTGACTGCCATTACGTCGAAAGAATGCCCTTGCACAGCTGCTATAAAATCGTCGTGATTCGTACCAAGGGAACCCACGTTTAAAAAACCAACTTTAAAGCACTTTTCAAGCATATTTAATTAATTTAAATATACGAAGAAGCAAATAAGCACTGTCGTGGACATTTAACTTAAATGTTGATGTTGTAGTAATGCAATGATCAAGTTCAAACCCACATACAAAATACAAATGAGCGTTGTTAACAACAGAAAAGTGGAACAGATAGCCACACTCACAATGAATAGCTAAAAATACGAATAGTGGCAGATAAGCAGTTAAAATGACACCTTTGTTTACAGTAAAATCCACAAATAATAATATAAAATTGCCATTTAATATGATTAATTGTATACAAATCATTGCTAATAATATCTTTAGTAAATTAATTATAAATATAATTTGTGTATTAATCATAGAATAATATAATATAAAAAATAATAGTATATAAGGTTTTGTAAATAATAATTTGTAAGTCATCCTAATAATAATTATTAAAATATGATAGTTAATACGTATAATAAAATAGTAAATGTCAGCTATGTAATTAAAAATATCTGTAAGAGATTTAAATGACAAGTTATCAGTGCACGAAAATAATACCAGTTCGTCGTTCGTATAACACAAAACATAATCTTGTATACATGATTGTTTATATGGCCATAATTCGCCATGATACACTACATTCCTAAAATTTACTGTTGGCCAAAGTCGTTGAAAAATTAATGATAGCTGGTAAGGCAATTCGATGATACTTCCATTTGTGGCTTCAGGAAACACACACCGCCCCGCGTCAATAACAATAATCACTATAAAGAATAAAATCATACACAAGATAACAAAATAAAATGAAGTTTCTTTGTGACATGCGAAACAAACTAAAAAAGTGGTTATAACAACTCCTAAAGTAATTAGTGACAAAAAGAGGTATAGATAATTAGCTCGGATACAGTACAAACCGGCCATTAACCAAAAATCCTACATATGTCGTCTTCACATCTGACTCGCTCGGCTGCTTGGTTGTCTTCCCTACGAGCAAAGATTCTACCATCCCTTGTCCACACGTACTTCCATTTGCGTTGACTCCCTGCCTGACGTGCGTGATAAAATAACTGGCGGTTTGCCCGCGTTAAATGTTCATTAACGTAAACACGGTGCGCCAGCCCAGTGATATCAAGGTCATTTGTACTTAAACCGCGTCGCACTCGAGCTGCTCGCAATAGCGCGTCGCGCGTAGCTCGCCTAGCGAATCGCACGGATATACTACGCGGCCGCTGTGAGACGGGGTCGGCAGAGATGGAGGTGTTGGAAGTTTGGACTCGATTACGGCGTGTGGATCCGACTCGCTCAGCGTGAACAATATCCCTCTCATCAATGGCGACGCCTAGCTTCATGGCAAGAACTTTCACTAGGTGCAGGGCGTTCTCGTCCCTGCATTCAGGAATTCCGGTCACCTCGACGTTGTTGAGTAATAGTTCCTGATCTCGATCGTTCAGTTGACATTTCAGCTCCCTAATGGTGTCCTCTACTGGATCCCGGTCCGACTGAACTTTTTGCTCCAACTTCAGTTCGAGGGCGCCTACTCGCGCTTCCAAATTGTCCATCCTCTCGACAGAAGTTCTTAGTGAATCCTTGATGTCAGCCATTTCCGTGCGCAATTGCTGGAACTCAGTATGCATGAGGCGAAATTCTTTACGCAGCTCTTCCTTAAATAGCCGAAGCTCGTCCGCCAAGTATGGAGAGGAGTTAATGGTTGTGTCCAGTGTCGCGCAGTTCAAAGTGCTGGTGTCCATACGCTCCTCAGGGCTTCTGACCTCCTCTACCTGGGCAGCCCTAGCTCGAACTGGTGTCTCCGTCTTGTTGTCCCTGACCCGGTTCTTATCACACTCGGGGCAGCACCAAGTTGGTTTAATAAATCCAGTGCCAGGAAGACAGACACAAGCGCGGTGATAAAAACCATTGCATTGGTTGCATTTAGCGGCATCTATTGGCGACAGAAATTTCGCGCAACCACCACACTTCGCCGCAGGCATATTTTGTTTGTAACTTCGCTTCGCCTCTCCAAATATTCAAGTTATCGATTCACTTGGTTGTTCCGAGAAGTGTCAATAGATGACGCTATTTTAAACTTATTTCAGTTATGGTTTGATGGAGTGTATCTGTATATGGCTTGTTAAATGTCTAACACCATACAACATACAAACACACTGAGGGACATACAGATATCCAAACGTACACTCTCGAACACTTCACTGCTAGTTTTTAAGTATATTTAAACGTATCGATATTTTTGATGATGAGGGTAACTTGTTATTATCACTTGAGTTTAGATTTAAGTTTTAATGTATAAATTGTTTATTATTCACTACACTTGTACACTAGATAACGTTTCGTGCGTTGTACTATTGTATAATAAAACTTTCCGTACTATAATTGTTCTTATAGGATGGTTTACTTTAATTAAAACACTATTTACATCAGTACCAAGAACCGACCAACTTGACGTCCGCGACGGATCTCCTACGAACTACGCAATCAAAATACGCATCATAATACGACTCTCGTTAATACAAACCGGCGATAATTTGAACCTCTCTATAATTCAAAGTTATCCCAAGTTCCCTAGAAAATCTCTTTATATTTCGAACTAAATCAATATATTTTTATGCTCTTAGTAATTCTAACGAAATATCATCGCTACATACCAAAACGACGCGTTAACTCAAACTCGTCGGCGTGAAACACTAGACAATTCAAAGTACCAGAGAGAAAGAGAGAGAAAAATTGCAGAATTTGCAGAGGTTCTAACCTCTGCAAAGCATTTCAGGCAATTTTTCTCTTAGATAAAGTTATTGAGCAGTCTGAGCAGCAGCAATGTGCTTTCAAGCAAACTAATATAACAGAATTCTTCCAAAAAAAGATTAATTAATTCACATTATGAATATGTACACGTATGTGCCTCTTAACCTTTACCAATGTTAAAGAATAGCAGTTAATCAGTAATAATTGATTATCAACATTCAATAATTCAAAGTTTTATTTCTTTTCTCTCAAAAATTTCGAACCGTTTGATATTTCAAACACTCGATAATTCGTAATCTTTTACGAGTCCCTCGAGTTTTGAATTAACGAGAGTCGACTGTAATAGCATCTTTATTACTACAGCTTATTTTATTGACATTATTCTTATATTAGTTTCTTTCGACGGAATATTTTTTATTTCTTGTTGATATTTTAAGAAATAATTACTGTAATGAAATCTATGGACATTATACGCCATTTTTGGTAAAACATTGTGTGCATAATCTGTTGTACCAACCGATGTGAATAATTAATGATTTATGACTAAATGTAGCATTAATTTTGATCGTATTTCTTTAAATAAATTCCCTTGTTCTTCAACAATGTACTGACCTGCAAATGTTCCTCTAAGTTTTTCTTGACACACACATGCAGAGGCGTTTGTCCTGCCCTGTTCAGGCACGTCACAACTGCTCCAGCATCCAGCAGCTCCTGTATAGCCTCTAGGCTCTCAATCTCCACCGCCGTATGTAGAGGAGTGTCCATGTTGTTCAGATTATTCGTCTTCATTGTGTTGTAGTTGCCGCCAGCATTTAGAAGCATCTTTATTACTTCCACTAGGCTGAAATGAGGTCATTTATTACAATTAGATTATCATTATCTGCTAATTTTTATTTTAATCTATCCGACCCCCAGAACCTAGAAGCTGAGTAACACTGTCCCGTTGGTCTAGTGGACAGTGGCCCTGACTGCTATGCACAAGGTCGTGGGTTCCATTCCCACCCAGGACAAATGTGTGTGTGATGAGCACGATCATTTATTCTTTGTCTGGGTGTAATTTATCTATAATATGTATGTATTTAGAAATATATATGTGGGATCAGGTTTTTAGTCAATAAAATGAGGTTTATTTTTTACTAATTTGGTTTAATTTCTTAATAAAAAACAACTTAATTCAACACCCAACGTCTTTCGTCTTTCACCTCGTATCGTCGTTCTTTTTTATTCCATTCGTGTGTCCCTCTCTCTTCCTATACATTCACGTCATCTCAAGCATACATCACCTGTCACACTCACACTTATACTCCTGTCTCTTTCACACATCTCATGTACCCGTCGCGTTCCATTCCCACATATATGTATGTTTATCAGTTGTCTAGTACTCATAGCACAAGCTCTGCTTAGTTTGAGACTAGATGGCGTTGTGGGAAAGTTGTGGATTTTCTATTTCTGACTACCCGTAAGGCAGTTGTCCTACCGCCGACGATGAACGAGTAGCGAGTAGAGCTAGCATCTGAAAACGAGTTGGTGAGCAGCGAACAGCGAGCGTGTAGTTCCGATAGTTTTGGGGCTGAGCTATAAGCGAGTGGGCAAGTGCGACGGGACTACTCGCTAGTTGGTCCGCTGGACCGCTAGTTGGTCGCTGGGCGTGAGTTCTGCGGCCTTAGTATGAGTTTGCGATACTATTATCGTGTTCGAAAACTATAGCTTTGTCTCTTTCACACTAATCTAGTACGTGTGAAAGAGACAAAGCGATAGTTTTCGAAAACGACAAAAGTATTTCAAACTCATACTAAGCACACTGATCGCCAAGCGAGCATCGCTGAGCGAGTATTATCTTTGACAGCTCTTGTCGCTGAGCGACAGAACTAGTGAAGCGAGTCTTCGCCGGCAGTGTGAACAGTCAGAGAGCATCTATTAATATATGCATCTCTTTCGTTTACACGGAATATATATTTCATTGTGCGTTTCTTGAGCGAGTAAATCGCCGATAGTTAGTCGTTTTCTCGCCGGCAGTCGGACAACTGCCTTACGACTAGGGTTACCAGATGACAGGAATTTTCCTGACATGTCCGGAATTTCAGCTCTCTGTCAGGGAAACAGGGAAAGTTGGAAATTTTCAGGAATTAAAAAAAGAAAAAATATAGCCTTTTCGTTATAAAATAAATGCCACATAAATACGCACAACACTAGTAAACTTAGCACCGTTTGCAAGAGTACTGTACCTCTACCATGAGTTGTCATCGACAACTTACTCGCTAGCGCTGAACTCGCTAGCGTACAAACGTGGATCGAATAGATTTCGATAATGCTTGCACCATGAGATTTGAGGAAATTTACGGAGGCGCTAACGTGAGCTCGAAGGATCATGTCGTCTAGCTAACTTCACTCCACTCGTAGAATACTTTCGTCTATGGGTCACTACTTATGTTCTGTTTCTTTCTTTCCCGCTAATAAGAAGAGAGAACTGCTCTTAAGCTCAAAATGTAGTGTTATCGCTATGCTAAAAATATTTAAGACAGTCAATATCACAAAATAAACCAACAAAATTGAAAAGTTTACGATTAGTGCACTACTTATGGTATTTAGTGGCTTTTGAATTTCGAGTGGTTCTTGTAACGTTATTGTCGTCTATTCAATTTGTATTTTTGTTTGTTGATGTTGTGTCACAGAGGTGCTTTGTGTGGTTTAAAAGTTTGGATTGTTTAATACAATGAGGACCAGTGTCTTACAGTTCCAATTGATGGTGAAGTTCATGGAAAGGTATGTTTCAACTTTCTACTAATAATCTAATTACTTAAATAAAAAATATTTATTTTTAAGAATTTGGTACAATAGGTGCTACAATTAATTGATGTATAAATTGTTCCAAAAAAAAATATGTTGGCTTGAAATTCACGTTGTTCACGTCGTTGATCTTCAAATCCAGCGGCCACTAACATATTCCACGCTAAATAAGCTCTTGTAGACATTATTATAACTTTATTATACTCAAAACGTATTAAATGTTAATGTAAACACACGTTTCACACGCCCAAATGCTAGTGAGCAACGTAACTACTACCGTAAGCGTATCGTTCGCTAGCGCCTGTCGAATTAGTGACTCATGGTACCGTTTTGTATGGTGACAGCTAAAAAACGTTAGTGACTATCGTATAGATTACGTTAGGTTTTAAACCTATCGTAATCTATAGTGCTCATGGTACGAATTTTAGTGCTTTCTGTGACCGCTAGGGGCGCTGTACAATATTTCATACAAATAATTTACGGAAACGCTAGCGAGTTTTGGTTGCGTAAACTCATGGTAGAGGTACTGAACTACTAATTGACTCGCTCTGTCGCGCCGCGCCCCGCATCCCGCCACAAGGCGTCTAAGGCCGTGCGCGCACTGCGTTGCGTTTTGGAAACGCAATTGCGGCCACCGCAAGGCAGTGCGCGCACGGCCTAACACTCAGACTCCCACGCGCCGCGCACGAGTTTGTAAAATAATATAAGTTTCTGCCAAAATGTCAGGAAAATTATTGCCGAAACAAGGGTTTTTTCAGGAAAACTTATTTTTCGGATTTGGTAACCCTACTTACGACTATCAAAAAATTTATAAATGACAGCCGAGACCAATGACCTAATGTGCTTTCCGAGCCACTTAAAATGGTAACCCATCCATGGATCGGCCTCTTAAACGTTGCTTAACCATGATGATCGACCCGTGCGACTGTTATCAACAGTGATCGGAGTAGGTAGATTGATTTTTGGTACTTGTATCATAAATGCACACAGAAAGAATAACATGGATAAGCCATTTTCCCGGAAAGTAATTCCGGTATTTCCGGATTCAATTAAACATTGTTAATGTTGGTAGTGATATTATTCCTACTCAATTCAAAATTTAAAGGAAGGTATAAAAACTAAATTAATTCATTATTTATCTGTTAAATAATAAAAACAATCTAATTCCGATCGAAGCTTTAATTTTTATTTTTTTATTTTTAGCCTTTTATGGCTAGAACTTTTATGGATAGACATAAATTGTTGCACTTAAATTTAAATATTTTCATAGTGGTCATGGTTTTTTTCCGGTTTTTTTTTTTTAATAATCCACCAATTCCGGAGGAATGTCCATATTAATATATACGTTTCGGATCAATGACCCCATTTCAATCTACCTACTCCGATCACTGGTTATCAATAAGCCACGAATTCGTTATTACAATTAGAGTATATTTAAGTTTAAGTTTATTTATTTATTTATCAAAATTACAATTACAGAAATAAACACAAACAGTTGACAACAAGTAACAAGTAGATTAATTAAGGCATTACAGTATGTTACAAAATTTCTGTACTTAAATATAAAATGACCCTGCCTCTTAAACTAGGCTAGCCTGTATTCTAAGAGACAGTGTTCAGCTAATTATTATATTCAATATGCTTAGTCATACAACAGTGGACTGCGCCGATCTACTGTTTGTCAGCAGTCAGTTTTCTTTTTGCAATTTTTTTATGTCGGATGTGGATGTGTATTGATGTGTGAGAATGTATGGATGTATTAGTGTGTATATATATGTGTGTATGTATGTGTGTGTATGTATGTGTGTGTATGTTTGTGTGTGTATGTTTGAAGGCGTGCGTTCTCCGATTTAAGCGACGTAAGTGAGCTAAATACTTCAGGTAAATATCTAGTATTAATTCCGTCAAAGACTAGATAATCAATCTTGCATGCAGTATGCAGCACCACCCTATCGCCCGCAAATATATGCTCATGCAATAGGGATGCAATAAAAAATTGGCCAAGTGCGAGTCAGACTCGCCCATGAAGGGTTCCGAAGTAACTATAATAATATAATTTAATATTTTTATTAATTTGACAAAAGAAACCTTACAAAATTTCGTAAAACTAGCTTATTTACATTTTATACAACTACGCCAAATAACTTTGTTTTTCATAGTGTTTGTAAGAATTACAAAGTTATATCTGCGGTTTTAGAAAATATGCTGTATCTCAAAAACTGTTCCCTTGATCTCGTTCAAACTAATTTTGGTTGAAAGTTTACATTAAGATCTACAGACATATTTTTTTTAGATTTTTCACTCCATTATTATAGAAGTTAGAGGATGGGAATGTGTCCCCACATTTTACCACTTTGGAAGCGTATATCTTTTAAACAATTAACCTTATGAAAAAGTGGCTTTAGAAACCTCAATGTCATTTTTAAAGACCTGTCTATAGATACTACACACGCATAGAATTCATGAAAAAAAATATTTTCAGTTTCAATTCCATGTATGGAGAGCCCCCCTTTATTTAAAATATTTTTTAATATTTTTCTTAAAACCGGAAAGCGGTTTACAGAATACATCTACCTACTAAGTTTCACATGTATAGTCCTAATAGTTTCGGAATAAAATAGCTGTGACATACGGACGGACGGACAGACAGACGGACAGACATGTCGAAACTATAAGGGTTCCGTTTTTTGCCATTCGGCTACGGAACCCTAAAAACATACCACATGCAAACAAACCACACTCGACAAGTATTTGGCCCCTCCACGGAGCATCCTCACAATTGACGATTCAACATCTCCTAAAATAATATCACAATATTTCCTTCACCGTTTTAAAAAAATAAAATAAATATAATTAAATAATAAATAAATAAAAAATATTGTATAAACTAACAGTCACGCCGGACTTTAGATATTAGCATCTAAATAGCACCCGTGTGAAGCCGGAGCTGGCGCTAGTATACAACGTGTAACAGAATAAACGCAATTCCTGAAAGTAGTTGATTCAGAATCAGCTTCTGAATCGGTTTCCGTCATAAAAAATTGGTGTTACATTTTGTCAAGCAAATGTAGGTACACATGCATGTCGGCCGCTAACCTCGCACGAGTGTATGCGTCTGCGTACAAAGATATATAATAAACTATAGATACGTTGTCCGCGCTCTAAAATGGCAAGTTGAAATCAAGGTAAGTGCCTCGTGTCTGTTTAGTTACGCACGAACCTGTGTCGCGATCGCTACACTACACATCTTAAGAAAAAATGTGTTTTAAAAGAAAATTAGGAAAAAAGCATGCCTTTGTGTGTTTTCAGACGTTGCACTAATTATACTGCTTCCGTGAGAGGTCAAAATGTGTCATTTCATAGGTAAATATCAACAGAAATACATTTTTTATTTTAATTTTTCTACACGGGTAATGGCGGCTAGCGTATGAATGAAGTCAGTCACGTGACGTTAGGGGAGGTTGTTAACTAAAGATGTATATTCATCTCTTTCTAACATCAGGTGTACCTAAAGATGGCATTTATTTTCTGTCCCTTTCTTTACACGTATTAGATAGTAAAGAATTACTATGTGTTTCGTACCGTTTTTGAGAGATGTTTTGTGGGAATATGACGCGTCTATAATACTTCATTGTCTGCGTAAGAATATTTTATGACGCACATACGTTTTGCGTTTAATAAGGATAACTATTTTATAAAAAATGTCTAGGTTTGGTTTCAATTTATTTAGTTACGGATGTTGTTTTAAACTTATAATTTATTATTCTGATTGGGGTGTCTGAGGTATTGCGCTTAATCTTTTACACCTTGTATACGTATACTTTATTACTAAACATACTATAAGTCTATGATTTTAAAGTCACTTCTTAAACTAACCCTTGAAAATTGTGGGTTTTAAATATTTATATTGTTACCTTTAAAAGCAATTTCCTAAAACAATAATCAAGTAGTTACCTATCACAACAATCAACACACACGGGAATTTAGATTCCCTAAGCCAAACCGATACCTCTTCTCTACCCTTAATTTCTCTTCCATATCCTCAATTGGAGTTAAGATATAATAAATGCGATTTCTCTAGAGCCCTATACATCTTTCCTTGAAGATTGATCTTCTTATAATTACAATGTTCTATGATCATAGGAGATTCTTCACTACGTTTAACTCAAAACTGGATTTCGTAATGGTTGTGCCACACCTGCGTCTATCGTGAAACAAAGCTTGGTGAAACTTTATATGATTTTCTAGCTCAAAATGTCATATAAAATTTAATATGCTATTACGCATAATGCCTATTCCTTTAAGAAACAGAAATGCAATAAATTATATATCTAGCTTGTGCCTGTGACTCGTTCGCGTGGAAAAGTTTTCCCGCGTAAGTCTCGATCCTGTGAGAATTCCGGTATAAAAAGTACCGTATGTGTTATTCCTGGATATCAACTATCTACTTACCAAATTTCATTAAGATCCGTTTGGAAGTTTTTGCGTGAAAGTTTAACAAACATACATACTATACATATATTACTATACATCCATTCTCACAAACTTTCGCAATTATAATATTAGTAAGAAGTAAGATGAATGAATAATGCTAATTTTGCAAATTAGTTATTAAATAACACTAACATGTATTTTTTTCTACTATGCGACTTTATACTGCGACTAGTCCATCTTAAAACAATTCAAGAAACTTCATCAATGTCGATTTGTATCGCACATTTTGTATATTTAAATGTCAATAATTATCAAACACAAACAAACAGCCACATAACCAAAATCATAATATAGCGTGGTACACAAGCCACTCCTTTTTATGGGAAGGAACGAGCCAGAATTACATACACTATAAAAAAATAGTCGAGTAAACGCTCTTGAACGAGTCTTGTACAACCGCGACGAGTCGAAAGTCTATTGGTTAAATTCCAGGGAATATACCATGGAATTACACAATCTAATTCCACCAAGCCCGTTCCATCATCGGACTACAAGACAAACAGCTATGCGCCATCGTTACATGGTGGACATCCCACTCATACACACAAAACATATTGGGAAGACTGTTATTTACTGCGTACGACTAACGAGTGGAATTCCCTGACGAAGTCTGTATTTCCTGATAGCTATAACCTAAGGATCTTTAAGTCAAGAGTGAAAAAGTTACTTCTAGTAAACGTGCTTCATCTTTAACCACATTATCACTTACTATCATGTGAGATGGTGGTCAGTCGCGAGCCTATTATCAATGAAAAACCCATTTAAATACCAAATAGAAGTTCGACTTGTCAAATTCCAAATTTGTATAATTGAATCTCGACGTTTGATAAATTCGTCAGTCAAAGGCCGAAACAAGTATTGGAGAACTTTGATTAAGACTTCTTATCAGATCTGTGGTTTGACTAGACAAACTTAGGAGTGTCTGAGTTTCGACGTTTACCTATAATAGAGTTTTTAACTTGACAAGGTCACTTGCAGTATCATTAGAACTTAATGCGGCATATGTACCATTTATAAACATTGTTTCGAGTTTCCGATAATTCAGTGTTGCAAGCGTGATCACAGATGTACAGATTTTTTTTTATGTGTGGCATCTCGCAGGTCAACCTCTGAGGTTGTCGGCTGCTTAACCGGACTTGCCTGTGGTTGCCTTAATTGATAAATTAATTAAAGCCTCCAGCCAGGGCTTATTATACAAACTTAAAAACTAGGCGACTACACGCTAAGGGCACCCCCAGTGGGGTACGGACCTCGGCTTAGGGTGTCCCAGGGGGAGGGTAGCTAGGGACAGGCTGGATCGTGAACTTATATTATGTTGCGGGGGGATGTTTATCGGAAACTTGAAACAATAAATACACTAGGTAAATATACCGTTTTAAGTTCTTATAAAACTATAATAGATTATTCCAAAAACCACTTATGAAGCCTCGTGTATACCTACAAGCGAGCCTATTTTCACTAACCAGACAAAATCCAGAATTCGGGCTGCTACTGAGCCAAGCCTCATAAAAACCAAAAACACTTCGCCTAACCTAGCCATTGGTCGCAGGACCTCATGTTACATTAAAAATACGTGTCATTAAAAAAACATCTGATAAGAGTGATGACGAATATCAGGAACGCCATTTAATCTTTCGCAAAAGTACATCATGTAAGAGTCACCACGTGACACTTCGCGAGAAGAACGCTAGTGCGACCCCAGCTTAACAAATTCTACTTAAGCTGGAATAATGTAGTAATTACAAAGCGAATGTCTAATTAGGATTTAATTTAGGATAGAGTGGTTCGTGGGATAAGTATTTAGATAGCTGCTTTAGGGAGACGGGTTAAGGAGTATTATTTTCTGCACAGGATTTGTCTCAAATGGACGTCCGTAATAAGTTCCATCTATGGGTACTAATATTGTAAAACGAAAAATTTTGATTGTTTGTTTGTTAAATCTTCAAGATTAGAAAACGAAATTTTCAAAGATTGAATTTGGTATGTAAGTAGCCTGAAGCTTGAGAAAGGTTATAGGATACTTTTTACCCGATTGTAAAAGAAGGAGAGTTATGTTTTAATCGTGAAAAAGTCCACGGGAGTCAAGTAGCGACCTAGCGACTATAAACTAGCGACCAGCCCTGGCTTCACACGGGCGTTATTTAGATACTAATATGGTGTCAGTGTGGACTAATAGGCAATATTATTATAATAAGCCAGCCGCTGCCACCTGGGACGGACATATATACGGTCCAACCACAACGGCCGCTCTGCCCTCGTATTTTAAATAGCTGATATCGTCTAATATCATATTCGTTTTAATTATAGTCTATAAAGGATAATAATCAAATGCACAACGTATCTACTTTCAATAATGTACAACAACAAAATTTACCCAATTAGGTGCAGTCGTACATTTCAGCGATTCATTTTATTCATAATATATTGATAGCTAATATTATACGTAAAATTAAAAATGGGTTTTACTTATGAGAAATTCATTTACCATCATGGACTTTTTTGTAGATCTTTAAGATATGCAATTATTTAGTACTCGTATATTATTATTTTGATCTGTTTTTGAGTAAGGTTTAGCCAGCATTTTTGGATCCTTTTTTTGTGCGCAACGCAAGCGCACATAATATGTTTTTGCGTAAGGGAATTTCATGAATGCTATGGCGGTATCTGTTTTGTAAAGCAAACAAAAATATACTGTCTATCTTGGCGGTACAACGACGACGCTCTACCAGGGAAACCACGTACAAGAACCATGTGACTATTTTATTGTTGATAGGTCAGCATTTAGCCACCATCTCACCTGAAGGTAATCGATGGAATAATCGACGAAGCATGCTTACCTAGAAGTAACCCATTCGCTCTTGACTTAAAGACCCTCGGGTCTTTTTTTGTCATTCATAACTATCACTTAACTGAGACTCCGGCAGGCATGCATGCCAATTCCATGTAGGTCTGTAAAGCATTTTACAGTCCAACAATCTACAACATAGATAGATACATAGAATACACTTTATAGTAGACCAATTTCTTTTTTTTTTTAAACTTCATTCATTTATAATAATTAAAACACACTTAACACTAGAAAGCCCAACATTTTTGACTACCTGCTACGCCCAGCGTCCGTCGGAATGACGGACGCCTTTAAGTAAAAATTCTAGCTATAAAATGAACTCAATTTAATATTAAATTATAACGTGTATTGTTAAACATAAAAGTATTAGAAAAATTGGTTAGCATTTATTTTATTCCTTTAAATTTCGGATTTTTCTTCGCGACCTACACATTTCCCACATCCAATTTTTTGACAAATGTCGCATTTATCAGATGCCTTGTTTTTTTTCGCACAAGACAGTTTGCCCTCTTTTTACCTAATGCCTCTGGAGTCCGTTGGTCCCTCTTGCTGGGGTCTGGATCAGCAGAAAAAGCCTTGATGGAACTAAGTAGTGGCCGACTGGCGTGATTGTGCACTAACATAAGGATCACTAAGTTCACTTGTGAGCTTCAAAATAACGTCATGACGGTTTATATTTTGAATTATTGTCTGTTTACATAATACCCACGCATTGACACCAATTTGGGGCCAAGAATTCATGTTCAATTCCTGGCATTTGGTTGCTGAAGATAAGGCCACTTGGTGATCCGGATAAAGTACTTTCACTTGTTCCAGTACGTATTCTAGCTCTTCCTCGACCTCTGGGTAACTGATAGGGTAATTAGTTCCATGGGCACTACTCTCAGATTCCTCAGAATCAGAACTGTCGGAATGTGAAAGAGAAGTACCTGAGGCAGGTATGAAATGTCTTCGTTTTCATCGTCGGATAATCCAGACACCAGCTCGGAGTCAGATTGATCTATATGCATATTATGTAAGCTTTCAAGCATCTACTGCATTTCTGGTGATGAATTGGTGAGCAACTCACAATACATTTTTCACACAATGTTACTTTAGTTCACTATTTGTGACAGTAATTGTATCTCAAAAAAATAAAAACTGGAAACAACGTGTATCGAATGACGAATAAATAACTCTATACTGAAGGTAGTTTGCATCGACTATAAAACTAATTTGAAGATAGGTACCCTCTTATTATAAGTCCGTCATTTGGGCGGACGCTGGGCGTTATAGGTATACCTTGCTATAACTTTATACTAATATCACTTATACATTACTAAACCACCTTTTCGGGTAATTTAAGCAGAAAAAATAAAAGTAAATTAATTTAAACTTATTTCACCAAATATTTCCGGAGAAAATAATAAAATAAAAATCGATATCCGTCATTTTGACGGTTTGGGCGTTCTAGTGTTAAATAATAATATAAAATACTCACTGCTTTTCATTGATATCTTGTTCGTAGTAGTAGGCATAGCCAGCCACATCCAGCGGCGTTCGTCCTTCAAGGTCCGTGATATTGGGGTCGGCACCAGCGGCTAGTAGGAGACGGGTGCAGTGCTTGCGGGCGCACGAGCTGGCAACATGGAGTGGAGTCCAGCCAGGTTGGAAGAGCGGCATCTGGGTAGAACGCAATGTAAATTAAGTAAAAATGTATACATATATATATTATTTTAGTTATATGGCTTAATACAGGTATGTATATAACTTAAGAAAACTTTCCTACGTAATTATCGTAACACATACCAAAACACATATGTATCTATATACAAAAAAAAACTTGTAAAAAGGGATTAATAAAGCAACTCTGCTGCTCTCTATTTGTTCAGAAAATAATTCCGCAACTTTCGCCAGACTGGTGACCGTCCGTACATCTAGAAGGTGAGCATTCCATAGAAAGCTGAATATAAAAGGAAGAATGAGCAAAATCAGAAGTATAAGAAGAACGTATCTACTTAGTATACCGATATGTTTTTTCCCGTGGCCGTTAGAGCGACTTCTGAGCGTGTGGGTTTATATTTTCCACTAGTTACTTTGCTGGAGCAGTGGAGAGTTTGAAAAATTTGGTAAGCACATGTACACACACACACGTTGGACTTGCCACCTTTCCCCTGCCGAATCGCATGCCGTAGGAAAAGAAAGAAAAGAAAGAAAAGAAAGAACAGAAACAAAAGAAAGAAAAGAACGAAAAGAAAGAAAAGAGAACGAAAAGAAAATTTAAAACTAAATTACGTAACTTTCTTATTAGTAAATGTTACTATAGTATCAAAAAAATTTTTGATGATAAGCTTTTGACAATCTAAATCTGACTACTTAATTCAATTGAATGCAACCAAGTTTTTATGTAATTTATCATTAATAATATGGCTGTTATTCTGACATAATATAATTGCATGGCATTACTTAATATATTGTATTGATAAAATTAGATGTAACTAGCATTAATAAAAATATAACAATACCAACATTTGCACACCTCTTGAGGTTATAATATAGTGATACACTAATATAAAATAGTATGTAACATCTTGTCAACCTGTGTTATGCAAATAAATGTTTTGATTTGATTTGAAAAAAAACAAATAACGAAAAGAAAGAAAAAAAGATAATAAAATATATTTGGCCCAGATGTAAAAAATTAAAATTAAAAAAAATATAATATGTTCTGTGTATTTAGATAATCTTTGTTATGATTGGGCACCGTGACATATATTCCACCGAGAGGATTACAGGGGTTGAGCTACTAAGCATTTTTAGGTACTGGATTATATTCTTCTTACATAAAATATGTACATTAAACCGCAGTGGTAACAAAACCGTATAAGCTGACTTCCTATTCCATCGAATCGATTTTGATGACATGGCTGACGCAGTGGTTGAAGCGATTGGCTGCTGCGTTTCGTGTCGTGAATTCTATGCCTGCAGCGGAACAAATGTTTGCATGGCCTACAAATAGTTGTTTTGTGTCTGAGTGTTTGTAAAAATGCACTCACAATACCACAAGAAAATTTCGGTTAAAGTTTAAAAAAACTCCGTAGAGACTATGCTCCGCACATCATTTTTAGCGTAGTTGTGCGGCTCAATGTATACGAATCTGGAAGCATATTAAGGTGAAAATTTAAGTCAACTTGTCGAGGCACAGCTCCAGAGCGACATCGGTGACGTCTCGCAAGCCTATCAGTTTTCTATCGGTTACATTTCAGTGCGCGATGGAATTGCACAATCTAATTCCGCCAAGTCTGTTCCAGCATCGAACTACAAGACAAACGGCGATGTGCCATCGTTACATGGTGGACATCCCACCCATACACACAAAACGTTTTGGGAATAGTTTCATTGTGCGTACAGCTAAGGAGTGGAATTCCCTGCCGGAGTTTGTGTTTCCTGATAGCTATAACCTGGGAGTATTTAAGCCAAGAGTGAATAGGTTACTTCTAAGCAAGCGTGCTTCATCTTCGACCACATCGTCGCTTAACATCAGGTGAGATGGTGGTATAACGCAAGCCTATCAACTATAAAAAAAATCTGTCTTTTTTCCGTTTCTAATGTCACCATCATTATCTGCTGTCTATTTCCATATATGCTGGAGTTTTACACGGAGTGACTGCCTATCTAACCTCTAAGGCCCATAGGATAGAAATAATTAACGCCAATTAAACCAAATTAACACTTTAATTAATTAAACACAAAATAAAAATTTAACACAACTATTGGCACCACAACACTTGTCACTTAACACTTAAATCGCACTGAAATTCACTTGTAAAGCTTCGATTATATTGCGTATTCGCCTCGTCATAAGACTGACTCTCTGCGCCCCTTTGCGATCTATTTATACCCCGGTCTATGAGTTCTAGAACTTTCTTGTAAAATCGACTCACCGTTTATATTGCTAAGAATATTCCAGAGCTACTTGAGATACACAGTACTGCTACTCGCCGCTAGACGGCGTTAGTGTCTCGACTAGATATACTCATTACTGCTACTCGCCGCTAGATGGCGTTAGTGTCTCGAACATTCTAGATTTCTGTCGAAGTTTCTCGACGTACTTCACTAAGCGACTGGCGTAACAATACCCTATGGCAAGTCTGGTGTCCGATTTTCTGACTTCTGACTGGCTTTAAAAATACACAAATGACAGCCGAAACCAGAACACACAGAAGAATCTCAATATGTTAAGATAGTCTCCTATTTACGGACCAGACTGGACAAGCGTTACTTTATTGTATTTTTTTTCTCTTTTTGTTATTATTATTTATTTCAAAATTGACACTACATTTGAATTTTATTCTATTAAAAATAAATATACATAATTATGTACTAAAATACTTAAAATACAAACTAGAATAAAGCATCAAAAAATTGATCCTCAACGCTGTCGGCTGGCAACGTACCCAAGATACTGGCGGCATTGCCTCGTTGTATGGCAATGCTTAGCCGTTGACCAAAGAAATAGCCAGCCTTTGGGCCGCGGGAAGCGTCAACGAGCCTTTCCTTTTATTAATTCATTCTGATTATTACTATGATTCATTCCTCGTAAAATAGTTTTGTGTTGCGTTGTGTGTGCTAATGACATTTAAGATACTAACATTACTTCTAAGTGCATCTACTAACAAACTAATGGATATATTTTGTCTGAAAAATAAATACAATATTATTATTATTTATCTTGAAAAACGACTCGTGTGGCTGTTATTATATAGGCTCGAGCACCCCCAGTTCTATTACATACAGTTAAAAAATAATTAAGCAGCTGTCACTTATACAAACTGGCGGGCACATCAATCCCATAACATTTTTGCCTCGACCAAATCAACGAAGAACTAAGTCAATCTTCATTTAGATCCGGGTGCGTTTATATATCCACGTTTTCATTAGCCTGGGGTCGTATTTCGGACAAGGAGAATGAACTGACTAAAAGCTGACAAAATTTACCACTCTGTAGAAAGAAGCTTCTGTAAGGCCAGTACCTGTTATCTTTCTTGAAGGTGATATTACAAGCCTGTTTCAGGATGCAAGCAGAATTTCAGAAAAAGATTCCAACGATCAGCAAGATTGCTTTATCTTTGTCAAACTGAATACAACGTGTAAAATTTGTACTTCCCTCCTCTTCAAAGAGTACCTCTTGTAAGATGTCCTCAAAAATTGGTTATTACTGAAATTACGATTGTTGTGAACAAGACCCATCTGGTGAAGTCATGGTTTAAAAAACCTTTTTGTTTTAAAACTATGTTTCCATAATCGTTCATCGTTTGTATCTGTGAACGCTAAATCAACATGATTTTATTTCCTTTCTCTCCTATAAAAACTATTAAAATTATAGTTTTTTTTTTCAAAGATGTGGCATTATTTAGAAGAACACTTGAATGCAGATAGTATACACGTCTTCTTCTCGTTTACTAAGACATCATCGAAGAAAAAACAGTATTTCCCGACTGAATTAGTCTAGCGTTGGCCCCTGGACAGGGAACGCTCAATCCATTCTCGTTGTCTGTGCTTGTATTCGAGACATTGGGGGCACGTAGCAGCACCATTCATCAAACATGTCGGCAGTAACTAGCCTGTGGCTTAATACGAAATTATTTTACTGAGAGAATCAGAAGTGAGTGGGATAAGCGATAGCGGAAAACGGGTTGGACAGCGTAAAATTCTGTCTGCTCAAATCAGCCTAACACATTACTAGTTAACCATCTCTTCCTTATTAGAACTTTAATTATGATTTATTTCTTGGTCTGTGAATAAAAACTGATTACTGATGACTGACTTAGTATTCTTTTCTATTTATTTGCTGTTTTGTCTGCAATGATATTACTGTGTTTGTGTATGAGACTTCCGAATCAACACATTTCACTACAAATAATCGTAAACATTGTAAGCATCCATTTATTTATATAACTGTATGCTACACTAAGGTGCAAAAACCGACTTTGAGTATTCCGTACCAGTCAACCGATGGTGATGAAGAAATGACACGGAAGGTGCATAAGAAAAATCAGCTTGCTTAGCCTTTTACTAACACTGGAGTCGGGTTCCAGTCTAATTGGATGTAACTAAGTAACAGTATTATACATGTGAACTCCACAACCCAGTGGTCACATTTCGTACAGTCGCCAGCACATCAAGCTATCCGAATCTGTCAAATTTACCAAATTGAGTTTGAACCTTATCATGTTGTATAAAGTTGTAAATCTATTAAATTATTTTGTCAGATTGAAGTAGGTTGATGTGCCGGCCACCGTACATGGACGTTTACTAAAAACATAATTTAAGGTAGTCCTAACTTTGAATTTAATCTTTAGCCTTGCATAATGCTCACAAGCTTTTAAGTCGCAAAGAACCAATAGCAAAATACACATTTTTGCGAAACCATTGACACTGCGCCACCTCCGCTAACGCTTATGCTCTCATCCACACTAGGTACCTACATCCGAAACCTTAAGGCACCGAAAATAAAAACGCGGAAATAAACCTTGCAAATAGGCAGAACGAATGAACGACTGACATAAACCTACAGTGTAATAAGAAGTGAAGAAACTTGAGAATCTTGACTTCTCAAGTTTCTTCGCTTCTTATTCTTCTTATTCCTTAATTATAAAAATCTTTTTCTACCAATTCATACTAATATTATAGATAGATGCGAAAGTGTGTTTGTTTGTACTTATTTTTGGAGAGTAACAATATGCTACTTTTTTCGCATAAACAATTTTTCGACAAGAGAAGTTGCAGGAAATAACTTGTCAAATACTAATTTATAAAGCGGAAAAGTTTGTTTTGAACTTGCTAATCTTCGAAAGTACTGGGTGGATTTGGGTGAAATTAATATGGAAGCGTTATAGGCTATTTTTACCCGACTGCAAAAAAGGAGGTTGTGCTTTTATCGTGATAAACTCCACGGGATCAAATCCCCGCGTGACTGCTAGTGACTTATAAAGTAAGAATAGGATGGACAGTGCGTTTTTCTAATCTAAGCGACTTCGGCACGCGATCGGTTATCTTCGGAAACGGTCGGGTATATGAGACATTAGAAATGTCGTGATTCTTGTATGGTGAGCGTGTATAAGCAATCTTTGAAATGATCTCACTTTTCTATTTAAGTCTCGAATCAAAACGCATAACAAAAGCAGGACTATAGCTTCTTCTGCATCAGAAAAAGTATGAAAAGCTCCTAGAAGTACTTACAGTACAGTTTTCTGTACGTATTACCGGCCAAAAAAACATTCAATGTTGCCTGTTAAAGATCGCTTTTAACAATAAAACTGCGTACGGTTTAACAACTAAATGGATGTTACAGCATCCTTTTTAATTGTTAAGCCCTTATTTTTTTTAATAATATAATAGTTATATGTTTATTTTGCACGTAGTACATAAGCTGTTTAGCATTTACATACATTTTACATTTTGTTATAATAGAAAAACATAATTATGGTGTATATATACAAATCATTGTGTTCATGTGAACAATAAAGAGGATATCTAAGCGACGTAACGCGTCTATGCGATGGTGATGCGACAATATATCAACTATGCGAAAATTCATACAATCTCTTCTAATCTAAAACGTTTTCTTCCAAAACGCCTAGCCTTTGCCACTTAACCTTTCTGCAAGCACCCTTGTCACATCACATTATTGCATACAACAATACGCATTCGAACCGTGTACCAAAATTAATTTGACGAATAAAGCCATCAGCGAATTGGACTCCGAAACTATTCGATGCAATGTGCGTTGAAATTATTCACCAATGATTAATACCCCTGATGCATAGTTTATCGTCGATACGTGTTTCATTCAGCCACAGTGCATTCTGAAATATGGAGATTTCTACGTGCTTTTCATAAAATTTAGGTCATTCAATAATGACCACTACTTTCATGATCATAATATCCTGAATAGCATTGCAATAATTCTCGCCTCCATAAATGCGCTGTGGCATTTATTTAGTGAAGTAAACTAAAAAGTAAATTGTCTTATTAATAATAATATACTTTTTATTTCAGACCAAGGATCCATTAAAACTTGTTAGTACAAACTTAAAAACTATGTTAGTAGGAATACAAAAATAAAAAGCATACACAAAACAAAAATAAGACACAAAACACACTCAATTTGGCACATGAACTCCCGCTCTCGCGTGTACACCCACCCAGTGCCTGAGAAAAGGACCATCAATTTTTTCCGTTAAGGTGGCGAGGATACTGTTGATGCTGACTCTGAATTGCTGCAGCATCGAGGCACATCGCTTGCGCATGATAGCATAGAAATCATCCAGCCGCGCTTCAGCAAACATACCTGATGCGCTGCAAAACCTAAGCAACCCCAACAGCATTCTCAACACATTATTGTACTGAATGTGCAGAGCGTTGTAAGCTTTCTGCGTATACCTAACCCACAGGCTGCACGAGTAAAAAGATTTACTTATTTTGTTTGAAAATAATATCGTAAGTTCTAAGTCGAGCTACATGGTAACTGACTAATGCTTACAATGTTTACACAGGTTCACTGAAACCTGTGTACTTCTTTCTTCAAAAGAGTACCACAGACATAAACCTACATGGCTCTCATATGACTTGATCAGTACGAATCGTATGGACTTTAAAGGAGATGTTAACTTCCGAGTGTGTTTCGGTGTTTCTCCTCAGGTTGGTCAGTTGAGAAACACTAGCACCATCTAATTTAAACTTAAAACGAAAGAAAAATACGTGTAACTGTTATTTATTGTAAAAATATGTTAACCTTAAATGTCAAAAAGACCC
The DNA here is from genome assembly GCA_943138885.2 of Tholera decimalis. NCBI lineage: Eukaryota > Metazoa > Arthropoda > Insecta > Lepidoptera > Noctuidae > Tholera > Tholera decimalis. Next base: position 28,506,285 of record OW964570.2, on the reverse strand, counting down.
AATTCTTACGCTTCATTCTACCGCACACATCAAAACCGGCTGTAGAAACCGAAAACCTAAAAGCCCATACCTGTCCGCAAAACACTGAAGCCTGTGCCTGTCTGTCGTTGACGATGGTAGAATCCATAAAATATCTCGGAGTATTCGTTGACGAGAAACTAGACTGGACTACTCAATTAGAGTCATTAACATCTCGCACCAGAAGACTCATTTTTATATTCAAAAACCTAAGATTTTCAGCGGATAAAGATACTCTCCGAATGGTTTACCTGGCTCTGTGTCAATCTATTCTGACGTACTGTATCCCGGTCTGGGGAGGAACTCATAAAACTGAGCTGTTGAAGCTTGAAAGAGCTCAAAGGGCTGTGTTAAAAGTAATTCACTGTAAACCACGTGACTACCCTACGTACATGTTATATTCAGAATGCAATGTACTAACTGTTAGAAAATTATATATCTTAAGTTCCATCATCCGCCAACACTCTATGATTTCCTTCGATAAGCAGCTTGTCAGTCAGCGGCAACGTGGCTTTCCTTTATGTCCAACTGTCTCCTGCAGGACTGCTTTCGCAAGACGGCAGTTTAGTGGCCTAAGTGCTAGGCTCTATAATAAAGCCCACAAGCAATTAAATATCTACACCTTAACTAAGTGTAAGGTAAAACACGTGCTTTATTCTTGGCTGCAGAAATTAACATATTGTGATGCCGAGGAGCTTATAACCGCTGTACAGTAAAGTCAAATAGGTTTACACACACACATAGACTTTAAAACAATCAATCAAACACACACAAACAAATTCACTCTAACATCCACACACACATACACATACACGTATACACGTGCGCGCGCGCGCGCTTTCAAACTGACACACACACGCACACACAAATATCAGACGCACACACCGAGTGACATATATACATACATTGCTTTTTTTTAATTTTATTATTTAATGTATCAGTGTACTTTGTTCGCCCATTGCACGCACCGATATTTTTGTGTAACACCAATTCGACCCATTATAAGGGCTCTCTTTCCTAAGATACAGACAGTTTTTCTGCCTTGTTTAGGAAAGGGAGGCCAATGACTCATCTTATTATTCTCTATATGATTTCTAAGTATAAGACAACTCTGTACTTACATTGATCATAAATGTATATATATATAATTTGCACGCTTGTTACAAGCAAAACATGTTGTACCAATTTAGAATTTTTGTATCACCTATTATACCTACCATGTTTTTAGCAAATAAATATTATTATTATTATATTATTATTATTATAACCCATTTACATAAATAATAATTATTTATCTTTATGAAACTTTATCGTCCCGTATTCCCTTTAAAGGAGTTTTTTTTTCACCACGCATTGCTGAAACGGCCTTTATTGTCCCCAACTACTTTCAAAGCAATGAACACAGGAACAAAAAAAAACGGGTTGCACTCCGGGAGTGCCGACAGAAGTGAAAACTTGAATATTAACGTTGTGCATTTTTGATATTTTGGAATGGTTAGGGAATAATTTTGCACGAATTGCTTAATTATCAGTTTAAAAGTACTATCATTTTTGTGATAGAATAAAATATTTATTTATTGCGCTATCGTACACAAACATGACAATTTATATTACATTAAAAAGTTTATCTCTTAGAAAAATCAACTTTCATCCATAATTTCGACGACTTTTTCACCATCATTATTACCAGAAAACCATCATCGCCAATCTCTAAAACTACGAAACAGCAGGCGCAGGCATACATTTTCGCCGCGCCGTAGAAAGAGAGGGGGATACTTCCTCTCCTACGCCGCGCTGGCTGTCTACTCTCCGTCCGTCTCACGAATTTTCGATCAGGTCACGTGTCCTGACGCGAGCTTAACATTTTTTACCCATTACAAGAAAAACGCTCAAGTATTTTTATCACTATTCGACACGTTAACTTCAATCACAACGCCATCTAGACAGTTTTCTTATAACTATTGTAACGAAGTAATTGATGCACGCTTGTAGCTTTGACTGTGGCAAACAGTCATTTGGGGCTGTATTAGTTTCAATAAAGTCACATAGATGTCACTGTAGTAAAAAGTGCCCGTCTTACGAATTTTCGATCAGGGTCACGTGTCCTGACGCGAGTTTAACATTTTTTACCCATTACAAAAAAGTGCACAACGCCGCTAAAGAAGTTTTCACTTCAAAACAGTCATTCATTCTATCGTAGACCGATCGAGTTCAAAAGTGAGCAATCATAGTGGCTCAGTGACATTAAATACTTCATTCTATTTTACTAAATCATTAACAGGTTAAATATTTGACAGGCCTGTTGGTATAGTGGTCAGTGGCCCTGACTGCTATGCGCAAAGTCGTGGGTTCGATTCCAAATATTTGTGTGATGAACACGATCATTTGTTCTTTGTCTGGGTGTAATTTATCTATAATATTTTATTTTTTATTTATTTATTTATAACAATCTTACCTACACTATCATTACAGATCTATGATCCAATGCGACAGAATGGCCTTACTAATTAAATCCTAAATCTACACCTTATATCTAGTTAAAAAATATTTTAATCTGAATAACTTATTACATATAGTGTAACTTTTGCGAATTCACTCAAGTTGCACCACAATACATCAACCCTCCCGTGAACCTCATTCACCACGCGTATGGCTCTAGTGAGAGGAGTTATGAATATGTATGTATTTAGAAATATATATGTAAGTTTATCAGTTGTCTAGTACTCATACCACAAGCTCTGCTTAGTTTGGGACTAAATGGCGTTGTGTGAAAGTTGTGGAATATTATTATTTATTATTATTATTAATTATAACCTTGGGAGTTTGGTCGGTCTTGAAAGTTAAGTAACATTTACAATGGTCAGACCATAGATGTCTGACCATCTTGACATACCATGATTCCCCCGTGCCTTGGAAAACAAGTTAAGCCGTCGGTGCATGCAGTCTTTTTTACAGACACCAGCACATCAAGCTACAACAATTTGTCAAATTTCTTTAATAGATTTTCAACTTTATTGTTAAAGAAATAAGGTTCAAGGTTGATTGGGAAAATTTGACAGTTTCGGGTAGCTTCATGTGCAGCTAGCGTCTGTACATCTTTAACAGTCGTTACGAATGCCAGTCTTCTAACTAGCAGTTAGTCGTTAAAGTAAGCAAATAAACCAGGTGCTTAATCAATCTTGCAGATCTTCTTTATTCCACAACAGTTGTTTTCAAATTAAAATAGTTATTATGAAAACATTTTAATGGATTGAACGTGAAACGCTCCTTTGCGGTATTGTCTATTAAATTCCCATGTCTTCTAAGCAAACATGATTAAAACTTAGCTATCACAATCCAATAGAGGCTGCAATCTTGCGAGTGTTTCTAACTACTCACTAAATTACATGTTCTACTTAGTTAATCTTGTTAGTTTTAGTTTGGTTTTAGTTTATATACGAGATCTCACGTTATTCCCAAGTTGAAAGCTTAAAGAATTACTTAGTAGACCAATTCGTTGGGACTTAGGACACATTTATAAAAAAAAATGAAAAAAATCATTGGAACATTCAGTACAGACTTTGCATTGGGAATAGTTTTTTTTTTTTTAACGTACAACCTTATTAGTACTAATTACAAATTCTGAATAGTTTGTTCAGAATCGGTAACAGAATTATTTTATTGCTTTTTATTGTAATCATTTAGAAGTCAAAATTCGACTATGATTTAATTGATTTCGAATGCATTATTATATAGAAATAATGGTTTTCTGCACTGTTTCTCTATTTACTTCCACTGTGCTAATTTTTATTCCACTCCGATAGCGTAATTTTCGTAAATATGGGTCCAACGTTTTTGCCTCGCGTAACTATATTATATAGATAATTTTTAATACTTTTTTCAACTCAGGGTGTGGGTTTGCTGTCGGTAAACCATGCTTAGCCCTGGTCGTTGATGCGAGTGTTCCACGTGCGCCTCTAAGAGCATTTACAGGGCCCGAAAGAGCCATTGCCAGCCGGGATTGTGGGAACGAACTAACGAGATACTGGGGCCCCGGAACGATAACTAAAGGTACAGTTTGGTTTTTAGGCACTCCATCTCTCTCTCCACCCAGAGCGCGAGAAATCATTTGAAGATTTGACGAAAAAGAAAGCATTAAAGTTCAACTCACACTTCCTCGAATGTCCCGGCAGTTATGGTCGATATTATCCTTCCAGGGTTTTGGTAGGGTCATGTCCACCTCACCCAGGTCACAGCGTACGTTCGTCATCTCCTTGATAAGGGGGCACAACTTTCGCACATCTTCTTCTGTTTCCGATGACATACTCTCCGTGCCCACCCTCTCTTGAATATCTGGAAGATTGAAAGTAAAATATATTTATCTAGTTCAGTAAACTGCTAAGGTATTAAAGTTTGACGACATTGATGGCTGCAGCGTTACGTGGTTTGGTTCCTGCACGACACAAATATGTCTATGGGCTATTGTTATTCCGGGTCCGAATGTCAATGACTGCGAATTTAAATTTTTATACATATTTCTTTTATTCAATAAATAAATTTCTGAATTTCAACGGTAAGTGGTTTTTTTTGTTGATAATAGGTACGCGTTTGACCACCATCTCACCTGATGGTAAGTGATGATGTGGTCGAAGATGGAGCACGCTTACCTAAAAATAACCTATTCACTCTTGACTTAAATACCTTTAGGTTATAGCTATCGGGAAACAGACTCCGGCAGGGAATTCCACTCCTTAGCCGTACGCACAATGATAGTATTCCCAAAACGTTTAGTGCGTATGGGTGGGATATCCACCATGTAACGATGGTGCATCGCCGTTTGTCTTGTAGTCCGATGATGGAACGGACTTTGTGGACGAAGTGATGGTCTATTTTGGGCTCAGCATTACACAATTGGTGAAATTTGTATAAAATGAACTAGTGAAAAAGACTACTGTTATACGCCAATATAATAGAAAATTACATGTCCACCTCAACCTTTAAAAACAAGTTAAACCTCTGGCACCAAAAAGGTACATCCAAACGTTAGGTACTTCCATTTTCAAAACTCTGTATTCTGTCAACTGCGTTCTGTCAAAAATCCTTTGTTGACAGAATTTAAAAAATCGTTTTAATATAGCTTCCTTTCGAAAACAAACTAATTGCAAGAAAACTCGGTACTTTTACGGCACCTATGGAGATAGCTAGCAAATTCATGGTGAGTAGTACTTTATACATCTTTAAGCTGAGCGGGATTTAGTCTATTCGATGCTTCGAATGTTTTTTTTCAAACATCCAGAGCAAAACAACAAGGTAAATTATGGGATTGGTGTTTGCCCAACTGTGAGACACCATAGAGTTCACTGAAGTTTATTGAATGGTTTTTCAGATTAGCTTAAACCATTACCTCAATAGCGTATGTCCGTTGATTTGATAGCTAGAGATAGAATTTTAAAATAATTCTTGAAAGTACGAGTACGAGTACCTATATCTATTGATATATTTTTTTTGGGCGAGCCCACTTTGACCCCGATCACACTTGATGGTAAACATTGGATGTGGTCTACGATGGAACGAACGAGCCTATGCCAAATTCGCTTTAAAGGCTGACGGGTCGTATGTGATAGGGAACACAGAAGCCAGCAGAGAGTTCCACGCCTTGGCAGTGTGCACAATAAATGTAGAGGAAACATGTAGAGTTTGGCCAATAGTAATGATTATGTGATATTTTCCTCAACCATGTATCCAGCAAGTTTATTTCAAAATTTTCACAAATTAATCTAAATTAAAATTCATACTAAAAGAAAGCTACAGAATTGATCCACAAAGCTGTCATCCGATAATTTATCCAAGAGTCTGGCTGCATTGTTTTATGGCAATTAGCCTTTGGCCAAAGAATAGTCACGAGTAGCCTAAACCAGAAACGGCCTTCTTATAGAAACAAACTTTGTTCGCAGGGCCCTGGTGCCACGAAGACGATGGTACGCATAAATGAAAATGGAAGTGTCGTTGGAACCATCATAGTGAACTGCGAAGGTATAAAACCAAATATATATCGTTAAATTATAATTATTTACCAGATACACATTGTGCACAGAATGATACAATCTAAAAGCAGATTATTTGATGCACGCGGTTTTGAGAACGTGTACCAAACGCTCCATGCGGGGCTCTATTTAATTCCGACGTTGCGGGAATGTTCTAACGAGATACCGCGGCCCCGTAAGTTAAGGACAGCTGAAGGAACAGGGTGGGTTTTTAGTCAGTAGAAGTCTGACACTCCCTTCCACTCCTCAGAAGTCCTTCAATGATTTTCCCACCCGGAAAATAGGGGCTTTTACACGAAGTAGTATCTGGGCATTAAGAACCTTTGACAATGAGTGTATATTAGTATATTTGTTGATTATCATTTCACACTGTGCGCGGACGCACGCTAGTAAATTCTGTAATAATACCTACATCATTATACATCAGAAAAATACGGATGCATGCAGGGAAGGCAGAGTTATGATACGGTCATGGCCTCTTTATAAAACACCTCTATGGTGAGGAACAGACTCCCATTTTTAGGGTTCCGTATCCGAAAAAAATGAAACCCTTATTTCCTAATTGTCATTTATTTATCATGTCTGTCTGTCAGTTTGTCTGTCTGTCCGTTCGTATGTCACAGCCATTTTATTCCGAAACTATTAGGACTACACAATTGAAATATGGTAGGTAGATTTATTATGTGAAACGCTTCACAAGTTTTATACAAAAAATAAAACATTAAACTGGGGCAGACTGAAAGGGTTGAGTTTATCTTGAAAACTAGGGACTTTTCGTTACAATTCATAAGTACTGAATAACTCGGATATAATCATGTATCGGACATAGTATCCCAGGACTTAATTAGCTCTAAATATGTTCTGCTTTAACCCCTTACTAGAAATGTATCGTATTTCCAATCACCCTGTATAGATGTAATATTTTTAGGGATGTCTATAAGTGGCGATAACCAATAACTGTCAAGCTACTCTCAACTACTTCATTCTATCCGCAGGTTTCCCAGAGACTACAACACTAGACAGTTTGACGGCGGCTACCTACTCGAATCATATGAGAAACCTCTCCGCCAGCGCATCTAATGCACTCAAGGAAATTGTAAGTAAACGATAAAATTAAGTAAGTAAGCTTAAAATTATATTTTTGTATACATTTATTCATTCTATCGTCATCTTAAAATGGCACTATTAAAATCGAAACAAAAGACGTGTACTTTCTTAAAATATTTGATTACTAAACATTTAATTAATATACCGCGGCGTGGTCGTAACTATCGCATCGGCAGGTTTGAAACGGTTATAACAATAACTGCAAAAAGCTTACCTATTTCAGCACCGATTTTATTACTTTTCACTAATCGTTTACCTACCTTAGTAACACGTTTCAAATAAAATATTCACCAACGTAGATTTTTAACAGAAATCTTAATTCCCTATTGAACTAATTCTCTATAATTATATTCTTCTACTGACAGCCTAAGTCAATACTAGGTTGTGCCCGCGGCTTCGCTTGACTGAAAAGCTTTTTCGTGATTGCATTTTTTTTTTCAGAACAAGTAAACTAGCCTTTGTTTACTTCTTGATACTAGCTGCATATTCGTTCAAGAATTTTTGAATTCGATCCAGTATTTTTCGAGTTTCAAACGAAGAATTAAAACTTTCCTCCTTAAATATTTACAGTATTGTGTAGATCGGATGTCTTATTAGCCATATAACTGTTTTCAAACGATCTCTCCCCGTCGTGTAGTTTTGCTTACCCCATTGATATGTGACAGTAAAAGACGTCCGTACATACATAATTGTGCGCTGTAATACCATGCGTCCTTATCAAATCTCAATTGAGGTTGGCCACCGAAACAGATAACGGCTGGGAAGATTAAGCAAGATATTTGGCCATTGTTTCAGGATGTAACAGATGAGCTTAGGGTATTGCGTCTGGTCTCCAAAAAGACTGAGGCTGTCGTGGCACCTGATGAGGAGTTCCACCTCGTTGTAGTTATGCGAAGACAAAAGAAATAAGGTATAGTCAAATAGATCCTGGATGAAGAGAAGAATAAAGAAGATTTTTATAACAACTATTTGTCAAAGGTTTTCGTTTCAGTGCCTATTAAATCAGTTACGATGTAATATAGTCGTTTTTTGTCCAAGTAGTGTTTAATGATTTTCGTGTTTTGACCGAAGCCTGTAGTTTGCAATATTGGCGTGAGGCGTTAACCTAAGTTCTTATAATTAGCAAGCAATTCATGTAACATCAGTGTATTTTTTTAATAGGTACCTCGTTAGCCGGGCGCATTTATCAACATTCATTCACATTTTAAGTAGTATTTAGAACAGTTTAGGACTTTGAACAATATAATCATTTGTGTTTCACCTCAATAACACCGACACTGCTTTTCGTCAAAACAAGAAATAAAGAAAAATAATTCATTCGTTATGAGAAGGACGCATACCAGAGAAAATAAAAACAACAATCAGAAAGTCATTATTGTTTTTTATATAAATCCTAAATTAAAAATAGTATTACAAATTACAACTTAAAGTGAAACTATCCGATACCTTATTTAGGTATTAGAATGTGATCGACATTCTAAACAAATCTGCATACTAATCAAACCCGGGGGTGACTTTTTTTTATTTTTTTTTATTTACAATGAGCTCACTCTTGACCTCAATCTCGCCTGATGGTACGCGATAGATGAGGTCTACGATGGAACGAGCGAGCCCAGAAGATGCCTGTTTAATCTTGCTTTAAAGGTTGAAAGGTCATAAGTGGCAGGGAACACAGAAGCCGGCAGAGAATTCCACAGCTTGGAACTGCGCACAATAAATGTGGAGGAGAAGCGCTTGGTACGACAAGACGGTATATCAACCAAGTGTGGATGGTAGCCAGCCGTTCGTCTGGTAGACCGGTAGTGAAAGGGAGATGGAGGAATCAGGTCATGGAGCTCCTGCGCACACTCCCCGTAGTACAATCTGTAGAAAACCGACAGGCAAGCAACGGTTCGCCGATGAGCCAGGCTATGAAGCTTCGCTTTGTCGCTTAAAAGCCTTTTAGCCCTGCGCTCGATCGAGTCCAGTGCAGCAAGTTGGTATTTTGCAGAGCCATCCCACAAGTGGCTGCAGTACTCCATGCAGGAACGGACCTGTGCTTTATATAGATTCAGAAGCTGTCCAGGCGTGAAGTACCACCTCACCCTGTGTAGGATTCCTAGCTTTTTTGCTGCAGTCTGAGCTCTGGACTCGATGGTTGAGCCAAAGTTGAGGTCTGATGTCAACTCCATGCCCAAAAGCTCCAGGCGGTTGGTAACTGGCACAGATGCACTTTGGAAAGTAGGGGATAATTGATATGGGCTCCTTTTAGCGCTAAAAAGACAAGCCTGTGTTTTCAAAGCTTTGAATTCGATCATATTGTCGTCGCCCCATTGGGAAACAAGATTTAAGGTCGAATTCATGCGCTCTACGATGGCCTTTCTGAGAGTGGTAATTTCGTCACTGCCAGCTCTAGCACTGGATAAGTATCTCTGCGACTGTGCTGTCATCCGCGTACCCAACTGCTCCAAGCTGAAGTAGGTCATTGATATGCAGCAGAAAAAGAGTCGCAGAAAGAACAGACCCTTGAGGAACACCGGCATTAATTGCCATAAGATCCGACGAACAGCCATCGATGACCACTTGGATCAACCGCTCACTCAAGAAGTCAGAAATCCAGTTGCATAAGCTAGCAGGAACGCCGAATGCAGGAAGCTTGCTCAGCAGACTAGCGTGCCAAACCCTGTCGAAGGCCTTTGAGATATCGAGGGACACCGCAAGGGCTTCACCGTGTTTCTCAATGGCCTCGCCCCAACAATGCGTGACATACACAAGAAGATCTCCGGTGGACCGACCACGGCGAAAGCCATACTGGTGGTCACTGAGGAGCTCATTGTCTTCAAGGTATGCCAGCAACTTGTTGTTGAGTACCCTTTCCATCACTTTACAAAGTATGGAGGTTAAGGCGATTGGTCTATAATTGGCAGGATCGGCACGGCTTCCCTTTTTGGGTACTGGTTGCACATTAGCAAGCTTCCAGGACACTCTGACTGAAAACAGATTCTCAATTGAAATCAAGGCGTGGAACTCTCTGCCAGCTTTTATGTTCGCTACCACATTTGACCCGTCAGCCTTTAAAGCAAGAGTAAACAGACATCTTCTGAGCTCGCTCGTTCCATCGTAGACCTCATCTAACACACAATCAAGTCGTGATCAGGGTCACGAGGGCTCATCAGTAAAAAAATATAATTACCTTCAGGAAAGTCCAATAGCATCGCAACGTTCCTCGCATTCCCCGCCCATGCTGCCAGATGCAATGGAGTCCTGCCAAGTTTGTCGATTCTCAACTTTTCTGCGCCGAACTTGAGAAGAAGACTGAGGGCATCTCCTCCGATGAGAGCGGCGGTGTGGCAGGCCGAGACCAGGCCTAGGCGACATGTTGCATTGGGACTGGCTCCAGCGTTCAATAACCTGGAAACAGAATAATGTGGTTATACCTATTCTAAGAAAATAAAAAATAAATCGTTTATATCATCAAAGGTTATTTGTATATAATGTTAGCAATGTTGTATTGCAAGTCAACAAATTTTAGGGTGTGCTGCTGTTCTCCTAGGTTGCTGGGCAACCTTGGTGGTTTACAAATTTAAATTAAATTATTAACTAAGATTATGGTAATTCTGTTAGAAGAGATCATTATTTTAGAGCCTTAAGGATCGATGCGTACCTGCCGTGGTTGCTGAATTGTTCTAACAAGTTACTGCAGCCTGTTTTTAGGGTTCCGTAGCCGAACGGCAAAAGAACCCTTATAGTTTCGTCATGTCTGTCTGTCTGTCCGTCCGTTCGTATGTCACAGCCATTTTATTCCGAAACTATTAGGACTATACATGTGCAACTTGGTGGGTAGATGTATACTGTGAACTGATTTCTCAATTTTAAGAAAAAATATATATGTCGGAGTTGGTTGTCAATTACAATTAGTTATTGTGGGTATTCATCATATTTTGTTAAGAGTTGATTTTCTTGTTATGAATTTAAGTGATCTTTCAGTATCAATTACTGTCTGATAAATCGAAACATAATTTATTAAGTACTTAGTGTACGCATTAATTGGTTTTTGGCAACTTATTTCGATAAGTGTGACTGATAGTTTTGATCAAAACAATGGATGACATGTTTCTTTAATTTAAACTTTGTTAAATCACCATTGTTTATTATCGATAATTACTCTTGTATTATTTGATTATTTTATAACGCAAGTCTCATAAGATTTAGTACGTTTTGTATCAAATAAACACGTGACGCACTTCCTCGCGCCAATGGACAGAGTTGGAGGGAATTCAATGTGCAGTTATCGTCTTATAAAAGACCGTGCACTTGGTAAGCTCAGCAGTCTGTCTTCGGATCTGACTCAATAAAGAGCTTCCCTGCTCCCGACAAAACTGTCGGTTTATTTGGTACAGCGCTGCTGTATATTTACAATAGCTGTATAACCCTGCTAATAGCAAGCGGATACACTTTGTAATTGGGGTGGCTTGACCACTATACGAACTGTGACCTTGAGAGGGTCTGTTCGCCTAACTGTATTCTTTGTAATTGGGTGGCTTGGCCACTATACGAACTGTGACCTTAAAAAGGGTCTGTTCGCCTAACTATATTCTTTCTTTGTAATTTGCTTTATCTTTTACCTAGATTGTATGGACTTTAAAAGAGACGTTGACCTCCGAGTTTGTTTCAGTGTTTCTTCTCAGAGTAGTCAGTTAGGAAACACTGGCCTCATCTAGTTTGCAAAATAAACATCATTATTTCATTACTAGTAAACTCAGTAAATAAACATCTGTGTTTGCTTGTACCAGCGTATTTATTCCAATAAAATCGGGACTCCAAACCCTGATGCTATACCTCTCGGCACTCCTCCTCCTCCTGATCCTACATATATATATATAAAATAAAGCGGGGCTCCCCATAGGTACATGATTTTTTATGAAACCTATGCGTATGTTATGTGGTATCTATAGACAGGTCTTGAAAAATGACATTGAGGTTTCTATAACCACTTTTTCATAAAGTTAATCGTTTAAAAGATATACGCTTCCAAAGTGGCAAAATGCTCCAGCCCCCCTCTAACTTCTATAATAATGGAGTGAAAAATTAAAAGAAATATATATGCTTAATATAAACTTTCGACAAAAATTGGTTTGAACGAGATCGTGTCAGCAGTTTTTGAGATACAGCATATTTTCTAAAAGCGCAAATATAACTTTGTAATTCATACAAAGACTATGAAAAACAAAGTGGCGTAGTTACTACGGAACGCTTCATGGGCAAGTCTGACTCGTACTTGGCCAATTTTTACTGACTACTCTGAGAAGAAACACCGAAGCAAACTCAAGAAATCAACATCTATTGAAGTCCGTACAATTTATATTGGTCAAATCATTCACGTCTTTGGTGCTCTTTTGAGGAAAGAAGCACACAGATTTGAACAAGTCTGTCCAGACAGTGTAAGCATTTGTCAGTTATCGTGTAGCTCAACTTGGAACTTAAAAGATCAACGCTCCTACAATAAATTAGCGCGGCGGGCAAAGTAGATAGATAGATAGATAGATATATTCTTTATTGTACACCATAACAATAAAAACAAAATTATGGACTTAACAATTAAAAGGGTGATACAATGGGCGGTCTTATCGCTAAAAGCGATCTTTTACAGACAACCTTTGGATGGATTTGACACAGAAGGAGAAAATAATTACGCGGGTAGTCCACGGTGTACTAATTATCTATATAAAATACAAAACAATAAATAACGTTCTCAAAACATATATATACATACAAATATTTAAAAAAAAGAAAGTAACAAAGACATACATAATAACAATTTAAGGAGAGAGATAAAGATCTTTTACTAAGTTTTTGAAAGAAGATAGTGTTTGTGCTTGTCTTAAAAGTATAAACTACCCACCCTATTTTAAAAATTATTTCAACCGTAGCATGCTATAAGTGACTAAGACATATGTATGTACTTATTATATTATACTTGATGCATTAAAAATAAATTAAAGATTCTGCTAGAAGGGAAAGCATACTACAGTATTCTAGAATATCTTAATGACAACATTTAAAATACATTGTAGTAAACACTATTATTAATACATCTTACACAATCTGCATAAAGCAACATATTAATGCTATTATGATATTTTTAATTGACATTTAATAACTTAAATTATGTTTTTAAAAGAGTAACTTAAATTATGTTTTTCTACAATTGATTATGCATGCTTCCACTGTTTGGCACCTATTTTATTGTATAAAATAATAACTATTTATTTTATTTATTTATTTATTCACACAAATTTAGACAACCATACAGAGTAATTTAATAATAAACACAAAAATAAACAGATCGTTGAGTATAAAGGTACAATGTAAATATGGTTATGATTGGGCTGTCTTTAGACTGATTCGCCCTATCCACTCGTACTAGTATAAAACTGTATCACGAGGGGATAGTCATCCTCAACCCTTGAACAACAGATTCCCACAAGGTTCCAGTTAAGTCACATAGCATCAGTTTGATTACGTACTGTATAGGTAATTATATTAATTAAGTTACAAACGATTGTAATTGTCTGTGTGTGGGTGTATGTATATGTGTATATGTTTTTATGTATGTGTGTATTTCATAAAAACATATACACATATACATACACCCACACCAAAATAAGCGAGGGGAATGGTACTGATAGCCGAAATACAGGCTATGCCTAGTTCGGCTACAGATGCTAAACTCTACGCATTAACGGAATTTGTTGCCATATAACAAATATGTCAAGTAGTTATAAGATTTTTTGGAAATAAAAATAAATAAAATAAATAAATAATTACACGTAATTATGACCATATATTTAATTTATTTGTTTTTGACATATTACTATTTTGTTCACATTTAATCTAATATTTTATCCAATAACTTAGGACATTTAAATATTTGTACGCCACTAAGGCCAAACATGACTGATCTTCAACTATAATGTTATTTAATAACTTTCATGTTCTGTATCGACCCTCCCAAGCAATAACTCGGTAATCGAAAAATCTAAATTTTACAGGAGAAAAGATTTAGTGATTTTATCAAATTATTGAAGTAATTCATGTATTAAATGGAAGCAATTTTTTGCGAAATATTTACTGGGTCATTGATATGAAATTACTTTTATTCAAAACCTAGTTATTTAAGAAAAAAAATACCTAAAATTCTACACCTACACAAAATATCATGTGTTATGATATCTTTGTAAATATCATTAGGAAAAATCTAAAAAAATTGCTTAGGTGTATTCCGGTCTATAGATGCCGAATTTGACATAACAGCATAAAGCTCATATGTGTACCTTGAATCTACCAAAAAATCTTTTTCACGCGGTCATAACATAATACTGAATAACTCTACATCCCATACTGGTAGCTAACACATCAATACGTAATTACCTAACGTTATATAATTAGCGTTATTACAACACGCCACTGTTACAAGCTCGCAATGTTGGGGCGTAATTACTTTAGAGTTTAGACAAAGACATAATTATCATACAACAGTGGAATCCTATATATGTAATTAAGACGTACGTGTTACTTCAACCATTAGAGCATGGCTTGGTTCAGTGTAAGAATGACTTTAAATCAGTATTTTGAAGGTGTATTTTGATGCAGTTATACTCATGACAACTACGACTATTTAGCGTTTTATTTGTAACTAGCAGTCGCGGGGGGGGGTTCGCTCCCGTGGGCTTTACGACGATAAATAACTTCCTACTTTTCCAGTCGGGTAAAAATTAACTTATAACCTTCCTCAAGCTTCAAGGTACTTGCATACCAAATTTCATCCAAATCCATCCAGTACTTTCATAGATTAGCGCGTTCAAATAAACAAACTTTTCCACTTTATAACATTGGATAACAGGAGATTGTGGCTAAATAATTACAACCTGAAGCACAGGTTTTTAACCTAGTACAGGCAAATATTTTAATTTTCCTTAATTTAATTAATTCTTAAGACTTTTATTGTAACTGTATTTTGCACTATTTCTTAAAATAAATAAAAAAAATAAAACGCCTAATGAGCCGATCTTCAAAGTTAGAAATGCTAGCCGAGGTCGTTCCATGGTATATACAATATGTATACGACATATATGCAATGAATGAAAACACTGGCAATACTCATAATGAACAACTTTTTGTATGAGGCCAACACTGAAATCGCTAAAAAAACTGAGACTGCCCTATACATTTGTGTGTGCATAAATCAACCAAATGTAATACGGTGAAATGCAGAAAATATGTCACTAATTCTCAAAAAGTAACGCAACTGAGAAATAACTGAACTGATAAAATTAATAACAAAACTGATACTATAAAGGTAAGATTACACAATATGGTCAAGGCAAGCCAAAAAACAAAACTAAAACATTCAATAAGTCAGGTTTGAGGGCTTCACGTGTCACTTGAACATGGTATGTTTTATATCAAATGTGCTGAAAGCACATTGTTTTTAATCTTGACGTACGAGAAGTTGTCAATATTTAATTTCCGAGATATTCACTATAATCTTAAACTTTTATTTATCCTCTAATCAAATAAAAATAATTTGTTTATTAATATTACTTTTAAAGGAACTTTCTCAACTAAAATTTTGATACTTGGCAGTGTAAAATTAAACTTATGTCAGTCTAATTCAGTCTAATCATATTGTTTTTATTTTAATCACAAGAAATAATCTCAACAGTAAACGTCTAATTATAAAACAAAGAAATGAAAATAATCGATATAAACCTCTTATTGTCAAAAAGATAAAACTTAGAAAAAAATAAACTGGCACTATTACACTGGCTAATTAAGGTGGCATTTAGTTGGCAAGATAAACAGCTTCTTAAAGTCATTTTGTACTAAACCTTTTGTATGAATTATTTTTATTTGATTAGACTCTAATCAACTAAAAATAATTCGTACAAAAGGTCCCCCGCCAAGTCGAGCGCAAAAGCAAACACTGCCGTACCATCCTTTTCTGGAACCATTTCGACGTATTTCCATTTTATTTGATTTAGAAAGCTGAAATTATCGTTATCTAGTAAGCTACCAGCACACACTTAAACCACAAAATTTCATGTTTGTAGCTTATTTATTTCGTAAGTTATGCAAAAGCAAAGTTGTACTATTTCGACATATATAGGCTCACTGACTCACTGATCATCAAAATAGAACTAGTACTTCCCATAAACCTAGAGAGCTAAAATTTGGCATAGAGGTAGGGTTTAGTGCTTGTATGAAGGGAAAACTATCAAATATAGGATCATGGAAGATCTGGAGTATCTTACGACCCTGAGGAGAAACCGTAACAGACCAGCCAAACTATTGAAATTATCGACATGCTATGTTCACAAAGTTTATTGAGCGTGGTTAGCCCTTTCTTTTGAAATTAAAAAATTGAAGGTCTGAAGTATCTGATGAAGAACCCTAAGAGCTCAGCTGAACTATGGAAGATATGGAAATGCGCCTTGACAAAAGTTATTTATTTCGTAAGTTATGCAAAAGCAAAGTTATACTATTTCGACATATATAGGCTCACTGACTCACTGATCATCAAAATAGAACTAGTACTTCCCATGAACCTAGAGAGCTGAAATTTGGCATAGAGGTAGGGTTTAGTGCTTATATGAAGGGAAAACTAAATATAGGATCATGGAAGATCTGGAGTACCTATCTTACGACCCTGAGGAGAAACCGTAACAGACCAGCCAAACTATTGAAATTATCGATATGCTATGTTCACAAAGTTTATTGAGCGTGGTTAGCCCTTTCTTTTGAAATTAAAAAATTGAAGGTCTGAAGTATCTGATGAAGAACCCTAAGAGCTCAGCTGAACTATGGGATATATGGAAATGCGCCTTGACAAAAGTTATTCAGAGTGGCGAGTCCCTTCTACTGATGTGTATAAAAAATTGAAGGTTGAAGTATCTGATGAAGAACCCTTAGAACTCAGCTGAACTATGGGAGATATGGAAATGCGCCTTGACAAAAGTTATTCAATGTGACGAGCCTCTTCTTATAAATGAATATGAAACTGGAGTCTGAATTAAGTTTAGTAAAATTAAGAAAGTAATCAAGTAAAAAATAGCTTTCTGCAAAAAGAAGTGAAATCCCACCAAAAACATTCTGTAAAAAATTTGCCAACTCTCGCCTAAGCTGCTTGTTTCTCTATAAAAAGTAATGAAATCTCTAAGCAAAGCGAGGCCAAGTCTAAGGATCTTTACTGCGATTTCTTTATTAATATAGTTAGATTTTATGTGACTTGGCCGTTGACTTCGTTGACTAAAAGTGCATAGAGTATTAATTGTATCTAAACGCAGCCTTACATTTTCTCAGTTTCGTTACGTAACGAAATAATAACGAAATTGATAAGAACATCTGAGAATTTATTTCCTAAAAATGTTTATATTTCATAGCTTCTGAAAAGGAACTAATATTACAGTGGATTACAATATCATAGGAAAGATGTGCATAGTTTCCTTTACAGAAAACATAGTTTTAAAGCATAATACATATTGATTTATCACCGTTAATCACCCTGATAAAATATACAAGCAAATTGAATACTCACCGAAACGCACACTTTTTCCGCCGTAACAAAATGGCTGCAGTTTGACATTTGGCAAAGAACATTCGAAGGTAATGTGGCTAACTTAAAAAAAATACGGATTCGATTTAAAACTTAACGTACGTCCTTAAATTTCCCATACCGAATCCTGAGTAACGAAACATTTATTTTTAGAGACAATACATTTGGAGTAAATAAATATAATAAAAAGGCGTATTATGAGAACCACATAAATAATATAATATTTATTGATATGAAGGAACTGTTAAAATAAAAATTAAACAGGTAAGTTCATCAGAAAAAAATTCATAAATAATGTAATGTGTAACGAAATGAAAAGGACACTAATAAAATGTATGGAAATAATTTTAACCCATTTTTCAAAACCTATTATGGATTTGTTTTTGCTATTACGACGTTATAAATAAATGTTTACGATGTTGGTTATAAGGTATATTATTCAAAATAAATATTTATTGCGCAATATTTAAACATGCTATTAACTTAATGCATTTTAAAACCATAGGACACAAACAAATTCAAAAGTTACAAGTTTTCTGCATTTCACCCAATAAACAGTTGTTTTTTTTTGCGATTCAAAAATTTGTTCTTTATGATTGAGTATTGCCAGTGTTTTCATTTATTGGATATATGTCCTATACATACTGTATAACATATGTCAGTTGCTGGCAATGTAGCTTTATATTGCTGAAAGAATGTTTGAAATCTTGTTTCAGTGTATCCCGTATAAGTGCCCATGTGAGCACTTATATTAAACGCGATACTTACATAGGCCTATGAGAAATATTTTTTTTTTTAATGATAGAAGGAATTATGATTTTATAGGGCTATGTAATATGTATATTTGTATTCCGTACAGCTCCTAAACTATTATACCGATAGCTATGAATGAGTATCCATAAATTATTCTGATATACACGCGGATGAAATCGCGATCGATGTGCTGGAGTCGTATATAAAAATAATTTATTATGTATTAATAACTACAAGAATATCGCTCGTACCTATTAGATTAGCCTACGCTAATTAATATAATATAAGGTTAAAAGGATATTGGCTAAATTAATAAGCTGTCCGATTGGCAATTTCTGATTCCATTGTTCAAAAAAGCCCTTGAAGACCACGTCCGTAACAATTTACTTTTCTTAATTTGCAAGAGAACTGTAATGATCTTTGTTTGAGGAAATAAATTTCTGTAAACCGAAAAAAATATACACCAATCGTTACACGCTGACGCATACCAACAAAACATTTGTTTCTAGTAAAGCAATATGTAAATGAACAAATGGTCGAAATCTCATTACACGTGCCTGGACTAACAAATGGTACTACAATAAATTCGCGTCGTGTTTATGGAGCTGTAGGTTGTTTTCCATTGTCTTTTTTAACCACTTCGTGGAGATAATTATTGATGATGGGCTCGCGTTTAACTACTATCTCATCTGATGATAAGCGATGATGTGGGCGAAGATGATGCACGCTTGCCTAAAAGTAACCTGTTCACTCTTGACTTAAAGACCCCCAGGTTATAGCTATCAGGAAATATAGACTCCGGCAGGAAATTCCACTTCTTAGACATACGCATAATTAAAGTATTCCTGAAATATTTTAACGTGATAACTAGTCCATCTTTATTATTTACCTATATCTAACTATTTCTATTTCGCTAATCTACTATGGAACCCGGACGAGTCTTATACGCACTTAGCCAGTTTTTTTTTTTTTATTCAAAATAGGTTTACGTTTGACCTCTATCTCACCTGATGGTAAATGATGATGTGATTGAAGATGGAGCACGCTTACCTAAAAGTAACCTATTCACTCTTGACTTAAAGACTCCTAGGTTGTAGCTGTCTGGAAACACAGACTCCAGAAGGGAATTCCACTCCTTAGCCATGCGCACAATGAAGGTATTCCCAAAACGTTTTTTGCGTATTGGTGGGATGTCCACCATGTAACGATGGCACTTCGCCGTTTGTCTCGTAGTCCAATGATGGAACAAGCTTGGCGGAATTAGATTGTGTAATTCCATCGCACACTCCCCGAAATGTAACCGATAGAAAACCGATAGAACTTCTTTTAAGAGAGGCACGTTTCTGTAGGCATGCCAGCAATAATTTACTTAGTACAGCCGTTCTAAACTATCAGCCCGAAAGAGCAAGAAAGTGTGGACATATTAGCCATAACCAGCCGTGCAGAGTGAAAATAATATTAAGCATTAAATTGCCATAACTACTTACCCAATATTTCATTTAGGTACTCCGATTCCTATTCGCTTTACGGATTTTAACCCAGCTCTGCAATAACACGGATTTATAGACAAAAATAAACTCACCGTTCCACTTCCTCCAGATCATTGGTCTCTATAGCCTCCAGCAGTTCCGTGTTGAGCCTCTGCAGGCGTCTATCACCACGCCTCCAGGGCTTAGACATCACGGCACTGGAATCCAGGATCGGAGTGCTGTTGACCGTTGACCCCATTGATGATGGGGTCAGATCCGGCATCATTAGCTTTGGTAACGGTGGACGTTCGGAGGCACTGAAAGAGAAAATGGAAAGAACTGATTTTAAGGTCCTCAGGAGTTTCCTATCTATAACTGTAGACAAAAGGCTTGTTGTTAATTATTAGCCACTGTCATCGACACAGCGTGTCGTCCACCATCCAAAGACGGAGGGACAAACAGCCATAGCTGTTTTTTCTGTGGAAATATTATCTAACTGGAGCGAAAGAGAGTGTCAGAGTTCAGAGTTCTATTGACTAAAAGCCCATTCTGTTCTTTGCTCTTACTTTCCAGGGCAGCGGTATCTCGTTAGAACATTCCCGCAACCCCGGATACAACTATCTATTGCTACTAATATAACTATATCAGTACACCACACAAATATCTGTGCCGTGCAGGAATCAAACCTGCGAAACGCAGTGCAGCAGCCCATCACTCAGCTATTGCGCTAATCTTCAAATGTTGTTCATATAAGAATAGGGCTGCCATCACCAGAATTGCCGGCCCCAGACAAAGACTTCATAAACCCCGGACATTTGGGTAGAAATCGCAATTTTTCCCCGGACACCGTAGAAAAATACATGTTTGTACTTGAAACTAAAAACAATGATGTTTAATTATGGTTATTATTTACTGGTAACATTGTTGACAGTTAGAAGTTTATTAATAATAGGCTTTCTTTTTAATTAATCAACGTAACAAAAACAATAAGATGAAATACAGAGATCGTGCTTTTTGGTGCCCGAAAGACCAATATGTGTCTACCCGGACGCTTATAGGGAAAATCCCCCGGACGCCCCCGGACGCTGTCCAAACTAGGACAAATCCGGGGAAACCCGGACGGATGGCAGCCCTATATAAGAATATATGTTACTATGTTTATGAGTTGTATAGATAAAATATATTCTATACTTACTATATTAAAGAGTGTAAAATTTGTTTGTATGTAGTTAATGTAGTGTTTTTCTTTGGCAGTAAGGTGCATTATTGGCGAGTAGGCTATAAATTATTTAGAAATCTACGAAGACGAAGAAGTGCTAGTGTATAATATAATACGTTACTCACTGGTTACCTGAAAGTCCCAGATACCTGGGTCTCTGCATCCGGATTCGTAAGTCACCTCCATCATTGGGATTGAGGAGCGGATGCGTAGCCGCATCCTCTTGACCTCGTTCGACATCTGAAAAAGTATATGGTATCACAACTGACTGTTTATGGATTTGTAGAAGTGATGTAGCAAAATGTAGCATAATGCACATCCGAAATCAGTTTGTTCAGAATGGTTTACTAAATCAATTTCTATAAAATTAATAACGCATACAAACTTGACAAGTAACTGAAATAAATCGGAAACTGATGAGAGATTTAACTTAACAAAAACTCAGCTATATGATAGATATCATCGATGATTTGTTCTCACACTTTCTAGTAAGCAGTTCTATAGTTGAACAAATGGGATTTAGTTTTTTTTTAATAGGGGAGTTTTGATTAGGGCTTCCAATCCCGGAATACCGAGATCTCGGTATTGCGGGATCCTGTGACATTTTCCAATCCCGCGTGGTGCGGGATTACGAGCGCGGGGTCCGCGCTATTTGCGGGACTGAAAAAAAGCATGCAAGTGACCTCTCGCGAGCGCGACCGCATTCGCTCGGTGACTGGCCAAACAATGCGGGGGCCGATGTCGCCCGTTTTTCACAACTTAAGAGTAGCCTTATATAGCCGAATTACAGTCAGTGGTAGCCTAAGTATGTAACCTAAAATATCAGTAAAGTTTTTTATTCAATATTTGTTACTGTTTTTTGTGAAGAAAAAATCATACTAATAGTAAGTAATACGTAAAAAAATGTGGAGTTAGTTGATTAATTCGTTGTTTTTTTGCGATAAATAAACGGTGTAATTTGATTGATCTCATACTAGTATAGTACCCGGCACGAAAGTTTAGCGCTGACCGTTATTGCGCAGAAGTAAAAATTAAGGTATCTGAGGGGGGCTAGCGGGATGAAGGGCGGTTGTGCGTAGCGCCGATTGGCTCTCCAGCCGCATTATGTTCCCCGCGCCGATACGACGCTCCGCGCACATCCCGTGTACAGTCGCGTCATTAATTGTATTGTTATTGCTGTTAATTTTTGTTGTTGTTTTTGTTCAGTTTGAATTTGTTTGTTAAATTTAGTTTTTTAGTTTGTTTGTGACTTTAAAGTGAATATACCTAGAAGAAATACTGTTTTGAAAAGACAGGCAAGGAAAATGGTTTATGACGTGAATTGCTTTTTAAAAAGGGTATCTAACGGATTAATTGATTCTTTGAAACAAATTAAAAGTGAGATTGACGAAGCTACAAATACTTTACTCAGTCATTCGGACAGCATCACTGTAAATTTGTGAATGGTTCTCTGTAGATTCAGATTTTTTTTTTCAGAATTCAGAATTACCATATAGTAGAACTAATGGAACTTAAAGGAGCTCGTAGCTAAATTATAACAGCCTAACGGGTTGATCTTCAAAGTTAAGCAACGCTTGCCAAGGTTAGGTCGCGGATGGGTGGCAATCGTAACAAATCGAGATTCCTCCATAACTTAGAAAGTACCTTCAGCCGTTAGTCGGTTAGTCCCGGCTGTTACTTGCTTACTGTACTATCGGCCAAAGATACGCATGCTCACTTAAGAAAATATTTCTGTGGAACTGCCATTACTTTTGCCGTAGAACAAGTGAGAATAAAAACTCACATTTATTCTAATTGTTCTATTTACTTAATATTGTAGGACTACTGACAAAAAAAAACACCATGAACTATTTTATATTAACATTCCTATTCACAACCAAAATAGAACTTGTGAACAAACTTCTAAAAAGAACTTAACAAAACAAACAAACTTAACCATTTTTGTACATTCATTCATTTTTTTGACATTAGTGCTTGCATCATCAGTTTCAACAAAAATGACATGACATACGTTCATCACGGCTACACCAAACACTTATAAAAGAAATTATTGAAAGCATCATTCATCTACTTATAACCGTTCTTTTATCAGCACTAAAGTAATTACGAGGCTGAAAAAGCCAAAACTCGTATCGCAAAAGTACATCCATATGTGAAGATGACCATAAATCACCGTACTCACGCCTCTGCCCATCTCTCCATGAATTATAGCGCTATACTTGCCTTCAGAGAATAATGAAGCTATTTTTTTACAGCTTTTACAGTCCATTTTCCAGTCCATTACGTCCGGCATTTTGAATTTTGAGGTTGCCAGATTAAACCGGATAATATTTGGTTATTACCGGTTTTGTCCGGCTAGCGTTCGGGTATTAACCGAGTAGTGTCAACACTAAATGATAATTGAAAGGTATTTTTTTTTTCTGGGAAAACCCAACAATTGTAGCCTGTGTCTTATATCGAACGACATATTATAATCAAATTTAAAGCACAATTCACTTCGTGTCCACAGGATACAATCAAGTTTGAAAGTAAATGTGGCTAATTCTAATTATAAATGTTGCTGGCTAAAAACATTACAACCTAATTTGGTTGTAATGACTTTACAATACTTTTCTGAAATCTATTTCGAGGTTCTGCAAATATATCAATTTCACAAAAGAAAGCACGCGTCACTCATTTATTTTTAATAAGTAAACAAATTAAAAAGGACATCTTTACACGTCAACTTTCATGGGCTCGTAATCACGCCCAGTGATTACGAGCCCATGAACTATGAATTCGAAGCCTGTCAGGCACTTTGGGTAATTTATGTCATCACCACTGCTCTTGAAACGCTTGAGGAAATCGGCATATCGTAGGACCAAAAATCCGCAAACATGCGACATAGCCACATAGTCCAACCAGTACTGAGCCCACGCGGTGGATTACGAACAATTCTAATATTTAATATTAGAATGGTTCGTAATCGGCGATCCGCAATCGTTATATGATTGACATCCCATCCATACGCACCAAACATTTTGGGAATACTTTCATTGTGCGTACGGCTAAGGAGCGGAATTCCCTGCCAGAATCTGTGTTTGCTTATAGCTATAACCTGGGGGTCTTTAAGTCAAGAGTGAATAGATTACTTTCATCTTCGACCACATCATTACTTCACCATCAGGTGCGATGGTAGTCACACGCGTGCCTATTATAAAGAAAAAAGAGAAGAGGCCTGTGTCCCAGCAGTGATGGGAACGTTATAAGCTAATTATGTAAATTAGATGAGACCGGTATTTCGTTCCCTGAGAAAAGCGATCTTCTAAGGAAAGCAAAGGATTGACCTGTCCGTAGGATTTCGTTATTGTACCTAGTTTTATTAAAACTTTTTCAATACACTTCCTCGAAAACTGGCTCTTATCGCACTACGATTTTGTCCAACATGCAATGTATTTCACACTCGTGGATTTTTTTATTTTTTATTTTTTCGATGTTTTATCAATACAAATTTTGCTACAGATAAAATTAAACAACTATTCAATTCCCTATACTCGTATTTGGCGGTGATTGTTTTTTTTTTTTAACAGCAAAGAGGCGCATGATTTAATGAAGATTAAAACTGTGTTTATGAACATAATATCAGAAATAAACATTATTATTTATAAAATAATTTTGCTTTTATCAACAAATTAACATTTATTTGTGTACTAAATTAAAAAAAAAAATATTTTAATATCACGCTGTTTTGCGGCATCATACCTTTGCTTCTCCTTAAACCCGCGAAGGTAAAGCGCGGGGAAAATTATTTATTTAATTTATTAATTATTCATTGTATTTCTTCGAAAGCGTATTGAAAAACGTCGTTTGATACACGTGGATATTTGTTACTGCAGTACTCGGCTCCATAACCCCCTCGCCTTGCGGCTCGGGCGTAACTCTGCCTCGGCCGCAATAACAAACTTTCTCCACTTGTATCAAAATATACTATTTTTCATGAGACAATGTTTCCAAAACTTCTCATGAATTTAATACATTAACATTAGATAACTCAGCTATATTTATAGTAGTTACAAACAACCTACAGCTATATTATAATCATATATACAACGTGTAATTTAAAGGGTATATACATATTACATACCAAGTGCACGGCTTCTTTGGATGATAACAAACGATATAGCAAGGGTTTTGTAATCCTATGTCTACATGTATGGAACTTATTAGAAATTTCAATACATTGATACCAAAGACCGAATTTTTCAAATTAAGAAGAACGAAGAGAATTATCGTTTTATTGGCAAGTGACGTGGAAAGTGATGACCTTCATAGTGCTGTGACAAGTTTGTTATTATTGGTATTCAAGAAACATATGAAACCGATAATTTGGTGCAAATTCTGTGAGTCACTTATTTTGAGCGGAAACTTTGCATAGAGTCTCCATACCAGATGTTGTCTTCAGTCCTTTTGGATAGATATGGGGTTTCCGTTACACGTTGTATAGCATTATATTATAATCATTTACAGGACACATAAAATCAAAGCGTATGGGACATTTAATAAAAATCTATGTTTTTTTATAAATAGTAACGTATGGAAAAAATAAGGCGCCAATTTTGTCCGTCGGTAACTCTAACATAAGGACAATCAGAGACATAGATTTAGCAATAAAAGGGGCCATATTATTCTGCCGGAGTTGCGGGAATGTTCTAACGAGATACCGCGGCCTCGGAACTTAAGGGCAGCTGAAGGAACAGAGTGGGTTCTTAGTCAGTACAAGTCTGACACTCCCTTCCGCTCCACCTAGAGCGGGAAAAGTTATTAGATGATTTTCCCAACCATAAAAAAAATAAAAAAGGGGCCATATTATTAATTTAGTTAATATTTATTTTTTTAGTTATGTTAGACCCGCCGCCCACTACAACTTTTTGTCACCGTGACTTATTGTTACTGTCGCCTGCTGTCACCCACGATGCGCTCACTGAGGTGACTTCTTGGGTAACAAATCACGTTCTAGACATGGGCATTATTAGATATTTTTGATAACCGGTATTTAGTGGCAATAACGTTATTGATAACGGTTGCTGAATAACGGTATCACAAATGCAGTTAATCTAACTATTCAGTTGTTGTATCGCTATAGTTATTACAACAACTGGATAGCTAAAATAATCACAGTATGAATATAACAAGGAGTGGAGTAAAGGGATTATAAGGATACTGGTAATTTCCCTTCATAGCTTTCTTCTAGGCTTAGGACTAGTACATTTTTCATATGAAAAATATACAAAAAATGCGGCGCATTTAAAAATCATATTTATATTGATTGATTAAATTAACATGAAATGAAATGAAATGAAATATTTATTTTGTAAATTGGTTATAAATAACACTTTTACACGTCATGTTTTTTTTGCGTGTTAAGTTTAGCTAGATGAGGCCGGTATTTCCTAACTGACTACTCTGAGAAGAAACACCGAAACAAACTCAGAGGTCATAGTCTCTTTTAAAGTCCAGACAATTTGTATTTTTATATGAGAAGCATGTAGGTTCATGTCTGTGGTATTATTTTGAGGAAATAACCACGCAAATTTGAGCGGACCTGTCCAGACAGTGCAAGCATTTGTCAGTTATCGTGTAGCTCAACTTAGAACTTAAGGAGCTCAACAATTTGACAAAAAATACCAACGGACATTTGGCATGGCTCGCTAACTCACCTTCACCTAATAATCACTATCATCATATACTATTTACACAATGGTCAATTAATCAATCCTGCTGTTATTACAAATGCGAAAGTTTGTGAGGATATATGTATGTTTGTTGCTCTTTCACGTAAATACTACAGAACGGATTTCAATGAAATTTGGTTAGTAGATAGTTGAGATACTGGAATAATACATAGACTACTTTTTATCTCAGCATTCCCACGGAATCGGGATTTATGCGGGACAAACCTCCCACGCGATCGAAGTCGCGGGCAGAAGCTAGTATCATCATATTATTACAGTGTTAACTCTATATAACTACACTCAAGGGACTTCGCGTATTTTGATATTATAGGAAAAAACTGTATTAGAAAATGAAAAAAGAAATATTTCAGACTAGTGTTAGAAAAACAAATCTTATTTGAACGCTATTTCATAGTGTTTTTTGTCATTTTCATCTGACGTCTTTTGCTGCACCAGTAATTTTGTTGTATTTTTTAGTTTGTAATCCACGAATCCTACTAATAACCGTCTACACGTGCAATTTGTGAATAAAAGAACAGATGTCGTAAAAAGTTTACTAATTTTGGTCACTTAAAAAGTACATTTTATTATTTAATTGCTGTCGTTATTGAGACTGGGTGTAATGATTATAGAGTGTACCATTATATGAAAGACAAGCTAAGCTTTAGGGAGTTGAACGACACTCGATTTATGTCATTTAATTCATTTTTATAAGTCTGTTTATGTCTACACAAGTATACCTAGCACTAAATACTATTGTTAAACTGTGTTTGCATTGTCTATTTACATACTTAAATTTAATACACAACAACGATTACGCACTTAACATTTATAAACTAAAGAATTTGAATAGTCTCTTCTCAGAAAAATAATAAATCGTCTCAAATCTCCAAAAACAGAAATCATAAAACAATTAACAAGTTCTTCAAATAACCGACAAAAAACCGACAACCGACACTGGTACAAGTATAATTCACTCAATAATTCAAAATAGACACACACAGAAACATGTTGGAAAAAACGTCATTACATTAAACATAATAATAATAAGTAAGTTATAACAAAAAAAAAACAATGTAATCAATCAAAAAACAAAACAACATTTTCCACATATTAGTTAAGAGGTATGATGTGATGAGGAGTCAAGCTAGTTTAGTTCGGTTTAGTTCACATTAAAGTAAACTATTATATTTTTATAACTCTACAAACTTTCAAATTAGTCAGCAACTTCAAAATGACTGGTATCTAATATATTCAGTTCCTTAATAACTTTAGTTCTAAAAGTATTTCTATTTAGCAAAAATATCTGTGATAACCGACAAACACATCAAAACTGTTCATCATTAGACCAGCAATTGGTATATACGACCATATTATTTCCTTAAGATATCCATGATAACCAATGCATGCCAACAAAACGATAATCGCATCTTCTCTTTCTTAAACCTAATTATCGGCTAAGTGAGAGAGGGATGGCATGGTTGCCAGTTGCCGGTTGGTTATCATCGGTTTCGGTTTCTAATGTTTTCGTAGTTGCGCGTTGAGTTGTAGCTACTCGCTCGCTACTCGTACTCTACAGATTGATAACCGTTGCCGGTTGAGACGATACCGATACCTAACGTTATTGCTACGGCAACCGTTTTCAGTTGCGTTTTGTTATAACTGACACATGTCTATCGCGTTCATTTTTGTAATGGACTTCAACGAGGTCGTCAAACTAATCTGCTTATACGCTTATTTTAAATAACATGTTTTATTATATGCTCTTCGTTTAAATGCCCATCTTTACGGCTGAGTGACAAAAAGTCACCAGTGAGCGGACTCCCATAGTAATGTACAGGGCGAGTGACAGTCACGTCACCCCGGTACTGCCTGTCGCTGCAACTTTTTGTCACCGTCTTATCAAGTCACCATAATGAGCGCACTCAGTATAGTTTTCATAGCACTTGACTAAGTGACAAAAAGTCACGGTGACAAAAAGTTGTAATGAGCGGCCGGTCTTACCTGCTTTTATTATGTTTTTGCTTTTATTATGTCCGTTCATATCTGCTTAATTAATAAAAGATAAAAAGCTATTAGGAATACCTACAAGCCTATCTAGATTAGCTATACAAAACTGTAACAAATATATTCCATACATTTAATGTATCGCAGTTGGTTTTTCGGACTTTCTTTCTTTATAAAATTCTTTATATTTAAAAACAAAAAACAAAGTTAAGTATCACACTAAAAATAAACACGAAAAAACAGATAGGTAATCGAGCAAACATATATTATTTAGTTATCAAGGGTTAATCTGAAAAAGCAGATATTATTGTAAGACTCATTCAATACCTAATAAAAGTGATAAAATTGAAGTTTCAGAGATTATTTTCGGATACGCGATAAAGGGAATTATTCACTGTGACTTGTTTGGTTTTAACCTTTTTATTGCTTTATATCGTGGCCTCTCGTAGGTTAACCTATATAAAAAGGTAATCAGCTGATTAGAATATGGCGGGCTTAATAATAATAATTAAAGCCTCCAGCCAGTGCTTATATTTAGGTAGGGTAAGGTTTTCGGCTTAGGGCGTCGCTGGGGGAGGGCAACAAGGGACACATTAACCTTTAATTATTGTGATTAGAAAAAAGGTGGCGCTCGTAACATACCAAGCCTTATCTCAAGAAAAAGACGATATATATATATATATATATATATATATATATACGTAAACATAACTTTTTTTTTTAACGTGGTAAAATTATCAAATAAGTCCTCCCACCCCGGGCAGGGTGGGAGGGACTGTCAGACTTTTACTGACTAAAATCCACGGTGTTCCTTCAATAACCCTTTACGTACCTGGGTCACGGTTCATTCATTCATTTATTTATTTCATAAACAATTTTAACATTTTTTTTTAACGTGGTAATATTATCAAATAAGTCCTCCCACTCCGGGCAGGGTGGGAGGGACTGTCAGACTTTTACTGACTAAAATCCACGGTGTTCCTTCAATAGCCCTTTACGTACCGGGGCCACGGTAACGGGATGAGTCCCACGACCCCGGCAGGCTTCGGCCCTCTGCAAAGGGGGCCGCGTCATGAAAATTAAAAATAAATACAAATTCAACCATTACAAGTCAGAAGTAAAAAATAATAATAATAATCAAAATTTAAATAATAATATCAATTAAATTAGCAAGTCCACTATATTACGATGTCCAAATTATGTCAAATAGATATTGTAAAACGAACACCAAAGGGTTTACCTACAGATCAACCATTGAAAATGTCAAAATAAAAATAAAAAATACGTCAATTAAATAGGGACAATAATTAGTTAATACAGTCTAGTTGTATGTGTCACAGAGAAACTCTTCAAGTGTGTAATAGCATTTTTCTACAAGAAACGATTTTAGTTGTTGTTTAAATTGAGTAATATTATATAAGGTCTTAAATTGGTAATGGGATAAGTCCCACGACCCCGGCAGGCTTCGGCCCTCTGCAGAGGGGGCCTCGTCATGTTGCTGACACTCTTTGAGGCGCGCGTGGAACACAACGCGCCGTCGACCCGGGCATGGTCCATGGTCGGACAGCGAGTTGCCCTTTACTCGCTGTCCGCATGCCCACGCCTACAGTGGTCGGAGATCGTCGGCCGACGTCCGACGCCGTGGGCGTCTACCACTGCGGCTGGGTTGGAGGGAGGACGCCATCCTCTCCCTCACGCGGCCCGCCTCCTCCTTCGGAAGCATGACTGCTTCGCAGAAGGAGGCGACCGCTTCTCACTCCCTCTCGCCCCGCAGCATGGCCTCGACCAATGCCGGGCGCGAGAGGTCTCCGCCTATCGCCGCCGTGAGGACACGTCGGTGCTCTGCCCAGGCGGGGCAGTCTTGCACCGGGTGCTCTACGGTGTACTCAGGGCGACCCTCGCAGTGGTGACACCCAGGCGTTTCTTCCTTTCCCATCAGACACAGGTACCTCCCGAAACTTCCGTGTCCGGTGAGGACCTGCGTCATGCGGTAGGTCAGGACGCCGTGACGCCGATCTAGCCACTCCTCAAAGAGGGGTCTTACCGCCGCAATTGCGGCGTGCCCACGTAAACATAACTAGTAGCAATGATTTGCTATCTTGCTTCTTAAAAATAAATAGGGATATATTTGATACAACTATGATGTCTTTTTAGATAATTTTGTAATGTTTGCTGGCACAAAATTGAGAAAATATATTTAAAAACTATGTTAACAGCTGTTCTCTAAAACATAATAAATATATTGAGTAAAAAGGTACTCCATTTTGGCTTAAATCGTATATTTTATTTCGCTGAAATAAGCCCTTTCCCATTTGCCTTGTTTTTTATTGTTTCCTTTTTCTTCGTAAATTGTCAACATGTAAGTCTTTGTCCTTACTTACTAACATAATTATAAGTACCAATTACTAACTCTAGTCTAAGGAACTAAATAAGTTTTTAATATTGTTAGCATGTCGTTTGTCTGTTGGCAATAAATACATTTTCTTTCTTCTTCTTTCTTTCTTTCTTTCACGCGAACTGAGCCGCGGGATAAAACTAGTTTTTTAGAGCCCATGCAAGAATTTCATTTTCTTCTTTGATCTTATTCTTCACTGCTGAAGGTCGTGTCCATATGACTGAAATTCGCCAAACCACTATGCTCTTGGCGTGCCTAATGACTGAACATAAGTCAGACCTTTCATCGATTTAACTTGATCAGACCAGCGAGCCAGTGATCAGCTGCGAGATAATCTACCTTCCACTTTGCCAACATAAAGTATGCAAGTACTTCTTATTCTTATCTTATACTAGCTTTCCCTGCGCAAATCACGATCCCGTGGGAATACCGGGATGAAAAAAACCTATGTATTATTCCAAGTTGTCAACTATGATATAATATGCAGTAAGATTTTTTGTTTAGTTTATTCATTTTGCTCGCGTTTGACCACTATCTCACCTGATGGTAAGCGAGCATGTGGTCGAAGATGAAGCACGTTTAACTAGAAGTAACCTATTCACTCTTGACGGAAAGACCCCCAGGATATAGCCATCACAAAACACTGACTCCGGCAGAGAATTTCACTCCTTAGCTGCACGCACAATGAAAGTATTCCCAAAACGTTTTGTGCGTATGGGTGGGATGTCCACCGTGTAACGATGGACAATCGCCGTTCATCTTGTAGTCCGATAATGGAACAGGCTTGGTGGAATTAGATTGTGCAATTCCATTGCACACTCCCCGAAACAAAAAAAAGTAAAATCCATCGCCACCAAGTCAAATATCGACTTTAGCACCGTGACATTTAAAATGCATGTATAATTTGCATAATTTGCATAGGAATTTGCACTGTCAACTTGACATTTGAAGTAGATTGCTCGAATGTGAACTTTGTTTTAAGAGAACTGTAAATACATCTATAGTGCATCATCGTCTTGAATTTGAAATACATATTAAAATTATCTAATCACTATTTTATTGTACAGAGTTAGACGCAAATAGTTACGACTGGCTCTGCTCGTGACTTTGTTCACGGTTTTCGCGGTGTAATTCCCGGAATATTTATTTGGGATACAAAATAGTATTTTGTTGCCCTTTACCCTCCTTTATCTTCCAGTGAAAGTCCCTATTAAATCAGTTAAACCATTTCCGATATTATCTCAGACAAACAGAAAGAAAGACAGTACGTGAATAAAATTTAAAAAAGTTTTTTTATATTTTGGTATTGTTTTAATAATTATACAGTACGTTAACTAAAACAGGGCGTTCCCGTTAACCCGCAATAGTATAGCATCCATAAATGCAAAACAAAAATATTACCATTCGAAAACAAAATGTTTTTATTTTTTGACGTGACAACGTCTTATAATTCGATGAAGCTGGCTGCATGCACGAAAATACATGACTCATGCGGCGTTACCTCGCTCTGAGGCGTTCCATCGCTCTGAGGCGTTCCAAAGCAAATCAAATTGGATCTACAAGTTGACATTTATGTATGACTCAACGAGTCAAGTACTAGGCTATCATAAAACGGTAAGAGATGACGTCACTGTCTAGGTATTCTTTGACATTTATGTATGACTCAACGAGTCAAGTACTAGGCTATCACAAAACGCTAAGAGATGACGTCACTGTGTAGGGATTCTTCCATTGTCATGAGAAGTGCAGTAATAGTGATGTAAAATTAAAATTTTCTTTTGAAAAATGCAACCATTCCATCAGTATTTTCTTATGACGTTGTCACGTTCAACTATCGTCAGTAAACCGACTTTACAGACAACCGTTTTTTTTAATATTAAAATATACACTAAAAATGTTAAATTGATACGTAAAAGAAACACTCTGTACACGCGTACTTGGAGGACGGCAACGTCGCAATTCATTTATGCTGTTGCTCCCGGCTGTCATTTCAACATCTTTGACAGTCGTTACGAGTACTCAAAACCCAGAAAATCCGATAGTGGTTTTACCAAGAGGTATAGTGTCACCCAGTTACTGGGTTGTGGAGGTGAGATATTCAGTCACTCCATGAAAAAACACTAGTAAAGTCCGTTTTGGGAGCATTGGTATTATATTATGGCTCTATGAAAGCTAAAGAAAAATATGACATTAACTTACTGATGCGGGCAGCATGTAAAGAGGCGTCAAAATATGGTGATGGAACAATAGATATGCTAGAGAACCCTACCCACGTCACTGTCATACTAAACCCTGTGGCTAATAAGAGGAGTGCTAAACAGGACTTTGAGAAATACTGTGAACCGCTGCTGCACCTTGCAGGGTTACAGGTGGATGTTATACAGACCACTAGTGAGGGGAATGCTAAGGAGCTGGTGGAGTCCTTGAAGGGGACACAGGCTATCATTGTGGCTGGTGGAGATGGCACTGTATCTGAAAGTGTTACAGGTTTACTACGACGAAACGATGAAGCAAACCGATTCCCAGTTGGGATTCTACCTCTTGGACGTACAAATACTATTGGAAACAGCCTCTTTCCTAAAGGAGATGGTGTGTCCAAAGTGAAGCAACTCATTGAAGCATCCATGGCTATAATCCAAGGGAGTACGGTATGGAAAGACGCAATGAAGATAGAACCAATCGAAGAAGATGCTGTATTTGGTAAACCAATCTATGCATTGTGCTCTCTAGAATGGGGGGCATTCAGAGATGTTATATCGAAACAACACAAGTACTGGATATACGACTCATTAAGAGAATATGCAGCTTACATTTTCAATGGCTACAAGGAATCTCTGAACTGGAATTGCAAAGGTACTTTGAAGTACAGTCCCCCCTGTGGTGGATGTAGCAATTGCCTTCAAAAACGACCTGTTGTTAAGCGAAAATGGGCATTTTTCTTGCCTACAGCATCATATGCTCAGACCAACGACCCTGCAGATATAGTTAATGCTGAATGTGACACTACGCAGGAAATGTGCTTCCAAACAAGTGATTTCAGGATTGTGACACCAAATATACAGAATACTCATAGCACGCCTGCTTTAAGTATAGGTATAGGGAAGCATAAGTACAAGTATACCGAGTTTGTTACTGATGGCTGGGACCGAGTGCATAACAACAGTATAAAAGATGGTATTGTCGCTAGAAGTGTGACCGTAATCCCACAAGAGCACTTTGGTGTGATCGATATTGACAGAGAAGAGTATGACGCGAAGCCTGTCAAAGTAACATTATTACCGAAAGTAATAAAACTATTCTGTAAACACTACGACAAATAAATAACAGGCTTATTGAAATATTGGTTACTTCAGTACGCCATTGCATTTTGCTGCCGACCTCATAGATTTAAGCAGCTCGCAGATAGTGAAATCTATCAGCAAAAGTAAAGGAACTCAAGAAAAATTCTGTTTAATTTTATTTTTAATTAAATTTATTTATTATTATCCAGTTACGAGTGAAAGCTGACTCAAACATACTTTGTGAAAAGGCAAAGCAGATAATGATGTGTGTATAGACGTATAGAATAGACGGTAGTAAGGTACCAACTCTACAACGTGTAACGGAAACCCCATATCTATCCAAAAGGACTGAAGACAACATCTGGTATGGAGTCTCTATGCAAAGTTTCAGCTCAAAATAAGTGACTCACAGAATTGACCCCAAATTGTTGATTTCGTATGTTTCTTGAATACCAATAATAACAAACGTGTCACATCACTATATGAGGGCCATCACTTTCCACGTCACTTTCCAATAAAACAATAAATCTCTTCGTTCTTCTTAATTTGAAAAATTCTGTCTCTAGTATCAATAAATAAATAAAATAATATTCCACAACTTTTTCACACAACTCCATCTAGTCCCAAACTAAGCAGAGCTTGTGGTATGGGTACTAGACAACTGATAAACATACATATATATTTCTAAATACATACATATTATAGATAAATTACACCCAGACAAAGAACAAATGACCGTGCTCATCACACAAACATTTGTCCTAGGTGGGAATCGAACCCACGACCTTGAGCACAGCAGTCAGGGCCACTGACTACTATACCAACGGACGAAATTTCTAAGAAGTTCCACACATGTACACATAGGATTAGAAAACCCTTGTCATATCGTTTATTATCATCCAAAGAAGCCGTGCACTTGGTATATTGTATATACCCTTTAAATTACACGTTACATATGACTGAGTAAGAAAAAAGATCGAAGTACGAGTCCGCGGGTTCGAACCCAACCCATTACACTATTGCCATATAGGTACCGACTCCAGACACAAGCATATTTAGCTTAGTTGGAGAAGTTAACAAAATTGCTAGTAATGGGAAATCACCCACATCGCTAATTCTCTTTCTAAAAGAAAACTTTAAAAAATCGCATCATAACTAGTCAGAAAATCGAGAACATACATTTTTCTCACCATTACTTATTTGAATAACATTAGCGAACAAATATGGCTATCAGCTACATTCGTATAAATAAACGTATCTATCTTTACCCGAATTGGGTCGATTCATAACATCATAACATTCGGCGTTATTGAGTAGATAAGATAGTACGGTAACTCACTAATCTTCTTTCATAATGTCTGAGCTAACTTTGACAGTCAAAACGCCCAGGGTTATTTTGTAAC
The DNA here is from genome assembly GCA_943138885.2 of Tholera decimalis. Lineage (NCBI taxonomy): Eukaryota > Metazoa > Arthropoda > Insecta > Lepidoptera > Noctuidae > Tholera > Tholera decimalis. The sequence goes on along the minus strand of OW964570.2, from coordinate 28,470,305 downwards.
TCGAGAAAGATAAAATCCATTAAGAAAATGATTTCACTTATAGACACCGCAGATAATATAAGACAAAATTGCTTAATTTATATTGTTTAGGTAATAATGAAATAAGGTTGAAATTATTTGCAAAGATTTTAGTTTCATATCACCTTATGAAAGCAGAGATATGACGTGTATGTTTCTTTTGTTCTAATTCAAGCTCTGTACCTCTACCATGAGTTTACGCAACCAAAACTCGCTAGCGTCTCCGTAAATTATTTGTATGAAATATTCTACAGCGCCCCTAGCGGTCACAGAAAGAATTAAAATTCGTACCATGAGCACTATAGATTACGATAGGTTTAAAACCTAACGTAATCTATACGATAGTCACTAACGTTTTTTAGCTGTCACCATACAAAACGGTACCATGAGCCACTAATTCGACAGACGCTAGCGAACGATACGCTTACGGTAGTAGTTACGTTGCTCACTAGCATTTTGGCGTGTGAAACATGTGTTTACATTAACATTTAATACCTTTTGAGTATAATAAAGTTATAATAATGTCTGCAAGAACATATTTAGCGTGGAATATGTTAGTGGCCGCTGAATTTGAAGATCAACGACGTGAACAACGTGAATTTCAAGCCAACATGAGAATTCATGTTGGTTTATAAGCTTTGTTTTTTAAATATAGGAATAATTTATACATCAATTAATTGTAGCATATGCTGGAACCAAATCACCTATTGTACCAAATTCTTAAAAATAAATGTGATTTATTTAATTTGATATTAGTAGAAAGTTGAAACATACCTTTCCATGAACTCCACCATCAATTGGAACTGTGAGACACTGGTCCTCGTTGTATTAAATAATCCAAACTTTTAAACCACACAAAGCACCTCTGCGATACAACATCAACAAACAAAAATACAAGTTGAATAGACGACAATGACGTTACAAGAACCACTCGAACTTCAAAAGCCACTAAATACCATAACTAGTTCACTAATCGTAAACTTTTAAATTTTGTTGGTTTATTTTGTGATATTGACTGTTTTAACATTTTTAGCATAGCGATAACACTACATTTTGAGCTTAAGAGCTGTTCTCTCTTCTTATTAGCGGAAAAGAAAGAAACAGAACATAAGTAGTGACCCATAGACGAAAGTATTCTACGAGTGGAGTGAAGTTAGCTAGACGACATGATCTATCGAGCTTACGTTAGCGCCTCCGTAAATTTCCTTAAATGTCATGGTGCAAGCATTATCGAAATCTATTCGATCCACGTTTGTACGCTAGCGAGTTCAGCGCTAGCGAGTAAGTTGTCGATGACAACTCATGGTAGAGGTACTGATAAAAAAAATCACGGTTCGTAAGTAATAAACGATATAAATTTATTTATTTATTTATTTATCCTCAGATTCACATCTTACAACATTCAGCGCGCAAGCGGAACTCGAATCGAGTGGATGATAGGCTGATGGCGGGTCACGCACGCTCAATTGCGCAGCTTCTGGCCACCATGCCTTCAGGGTTTCATATGTTTTTATATAGTTTCAAAATGGACATCCCACCCATACACACAAAAACTTTGGGAATTCTTTCATTGTGCGTACGGTTAAAGAGTGAAATTCCCCAGTGTTTCTTGATAGCTATAACCTGGCGGTCTTTAGGTTAAGATTGAATAAAAATTTAAGTCAAAAGTGGTCGAAGATGAAGCACCCGACGCAGGAAGGTTAATTCTAGGTAAGCGTTCTTCATCATCGAACACATCATCATTTACCATCAGCTGAGATGGAGGTTAAAGACGAGCCTATCATCAATTAAAAAAAGATAAAAACTTTCTTCTCTCTACTGTTTTCGCGTTAGTTTATTTGGTAATCATCAATATAAATCACGCGTGTGTAAAAATCCAAAAGAATAAATTAAAATAACTTTTTATCGGCGGGAAGAAATTATCAAATGACTGAAATTTTTTAGACTGCTTGCACACAACCGTAGAAAAAGTAAGCGAGATTTAGGCAAATGAGAAAGTTTTTGAAAATGTGTGCCATTTATAACCACGTACGTCTGGACAGATTTTATCCACTATGATTGATAAAAACTATTTTGTCGTAAATTGATAAAACACTAAAAAATCTGGAATGATTTCATCGATTAATATGAATGCGATAAAAGTAATCAAATAGTAGTGATTACACAAAATACTGAACAAGAATCGGCTCGAAACGTCTGTAGACGTTTCACCGACTAAAATCCACAATTTTTTTTATTAGATGGAACAACTAACAGTTACTTTATAAGAATTTACTACTAGTTTAACAAAAAATGAAGTTTTGACTACAATGGAACCCACTACACTGTCCACAGATAAACATTAGAGTTTAGTAAAAGAGAATATCTAATCGCTAGTAGCATTACGTACAACGTTTATAACAATTTATAAAACGTAGTCAAATATTTATATAAATGTAACTAACTATAATGAATATAAAAAAATAAGACAAATTATAAAGTACTTAGGTATACCAGATAAAATTATAAAATAGTACAATATAACATCAGTTATTATCACTAATTGTGTTCAATAGAGTACAACGAATGAGTCTTTTAAACTTACTTATTGTGCAATTAAAGATATCAATTTCGACAAAATTACTGTTGTATGCGTCAACCATACGGCGGATAGGCAAGCGCTGTGGCTTCGAGGTACTTCCTTCGAGAACATTGATGTATTAAAAGGAGGAAGATACGGTACTAGACACAGCGTTTGGTCCTACTAAACTAAGTGATTGCCCGTAGTTGGCGCTCAGTCGCGCACGGAACGTTGTTGTTCACACAGCTCAAGAAATTCTCGTCTCTTTGTATTTTTAAGGATTTTTTGGAATAAATACGCATCAAAATGACTTCTTGTGTAGCTAAACAGTGTTTAAATTACACCAGGAAGAAAAATAAGAGACATGGGTCATAGGATCACTTACTACGTACTTACCTAGTACATGCAATCTAATTTCGTTCATAATCGCAAACATTCGGCAGTTAAGGCGATTTCGCTCGCACTACAGCGCCGTCTCCTATCTCTGTCCTTGTCTATTAGCAACTGTAGGTTTGGGACTGATGATGACACTGAATACAGATGTGTGAGTTTCCGTGCATGTATTCGTGCGCCGAGCCCAGAACACGCTTACCTAGAAGCAACCTATTCACTATTGACTTAAGGAACGCTAGGATATAGCTATCAGGAAATACAGCCTCCAGCAGATTTATCTTAGACATACCTTTTTCCTCACCATGTTAATCTTTAACGTTTTAAGAGCAGTAGTGATGATGTAAATTGCACAAAGTAATGTACCTGCCTAGGTTTAAACCCACAATCTACAACTCGTAAGTTGTGCTTTTAACCACTGAGCCACCTCTACTCGGTTGCATATTTTACCAACACAGTTATCACACAATGTGTATTTCGGATATGTAATACATATATCCGAAATTGTTTACACTATGTATTGTGACACAGCCAATAAGGACACGATTACTTAACATTTTTTTTTTTTCATAATTTTTTTACAGATGCATATTTTTGATACCTAGATAAGAAATAGGTTTTAAATAAGACATTATTTTAATATCCACTTCACAACATTTATATAAAACACTCTTGTCTGTTCTTAAGTCACCGACCGCAATGTGTATTTCGGATAAATGTAATACATACATCCGAAATTGTTTACACTACGTGTTGTGACACAACCCGATTAATTAGAGAGAATTTTAGCCAATAAGGACACAATTATTTAACTTTTTTTGTTCAATTATGTTTTTACAGGTGCATATTTTTGATACCTAGATAAAAAAAAGGTTTTATATAAGACATTATTTTAATATCCACTTCACAAAATTTATATAAAACACTCTATTTTTGTCTGTTTTTAAGTCACCGACCGATTTTCACATTATTTTTTGTTCACTTTCCGTTTTTTTAAGCCAGATCACATTGTCTAATATCGCGTGACCGATTTACACTGGTAGTATAAAGTAAACACACTCTGTTTGTGCTAAGAGTGTCGACAAACTGATTCAAGGTTAAAGCATGACGAACATGAGTAGGTATGTTGTTTAAAAAAAGTCTCTGTGTCAAAAGATAATGGAAAATCCCATAGTGATAAATGATCTTTATTTTGCAAATTGGTTATTAAATAACACTTTACACGACATTTTATTTTCGTAAATTTAAACTAGGTGAGGCCATATTTCCTAATTAAGTGCCCTGAGAAGAAACACCGAAACAAACTCAGAGGTTAAATTCTCTTTTAAAGTCCATACAATCTGTACTTATCAAATCATAATATGAGAACCTTGTAGGTGTTGCTTTGTGAATCAATCGCACCAAAACTACTGACAGATTAGGACGTCAAACCGAGTAACCGTAACCGCTGACGTTCAGCGTAAGTAGACCTCAACACAATATGATCAAAGTACTAATTACCACGCTCAACCACATATAAACTGTGACGGCTACATGTGGGAACTCCCCACGCGAAGTAGGTAAAGATATTATCAAAGACTTAGTAATGTTAGCTAATAATATAATCAGTCGTTGTCGCGGGAACCTTCTAAAGAAATACCGCGACCTCGTAACGCAAGGGTCACTGAAAGAACAGAGGGAGTCAGTAGAAGACTGACAGTCGCTTCCGCTCCACACAGAGCGGGTTAAGCTATTTGATGACATTCCCCACGAAAAAAGGAACAATATAATTACATGTACATACAAACTACAATTATCTTGAAAATTACCGTAAAATTGATCTGAACAAAATAGGACTGGCTTATTTGTTAGGAACGATGACAATATTATTGAAAACATTTGATCCGCTGCGGGAATCGAACTTGTGACTCGCAGCACAGCAGCTAATCACTTAACCACCGTACCAACCGTATCGACAATAATCACAGACTTTGTCTAAAAGCTCAACGACGATTATTTTTATAATTATGAGCCTGTGCTGCCCCAATACAGGGCAAAGGCCTCCCTTCCCTCCTTCCACCTGTAGCCTACCTAGTTACCTAACCTTCGCTTTTGAGAAGCTGCCGATCATAAACAAACGCCTGAGACACGCGCACCTAGAACCGCAAATTAATACAATGCACAAAGGAATTTTCTGTTTTGTTCGAGTCTTTTGAGTACGATATGCGGGGGTTCTCGGTGTTGCGTTTCGTTTTCTGATGTTAGAAGTAGATCGTCGATAAATGAACGTTTCGTTTTCCCATTGTGCATTGTATTGACGGTTCTGGGTGCGCGTGTCTCAGATGTTTGTTTATGATCGGCAGCTTCTCAAAAGCGAAGGATAGGTAGGCTACACACCTTTCGTGCGATATAGTAGGCTAATTCATTTTTTTTTAATATAAGTTATATTTTAAACAAGGCATTTACAAAAGGTTCGGGCCTAGCACCTTTAATATTGTCAACTTAGCAAAGGTACCTCTAAATATACTTACTGTGTATAGTAAAATGATGTAAATCTATGCTATTTCAATGTACATATATATCTTTACTTTACTATGCAAATAAATTATTACTATTGCCTTAAAAAAGTCAGACTCGGCCATGAAGTGTTCCGTTGTAACTACGCAAAATAATGTTTGTTTTCATAGAGTTTATATGAAATACAAACTTATATTTGCGGTTTTAAAATATGTGCTATATCTTAACTTTATTTTATTACTGATCGGCTCACTCTTGACCTCGATCTCGCCTGATGGTAAGCGATAGATGAGGTCTACGATGGAACGAGCGAGCCCAGAAGATGCCTGTCACTCTATCTCGTTCAAACCTATTTTCGTTGAAAGTTTTCATTAAGATCTATAGCATATATTTCTTTTAGATTTATCACTCTGTTATTATAAAAGTTAAAGTAGTTTAAGAAAAAGTAAGAAGTTTTATAGGTATATTTTTAATTCTGTCTGTCTGTATGTTACCTTTTCACGCCTAAACCGCTAAACCGATTTAGATGAAATTTGACATGGATATAGTTTACGACCCTGGGAAGGACAAAGGATAGTTTTTATCCCGGAATTCTTACGGTATCGGGAATAATGCGGGAAAAACCTCCCACGCGAACGAAGTCGCGCGCAAAAACCAGTATTTTATGTATATATATTCATACTATACTATATATACTATCCATACTAATTACTAATTACTTTACTAATATACTAATTTAAAAAATACTAATATTACTATTACTAATATATTAATACTAATCCATACTTAATCCTATAAATGCGAAAGTAATTCTGTCTGACCGTCTATCTATCTGTCTGTTACCTTTTCACGCCTAAACCGCTGAACCGATTTAGATGGAATTTGGCATGGGAATAGTTTAGGACCCTGGAAAGAACATAGAATAGTTTTTATCCCGAAATTCCTACGGGATCGGGATTTACGCGGGAAAAACCTCCCACGTGGACGAAGTCTCGGGCAAAAGCTAGTACTATAATTATAGCGAAAAAGTTTGTTTGTTTCTTTAAACGTACTATCTTCCAAAATTAAATACTTTTGAATTAAATGAAGGAGGTCATGTTTTTATTGTGATGAAGTCCACGGAAGCGAAGCCCCGCGAGATTAATAGTATTATAATAAGAGATTACTCATAATTATGTGGAACACAGATAAGCTTATATAAGCCACACTCTGAGAAATATTACTTAGTCACGGTTTAAGATTATGTTGTTTGTGTATCTGATAACATGAACACATCGATATTATCAATTTCAAAGCCTTGTATTAACAGCTGCGTTGTGAGACCAACAATCAATTGTTTCGATGCGCTTTTCTTATTACATGACATTGTAATAATAAATCATTTATTTGATAAAAGAGGGTAGGTAAAGATGTTGCAATAAATTCTACTCATACTATCGTTTAGTATACAACGTGTAACGGAAACCCCATGTCTATCCAAAAGGACTGAAGCAAACATCTGGTATGGAGTCTCTATGCAAAGTTTCAGCTCAAAATAAGTGACTCACAGAATTGACCCCAAATTATTGGTTTCATATGTTTCTTGAATACCAGAAATAACAAACGTGTCACAGCACTATGAGGGTCATCACTTTCCACGTCACTTGCCAATAAAACGATAATTCTCTTCGTTCTTCTTAATTTGAAAAATTCGGTCTCTGGTATCAATGTATTGAAATTTCTAATATGCTCCACACATGTACACATAGGATTAGAAAACCCTTGCAATGTCGTTTATTATCATCCAAAGAAACCGTGCTCTTAGTATGTATATACCCTTTAAATTACACGTTGTATAAATAGGTATAAAGAAACAGTAACACATATAGACTAGTGCTACGGATTTATAAAATTCCCAAGATCCCCTGCTGGAACATAGGCTTCTTCTCTATGAATGGGAATGGACCGTATTTCACCATGCGGGCCCAGTACGGCGTGGTTGGTTGTATCTACAGATTTTCGGTCCTTTTTTTCTGGGTGGGAAAATCATCGAATGTCTTCTACCGCTCTGGGTTAAGCGGTAGGGGGTGTCAAACTTCTACTGACTAAAAACCCACTCAATTCCTTCAGCTGCCCTTAAGTTCCAAGGCCACGGTATCTTGTTAGAACATTTCCGCAACCACGGCGGGCAATGGCCTTATGAGGCCCCGTCACTGGTGCTGACTGCTCTTTGAGGCGCGCGTGGAACACGACGCGCCGCCGACCCGGGCCTGGTCCTTACCGGACGGTGAGCTACCCCTGCTCGCCGTCCACAAGCCCGCGCTCACGGTGGCCGGAGATCGGCTCGCGATCCCCGACGCCCAGGGTGTCTCCCGCGGCGGCTGGGGCGTGTGGAAGAGAGTTACCTCCTCCTCGCGCGTTCGGCCTCCTCCTTTGCTAGCATGACTGCTTCGCAGAAGGAGGCGGCTGCATCCCATTCCCTCTCGCTCCGCACCATGGTCTGAACCAGGGGCGGGCGCGAGATTTCGCCGCCGCCGATCGCCTCCACGAGGACACGGCGGTGCTCCGCCCAAGCAGGGCACACCTCGACTGTATGCTCTACCGTGTCCTCTGAGATTTTCGGTCCTTAGGACATGCCTTTTTGTTTTGAGCAGCGGTGATGATGAAACATTGTGAAAATGAATGATGTTTTGAAAAAGAGTAACCGTGGAGTTTCTTGCCGGTTCTTCTCCATAGAAAACGACCAATTTCGAACCGTGCCCTAGTTTCTGACGTTTTGTAAGTGCCCATGTAACAATGTGCAATAAAATATTTTTAGTTTGATTTGAAAACGACACCATGGAATTGTGCCTGCCTGGGTTGGAACCTATGTCTAGCAACACGTAAGTCGTGACTGTTACCACTGGTCCACCACTGCTCTTTCCGTATCATGACAGTAGTTTTAGTTATGGAAGAGGGAATTTAATGGAGCGACAATAGCCTTATGGCTAAGGAGTCGGCCTTGTGATCGAGACGTCGCGTGTTCGAAACCCTCCCATTACTCTATTGCCTCGAATCCACTCCAGATACAAGTATATTAAGCTTAGTTGGTGTATTGTTACTGTATCTATACTAATATTATAAAGCTGAATAGTTTGTTTGTTTGTTTGCTTGAACGCGCTAATCTCAGGAACTACAGTTCTGATTTAAAAATTATTTCAGTGTTAGATAGCCCATTTATCGAGGAAGGCTATAGGCTATACAACGTGTAACGGAAACCCCATATCTATCCAAAAGGACTGAAGACAACATCTGGTATGGAGTCTCTATGCACAGTTTCAGCTCAAAATAAGTGACTCACAGAATTGACCCCAAATTATTGGTTTCATATGTTTTTTGAATACCAGTAATAACAAACGTGTCACAGCACTATGAGGGTCATCACTTTCCACGTCACTTCCCAATAATACGATAATTCTCTTCGTTCTTCTTAATTTGAAAAATTCGGTCTCTGGTATCAATATATTGAAATTTCTAATAAGTTCCACACATGTAGACATAGGTTTAGAAAACCCTTGCCATATCGTTTGTTATCATCCAAAGAAGCCGTGCACTTGGTATGTATATACCCTTTAAATTACACGTTGTATATCATTACGCTAAGACTAATAGGAGCGGAGCACTAATGAAGAATGTTTCAAAATCGGGGGATTTTTTTTCCACGCGGACAAAGTCGCGGGTGGAAGCTAGTTACTTAATAAAAGTCAGTTTGAAGCACTTATAGTTTTTTAATAATGTTAAGTTTCGAGAGCAAGTAATGGCGTTTTTCACTTCCCAAGCTAGTTCTAGAATGCGCATATGTTCCGCAAATCCTTTTATAAACGTCTGTAATGTCCTTCGCCACATATGACGTTTCTTAGGCCCGTATTACAGAACGAAACTCGAGCACTGATCTCTGTTTAAAACTAGTTTTTAGTCGAGATTTAATTTTAGAATGTTCCTCAAGTATAGATTCATCGATCATAGTTCAGCCGGGTACGGCTTTATTCTAGATCGTTACTCAGTTGTAGATTCATCACCCAAGTATGGTCGACACCACGCTCGAGCAGAGATTTCCTTGTCAGTTAACTATTTGCTTTTCAGTTTATTATTTGATATAAAAATGGTAAATTTTGGCGAATGATGATGAAATCACATTTTATTTTGCTAATTGGTTACAAATAACACTTTTACGTTAATTATTTTAAGAAATGGTATAGATTTTCACAAGATGAAGATTTTTGACAATTTGTAATACTGCCATCTATTGACCAAGATTTGGTAAAACATATGCATTTTTGTTTTGTTTTAACTATAACTTTGTTTCCTTTTAATATTTTTATTGATCGTTGTTCCCAAACCATTATTTATTTGAATATTACTTATTATATGATTAATGAGCAATTCAAAACAACACTGTCACAGGCATTATTTAGGATCCACTCCTTTCCACGAACAAGTTACTCTTGCTATATTTTTATATGTTAGAAAATATTGCCTTAACACCTTTTACCTTCAAGAATTTGCTTTTAAAAATTTTTAAAAAATAATTTCTATGGTGAAACCGTGCAATACATATTTTTTATTCTTAAAAATTTGGTATTAAAGTAAACTGAATTATTTACGATCATTCGTAGATCGGAACAGCGGAGACGAAGAAAATAAAACGTAAACGAAAACAGACTGATGCATAGACAATTAGATATTCTCTGCTTGAGGCTCGATTTGAATCTGAGTGTAGTTTTATTACCATTCTGGAATAAGACCAATGCTCGAGTGCAGATTCTATATTTAAACTGAGATCGGGCGAATTAAGCTCAAACTGGACTTGAGGAACGTTCTGTAATACGGACCTTAGTCTCTATGCGTCATATGTCATTTTATACTGTCTGTATTAATTACGTTTCTTTTCACAATATGTGGCTAACTACATTACAGTTGGAGGGGTTAACAAGATTGCTAGTAATGTGAATTGTACCCACATTGCTAGTTCTCATTAAAAATATCTGAAGAAATTGGTTCTTGTTAACTTTTTGTTTAACAGTTTAGTAAAACACTTTACTGGTTTACATGAAATTACAGCTCCCTAGCCCTTGCGTAACCGCCTACACAGACTGCTGGGTTAAACAGATTCCATGAACTAACATCAAACTTTGTGATCCAATAGTTTATTTACTTTAAAGGTTAGCAAGTAAATGTTTCAGAGTAGTGGAGGCGTGAGGAGGGAACTTATATTATGTACTAGCAGTTACTCGCGACTTCGTTCGCGTGGGAAGTTTTTCCCGTGTAAATTCCGATCCCGTGGGAATTTCGCAAAATCCCATCTTAGCGAGCATCTACTTACTAAAAGGAACCCCCATGCAAAATTTTCGAGCCCTACTACTTGATTTCGTGATTAATCAGTGAGTGGTATTTCGCTTTTATATACAGGGTGGCCCGTTTACAGTGGTCCAAAGATTTTTTTCAGCTTGAGAGCATCATAAGTGATCATTTAAAAATTAATTTAGTTAAGCGAAAACTTATGGTTTCGAAATTATGTTCTTTTTTTTTAATTACCCGAAATTTCAATATTTTTGATACAAAACCACTTATGAAAAATACTGGACCGAATCGAATGAAATTTGGTATGAGCATAGTGCAATAATCTACCTATCGCACTATAGGCTCATCTAGTGTAAATAACTAGACCAGATTATTAAAAAAAAAAAACATAATTACGAAATCATAAGTTTTCGCTTGACTAAAGTATGTTTTAAATGATCACTTATGATGCTCTCAAGCTGAAAAAAATCTTTGGACTACTGTAATCGGGCCACCCTCTATATAGATAAATGTGAAAGTTTAGATTTTTGCATGTTTGTGTTTCATTCATGTAAATATGGTTTGTGTAACCTGGAATAACACTGGCTACATTTCTTCCCGGAAAAAAGTGGGAACTTTCTACGCAAACGATTACCTATGCATTTCTCACGTGAATCATTCCACTAGTATTCTAGCAAATAGTAATTGTTATTCCAATATAACAAGATTATCACATAATAAGCTATGAACACTATTTAAATATTTAAGAAATGAAAACGAGCAATTCAAAAGAACATTTACCGATATACAATATTTTTACCGATACCTAAAGTACAGTCGCCAGCACATCAAGCTCTCCAAATCTGTCAAATTTACCCAATTGAGTTTGAACCTTATCATGTTGCAATAAAGTTGTAAATCTATTAAATTATTTTGACAGATTGGAGTAGGTTGATGGGCCGGCCACCGTACTTAGCTCATCTACTTAGCCTTACAACGTTCTCACTTACACATACTCGACCACTGTTATACATACCACTATAGCGCTAGAATACTCTTTTACTGATAGTTTATTTGATACATAGATTAATCACTCTTGTTATTGTTCCTTTTTTTTAATAAGTTTATATTAATGCTTTCTTTTTTTTCTACTACTGTTTAAAACAATGAATTTTCTTTTATGTAACTCACACGACCTAATTTTATAGACTTAAATTTATGTCCTGTTAAATTGCGAGAGCTCTGGTACCTAAAACACAAGTTAAATTTCACTTTGGGTACCAGTGTTCAACTAGTTTAGTTTACATACATATGTTTAAAAATGTTGTTTCACAACTATGTCATGTAATTTAGTTGAATTAAATATTCTCTCTCTATTCTATTCTATTATATTCTATGCTATTCTATTCTATTCTATTCTATTCTATTCTATTCTATTCTATTCTATTCTATTCTATTCTATTCTATTCTATTCTATTCTATTCTATTCTATTCTATTCCAATCTATTATATTCTATGCTATTCTATTCTAGTCTATTCTATTCTATTCTATTCTATTCTATTCTATTCTATTCTATTCTATTCTATTCCAATCTATTATATTCTATGCTATTCTATTCTATTCTAGTCTATTCTATTCTATTCTATTCTATTCTATTCTATTCCAATCTATTATATTCTATGCTATTCTATTCTATTCTAGTCTATTCTATTCTATTCTATTCTATTCTATTCTATTCTATTCTATTCTATTCTATTCTATTCTATTCTATTCTATTCCAATCTATTATATTCTATGCTATTCTATTCTATTCTAGTCTATTCTATTCTATTCTATTCTATTCCATTCCAACTATGTTGGGGTTGGTTTCTAAGTAATAATTGTTCATGGATCGACTGCCTATCTGACCTCTTCAAACCCCTTTGCTGGGTAACACGATACCCCGTGGCAAGACTAGTGTCAGATGTTCTGGCTTCTGCCTACCCGTAACGACTGTCAAAGATGTACAAATAACCGGGAACAATGGCTTAACGTGCTGTCTAAAGCACATACGAATCTCGATATCTATGTTCAGATGATCACCCATCCAAGGGCCGACCTCGTCAAGCGTTGCTTAACCTTGAAGATCAACCCGTGCGCCTGTTATTATTGAGCTATGAGCTCCTCCTACCGGTATGTACTTAAAGTAGATAGATAGATGGATATATTCTTTATTGTACACCATAACAGTAAAACAAATAAGGACTTAACAACTAAAAATTGGCCAAGTGCGAGTCAGACTCGCCCATGAATGGTTCCGTAGTAACTATAATAATATAATATAATATGTATATTTATTTCACGAATAAAAAAAAACTCAAATTAAAAATTAAACCGACTCCCAAAAACACTGCAAAGTGAAAAATAACTTTAATTTCGGTAGTCGGTGTCTTTAGTTTTTTTTTTTTCGTTTTTGGCACCGACTTCCGAAATTAAAGTTATTTTTCACTTTGCAGTGTTTTTGGGAGTCGGTTTAATTTTTTGTTAAAAAGTTTTTATTTCACTCTTTTTAGTTGGATGATTTTTAATTTACCTAGTTACAAGAGCCTAAATGTCAACTAATTATAACCTTTTACAAAATATTGCTTTTCCCAATGCTGGGCCGTTAATTGTTGAGGAGTTCTCCTGGTACTTCACCATCAGCTCTACATCACCATATGCATTGTGACGAGCATAAAGTGCTTAACATCCATATTCAAGTAATCGAATCACAATCCACTCAATACTTATTATTGAGTAGTTTCGGCGGCCATCTGTGGTCTTCAACATCAGTTCCACTTCCCCAAATGGTACTTTTTGAGAGCAACTGCACAAGTTACTATAAGAAGTACCCAAAACGCCATAGGTGTGCCTATAATATTTGAAGAGTTCCCTCGATTTCTCCAGGATCCCATCATCAGATCCTGACTTTGGTGATAATGGGACCAATTTCGAAGTATACCCATTCGAACAAAAAAGAATTTTCCAAATCGGTTCAGCCGTCTTCGAGTACTCGATGATCATACATAAAAAAAAATTATATATATATATACGCGTCGAATTGATAACCTCCTCTTTTTGTCGTCGGTTGAAAATTTAAAAACAATAAATTACATTCTCAAAACATGTAATTATACATATAAATATAAAAAAGAAACAAAGGCATACATAATAACAACAATTTAAGAAGAGAAATAAAAATCTTTTACCAAGTTTTCAACCGACGACAAAAAAAGGAGGAGGTTATCAATTCGACGCGTATATATATATATATATATATATTTTTAATGTATGATCACCGATTACTCGAAGACGGCTGAACCGATTTGGAAAATTCTTTTTTTGTTTGATAGGGTATACTTCGAAATTGGTACCATTTGTCACCAAGTCAGGATCTGATGATGGGATCCTGGAGAAATCGAGGGAACTCTTCAAATATTATAGGCACACCTATGGCGTTTTGGGTATTTCTTATAGTAACGTGTGCAGTTGCTTTCAAAAAGTACCATTTCGGGAAGTGAAACTGATGATGAAGACCACAGATGTTCGCCGAAACTACTCAATAATAAGTATTTCGTGGATTGCGATTCGATTACTTGAATATGGATATTAAGCACTTTATGCTCGTCACAATGCATATAGTGATGTATAGCTGATGGTGAAGTACCAGGAGAACTCCTCAAAAATTAACGGCCCAGCAATAGGAAAAGCAATATTTTGTAAAATGTTATAAGTAGTTGACATTTAGGCTCTTGTAACTAGGTAAATTAAGAATCAACCAACTAAAAAGAGTGAAAAAAAAACTTTTTACCAAAAAATTAAACCGACTCCCAAAAAACACTGCAAAGTGAAAAATAACTTTAATTTCGGAAGTCGGTGTCTTTAGTTTGTATTTTCGTTTTTGGCACCGACTTCCGAAATTAAAGTTATTTTTCACTTTGCAGTGTTTTTTGGGAGTCGATTGAATTTTTTGGTAAAAAGTTTTTTAGGGATAGTTTTTAGTAGATAGTCTGCGACCATTATAACAATTATAATCTTAAGATATATGTCTTAAGATTATAATTGTTATAATGGTCGCATAAACACAAACATAATATATGTAATTGAGAACTACTTCTTGAAATATATTCTCACTTATTTAAATCATCGGAGTCTGTGTTTTCTGATAGGCTATAACCTGGGGGAGGCAAACGTGCTTCATTTTCGACCACATCATCACTTAACATTAGGTGAGATGGTGGTCAAACGCAACCCTGTCTACAATTTAAAAAAACATGTACCATGTTACAGTGATACGTGTACTGGCAGTCAAAACGCTTGGCGAAAGCGCTCAGGATACCTACTGTTCGCTTGCGCATGCTTGGATGCCTGGTGGAAGAAACACACTGTAATTGGAGATTAACAAACGTACCTTTAGTGATGGGCATGGTTACACCTCACACCTTCACACACATTTTAGAGCACAGCACAATCACATACACCACACTCGGACACTGCACTACGTCTACAATCGATGACTGTGTCTTATCTTTATCAATTTCCTTTCCAAATATCGGCTAGCAGACTTAGGAATAGCATAGTAGCGGCAAGATGTTTCGATACTCTTGATAATTTCATAAAATTAATTTAAATTTCATATATTTAAATACATTTTCAATTAATTTTTAATTTTTTTTAAATCAATTTATTGTTATCTCGACAATGAGATCAGCAAGACGTAAATGATTATGTTTAAAAAGTTTTAATGACGATTTTTACGACAATATTTTAGATAGAGTTATATAAACGCTAAGTATATCCCGATAACAGGATTACACGATACGATACGTCTTTGCCTGATGGCACTGATGACGATACTAAAAGGTGTGATTATTGTATGAAATAGGGAAAGTACTTACTGCATCATTACGTCATAGCATATTTTATATTAGTTTACTGATGAGATTAATACTTACTTAAACGAAAAAGAGTATATTATTGCTATTTTTTATGATTTTAAAAAGGCTTTTGATACTCTAGAAACCAGTACTCTATTGAAAGCATTAGAGGAATGCGGGGTGGGAAAACCTCTGAAAGAATGGTTCAGAGACTATCTCACTTCACGCACTTACAGGGTAAGAATCGGCGATACATTTAGTGACGAAAAATCAGTGCGATGTGGGGTACCTCAGGGATCAGGATGTGGTCCCGTGCGCTATTTAATGCATGTAAATAGTCTATGTGGAGTGATTAAAAATAGCTCTGCACACATGTTCGCAGACGACCTGTGTACGCTGCGGGCTGGCACAGACCTAACTGAGACAATCCGATTATTTCAGCAGGACATAGACGCCATAGTCAGGTGGTCACATGACAATGGTATTGTGCTTAATAACGAGAAAACAAAACTTTTAATTATACATTCACCATATTTAGCACTAAATGATAATCCTCAACCATTATTTACCCATTTAATAACCTCATAGATTGTGGCTGCAAACAGATTCAGAGAGTAAAGTTTGTAACATATTTAGGTATGAAAGTCGATGAGCATTTCTCTTGGAGTGAGCATATAGATTTCTTGAGCAATAGACTCAGAGCTACACTTGGTAAATTTTACCACCTAAGCTACCGGGTTCCTACTGGTACTCTAAAAATATTATATAAGTGTTTAGTTGAGTCCATTCTGGACTATGCACTCGACTGTTATGGGCTTACTTTCAAATCCTATATTTAAAATTTTGAAAACATCCAAATTAGATTTGTAAAATTACTTGTAAATGAAAAAACCAAAAATAAATATAAAAATGATTATTATAAACTATTTAAGCTTTGTAAAATATTGCCAGTCAGTTTAAAACATAAGTACATTCTTTTAACCAATAACCATGGAAGTCGAGTGCATGATTCTATATTGATAAATGTACATAATAAATTTAATACTAGAGCAATGACCTCGGGTAAATATGTTGTGCCTAGAATAACTAACGTTTATGGAGACAGGACATTAAACTTAACGGTTATATTAGAAAATTCAAATCTAAATCAAAAAACTATTTACTTAGCACCCTACCTCAATGTTATTATTGTATTTTTAAGTTAATTAGTTATAAAATATATTTATTAATTATATACTTAAGTTAAAAATAGATTATAAATTGATCCCACAGTCAAACTGTCCGTTCAGTTTTGTGGGACATTGTTGTAAATTATAAAAATACCTTGTACCTTGTAAACAATAAAAATAAATAATAATAATAATAAGAGGATGAATCAAGTGTGGCGAATAAGTTTACCTACCTTTACGTAGTACAGCTCCCAGACCTTACTTAAAACACTGAAAAAAAAAGAATTGTTGAATGTACTAAAGTAGCGTAGGTTGAGTAATGAACTGCCATAGTCAACCCTTTTCATAGTTAATTTTACTATAACAAGAGTGAATTTAACAAAATCCACTTTGTTGATTTACATAATCAACCAGTTCTATTTGGTAAAATCAACAATTTCGTGTGTAGGACCTATATAACCCGCGGATTTGATAAAATTTACGCGGAATTTAGTAAAATCAATCATTCTTTTTTTTCAGTGAACAAGGTACGTGGATAGTGTTAGTATGTGCTGTATAGTACGCACATACCTGCTACCATTTTTTTTGTAGGTGCGAAGGCCATCAAATGACTCCACCCGCTGTGAGCGGAAGGGAGTGTCACACTTCTACTAAAAACCCACCCTACTCTTTCAGTTGCCATTGCGTCACGAGGCCGCGGGGTATCTCGTTAGAATATTCCCGCAACCCCGGATACCTGCTAGCTTACGTCGATGTTCGATGATCGATTTACCAGAAAAACAAAATGAACATCGCCGCACCTGCACTGTACTGCTTGCACTTGCTGCAATGGCACCTGCCGCCGAAGCAAGCCCAGGAAAAGGTGGCGAGACGACCTGGATGTGTTCCACGAGGGCTGGTTTGAAGCGGTGCGGAAAAAGAGTCTATTGAAAGAATTGAGTAAGGCCTTTGCCCTGCAGTGGGATAGTGTAGGCTAATAAAAAAAGTGGATAATGGAGATGGCAACACATAAGACTATAGGGATGTTAGAAACTTGGTATGACAATACTGTATGAATAAGACAGTAGGTATGTCAGGTGAGAATGTGAAAAAGTAAGACAAATGACAACGACTTAAAGTTGGGAAGAGTAAAAAAAATATAAATAAAATAAAATAGTTTATTATTTTACACCTACAAGTAAAAGGGCAAATTACAATGTTCATAGGCCTTAGCCTTCTTACTTATGTTTATGAAAGAGTTGCAACCAATACCTAAACTCAGATAACTTAATATCTTGTACTTATAGTTACTCGTATCAACGCCCGCCCTCGTTATGTTAGTATAGTAAAAAAAGCATTTTGATTTTAATACATAATTATCCCTTTATCCAGGTATCAATATTACCTACACAGTTTCCCAAATCCGTGGAGCTTACGGGATAAAAAACCTAACCTAAAACACATAATTGTGTACTCCGCAACCTCTTCTATCTACCAGTGTTCAATTAAAATTGGGTCAGCCATTACAGAGATCGTATAAACAGAAAGACACATAGACTGACCGACGAAGACAAAAAATATGTAAGTAAGTTAATATTTTTTTAGTATCGTATAAATATCGTGATAGTATACAAGTATAAGTAATCTAACGGCATAAGTGTTATGTAAATGATTTCTATAAGTAGAAAAGATAATACTCCACATCATAATATGCTCACCTTATTAACTGATTGGTATATGATTCATGCGTAATTTACACGCTTAATAAGCTCAGTTCGAAGTAATACCACTAACGCGTGATTAAATCTTTATTACAGTATTTTACTTTACTTTCGTTAATTATGAGAGCGTTAATGAGGATGCATGTAAGGGCAAATTTGGCAAATAGATAGTTGATATCCTGGTATAACACACAGGTTAATTTGTCAAGGTTTGTCAGACGCTATAGGGGATGTAAACCGGGATTTGGAGGCTATCAATGACTGGTCTGATAGATTTGGAGTGTCAGTAAACCCCTCAAAATGTCAGGCCATCGTTATTGGTAGTTCACGTATGATGGGTAGAGTGGCGGCTATCTCTCTACCTCCTATTATTTTTAATGGTGTCGTCATTCTCATTAGCCCCAGCAGTAAAGATCTCGGTTTGCATCTTGACTCGACACTTGGCTGGCAAAGTCAAGTATCTAGTGTCAGCCAAAGGGCCAATGGCACTTTGCGTTCCTTGTATCGTCTGAGGAACTTTTTGCCTGTTAAGACAAAGACTATGCTTGTGCAGACTTTAATTTTCCCTTTGTTTGACTATGGTGACGTGTGCTACTACGACCTGAATGCGGTCTTGCTGGATAAGCTTGACCGTATTCTTAATAACTGCATTCGGTTCATATTTAATTTAAGGAAATATGACCATGTCTCAAGTTTCAGGTCTGAGCTTAAATGGATGACCATTCGTCAGAGGAGAAGTTTGCGCGCTTTGACAACGCTTTTCTCACTACTCAACTCTCCCAGCCCACCTTCTTATCTTATATCTCACTTTCAATTTCTATGTTCTTCACACAATAAGAATCTACGTTCATCCAATAATCTTCTCTTACTCTGTCCTTCTCATACTTCTGACTTTGTTCATTCTTCTTTTCATATCCAGTCCATTCTCCTCTGGAATGCGCTTCCTCTCGAGATCAGGACGGCTGACAATCGCTACGCATTTAAAAAGAAATTGTGGATCCACTTTCTTCACCAATAAGCAGAATTTCCATATTTAATTTTCATTTGCTTCTTAAGTATATATGTATGTATATGTATTTATATAAGTATTTATTCATATATATTATTGATGTAGATTTCTATTTTATGATATTTCGATTGTATGATATTAGGTTTTTTTGTTTTATCACTATTATTATAATTACTTTTCCAATATAATTTTCACGTACATATTGCACCTTCCACTCTATCTCTTCACCACTCATGGTTGACTGGTAGAGAATTCCCACGGCATTAAGTCCGCCTTTGTACCGATGTGCATAAATTGTAAATAAATAAATAAATAAAATTCCCACGGGTTCGGGAATTATGCGGGAAAACCCCTCCCATGCGAACGAAGTCACAAGTCTACTGCTAGTACAGACGCCAGCACATGAAGCTACCCGAAAGTGTAAAATTTTCCCAATCAACCTTGAACCTAATTTATTTAATTATAAAGTTGAAAATCTATTAAAGAAATTTGACAGATTGTTGTAGCTTGATGTGCTGGCGTCTGTACATAAATAAATACATGAACCGTTTTAAAACTACATCTGTTACACTCTACAATTTAATACGTTTACTATGTGCGATCGTGGCTACATAATAAATAAATAATAATAAATAAAAATAAATAGAAACAGCCGCAAGGGTCGATCTTCAAGGTTAAGCAACGCTTGCCGCAGTCAGTTCTTGGATGGGTGAAAATCTTAACATATCCGACTGGCATTTAAATAATAAATAAATAAATAAAAGTATTTATTTTGTACACAAAAACAAAAAGTACAAGGTATGGTCTTAAAATTAAATTGTACAACAATGTCACAGTTAAAGACGAAAAATCTGGCTCCTAAACTAGGCAAGAAGCTTGTATCTTAGAAGCCGAAGTTTTTTTGATCTGGTGATTTTTTGATGATGATGAAGACAGGCGCGTGCACAGGATTATGACAGGGTATGCGGCGGAGTAATCGGTCGCAAAAACTTTTTCCTTTATAGTTTTTTAGCATAGTCACAGCCACGCATCGCCACCATGCTACGATGCGTGGCTGTGGCTATGCTAAAAATCTATAAAAGAAAAAGTTTTTTTGACCGATTACTCCGCCGCATACCCTGTCATAATCCTGTGCACGCCGCTGGATGAAGATTTGTTAATCATTGACAGTCTTTAAGGGTAGGCAGAAGTCAGAAAATCTGACACCAGTTACACACAAAAAACAAAGTTATATACTAGTACTGGATCTGGATCCAGGACCTGCATCCGGACTGGAAGCCGACCCCAGCATAGTTGCTAAACGCTTAGCAGATAATGACTTAAATTAAAACCGCAGATTCGAAATTAGTTTTAATACGCGTTTTAAGGGTCAATAGCCCAATGGCTAAGGTGTCGGACTTGTGATCGAGAGGTCTCGGGTTCTGTGTGTGTAATTTATTTGTGTGCGTAATTCGCATACGTAACGGGCCTCGCTTGTAGTTGAGCTGTGGGAGTGGGAGACAAATCAGGAACTATTTCCTTTCTAACCTCTTTTATCTGTTCTGTGAATGTCACTCTGCATTGACTGGGAGTCGATGAAGAGAATCTTCCCCTTAATATGTGACGTAATTAATTGACGGAAGCTTAGAAATATTACTTCAAATAATTATAAAAATACAACATTATTTGTTACAATATTATCAGTAACTATAAATAAAATTGAAGTATCTGTCTGATTCGAAATAACCGTGTTTTCTCAAGTGCTAAAAAATGTGGTCTGCCTGTTTGTTGGGGCCAATCTCTAGAACGGCTAAACCGATTTTAATGGGACTTTTACTGAAAGATAGAGGAAATTATAAGGCAACATAATAACAAGGCTCCTATTCCAAAATTCTTACAGGATAGGGATGCGCAAGAAAAACTACCCTCACAAACGAAATCGCAGGCACAGCTAATCGTAAAATAATTCAAAACAAAATCGCTGTTTTCTTCAGCCTGTTTTCTTGCGTACTTAACAATCTTCGCAACGGATTTTGATACGGTTTTCAATATAAAAAGAACAATGAACGAGAAAGGTTTATAGGTTCATATAATATCTCGAACCAGTCAGAAGCCGGGTGGGTTGCTAGTTTAAATCTAATCTTCTTGTGAGAATATTCCCGTAACCCGGGATAACCCATCTGAAGCATGGCTTATAACAATGGGCAATTGGGCATATTGCTCTCAACTCTACAATAAACAGCCTGTACTTAGTACTTATTTTTGTCATCTATTTAATACTCGTTATAAAGTTATACCAATACGTCTAATATACATATATTTATTTGCATAACTCTGTCGCATTCTCATTAACTCATGTGACTAAATTGTTGCTATCTAATTCTCATAATCACTTCAAATCACCTCTACAGCGCTTTAATAGTCTGCAATTAATTTATGTATGAATTAATTTAAATGCTATCGCGCATGTGACAAGGTTCAAATTGCTTTGCCACAAATACATTTCTAAAGGCATTTTAGTGTATAATGCCAATTAAAAATCAACTTAAAATAAACAGAGCTACACTGGATATGTGATGGTGACGGGTTGAGAAGTATTTGACTGCTTATGTAATTCTTTGCTATATTTTTCATATAAGTGCATGTTTACTGCATACAAATGAGATACCAGAATAATTGCAATATTTTGTAAGGGCTGATTCCCTTTTTTTAGGGTTCCGTACCTCAAAAGGAAAAAACGGAGCGCTTATAGGATCACTTTTTTGTCCGTCTGTCGTCGGAACGTGTAGAGATATCAAGTTGAAATTAAAATCATAATTAGTCTATAGTTCCATTAAGCTAACAAAAACCAAACGTTTCGAGTAACTTAAAAAAGCGGCCGTTTTTGTCACAAAAAAAACGCGTATTTTGATACTCTCAAGGGAATCAAAATTAATTGGGTACGTCCCGTTGACCAGTTTTTTTTTTGTTTTCTTGGGTGGGAAAATCATCGAATGACTTCTCCCGCTCTGGGTTTAGTGGAATGGTGTGTCAGACTTCTACTGACTAAAAACCCACTCTGTTCCTTCGACTGCCCTTAAGTTCCGGGGCAGCGGTATCTCAATAGAACTTTCCCGCAAACCCCGGCAGGCAATGGCCCTATAAGGCCCCGTCACTGGTGTTGACAGCGCCTCAAAAAGCTTCTCTCGCTCCGCACCATGGTCTGAACCAGAGCAGGGCGCGAGAGGTCGCCGCCGCCGACCGCCTCTACGAGGACACGACGTACTCCGCCCAAGCAGGGCACACCTCGACCGTATGCTCCACGGTGTCCTCCAAGTGGTACGTCCCGTTGACCTAGAAATATAATGCTGCATGATGTTACTAGTTCAAGGAAAAATCTGAAAACTGTAAATTTGTTATTAACTATTGCCAATTTTAGAAAAGGATAATGATTACAAAATACCACAGTCATCGGTTGAAACCTTGTGCGGTAGGTCTAACGTCATTGTGGTTAGTTTATCGGGAGGAAAATCATCTAATGAATCTTCCCGCTCTTCTATTGACTAAAACTAAAACTTTGCGTTTCGGGGCCGTAATATCTTGTTATAACATTCCCGCAACCCCGAAATGTGTATAAAGCTGTAACCAATGACCATGTCAATCACTAAAAGTAAGTTTGTTTTATTTGCTTGTGATACCACTTCTGTTGACTGTTTCTATCATTATGCGTTTACAACTTTTAAATACATGGCTAAATAACATAAAATTTATTGATATCTTCTCTAATAAAATCTTAATTTATTTATTTATTTAATTAACATAGAAATACATTTAAGAAAAGAATAATAATAATTGTGATTGATAATTGAAATTATATAAGATAAAATTAAAATGGAACAGTAGACACTCTCGCATACTTCCTCTCGCAGAACACCAGACATGCACGCATAATTTTACTCCATTCGTCGGCAAACACGTCATATTCAGGGTTGGTAGTTAGGAGAGCATTGAGCATCCTTAGAATGCGACATACTGGGGAGTCAGCTCTGGCGACAGTTTTGGAAGTCGGTGGAGCAAACAAATTATGCAAGCGGTTCTGACGGTGTCCGATTAAAAAACTACGGGACTTTAGTCCCGCAGTTTTTTAATTAAAGATATAAAATTAAAGATATTATAAAAAAATGTGTTGTTTTTTAACCCAATGGTGGACTAGTAGTGAATGCCTTGCTGCATTAAGTCCGCCCATGTAACATTGTACATAAAGTTTAAAGAGATAAATAAATAAATATTTGACTGAGAGAAGTGGTGGCCCAGTGTTTACAGGAATGCCATACGAGTTGTAGGTCGTAGGTTCAAACACAGACAGACACATAATTTTATTAATTTTTATATAATTTTATACATTGTAATTTTTATAATCACCACTGCTCTTCTTCTTCGTATCGATAGTAAATCCCGAACTTTATATGTATTGGGCCCAGTAGGTAGCCACACTGGTCGCGTTTAGGTCTTGTTTTTGCACCACTAGCACGCTCCAGCAGATGGGACATTGTTTGGTCCCACCACTGCACTAAAATGGTGAAGGTAGGCAACAGACATGTCGCACATCCAAAAAGTCTCAAGACATACAACATCTGTCAACCCAAACTGGGCCCGCGTGGTAGATTACAGCCCATTCCTTCTTATACAACGTGTAATTTAAAGGGTATATACATACCGAGTGCACGGCTTCTTTGGATGATAAAAAACGATATAGCAAGGGTTTTGTAATCCTATGTCTACATGTGTGGAGCTTATTAGAAATTCAAATACCAGAGACCGAATTTTTCAAATTAAGAAGAACGAAGAGAATTATCGTGTTATTGGCTAATGACGTGGAAAGTGATGATGACCCTCATAGTTCTGTGACATGTTTGTTATTACTGGTATTCAAGAAACATATGAAACCAAAAATTTGGGGTTAATTCTGTGAGTTACTTATTTTGATCTGAAACTTAGCTTAAAGACTCCATAGGGGAACGGAGGGTATTGCCGTACACATAACTTTAAAATGTCGTTATTACAAAAGTTTTCGTCAAAAAAGAAAAATAATATTTTTAATATACTTCCAATTAGGTATACTTAAGATATAGTTAACGTCAGAATATAATAACCACAATTATAACAGATAAAGTACTTTAATTGAAAACAGTGTTTGTACGGTATTAACAGAATCAAGCGGGTAACTCTGTACGCGCAATCGGCTAATATCGTACACATAATTATATCCAACCGTTTTATTGATGTATTAGCCTAAAAAACAGTGAAAATATCAATTTTACACAAACATAAATTTAAGTTAGGATAAACGGTAACATAATAAATTGTAATCTTGATCATAAATCTTTTCTAGGCCTTAGGTACCAAATCCACAACATTAATTATTTATCAGCAGAATCATATCCCGAACATAAACCATGCGACCAGCTCTCACAGCTTACACAACAGTACCACAATTTTTTATCCTTTCCAAAATCACCACAATTGACGCATAGTTCCTCGACACCTGTCTTACCTCCGCTTCCTTCAACAAAATCATCATCTAACTCTTCCTCATCATTACGTATAATATGATGTTCTTCATATTTGTTTCTTTAAACTTTTTTTATTTTTACTATTTTTATTTTGTCACTTTAAGATTTTTGTAATATTGCAGTGTGTTTTTCTAGTTTCTTTTTTTTGGCAACTTGTTCCCCTTCAATTTCTTCTAAAACAGATTTCATAGGAGTCGAAGTAAGTAATTTTGATTGTCGTTTAGTCATTTTACATAGACCTTTCCCTTTTTGAAAGTGTTTAGGAATACCAAATACCATACAAAGCAGCTGTCGGCCTTAACTTTGCTCCACCACGAATGGTCTTTATGGCACTTCTCATTTTTCTTGGGGGCCAAGAACACTTCTTTTTAGGTTCCATCTGTAAATAAAATTTACTGATAACAAAGTTGGTTGGTATAACACAATATCGTACGAGTAGATCTCGCCTAGCTCCCAGCTTTATTCTTTACTTAAAATAATAAAATCATTTACTTAGGCAATTTTAGAAACAATTTTATCATTATCTGTGAACCGATTATTTCGGTGCGGCTAATACCGTACACGTGTACGCACTTAGCCGAAATACTATCCGTCATGTTAAAAGAAAATCATGTGAAAGTGGATGGTTATATTACTTTGAAAACAACTAATTTCATTAAAAATCAATGTTGTGGAACTATTTTAAAAATAAAAACAAGATATATATACACAATAAAGTACTTACAATTCATTTTCAGAAGGTTCAAAATTATATCCGCGATTGCATAAACACACATCATGCTTCCGCCACCATGTTTTAACGCATACTGCCGAGAACAGTTGCTGTGACAGCTAACTCAACGAAGCCTACACGTGCAACAAGGACACGTAGTTTTCTGTCATTTTATTCCTCTAAAACTTCAATGTACAAAATTAGCCGCCGTATGGTAATACCCTCCGTTCCCCTACCAGATGTTATCTTCAGTCCGTTTGGATAGATATGGGGTTTCCGTTACACGTTGTAGAGAGGAGGCCTGTGTCGTTGCTATTTTAATGCTTTGGTTTAGCACTATTTTAAGAGATTATATTTTAGACACTGACGTTTAGAGAGACTGATTTAAATAGCAGAGATTTACTTTAGACAGCACTTTGGAGATCAAGACCAGGGAGAGCAATGACAAGGCGTGAGTCGAAGTAATGAATGTGAATATGAATGTTCTTTATTAAAATAGAATTGTTAATATATTATTATAATACATAAGTTTAACAGTGGTCATTTTGTAAGGGCGCGGCTCTTCGTGCGCGTCTAGTGTAACTGTTTAATTTATAGTATTTAGAAAAGTATTCCTCTTTGGGCTTGTATGTGCGGCTTTAGGTGCGCTTGTCTCAGATGACTGTTTATGCGTGGCAGGTTATCAAAGCGAAGGGTATGCTACATTATGTTACGTATGTTAACAATCTTTTACACTCAAAGATCCGTTATAATTTAGATCACTTTTATGGTTTTGTATTTTTTCTCTTCGTTGCCTTTTTCGTTTTAAGAAATGTATAATAAGCAATCATTTTAATTCCTTATCAAGTCAAACTCAATTGAGTGTATCGGTAATCTCTACAATGCCTTGTCTAAACCACTTGTAACTCTACTTTCAGTTAACCTTATCAACTGATACGGGCCAGTAGATAATATACAAAGGAATTTAAACGTAGCTGTAACGAAAATATAATTATTTGATATTTTTGCCATTTTCTTAATCTTTTGTGTATTTAAGAAGTAAGTGGTCACCATAATTTTAAATACTTCGTATGCATTATTATACAACGTGTAACGGAAACCCCATATATATCCAATTGGACTGAAGACAACATCTGGTATGGAATCTCTATGCTGTTTCAGCTCAAAATAAGTGACTCACAGAATTGACCCCAAATTATTGGTTTCATATGTTTCTTGAATACCAGTAATAACAAACGTGTCACAGCATCAGCACTATGAGGGTCATCACTTTCCACGTTACTTGCCAATAAAACGATAATTCTCTTCGTTCTTCTTAATTTGAAAAATTCAGTCTCTGGTATCAATGTATTGAAATTTCTAATATGCTCCACACATTTAGACATAGGATTACAAGACCCTTGCCATATCGTTTCCCAAGAAGCAAAATTATCCTATAGTTCAGGTGTTATAGGCCTCCAGCACTTATAATTATCTCTTAACGGTTCTAGTATCGGCTGCCATGCCTATAATAGCAACCATGGAGTTAGTTGGGTTTAATAGTATATCTGATCTTATACATTAACTTATAATTACTTATAGATACAAATTAAGGGTGCAATATAAGCTTAGGTGACCTATAAAAGTATCATGAGGGTGTAAACGCACTCAAGAGTAGTTAAACTGGTAAGCTATACTTATAACTACTAACAAGAAGCATTACAGAACCGTTATAAGTAAAATACGGCAATAAGAGTGATGCACAGAACTAAACATACTGGAAACCATATGTATTTATTAATTGGTTTTATAAGGGTTTATAAATTCACTTTATAGAACAATTATAAGTTAAATGGAGTGGCTTTATAGCGGTTTAAACCAATACTATTATAATCTTAACACGATTGTAAAGGTTCGGTATAATATACTTAGTATCCTAAACTATATCCGTGTGTCCTGTACAAGAATACATTGGTTTATAATAGTTTTGCAAATGCTGTTATACGAGTAGTCTCAGTACGCACATTTTGATTTGTTGCCGACGTGTCGTGCTATTTACTTTTCTTTCAAAAGTGGATCTGAATAAATGTAAACGACTAAAAAGAAGAGGTTCTTACAAACAAAAAGTTCATAACCAAATAATTCAAGTGTCGGTTTCTAACTTCGTATTTGGCGAAGAACGTATCGTAGATATAGGAGAAGGATCCGTACACATTAGTTACAGCGAAACTTTGAGACAAAATGTTTATATGAATAATTCTGAACAAAACGGTGTTTTATCGTACAATATAAACGACGAGCGTTGACATGCGACGTTAAATTCTTTATCAGAAATTTTGAATTACCTAAGCCTGATTTGGACGCATTTTTGGGACAGAAATGATTCCACATCAAGATGGATTTACATTAGCAACTAAATTATAAAGAGAAATTAAAGTGCATGTGAGAATTCGAGCAGAATAATATAAGTTTTAGAACAACTGTTTTGGCTTTATTATTTGACTGATCGGTTGATTTAATTTTCTTTTGATCTGATTTTCTCATTAACTCCTATTCTTAAAGTATACTGCTAAAGTACCGATCATGTTAAATGTAGAACTAAACTGAGCGACAACAGGATATCAATAAAAGCAAATGTTTCTTACAAATGTTTTAATTGAAATTATTTAAAGTTCTCTCTTAAAATAGGTTCGCTACCTTAATCTTGCATAATACACACATCAAAAGTGTCTAGGGATCAAGCATTTTTATGCGGATTTCTTGAGATTGAGATGTGGCTTTGTAATAAATTTATGATTTTATAAATTTATATGGATCCTTTTTGGTGCATTTCATAATTTGAAACAGGAACTGTTAATCAAATTCGAGTAAAAGATGAAAATCAGCTGTCAATATTTTCCCTATAAAAACATACAACGCATTGAAGACATTATTAGTGCTACTGTTTCCCTACTACTGATTAAAACCAACGTTATTATGGAGCGGCGACGTCATTTAAGCAGGGAAGAAATGCTCAGAGCCGTGGGAATGATAGAAGCTGGTTCCCGACAACGTACTGTGGCTTTAGCTCTGAATACAAGTCAGAGTGTTATCAGTCAACTTTGGACACGTTACCGAAGCACTGGTACCGTGGCTGAGCGCCATGGAGGACGGTATCGCTGCACCACACGGAGACAAGACCGATACATTCAAATCTTAACTCGAAGAGCTCCAACAATAACCGCCATGATGTTAGCCGTGAGGCTTCATCACTCTTCAGGGAACTTAATTAGCGACCAAACAGTCAGAAATCGCTTGCATGAAGTGAACCTTCATTCCCGAAGACCGCTACGGGTACCACCTATAGCAATGCACAATCGTAGGATTCGATATCAATGGGCTCTTGAACACAGAAATTGGGCAGAAGAACAATGGCATTTCGTGTGCTTTTCTGATGAGTCTCGTTTTGGTATGAGACCGGATACAAGACGTATACGACACTGGAGAACCCCTGGACGCCAACAGCCATTAAAATCCTGCCAGAAAGTCCATCCTAATAGTGGTGGAACCATCATGGTATGGGCGGGTATTTGGATCGGCGGAAGAACTGAGTTGATTTGGATCAGAGGCAACCTCAACGCTCAAATTTATGCTGAGACGATTGTATCTGACGTCATCGTTCCTCTACAAGTGCAAATCGGTCCCTTATTTCAGTTAATGCATGATAATGCACGACCGCACACCGCAAGAGTTGTAAGACAGACTCTCGCCGCAGCTAACATCAATGTCCTGCTCTGGCCTGCTCAGTCGCCAGACTTGAACCCGATTGAGCATGCATGGGATATGCTACAGAGAAGAGCTCTGCCGAATATGGAGGGTATCCAGTCGCAAGAAGACCTTTTTTTGTTGTTGCAACGAACATGGGCGGCCATTCCACAGCGTGATTTGGATGAACTCATTTTGAGTATGCCAAACCGATGTTCTTGTGTTGTTAGTGTTCGCGGCAGAAACACGGATTATTAATTGTTTAAGTTACCCAATAAAATTTTAAAGAAAACTGTTATTTCAGTCTTTTTTTCGAACTTTAATGTTAGTGGTTCAAATGTCAAAAATCCCTTTATTAGGAAAATGGCAAATTTCTTTATTAATGCAAAGGTGACTTGGTTTATCGTTACTGTGACAAACGAAAACACTTTATTTGATGAATCCTTAAAGAAAATTTTAATTAATATCAATCAGGAGAAAAGTTATTGCAAAAATATATGTTGATCCCTAGACACTTTTGATGTGTGTAGTTGGGCTTTTTTCCTTATGTTATAATACTTAATCAACAGTCTTCAATTTCACAATCATACCAGTGCTTGAATTACTTATTTAAATAGGTAACTTAGATATCTTTTATTCATTTATACTTTCATTCATACTTTATTTTACATCTAAACTAATATTGTAAAGTTTTTGTATGTATATAACGTTTTCATACAAAAACTACTGGACTGATTTCAAAAATTCTTTCACCATTAGAAAGCTGCATCTTCACTGAGTGACATAGGCTATATCACATATTAAAAAAAATATATAAATAGGGATCCCTAATAAAAATGTTTACTCTTTCACGCAAAAACTACTGAATGGATTTGAATCAAATTTGGCAAGTAGATAGTTTACATCCTGGAATAACACATAGTTTGATTTTTATCCCGGAATTCTCACAGGACCGGGATTTTACGCGGGAATATCCTCCCACGCGAACGAAGTCGCGGGTAGAAAGCTACCCAAGCAGCAAAATTGTACTATAACCAAAGCTTATTTCGCCAAAAAGTTTTGTAAACGTTATATAACGGTGTTTATGTTGGTAGCATGTTGAATAAAGGCGTTTGACTATACCTTTTTGCTCTATAAGCTTATACAGCGAAAACGTTCTATAAGCTAATGATGTAAACATTTACATTACCATTTTGTACAACTGTTATACACATATACTATATAAGGCTTAAAGAAAACATCTATAAAACTACTTTGTTCTATATATTTGTTGATCGGTGCCCTTTTGTATCTAATTTGATCTGTAAAACTTATATATTTACCGTTATAGGCCTGGTTCATTAACGGTTATTGAAATTCGGCAATACCGCGATTTGGTAATAAAGTGGGTTTTTAAGTATCTGCTATAGCACAAAGTGTTTTAATAGTCACGACTGCTCAAAAATAGAGCAATTTGGTGATATAACTGAGTTTTGTGTTACTCCTTATGTGAGAATTTTACGCTACAAGAGTTTTTAAAACCCTCTATATTAACCTTTCTATACTGGTTACGAAGACACTTGTTTAGAGCAGAATTCTTTTGTAACAGAGTTTTAGATATCTATAATAGACTGTAATTTTTTTTATTAGAGTTTCTCTCTCTACTATAACATCATAATGATACATAAAGGAAGCAAACGGACACTATTAAATAACTAATGTGATTTAAACAAGAGTTAGCATTTCCATTTTAATACTTAACTGCGGGTTAATCTTATCGTGACATTTTAATTTATAAAATAAAGCTATGGACTTAACAGCGTGGAAAAGATATAAAAGAAGTGGAGGTTATAGGAGAGAAGTGATGAAGCGATACAAACAGGTAGTATCTACATCAACTAATAATGGAACTACTGCTAGCAATCAAAGTCAAGTTGAAAATACAAAAGCGGAAAGTGGTCCCGTACAAAATAAAATTTTCATTTCAAGAAATCTGGATGCGAGCGAAGAGAGAGAGATTGTAAATAATTCAAGTGCTATTATGGACTTCAGCTATACAGATGAAAGTACATCTGAATACTCAAGTTGTGATACTGAAGAAAAAAACGAGCAATTATGCGATGGACTGAAGAATTGGGCTATTGAATTTAACATTTCACATGACGCTATAAGAAGTATAATTCAAGTGATAAATAATAGAATACATTTAACATGCATGAACATGTATGTTACTATAATTAAGTACCTACTTATTATGATATTACAGTAAAAAATATGTATTTTGTATTGGTATTAAATTAAAAGTTTTATATTTTGGCACAGTAATCACATTCATCGCTGGGGTAGTGGTCGTACACGGCCTTATCACCACAACCTCTACACCAGAAAAAGTCTAGGAATAATAATATTTGAAGATAGTTTTTGTGAATTGTAAAATGTTCTGGAGATAAATGGGTATAAAATCCACAGGAACTACATTTTGTTGATAATATAAAATGTGTTCTTATCCAGGGCCATTCCAATTCAGATAATTGCTTGAAATCATCTTTACTAAGAAATTTATCGACGTTCATAAAAACAACCATTTTCTTTTATTATGAAGACACTGGAAAAAATAAAAAAGTGTGTTTTAATTTACGAAAGTTGTTTAAATTATGATTTCAAAGGAACCCTAATTTATTTAACCACAATGGCGGTCACTAATTTGATCATAGTACTATAGAAGGCCTGTAGTCGCCAATGTTACACTTTTTGCTCTATAATAGAAAATTATGGAACTAATCTACGATAAATTTATTTTAATTTAGATAAAACTTATTAATTTGGGAGGGGCATTAAAAATTAGTTAGTAAACTATGCCTACTTTGTCAATAAAATTATGATCGTAACACTATTTCAATGCCTGGGTTGCTACTACTAGCGCATTTTGCTACTGGATAGACGCCATAATAAATATTTTGATATTGTAATTTTACTTACCACGATTTGTTGAAATTAGTAATATAAGTCTAACACACAAACACTTTAATAACACTGACAGTATGAGAATGAACGAAAGATTGAACGATTTGTTGTGATATGGTAATGTAAAAGAACCACAACCACTTCTTTAAAACATAAAAGAACAATAACAGCGTTGCAGTGACTACTACATCACCGTTTGGTGACATCTCTCACTGTAATATCAATCTTACAGGTCAAAAATGGTACGCCAAAGCTGCTATAGATCTGTTATATCACCGATTAACGATATAACTGCGCCCAATCCGGGTTATGTAAACGTTCTTTGGTCTTTTATAGAACCGCTCAACAACATCAATTAGTTCTTTGGAAAACGTTCTATGGGCTGCTTTAGGACAAGGTTTTGCTGCTTGGGTAGTCATACAATATTTCTATGAAAACAAAAAGTAAAACTAGTGTACAATGGGCAGTTTTATCGCACAGGCCGATCTCTTACATACATACAACCTTTCGATGTACAGAACTTAAAGGAGACACGATATAAGGCTGTCAGTGTCAAACTTCATAAATAGTTTTAAATAATATTATTAAACATGTTATTTATCACAATAATAGAAGAATAATAATAATTCACATACAAATAAAATAAAATAAATTCCAATAAAAATCCAATAATGTCAAAAAATAAAACAACAATGATATCTTTAAAAACAAAAAATTGCGTCATCTCGTTACGTGAAGTCGGATAAGCCTCCCTAGCACTGCATACTCCGGCATTTCTAATATCATCTTCAGAATTCTCTCCCCCGGATCCTACACATCAGAGATGCTGCTTTTATACGTATTATGGCATAAAAATCATCGACTCTTGTGTCAGCAAACATGGCTGAAGCGCTACAGAAACGTGGGAGCCCCACCAGAATTCTGAAAGCATTGTTATATTGTACGCGAAGAGCGTTGTAGGTCCGTTGCGTATAGCTGACCCATAGAGCGCTAGTGCAATAGCTTTGGCAGCAGGCCCTGAACAGTGTCACTTTAACGTCTAATGTACACCTTGCGAATCTATGCACCAACATATTAGCACGAACCGACAACGCCCTTCGCTCTCGCTCGGTCTCAGTTACTATGTGTCCTAGGTACTTAAATTTAGAGACACGATTTAGAGGTACTCCGTTTAAACGGACTGGGTACATGTTCCGGAGACTTATTCTTACCTATAATAACCATAAACATACTTTTCTTCGCGTTGTACTTCAGACCATGAGCTTTCGTATATGACTCACAGATACCGAGCAGTTTTCTCAATCCACTGAGCGACGGACTCAGTAACACCATATCGTCAGCGTAACTGATGTTGTTAACGCAGACGTCATCCATATGACAACCAACGTAGGTGTTACTGAGCCCCTCAATCAGCTGATTAACATACAAGATAAATAGTCTTGGAGAGGACAGGCCTCCCTGTCTGACACCGCATTTAAGTGCATACTCATCCGACTCCCCACTTTACATAATTTTTCTGATGGTTACCACAAAAAGGACAAGATGTTAATAAATTCAGTGGGAGTCCCTACCTCTCCAAGTTTGGCCCAGAGCCTGCTGTAATCCACCAGGTCCAGGAAATAAG
Source organism: Tholera decimalis (assembly GCA_943138885.2). Classification (NCBI taxonomy): domain Eukaryota; kingdom Metazoa; phylum Arthropoda; class Insecta; order Lepidoptera; family Noctuidae; genus Tholera; species Tholera decimalis. The sequence continues at coordinate 28,436,236 of OW964570.2, read as the reverse complement.
CATAGACAGGTGTTTTTCTATTAACATAGTAGTTAACTAATAAGTCTTTCCATATCCTTTGGATTTCAGTAAAAATAAATTACTTGCGAGAGGTATTTCAAATAGGTAAGTTAATTACGTAACAAAGAATAGGAAATTAATAATTTATGTATGGGTACGTACTACGTATAGGTGACTGTCATGCAAAACTAACTATATTTAAAAATTATAATGTCTATGTGGCAATAACACTAAACAATTCAACAAAAACTAATGATTTTGTTCTAAATTTATTTAGAATCTAAATTTCAAAACAAAATCTCAGAGTATTCTTGCTTTATATACCTATAATATAATTTAAGCAACTACCGAGGGTAGTAGTATTACTACATAAAAATTTCTGTGGCACATGGCGTGGCGAGCTTGAAACGTAGGTAATTGTATAATTAGCTAAAACAATAAATTACAAAACAGAAAATTTTTAACAATTTAAATTCATTTAAGATTTACTTAAGTTTAAATTTCTCTTTTGAAGCAGCTTGTCCATTGGCATGTATGACATTGAAATGAGACAGGTTATAGAAACATTAACGGAACCCTAATTCTAAACAATATGGCCAAGCTATGGTTCTTATGGTCACCATTTTAAAGAAAAGTACGCCTATAAAGGTTTTTTAATGTATTTCTGAAAACCAACTCTGTGAAAATGGCGACTTTTAATTGTATATCTTACTGAACCAAATATTATTTTAAAAATCAACTTATCGATAACGCGAATTCCAGGAGGCGCGTATAAAAATTGACGAAATCTGATAATACTTCACCAAAAATATACGTGCGCCATGCACATTTATACACACATTATAACATCTTGACTGTTAACTACACTTTTAATATTTTAGATATTCTTTATAATAGGAAATGGATCAATAATATACCTTTATTAAAAAAAAATGTCAGCAATAGCTATTCACTAGTTCACAACACTTTTGTATGAGCTTTTAAGAGATTCACTGTTTACGTTATTGTCGTGTTTGGTTCCATTAAGCGCTAATAGTTAGCTTCGCGGGAGCAAATAGTTCTACGCAGTCTAACTATAAGGTCGTTATTGATCGAAGTGGTGTTCAACAAGTCTACTATAGATATTTAATTAGATAATATACGCCTATAAATTGGGCCCTTTTCCGTGGTTATAATCGTTTACTATTCCGTTATAGTCCTGATGAAATGGTGGTTCCAGGACAATTACTCGACCACATTTTGCTTCTTGGGTTGTTATCATCCAAAGAAGCCGTGCACTTGGTATGTATATACCCTTTAAATTACACGTTGTATAAGCATTAATAGCCTAATGGCTAAGGTGTCGGACTAGTAATCGAGAGGTCACTAGTTCTAAACCCACCCGTTACACTAATACCGTGAACCCACTCCAGATACAAGCATATTTAGCTTAGTTAGAGGGGTTAACAGGATTTCTAGTAATGTAAGTTATATCCACATTGCTAGAAATCTTTTTTTTTATGGAATGAAAGAAAAAAATAACTTTCTGCACATCTTTTCTATAATTATAAACTTTAACTATGCCAAATTTCATACCTTTCCGTTGACGGAAAATAGTTGAAAGTAGTAAAAAGTTGTAACTTCACTTAGTAATGTAATACATAAAAATCTCGTATCAAAGGTTTTGTTATCAAACCCCTCTGAAACAGCTGAACCGATTTTTATGTTCTTTTCTTGTTTGAACCCTCCGTACAAATCATCACGCCCACCTCATGCTGAGCGGCCTCGACGGCGGCTACCATCTTTAGAAAACTTGCGTGGAGGCACTTAATGTTTATAAACATGGTATTTAGATAGGTTGATGACTGTTATTTTGTCTTTATGTTAGTATTTGTCATGAATGTCTGCCCATTGCTTTTCGCTAAAATTGAGTGTGCAAGTTAAAATCACCCCAAGTGATCAGCTATCGGCACGGTTACACCACGGAAAGTAGGAGCCGGTTCGAAATGGCTCCTTTTTGCGGAGAAGAGACACGCCTGGGTCTTAGCTGCATTAAACCTGACCAAGTTGGCATCGCCCCATTCGGAGACAGTCTTTAAAGACAAGTTCAAGCGCCCAACCATGTCCTCACGGAGAGACTGGATCTGTGACCAGCTCGCGCGCTAGTCACATATTTCTCAGAAACTGTGCTGTCGTTTGCATACCCACAGGTACCGGACATTAGCAGATCGGTAATGAGCAGCAAGAATAAAGTTGCTGAGAGGATAGACCCCTGAGGGACCCTGGCATTAATTGCCAACTGGCCAGACGAGCAGCCATCAATGACCACTCGAATGGACCGATCTCTCAGGAAGTCTTCAATCCAAACACAAAGTTGAGTGGGTAAACCAAAGAAAGGAAGCTTAGTAATAAAGCTATCGTGCCAGATCCTGTCAAAGGCCTTGTCAAGGGAAATAGCAAGTGCTTCCCCGTGCCTCTCAATGGCCTCACTCCAGGTATGAATGGCATACACTAGAATATCCCCAATTATAGTCTATAGCTGTGTAGAGAGGTAGAGAGAAAGTAGTTATTTGTTTTAACGTCTTGTTCAACTTTTATCGTTACCTGACAACATTTTTGCATGATTGAAAGACCAACATATTACATCCGAACTTTCACATTTATACGTATAATATTAGTAGAATTCTACTCGATTACTGTTAAAAAACCAACGTAATCAGAAAATATTACAATTAGTTTATCAAAGAATAGTAACCATGCATTACAAGCTAGTTTTTTCATGTTTACCATGAACGTTTAGAGGTGGTTGTAATTATGCTTTGCAGCGGTATTTGGGACTACTTCTGCAATCAGCTGGAACCTGAACCATGTTTTGAGAAAAATAAACTGCATATATGACCAGTTTTCATACTATGCTGAAATTTGTCCGTTTATAGTTAGTAGACGTGTGCTAAGAACAGATTTTTGGAAATTCTACACGCAAGGGTTTTACATGAAACTTTTACAAGTCAGTTTGGCTTATGTGTCATATAAACAAAATTGAAATGCGTGCCTGTGATTCCAAAATATAAATATGTACTTTTTAATTTTTGTCTGGTTTGCTGGTTGTCCGGGATAATCTCTGGAACGGCTGAAATATAAAAGAAGTTATAGGGCTAATTGGTATCCTGAGACTCACATTAGGAATCACAGATAGCCTTACTTATCATTTTATAACTTTTTCATAGTGTTTCTATAAATGATAAAGTTATATTTGCGGTTCTGAAAATGTGCTTTATCTCAAAACCTGCTGCTTGTATCTCGTTAAAACCAATTTTCGTTGAAAGTGTTGATTAAGATCTAGAGCATAGTTTTTTTTAAATAAATTTTCACTCTTTTATTTTAAGTTTGAGGGGGGACACAAAATTCATTTATCTACCAAGTTTCAACTCTGTAGTTCTAATAGTTACGAATCAAAGTGGCTGAAAAATATGCACGGACAGACAGACATGACGAATCTATATGGATTCCGTTTTTTTGTCATTCGGCTACTGAAAGACTATTCGTATTCGCAATACAGCACAGCGTGGCGATAAGGTTATCACTTTAATTAAAACCATGTCCTCTATATTAGATATTATATCATGTACAATTAAAATAATTTAATAATAAACAATATTATAGCCGTGGGACCATTTTTTTTTTCATTTTAATTTATCACAACATCATGTATTGCATAAACATAATCAGCTGACCAATCACTGGGCGCGTGCTCCGCCGGCGCCGGCACCACAGCGTTGCCGCTTTTACAGGTCAGTAAACTAATATTATAAAGGATTATTTATTTTTTACCAATAACGCCATTTATTTTGTTTGAAAAATGCTTTTTCTTAATTTTAGTAAACTTATTTATTTCATTATTTTAACGGTTAAAATTGTACAGCAGGTATTACAAACTGTTATCAGTAATTTGTAATCCATTTTTTTTGGGGTGGGAAAATCATCGAATGACTTCTTCCGCTCTGGGTCATGCGGAAGGGTGTGTCAGATTTCTACTGACTAAAAATCCACCCTGTTCCTTCGGCTGCCCTAAATTTCCGGGGCCGCGGTAACTCGGTAGAACTTTCCCGCAAACCCCTTGCTGTACAATTTAATGTGATAACCTAATCGCCACCCTGTATACATAGTACTTTCTACGACCTGAAATATTAAGTACTTATGATAAACTTACAAAAGCTTTCACTTAGTTTCAATTACATATTTAAAACTTTTGCCTCCTTAATGCAAAAGCTAGTTTTAAATATGCATCCTGCATATTTAAAACTAACTTTAGCGTGAACGTGACAGACATTTTTTTGTAGGCATGCAATGTGTTTCACACACTTGTGTGGTAAAAGTGGCCGTGCCCCTTCCCCCTCCCCTTCCATAGCAAAGATAAATATACTTATTCCCTCTAAATTGAGTAATAATTTAGACCTATGACCATAAAATTTGGCAGGGAGGTAGTGTATGACCACATGCGGCTCATGAGTCATGGGTTGAACTTAGAATACAGAAAGTATTCTAATGCGGCGAAATGGTAATGCACTTTACTTGCTCACTAAGTAATAAGATTAGAAATTGCAATGAAACAAAATTTTACGTAGTTTAGCAAAGAGCTGAAATATTTTTGTTATATTTGGAAATAATATTAAATATTTTTTGTTATAAATCTTAGATTTATTAATAATAATAATCTATTAAAATGAAATAGTTCGGCGCACGATCGCTCTTAAGGATCTATACTACCTCAAATATGCATGATCCTTCGTTATGTCGGAAACACAGCAGCAATAATTTTGAAAAAGATATATGGTAAAGTTGAGGATTAATGTTAGATACTATGTTTGGCGAAAACATGATTCCATAAAATTTTCTTGATTGAAAAAAATTCCAAAGTTACCTCCAAACCGAACAATAAACCCTTGGTATTCAAAAATAACTTCAAATTAGATAATGAAACTTTGCATATTAATTGAACTAACTATAAAGCAGGTCTTATGTTATTTACTTTTTTAAATTACCATTATTTTTACCGTAAAAAGAAATAAACTAAATTATCGGTGTCTTGGAGTCTTTTCCCTGCCACCCTTTCTAACTTGCTCGCGTGACCGCGGCCAGTAGTGTGCGAGCGAGATAAAGAGTGAGAAGCGCTCAGGTAGTATAGGCCCTTAAGGGCGAGCCGTCTGATTTTATGAGTAGTGACTGTAGCTTAGAATAGATTTTATGAAAGTTTTTATGAAGCTTAATATATTGATTAGCGGCAGAAAGCAGAAGAGTATGGTTAGTTAATTATATTTCTTTTCAATATCAGGCTAATCGTCAGTTACGCTTCATGCCAACTGCGAGTGGCGCACAAAGACTACAAGGCGCACGAAAGAAAACTACAAGCTATTTCTCACAACATATTTCACCCTACCTTAGACCCATATAGAGTAGAAACATTCCAGTTTAGATTATTAAATGGATCCCGTTTCGTCGTTAAAATCGTATGTTTCGTATGCTACCACGGTACGCTTCTGGATCTTTTCTTTTAAGTTTTAAAGTTTTTTTTTACGAAGTCAGATATTTATATTTATATACGCAACTGACACTGACAAGAGAGAAAAAATCAAATACCGTCAAAAGGCACAAAGGTGCTACTATTATATAATATATTTTTTTTGTTTTTTACTAATATAATGTGTGTTCCCATGATACACACTGGCATGATTTTATTGCAATTCGATGTAATTTTGGGCTGCAATGACAATGATAACTAACTTACATAAAAATTTACTATTAAAATTTACCTTTTCTCGCAGTTCACTTTGTTTCAGTTACAACTTCTTGGGTGCCGAGGGCAGTATAGCCCACAGTTACAGAGACTTGAGAAACTTAGTCCGTTTTCTTTGTTGTAAAGATAAACATCATCTTTTGAGCGTACACTTTGTTGAACTGGGTGTTACTATTGGATCTCAAGTCTGGTCTCTGGTCTCTAAGACTCACTTTCTAAGCTTACAAGTTATCCCGACAAAGGCGTGTCGTGTTCTACGCGCGCCTCAAAAAGCAGTCATCACTAATGACGCTACCATGTTAAAGCTATTTAAAGCTAGACAGGGTTGTTTGATTGTTGCAAAGATATAAGTACTGCAGCTTTGGAACGCAAAAGGAAGTCTGAAGATAAGGAGTGGCCTTCGCTTCAACCAAACTGGGATTCATTTGAGGAATTTCCTCCCGAAAACAAAAGAAAAAGACAGTTTCTTTTGATGAAGTGGTGCAGATCACGTTGGCTATATGTCAGTAGACAGATGTCTACTGACATATAAACAACGGAATATATCTCGATTAAGATATATAGTATAGCAACTCACTAACATAAAAAAATACCCACCAACTTATATATGTCTGTAAAAAATATCGGTCATATAAAACTACACATCACATACTTCCTTGAGATAAATATCATGTTTTGAAAACCTACTTCGCATTCTATTTACAAAACTGAACCAAATAGGGAATGCAAACCAAGATTACACTTGTCAGTTACGCTTGCGACTACTGTACCAACGTAGTTGATTACTTGAAATGACTATGAACCTGTATTTTTATTATTGTTAATAGGCTCGCGTTTGACCACCATCTCACCTGATGGTAAGTGATGATGTGGTCGAAGATGGAGCACGCTTACCGAGAAGTAACCTATTCACTCTTGACTTAATGACCCCCAGCCTATAGCTATCCTATTTATTTTTGAGCCTTTACATAACGATCATGCCAGACTCATCGTAGCCTAAAAGGAGAAACGTACTACTACTACAGTCTTCTTAAATCAATCACAAACTGCATTAGTTATACACAAATTGAAACTATTCCCAAAACATGTTGTGCGTATGGGTGAGATCTTGTTTCCATAGTAACAAACCGCAATGACAGGGTCAAGCCAAAGTTAAAGCTACTGGAGATTTTAGCCTGGATTAATCTGACTTGCCTTAAGATCTTCTTGTACACTAACCGCACTAGGTATATATTTTCAATGCTCACTTTAACTGCGAGGTTTGGTTTGATAGATTTGAACTTCTCAAGTCGTTGTTTACCTCCAGTGGTTATTAGAGATAATGTCCCTACTTGCTTACCATTTTTTATAATATATTTGAAGCAGTATCTCAGTGGTTAGAGGTACAACTTACGAGTTGTGGGTCAGTGAAGTCAGTGTGTGGCCGAGTTTCTAGAAAGTAATTAAAGATTATTGAATGATTATGTTAAATAGATTTTTTTTAATATTTTGATTATTATTCAGCGTGGTGATTAGGTTATCACATCAATTGAAACCACGTTCTCTATATTAGGTATTTTATCATATATAATTAAAATAATTTAATAATAAACAATATTATAGCCGTGAGAACTTTTTTCCATTTTAATATTTACAACATCATGTATTGCATAATACGTTTATCAGCTGACCAATCACTCGGCACGTGCTCCGCCGGCGCCGGCGCCGGCGCCGCGGCGTTGCCGCTTTTACAGGTCAGTAAACTAATATTATAGAGGATTATTATTTTTTTTACCAATAACGCCATTTATTTTGATTGAAAAAAGCATTTTTTTAATTTTAGTAAAATTATTTATTTTATTATTTTAACGGAATGATAGCAACTTTTAATACCTGGTGTACAATTTAATGTGATAACCTAAGGTATCATAATCGCCACCCTGTATAGAATCCATCAACACGCACTTAGCCCACGTGGTAGATTACCGCCCATTCTTTGTCAGCAGTGGGCACGTAGCCTGAGCTATAAACCTAATTATATATATTTAATAGTTCTATTATTAGTTCTGCATGCTAATTCTGTACTCTATTGCAAATATTTAAATTTTCGCGTAGACGTACTATTTGTACAATATGTCCAATACTGGGGTCCGGAACTGTATTTCCTAAACACAGGTTATTCTGTAGCCTATCTGGGAAATCAGAACTCAACCCATTATCTAGATTAAGACACAATAAATGATTCGTATGGAGTAATGTAGTGGTCCGAGGCGCGGATATCCTGTCTGAATTTTTAACTCCAAACAGTAAAAGTGACTGGTTGTGTAGTTAACTATTCAATGAACAATAAAAATACGGTCCAGTCCACCCTATACATCGGATACCCTCTAAAGGCCAAGACTCGGAACCAAACAGAGTTTCGGATCAAATAGTGTAAGACACTTTAAAATATGTACTGTTTTGCAAGTTGCGACCTCCCCCCTCCCACACGGCCTTACGCCAATAAAAAATGCATCAGCCACTCGTAGTCGCACTTCACAGAATTTTGATCCGAATTTATGTACAAACACAGGCAGGACCTTTGAATTTTTGATCCGAACAATCCAAGCCTTTGTCTCGGTACATTTTAAAACAAAGCACCTATTTTTGAAGCCGGAATTTGTTTAAATTTGGCAATAACGAAGTAGTGAAATGTTCGTTGTACTGGCACGTGGAACTGAAAAAACTGACCAAATGTGAGTTGAACTCATGGGGAAGAGTTTCTCGACGAATTTTTTTTTTTTAGACTATATTTATCACATACATAAATATATAAATACTTCTTTATTAATAATAACTACATAGATTTTCTATGAAGAACTTTTTTCTACCATTTTGTTTTATTTAGGCTCAGTGGTTTCGAAAATAAGAGAGGAGATATGGATAAGTAATGTCACTTTTCTTAAATAATAATGTTACTATTTATTTAAAAAAATATAAACAAACGTAATCGAAGCTCTCAGAATAAAGTAATATCGGTGAACAATGAATAGAAAATAAATTTATTTACCCCAAGTTTTATTTAATTTTTACTATCGACACGGCCCGGCTTCTCGAATCTCATTCTTCTAATTCATACACACTATCCGTTGGTGAGAACCACGTGAAAATCTGTTCAATAGTTTTTGAGTTTATTGAGAACAGATAGACAGACGGGGCGAGACACTTTATATTATACTATGTAAGTATGGCATAAAGTTCAAAGTAAAAGTGTATTTAAAAAGTTACGCGTGATCGAACATAAAACATACTTAATTATATATTATTTGTAAATACGTTGCCTTGAGAAACTAAATAATCCTGTTTATCAAATAAGCCCTCATAAATCATTTTAATATTGAATAAAAGATCATACTTCATACGACAGTAGTACAATACATATTTATTAAACTTGTAAATTCTTATTAAATTGTTGCTATAATAACATTGAAAGTTTATTATTGAAAGTTTTAATCAAGTTAGCGGGACTTGTGTAACACAATCAAAGTTTGTAAGAAAATAAGTTGAAAACACAGGTATTCCATCAACGCTCCTGTTAATCCATCCGAGTTGGCTGATACTGGGCATCTGCGAGCCGATATTGTGCGCGGTCGCGTCCAACATTTACCTATAACTGTATTAATTGAGATGCATATATTAATAGTCGATCGCAAACTGTTCACACTGCCGACGAGTACTCGCTTCACCAGTTCCGTCGCTGAGCGACAAGAGCTACTCGCTCAGCGGTCACTTTGCAGTTGATCCATGGTTGATCCATGAAATCATAAAGAAATCATCTATCCAATCCAGGTGAGGATATATTACATTTCTACCTTATTAATCACTTAAGCAATCACAGTGACAGGTTTATAGAACAGCTCGGCTATGATAATTGAAAAAACACCAAAGCGAGTAAGTACACTATTCTTAACCCTATGTTTACAAACACGGCAACTTGAAACTTTAGTCGATTGAGTCCGAAGTTGGCCGTTAGGACCGTTCATCGACGTCTTCATAAACCTAAGATGGTGATAATATCGGTAGTCATTGTGGACAGATCTAGACACAATGCCCGCATTCGGCTTGCTTTGAAGCTGTCGGTCACAGGACATGGAAAATCTAGATTTAAGCAAAAGTTTACGATTTATTTCTTCTTTAGGTACTAGATTTTGACCAAGTAAAATTGATGCTATCGTTTGAATCCAGAATTTATTTGATAACATAACATTATAATTTCACTTCATTTCTACATAGAACGACTGTAAAAATACCATACGAATAAAGAAATTACATGTGTCTTAATATCTAGAACAAGTAGGTACAATAATTTAACAGAGATACATAGCCTGCTGCCTCCCAAACTAGACAAAGACCTGTATCTTGGGAGGCAGTAAAAACGGAATTTTTATCTTTGCTTATAGCACGTGTAAGACGGTGTAAACATCAAAAATATTATTAAATAAAAAGAATAGAAATCAAATTTTAAAAAAATACAGGTAATCAAAAACAAGAACAAATAATAAAATTTTAATTAGATGTATAGATTGCTGTTTATCTGCTATGTGAGTGTTTGTATGTGTGTGTGTGCGTGTGTGTGTGTGTGTGTATGTGTGTGTGCATGTGGATGTGTGTGTGTGTGTGTGTTTGTATTGTGTGTGTGTGTTTATGCGGGCCTTATGTCTGTTTAATGTATGGATCTTGAGGATTCTGATGCTGACAAAAGAATATTGTAGAGTATTAAAATTTGTGTGTAGAGTATTAAATAAATAACAGAAACATGCAGTTCAAGTAAAAGAGACATATCTACGTTTATGTATATATAATGCCCATCTGTTTAGCCTTTTCCCCATATTGGAGCAGACTTCCAGTCTAACTGGATGTAACTGAGTAATACTGTTTTACATGGAGCAACTGCCTATCTGAACTCTACAACCCTGTAGCTGGATAACACGATATCCTTTGACAAGGCTGGTGTCAGATTTTCTGCCCTTTGACTAGGTTCCCGTAACGACTGTAAAAGATGTTGAAACGACAGCCAAGAACAACTGCTTAGTTTGCTTCTTAGAAGAAATATGCATAGAAAGTGCGTCTAGAACAAAACACGAGCGATTTCGTGTGTCCACTTTATTTTATTTGTGTGCGTGAGTCGAATGTGTCTACGTTCCTCAAACGCACACAAATATAGCTTTCAGTGATACCATTACCCACAAAAATGGGAAAATGCAGTATTATGTTGCTGAATCAAATCAAGTATTTTATGTTATGATACTGGATAAGATGATGTTTTTAGATGTAATGTGACTTATATGACATGGGATATCGTTCATTGCGTTTAGAATTTCAGATCCTTTTAAATTATTTACTCGCGAGCTCTGTTCGGCAGAATGTGACCTTGAGTACTGACGGCTCGTCGAGAAAAGTTAGCCAAAATTGCTAAGTTTTAGTTGCCTCACTTTTTGCACTCGTACTGGACTTCTATGCGTTATTCTTCTAAGGTTTGATTTTATATAGTTGCTCATCCAAGGACTGAACTAGGACATTTTGAGTCGATCTGCGAGGTTTAGCGACGTGAGGCAAGTGGCTGTTGCGCCTGTCATTATATTTCCACGAGCTTGCCAATGCAAATAATACGTAAATTAAAAAAAAGTGTTAACACTACCTCACGTAAACAATTTACAAATGGAACGGTTTACTTTTAATTTACTTGGGCAGTGAAGTTTACAAGCAGAGCTAATAATTTCTCACCGCCTTTAAATAATCGATCACACGACGCGAGCGTTAGTTCTAAGCGTATGTGCTTCGAAAGCATGAGAATTAGGGTTCCGTAGGTGATAGTTGTGTTTAAAGTACCAACAATGTATTTTCTATACCACCTGCACGAATATGGCGTACAAACAGAATTTTATGTCGCGGTAAACTAACTTAGAGTAAATAATTATTTAAATATTCTATACTAGCTTCTGCCCGCGACTTCCATCGTGTGAAAATATTTTATTCAGAGAAGAAAAGAGTCCATAACTTGTCTTTTCCTAAGGTCTACTCTCTGTACCAAATTTAACACGTTCGCTGACAATACGTCGTGAGGCGGGAAATTAAAATAGTGCGTTATGACTGTGGTTATGAGGGACGGGCCGCTTATTTTTAAGAGTACGTCGTCTCACGATAATTTTTCATATAAGTATTATGAAGAGCAGTATCCACTGTCATATTATGAGCAATTTCATATTTCTTACTGCCGTAATACGAGTATTTTGTAGGTAGTTTCATATTGCTTGCTTGTGCAGGAGTACTACGTTGATTTGTAATTTAGTATGGAAAATTCTACTGTCGTAATGTGGTGTCAGGGTAAGTGCTCACTGTCAGCGAACGTGTTAAACAAAATCGATTAAATGGTTTACAAGTGAAAGTGTAACAAACAGACAGAGCTACAATCGCATTATTAGTGCTTACTTTAAATTGGACGAAGGACGAAGGCTTTTCGTAAGCTCAGCACAAGAAAATGGTTAGAAGGAATATGAAAAGCAATGGTTAAGTTGAAGAATAGTTTTGTTGGTTCCATTTTCAATCACTTTAATTCCACCCGTTATCTGAAAAGTATAATCGTAAAGTAATGCAATTACACATAGACATGTTCAGGTATCATTTCTCAAATTCTAATAGTACAGCACGCAAATTTATTTTTTTTAATGCTAAAAGAGTAACTGTCTAATAAATAGAGCTAGAGAGAATTACAAATTCAATAAATTTAGTAATTAAAAAAATTCAAATTATATGTTTAAAAACCCTTCTGTGGACTGTTCAGATACGCAGTAGCTATATTTGAATAACGATTTCCTTAAATTAATTTTAATTGAATTGAAGTAAACTTTAATATTTCATTGTAAAAAATAATAAAATTGTATAAACTTTAAGCAAGTGTAAATACTTCAGTTTATTTTCGTTTATATTTCAAATAAACATACGGTTACATGAGACCTCGACCATTCTGTGTACCTAAAATATCACACTAAAATACTATCCCTACTACCAAATCTACCTTACATTAATTGAGTTTTATACTGGCAGCACTCGACAACCTGTCAGTCACCGTTGCGGAATTACAAAACGTGCACACAGTGTTAGTAAAATAAACAATTTCCTGTTATTTCAGTATTTTGTCAGAGATCAGTGTTACTTTTCTGTTCCTGGTATATTTTGGTAAGTAAACATATAATTTACTCGTAAACCCGTGGCCGTAACTCTTCTTGAGGAATATATTTTGTAGTTTCTTGTCTACTTTTCCAACCTCAAAAATTAAATGATTGACGTTCATTTAATTTCAGAAATATCATTTCCTTTTCGGTGGATTTGAATGTCCACAGGAGATTCAAATGTCCACTGAAGATAATTATAATAATCTTTTTTGTACAGTAAACATTATTTCACTCTTATGGGGAACATAACAAATAATGCTTTAATTAATCGCTTGGTTTGCTTATATGATTCTATATAAATACAATGAGAATTGATATAAAAACCTATTGGAAACGACTAGCATGGTATAAAATGTTTATTGTTTTCATTTCAGCTGCCATGCCTCGTTCAAGATCGAAAAAATAATTGAGCGAAAAAGAAAAAAAGAAAACGACGAGAGTAAAAGAAAATGAGCATGCGCCGTGCTACTTAGCGACGGTCTCACAACCCAATATCGTAATAAAACAATGTTTAATATGATAGTTGCATATCTTAGCAAAATATCTAACGCTGAAACTATTTTATGGCATTTCAGTAAATCAAGTCACCGAAAAGGTGCTCATGACGGTGTTGGCAGCTGTATAGAACGTTTATGTTTATGTTATGTTAAGACATTTTTGACATTAATAGCACTATCGAGTGCATGGAAGTCAATTGTAAGGGCATTATAATTATTCCTGTTAATGGATCCCAAATAAGTGAAATACAAAGTACTGTTCGCCCTTTCAAAGAGACTTTTAAAATTCACCAAATTACTTGGCACACAAACGAACCCAACACCCTCCACGTAAGAAGACTGAGTTGTATTGTCTGCAGCGGATACGAAATGCCGTCATTTTGGAATTAGTCAAATTCAAGTGCTATATCTCTCAAACCCTTCCGAGACACAATCTTTACCTAACAATTATGCATCATTGACTCCAACAAAAACTCCATCTCTTCTCCTAGAACAGCATCGGTATCAACAATAACTGGACCAGGAACACCACTATCGGTGCAATCTCCTGTAAACCCGCCATCACCGGATTTATACATCGCCCATTAGCTCCTAGAAAGAGAATCAACTTCGAGAATATTTACTCAGATGACTCTTTTCCATTGACACAACCCAAAAAATTCAAAAGACTGTCAAAGGTCTTTGATAGTGGTGAAGAAAGTAATGAAAACATTTTTTAAACCATTTTTATCTCCTGTGGATTATCTTCTGTGGAACCAAATTAATTTTAATAGTATTGCACTGATCAACGCATTTCTAGAATTTTATATTGACACCTTATTTTCTTTTGTGCTGTGTTTTTCTGATTTACGAGAATTGTGTGTAATATAAGTTTTAAGCGTGATTATGTTCTTTTCTGTGGACAACCTGTAATTTCTGTGGACATGCAAAAAAATTAAAGTGCCATAACTTTAACATTATTAGAAAACGATCTAGTTTGTTATGATAATATTCATATTGTGATTTATAATTAATAATATAGACTGATTTTGAAACAAACCTATAACTTTATAATTTCTAAAAATTTCACTTTGATTTTGTGTTTGACCCAATTACCTTTTGTGTTATAAATTCAACTGACCACAATAGATATTACTCCGCATAACCAATCTATACATACAATACATAAAATTGAAATGCCTGATTTCAAATGACTGTGTTCTATAATTGTTTTCTCAAGTGATTATAGCTATTTTCACGACACTAAGAATTAAAAAATTAAGAAGACTTTGTGATTACAAAGTCTTCTTAATTTTTTTTCTGTCTGTCTGTCATTCTGTTTGTCCGGACTAAAATCTGAAACGGATAAATGATAAATAAATAATAAACAATCTTTATTTTGCAAACTGGTTATTTAATAACTTTACACGTCATTTTTTCGTGAATGTTAACTAGATGAGACCGGTGTTTCATAACTGACTACCCTGAAAAGAAACACCGAAACAAACTCAGGGGTCCGTCTCTTTTGAAGTACATACAATCTATACTGGATAACTTATATGGGAATCTTGTAGGTTTCAGTCTTAGGCGATCTTTTGAAAAAAAGATGCTCACAGATTTGAGTGGGCCTGTCCATACAATGCAAGCATTTGTCAAATTACGTATAGCTCAACTTAGAACAAGGAGCTTAACGATTTGACGAACAATACCAAGGTAAGGACGTTTGGGTAAGCCGCAAAAAGCACTCAAACTGCCAGGCAATCATGTTTAAAGTCTCGAATAAAACAACCATCTTCTGGGCTCGCTTGTTCCATCGTAGACCTCATCTATCGCTTACCAACAAGCTAGATCGAGGTCAAGAGTGAGAAAAAAAACCTACATTGTTCACACATTCATTATAGTTTATGAGGATTATTTTATTTATTTATTGATTATATACTTTATTGTACATCTTACAATACACTTAAGGATAGAAATAATAAAATTAGTGTACAATGGGCGGTCTAATCGCACAGGACAATCTCTTACAGACAAACTTTCGATGGACAGAAATTAAAGGAGCTAGATTTAGGGCTGTCAGTGTACAACATCATACATAATCATATAAAATACATACCATGTATATAATATATATAAATGTAATATATTAATATATACTAATACATATAAAATCATAATAGAGAAAGGAGGGAGAAAAAATTATAGTGAGAGGTAATGCTCTTTCACCATTTTTTTGAACGTAGGTAATGTTTGAGCACGCCTCACATCTATGGGCAATGTATTTCATAAACGGGCCGCTTGGATAGTGAAAGATTAGTCTGAAATGGCCTCTTGAGGATAGAACAACACAGATTTGAGTAGACCCGTCCTGTCAGTGCAAGCCTTTGTCAGTTAGTCTGTAAGCCCAACTTTGGACTACTAAGGAACTCAACGACCTGACGAACAATGCCAAAGAAGGGACATTTGAGTAGGTCACGAAGGTACTCAAACTGCCAGACATCATCGTAAGAAAGAGAAAAATTAAAAAAAAAATGGTAATAAAAAATAAATCCACATAATCCTCGCATTTAATAAAGATAATATCCCTCCTCTACATAATTACTAATAATATCGTAATATAATTTACAAAGTAAATATTCATGTCAAAATAAAGTAAAAGTAAAATATTATACTTTAAAAAGTAAATATTCATGTCAAAAAAAAAATAATCTCAATTTATATTTAAAAAAATATAAAAAATTGTGATTGTAAACAACACTAATGCTCCCTGTCATCTCAACTAATGCTCCATATCATTGGAGCAACTCAATCCCAAGCCTTTTTATCCTCAATATGTGTAAAAAAAACTGTGGAAAAAGCTTTCTGGCAAATCTTGCGCTTTATGACTAATTTAAATTTGTTGAGGCTCAGTTCTTGCAAATGGCAGGGTAGGTTATTGTAAAAACGTATGCACTGGCATTTAAAAGAACCACCTATTTTCTTGAGCCTTGATTTTTGAACGACAAAGTTGTGTTTATTTCTAGTATTTACGTTATGGATATCACTGTATTTTTTAAAGAGAGAATATTTTATGTGCATACAAGAGATTCTCATAAACATACTGAGAGGGTACAGTCATTATATTAATTTCTTTAAATTTATCTCTGAGGATGTGCCGTGGACTTAATTTATAAATAGCACTAATAGCTCTTTTTGTCATACAAATATTGTATTTATATCGGTGGCATTCCCCCATATGCCGTATGACATCACACTATGAAAATAACTAAAGTAAACTAAACGGGCCGTCTCTAAATCAGTTAGGTCACGAATTTTTCGAACGGCAAATGCTGCAGAGCTATTTTTTTTTTTTGGATAATTTGTTATATTGAGGCCCCACTGAAGCTTCGCATCCAAAGTAATGCCTAAGAACACTGTGGTATCTTCGGGTTTTAAGCTTTCGCCTTTTATTGACACACTTATGTTTACTTGTCTAACATGCATGGATGAACCGATTTTAATAGGACTTTGGGAAGGGCTATTTGTTATAAACTCAGTCTTATAAGCTACGGAACCTTTAAAAAGAAAACCGTATCCCAGACTGAAGTTTATTGTTTTTAAAATTCATGGCACGCGGTGGATGGCTGACTACGGATGGATGGATGGTGCACATACACAGGATGGAGTTATACGTCGGCATGGATAATATGTTAGGGAAAATGTTGCGATAAACTTACAGAATAAGATGTATTAACTTGACTTATGGTTTTAGGTAAATTATAACTGTATTTTATAATAATTCCAAATTATTAAACGAGTGGTTCGTTTAATAATTTGGAATTAAACTTTAATTAACAAATTAGATTTAAATTACAAATTAAAATATTTTTTTCACTCAGGTTCACACAGAAATTGAGCCATTTTTTTGTTACTACTGACAAGCAGATTCGAAATTTGAATAAAGAATGACCACTAAATAGTTTTTAAGCTAAGCTTATGGTTAAAAGGGTTTTATGATTGAATGGGGCGTGCAACTGTCAAAGTGGCGCTAGTAGCACACTTACTAATATCAAAGCAGTTTCTCTATGGAACAGTAATGAATTCCTAAATTAGAGACAGTTATTGAGAATTATTCGATTAAAGAACATGTATTATGTTCTTTAATCGGAAAATTGTACAGAAATCAATTGAAATCAATGAAATGAAAATAAAAAATATTACCACAGATAACCATAGATGATACAGATAACTATATAATATCTCACAATCTAACTAACACTGACAGTGACAAAGGTTCTTACGGTGGTGGCGCCATCTGCGATTAGCTTTCACTTGCACGCCCCATTCTCATTCCTTTTTCAAAATTTTGTTTTGTGTTTTTTGTAATATTGACTCAAAGAAATTATTTGAAATTTAAATTTTAAGTACAACTGATTTATTTACAATAATAATTAGTACAAATTGCTCCAATGTTCTATTTTGCAACCAGTGGAATAGTGTTGGTTAAGCATCATATCGGTCGAGGCTCGATTGAGTTATGGAGCGTCGCTTTCAAACGTTAGAATCTATATTTTTCAACATGTTAGTTTTGTTGCAAATCTATTGATTGTATTCAATTATATAGCACCCTGTTCCTTCAGTTGCCCTTACGTTCAGGGGCCACGATACCTCATTAGAATGTTTCCGCAACCCCGGCAGAGAAGCTTGGACCTGACACCTTAATGACTTAATTTCACAAAACTCTCATTGACGAGCAAACATCTAACATTATAAATAAATGCACATCCTAAATTTGTTTTTAATAAAGATATTATTGCAAAATAATTAAATCTGCATAAATTACAAACTATCGCTATACAGACAAAACACACCAAATTGGACCATAAATCAAAATAATAACTTTTTAAATGCAGTTTTATTTTAATTCCACCACTCAATACAAATAAAATGTAAATTCAACAAATTTAAAAGAAGTTAGACTTTAAAAAAATACTGTTCAAACAAGTAAAACAAAAAAATGGGTATGCATATGATAATTTTCCAATAAGGATATTTGATACTGTGCATTTATTAATTGGCCCAATTAATTGCTGTCTCAGCCATCTTGTTTGTCCAATACTATTTCTATAGAAAATTTCACAAGTCATCAACATTTGTATTTTTTTATAAAGAGTCTTAGCAATGTGGGTTTCTACCCACATTGCTCACATTACTAGCAACCTTGTTACTCCTCCAACTAAGCTCAATATCCTTGTGTCTGGAGTGGGTTCACGTTAATAGTTTAATGGGTGGGGTACGAACTTCTCGATCACAAGTCCTTAACTATTAGTCTATTGACGTTTAGTAAATGATCAACACTAATTGTCAATTTTATTCAAGAATAAATGAATTTCATAATGCAGTGAAGTCAGATTGCCTCCACTGCATTATAAGCACTTGAAGTGAAAATTCTTACCCTTTTTCCTTTTTCGATTCTGCACCGTGCAGCTTTCATAACTCCATAGTAAGGTGAATGCCGGCGAGTTTCCCAAGATTGTATAGCTATAATGCATTCCCATGGAATTTCTGTATTGATGGAATATTAAGATGCCCATGTCCAAGTCACCCGTGACGGTACGTTTCATAAAAGACGCAGAAAATCAAGCAGAAGTACCGTTTGATATTAATTTAAAATGAAACTTAGATTAAAGAACTCATCGTTTTCCATCGTAGACCTCATCTATCGCTTACCATCACGGGAGATCGAGGTCAAGAGTGGACTCATTCAAAATAAAAAAAACCGGTCAAGTGCGTGTCGGGCCACGCGCAGTGTAGGGTTCCGTAGTTTTTATAACAGCCAAGTGCGTGTCGTATTCGCTGACTGATCGTTTCGTACCATGCTCTAACTAAAAGCCAAACATGACTACCTAACTAATTTGACTTCCTATACAAATCCTCACCTGATCCGACCGACTTCCAAAAAAACACTACAATGTGAAAAATAACTTTAATTTCGGAAGTCGGTGGCAAAAAACTAAAATACAGATCCAAAGACACCATCTTCTGAAATTAAAGTTGTTTTTCACATTGTACCTAGTGGTTTTTTGGAAGTCGGTTTTTTTTTGTTAGATAGTTTTTTTTTATATAACTTATTTAAATATGAAACTAGCGCGATACAACTGACGCTTAGCGCCATCTATCGACATTTCTATGGAGTTGTTAGAAATTTTCGAGTCAAAAACAATTGATTGACTATTACTCGTAAACTTGTACAGCCCACTTGTGTGTGATAGTTTTCCTTTTAAACTTCGTTATATATAGGTACTACTGCCGTGACATTTGAATTTCTAACTACAACCGTTTAGTTGTTAGAAGGGGGACACTTGACTCTAACGAAAATTGGTACTTTAAAGCTTGATAAGTCACTAACGGTTCACTTAATCAAAAAATGGTCTTCCCGAACCCCTAATATATTTAAAAGACCTATTTAACGATATCCCACACTATGGGAAGGACGAAAAAAAAATTATCATCCCTCTTATATGTAGGGGAGGTACCCTAAATAATTGTTTTCTTCAAAATTTTATTTTACCTCTTTTTCAGCGTCATTAACGTGTATACTCATGCCAAATTACAACTTTCTAGTACCAATATTTTTTGAGCTAAACCGCGGACAGACAGACAGACAGACGGACATGGCGAAACTATAAGGGTTCCTTGTTGACTACGGAACCCTAAAAACAGGTATTGATTTAAAGGTATTAGATTATTCAAAGTAAAATATTAAAGTATAATCACTAACTATTTATACAATATACGAAATAGAAAATATTTTAATTACAGATAGCTAAATATATATACACACACACACGAGCATACATACACTCACATAGACCCACTCACACACATACATACAAAACTAATATTTTAGTCTTATTTTCTTGTGGTATTAGTATGTATTGGTTTCCTTGCGGATCTAGATAAAGCAACAAGTGCGAGTCAGACTCGTCCATGATGGGTTCCATAGTAGCTACGTCAAATAACTTTCTTTTCCATAGTGTTTGTATGAATAACAAAGTTCAAAAGATTAATACTTCCAAAAAATAAAGTTAAACCAATTTTAGTTAAAAGTTTTCATTAAAATCTACGACATATATTTTTTTATTTTACACTCTTTTAATTTAAAAGTTAGAGGGGACAGATTTTACTACTTTGGAAGTGTATATCTTCCTAACGATTGACTTTGAGAAAAAATGATTTTTGGAACCATCGTCGTCACTGTCATTTTGAAAGATCTATCTATAGACACCGACACCTGATAAAAAAATATATTTTTGGTTACAGTTATGGGGAGCCTCCCCTTAATGTTTTTTTTAATATTTTTGTATAAAAATCGGAAAGCGGTTTGCAGAATACATCTACAACGTGTAATTTAAAGGGTATATACATACCGAGTGCACGGCTTCTTTGGATGATAACAAACGATATAGCAAGGGTTTTGTAATCCTATGTCTACATGTGTGGAGCATATTAGAAATTTCAATACATTGATACCACAGACCGAATTTTTCAAATTAAGAAGAACGAAGAGAATTTTCGTTTTATTGGCAAGTGACGTGGAAAGTGATGACCCTCATAGTGCTGTGATACGTTTGTTATTACTGGTATTCAAGAAACATATGAAACCAATAATTTGGGGTCAATCCTCTGAGTCACTTATTTTGAGCTGAAACTTTGCATAGAGACTCCATACCAGATGTTCTCTTCAGTCCTTTTGGATAGATATGGGGTTTCCGTTACACGTTGTATATACCAAGTTTCAACTTTGTTATCTTAATACACAATTTCGGAATAAAATGACTGTGACATACGGACAGACAGACATGACGAATCTATAAAGGTTCCGTTTTTTACCATTCGGTTATGGTACCCTAACAAGATAGCTTCAAATCTATGCCGACATGTTTGAATATCTGACCTATCAAAATTACTTATTCAACTAAACAGAAAGTAAATAAAAATACTCAAATGTTTAGATACAAAAACACACATCTGACGTAAAAAAGCTGAAACAATTTTCACTTACATAGGAAGTCTTTTAGCAAATAGATCGAAATGAAACCAAAGATATAATTATTATAATACGTCATTGAATGAAACCAAGTTTAGGTAGATACGTTATCAGTGCGGTAATGCGACTATGCTCAACGCTCCGTGTATCCTCGCGCCATTTCAGTAAATAACGTTGTTGAATAATTTTAATTTTACATTTTCTCCTAAACTATAAGTCCTAATTAAATACCTACTGTAAAAGGCAAAGTTTATCTTCATAAAATTGTCTTGATGATGAGACTTTCGAACGATTTTCGAACGTAAGTATTAAAATGGCTGCATAATAATAATACTACAAAGTCATACCTTTTTTTTATATTTTGTTTACATAATTTGCCTTATTGTGGATTATTCATAAAAGTTAGATATGTAGTACCGCGAACTTTATTTTAGATCTACATAAACCCTACATTTTTATAGTATATGATCTTGTGGTAAATCTCAGCATTTCGCCAGCGCACGTGATTATAATAATTTACCGGCGTATTTTCTTCCGACTTACTTTCACTAATACCCTTATTTTAGGAAAACTGAGAGCAGTAGCGTAATGCTAGATAGGCTATAGCCATCCTCATGATATTGCCTATCATAATCAGAAATAATTTTTGACATCCACCCAGTACTTTCGAAGATTAGCGCGTTCAAACAAACAAAAAACAAACAAACGAACCTTTTTAGTATAGATTTCAGTTTGATTTTTCCGTTATTACATCATCGTTTATTCTTCGGTAACCGGTGGTACAGAAGCCTATCTGTCCCATGCTAACAAAGCATGTCATCCCTTTATATAGACTGGAATCAGGCGTTACTTTGCGAAAATCCGTAACAAACTAAATACTTCAGGAAAATATTTAGTGTTTATTCCGCCAAAAATCAATTTTGTAGGCATTAACACTAGATATTTTCCTGAAGTATTATTAGTTTGGTTTATGTCATTCATTTTGATTTTACTAATTCTTAAATAATAACTTAATTCGTCTCTGATTCGTTTTATTTAATTATGTGTCAATGATTAGACTTAAAGCCCCGCCGTCCATAATTTCATTTTTCTCCTAATTTCTGCCGGATCATCAAAACAATAACCGATATTACTGTAGCCCATATTTATATTAAAAAAAAAAACACGTGTGGCACTCGGGGACTGCCGCAGTAAAGCTATGGCATAGCATTTTTTATCAACTTATGCAATTATAATTATTTATTTATGCATTATTTTTTTTTTCTTTGATATTAACTCAAGTTTGATTTTAATACACTTTTTGAGCGTGGTGACCGATAAGAAAACAATTTTTTTTTCTTTCGTTGTATAAATGAGAAGCTAATATCGTTTAAAATATTTTTATTATATTACAATACATGTAGGTTATTTCTTTTTTTCTTGGTCTGAGGTACATAATAGCAAATTTAGTTTTATGTTTTTTCCACGGGTTAATTATACTAAATTTTTAGTTTTAAGCTATTTCTCGTGGCGTTGACATTTTCGACTTTCTTTCTCTTATAAAAAAATGTATATGTTTCTTATTTTATTCAACAAAATATTTAGAAAAATATCTAAATATAATATAAAAGTACTTTCAATAAAAAAGAAATCACAAAAAGAACATGATGAGACCCCTCCGGGTTTGACCCAGTATACTGACGGTTACCAATCCGATTCTTTACTAAATACGCTAATAGAACGTTAGTAACACGAATTGAAATAACTGACCGTATTCGACCGTATTAGGTTTTATTTTCGTTACGGAATTTCTTGATTCGGTCGCCGCGCTCAAAGCCCGCGATAAAAGCTATGCAATAGCTTAAAAATCAAACGATAATAATATCATCTGTTTAGCCTTTTTCCAACTATGTCGGAGTCGTTCCAGTCTTACCGTATGCAGCTGAGTAATAATACTTTAAAACTTCCAAAGCCCAGTCTAGCTAGGGTAACACGATACCCCGTAGCAAGACCATTATCAGATTCTCGGGCTTCACACTACCATAAAAACTGTCAAAGAAATACAAAGGATAGCCGAGTCCAACGGCCTACAACTGACAAATGCTTGCACTGTCTGGACAGGTTCGCTCAAATCTGCGTGCTCCTTTCCTCAAAAGACACAACAGACATGAACCTTCATGCTTCTCTTATGGATTGATAAATACGAATTGTATGGATATTAAAGGACTTCTCAGAGTAGTCAGTTAAGAAACACCGGCCTCATCTAGCTTAACTTAAAACACAAGAAAAGACGTGTAAAAGTGTTATTTATAACCAATTTACAAAATAAAGATTTCATTTCATTAACATGCTTTGCGAGACAGAGCAAACTCAATGTGGTATGAGAGACACCCATCCACGGATTGGCCTTGGAAAGCGTTGCTTCACCTTGAAGATCAACCCGTCCGGGCATTATTATTTATTTATCATATACTTTATTGTACACCTCACAATATTTCTATGGATACACATTACATTTATCTTACACATTACACTCTACATAAGACGTCACAACACACGAACACACATACCATTAAAATTTGTGTACTTTTTATTCTATTTTCAAATGTTCTTATTTTTTAGCTTTAGTTCAACGTGTAATTTAAAGGTTATATACATACCAAGTGCACGGCTTCTTTGGATGATAACAAACGATATAGCAAGTGTTTTGTAATCCTATGTCTACATGTGTGGAACTTATTAGAAATTTCAATACATTGATACCAGAGACCGAATTTTTTAAATTAAGAAGAACCAAAGGAATTATCGTTTTATTGGCAAGTGACGTGGAAAGTGATGACCCTCATAGTGCTGTGATACGTTTGTTATTATTGGTATTCAAGAAACATACGAAACCAACAATTTGGAATCAATTCTGTGAGTCACTTATTTTGAGCTGAAACTTTGCATAGAGACTCCATACCAGATGTTGTCTTCAGTCCTTTTGGATAGATATGGGGTTTCCGTTACACGTTGTATTTTTTTTTCATTGTTTAATTTTAATGTTTTAGAACTAGTTACATTAGAATTTAATATGTCCACGCTATTGATAAATACTTTTTATGACTATGTACCGCAATTCAGGTTCCCAAGATACAGGTATGACCTAGTTTGGGGACCACCGATCAACATAAGAATTCGTCACACGGTTACAAACTAAATAATTGTAATTGTAATTATAGAATTAAGAAAAACATTGTAACAATGAAAATAAAATTTCTTCTTATTCTTATTCAAAAATTTGAACTAGTGTACAATGGGCAGTTTTATCGCACAGCGTCTTAGGCCCGGCGCTCATTATCGGCATCGGCAAGTAAAGGGATCCTTCGGCAATCTTACATGCAAGCGCACACTGTCGGAAACTACGTCTTGGCATGCTGCAACGTTCTTAGGGATGACGAGGCGTCCTTAAGCATGCCGCACCGTCCTCAAGCTTGCCGAAGTGTCTCAATATCGTATTTCTCTTCAAAACAGTCTCAGAGTTGTTACAAGCTAGTTGCCGGAGTTGTATTTAATATGGTGGATTGGGATCTAGTGTTCATAGCAGCTCTTGCTGAAGAAGAAGAGAAATCTAATCAATCAAGGAGAAGATTTTGGGTGAACAGCCTTTGGAAGCAACGATATACGTCCGGTGAATTCAACAATTTATTCAATGATTTGCGTTATGATGTTCGAAAATTTTATGACTACTATAGAATGAACTATGAAAATTTTGAAAGTCTTGTTCATTTGCTTCGACCTTTCATGGAGCCTCGGCGCCGGCGGTGCGGCGGGCGACGGCTTACCGAAGGATCCCGAAGTATCAGCCGTAGTAGCAGTAGCCTCAAGCATACCGAAGCGGTATTTTTGTTACTACGATCATATATCATGGAAATTTCTACTTTATTGCCATGAAGTTAATGTATAATGTTTTTTATCACCTAAAATCCTCAGCCGTGCCGATGCCGATAGTGGGCGCCGGGCCTTATTTATTTACGAGCTCTACATTTATCTACGAGTAAGTTATCTCTGCGCGAATTTTTATTTGTTTATTCTATCAAACTGCCTCGTTGGTTGAGTGGTCGTAAGTGCGACTGCTGAGTACGAGGTTTCGGGTTCGAATCCTGGGCAAAAAGTGCTATTGGGTTTTTCTATTAGAAATTTAAGTAGAAGCCCGGAGTTTGGAAGGTGGTGGTGTGATTTGGACTGCTGTCATTTGGACATCTTTGACAGTCGTTACGGGTAGTCGGAAACCAGTAAATCTGGCATTGGTCTAGACAAGGGGTATCGTGTTACCCAGTTACTGGGTTGTGGAGGTCAGATAGGCAGTCGCTTCATGTAAAACCGGTTAGACTGAAAACCGACCTCAACAAAATTGGGAAAAGTCTAAGCAGATGAAATAGCACACTATCATTGTCATAGGCCCCATTATCTCAATGTGTATAGCACTTCCACCAGGTTAAAGATGGCTCTGTCAAGAAACACTATTAATTTTTTTTTTTGTGCTTGACCACCATCTCACCTGGTGGCAAGTGATGATGTGGTCGAAGATGGAGCACGCTTACCTAAAAGTAACCTATTCACTCTTGACTTAAAGACCTCTAGGTTATACAGCTGTCGAAAAAACACAGACGCCGGCAGGGAATTCAACTCCTTCTTAACTGTGCGCACAATGAAGGTTTTCCCAAAACGTTTAGTACGTATACGTGGGATGTCCACCATGTAACGATGGCGCATCGCCGTTTGTCTTGTAGTCCGATGATGGAACGGGATTGACGGAATAGTTGTGCCCGTGACTTCGTTCGAGTCAATATTACGTACTCGGTGTTTACCGCATAAATCCTGTACCAAGGGAATCCCGGGATATTCCAATATGTTACCCAGTAATCTTTTCCATCTTTCAATGCAAGTCCTATTTAAATTGGTTCAACTGTGCCAGAAATTTAAGCCCGTACGAACAGAAAGATAGCAAAAAAATGTAATTGTGTATTGTTATCGTGTAAAAAAATTCAAGCATTAAGCAATCAGAGTTATTTTTAAATCGCATATAAACTCCTCAATTTTATTAATATATAGTATGTTAACTAACAGAGGGCGTTCCCGTTAACCCGCAATAGTATAGCATTCATACATGCTAAAAAAAATATTACCATTCGAAAACAAAACTTCACCCGCAACTTCGTCCGTGTGGATTTCGAATGAATTTTATTGATAAGCGTCTATAGCCCAATGGATAAGGTGTCGGACTTGTGATCGAGAGGTCGCAGGTTCGAATCCCACCTATTATACTATTACCGTGAACCCACTCCAGACACAAGCATATTTAGCTTAGTTGGAGGGGTTAACAGGATTGCTAGTAATGTGAATTCTACACACATTACTAGTAATCTTGTTAAAAAAAATATATAAAAAATTATAGCCTATAGCACTCACCGACAATGTACCTTCTACCTACCTACCAATGAAAAAACATCCAGAATCGGATCCTTAGTTCTTACCCCTTAATAAATTTAATAACTTGTTTATTGTCATAAAAACAATTGTTACATTAGCTATTGAAGCCCTCACTCCTGAGCTAGGTAATAATCGTCAATGTCTTCTCCCATTTTTGTTACTTATTTACAACAAAAATAAAACCGACTTCCATATCAAAACACTACAAAGCCAAAAATAATTTTAATTTCGGTAGTCGGTGTTATTGGTTTTGTATTTACTTTTTTTTTCACACCGCCTCGCCTTCCGAAATTAAAATTATTTTTGGCTTTGTAGTGTTTTGATAATTATGGAAGTCGGTTTTATTTTTTGCAAAAAAGTTTTTATTTTTGTGCTTTTTAGTGGGTCAGTCAACTTTCCAAATCGGTTCGTAATTGACGGAGTTATGCGCGAACAAAAAACGCAATGCAGAGTAAACGAAAAGATCATCAACGTAAATATTTTTTTTAGACTTTTGTTGATTTTTCAGAAACGGCTTGTTCGATTTCGATAAAATTTTCATGGGACCATTTGGAAAGTATACCCTTTCTAACAAGATAAGAACTTTTCAAATCGGTTGGCAAGGGACGGAGCTATGCGCGGACAAACATAACAAAAAATACGAACATCCGAATTGAGAACCTCCTCCTTTTTTAGAAGTCGGTTAATAAAATATTTATAAAGATTCGTAAAACCATACAATTATAAAAACGTGTGTGCATGTGCGCGTGGCATATGTGTGTGGGTGTATGTGTATGTGGTGTGGGTGTATGTGTATGTGGTGTGTTAATAATATTAGTATAGACAAAACAAACAACAAATATATAAAAAAATAGAATTAATTAATATTTAAAATTAAATAATAATTAAAAAATTACGTTACAGATCAAAGTTAACTAATCTTGACGATAACCTACCACTGGACCTACCTATATTTTCTTGCCTAGTGACCATATTAACAAATTCCTACCTGTAGAACGGTCCATTCTGAGTGACATTATGCTTTTGATAGGCCATCAAACGCGTTTCACATTGTTTAAACGTCGTAAAAATAGTTAGGCAGCATTATTTGAACTACAGTTAGTCGAAACTCTTGGACCGAGAGGCTATCAATCCAAGAGTTTCGACTTTTTTTTTTAGTATTTATTTAATCACATTTCATCTTAACTTAATCTTAACATAACATCTGCCAAACTGCTAAGCAGTTTGTCGGCAGTTTGCCACTGCTTTTTTCTTTTCTATTTTCAAATTTATCAAAGGTTTTTTTTTTCAAATTTATCTGTTACTAACATTTAGAATTGTAAATATTTATTATTGGGGATCTTGTTGTCTCTAATAAAGAAAGATTTATATTATTACTAGCAGTTGCTCGCGACTTCGTTCGCGTGGGAATTCCGCAAAATCCCGTCTTAGCGAGCATTTACGTACTAAAAGGAACCCTCATGCAAAATTTGAGAGCCTACTTGTAGTTTCTGAGATTTCGTGATTAATCGGTGAGTGGTATTTCGATTTTAAAATTTTAAAATTGAGACCGACTTCAAAACATCATTGGATGTCTAATTTCGTTTTTAATAAGGGCTCGGTTTCTACTCACCTGGTAAAAGTTGGTGCGAAGCCAATTAATAGTTTTGATTAGCTACGCAATGGCGGGCATGAATACCATAGTTTCATTCCCGCCATTGCGCGAAATGATCAAACCTATTCATTTGGTATTGAGGACCTCCTCCTTTTCTGAAGTCGGTTAAAAAGACTAGATGACACTTCCTGTGCCCCAAAGTCTGGCACTACTATAGCCAAAGCCAATACAACGTGGCAATGCTTCCAGATCCTTGATTACATTACATTACAGCGTTATGGACAAAACAAAATTATGCTTATTACCCGACTGCAAAGGAAGGGTTATGTTTTTCGCGCGTATCTTGTATGTATGTTTGTAATATTCTTTATAACCTCATATCTCCAGAACCGCTGAACGGATTTACACAATTGAGGTATCGTTAAATTTATCTTAGCAGCTCAAGTGTTCTTACATTGGTGACATTTGAAAAAAATAAAACAACGCGGCTGTGCGAAGCCATTACACATGGTGAAAAAAAAAATTTTTTCGAATGCCACAATATGGGTATCAAATTAAAGGGCTTAACACAAGGATTTCAAAAATGTATATTATGTTTATCATTAGTATAATAATAGCAAAAATAATACAAAGAGAAAGTTATGTGTATATAAATATGGACTTTGCTTTTTCACTTTCTGAATCCGGTGGGATGCCAATGTGACACGACCGGGAAAACTAAAAAATTGTTAATTAACATTTTAACTATAAAGTTGAAAAAAAAGTTATTTAAGAAATCTAAAAACCCGGCTGCTCAAGTGAAATGCAAGAAACAAGCACGTTTTTATTTTAAAAAGTGATCTTTTTTTAATGGGATGGACGCCTGAACCCATGAAGGGTTCCGTAGTAACTATAATAATATAATATATGTATAATTATTAGACGAATAAAAAAAACCTTAAAAATTTCTTAAAACTAACTTATTTACATTTTTACAACTACGCTAAATAACTTTGTTTTTCATAGTGTTTGTATGAATTACAAAGTTATATTTGCGGTTTTAGAAAATATGCTGTATCTCAAAAACTGCTGACCCGATTCCGTTCAAACCAATTTTGATTGAAAGTTTACATTAAGATCTACAGACATATATTTTTTTAGATTTTTCACTCTATTATTATAGAAGTTAGAGGGGGCGGACACACATTTTACCACTTTAGAAGCATATATCTTTTAAACGATTAACTTTATGAAAAAGTCATTTTAGAAACCTTAATGTCATTTTTAAATATCTGCCTATAAATACCACACACATATAGGTTTCATGAAAAAAATACTTTCAGTTTCAGTTCCATGTATGGGGAGCCCCCTTTATTTTAAATAATTTTTTTTTTCTTAAAATCGGAAAGCTGTTCACAGAATACATCTCATCACCTACTAAGTTTCACATGTATAGTCTTAATAGTTTCGGAATAAAATGGCTGTGACATACGGACGGACGGACAGACAGACAGACAGACAGACGGACAGACATATCGAAACTATAAGGGTTCCGTTTTTTGCCATTCGGCTACGGAACTCTAAAAAGTGCTTGTTTCTTGCATTTCAGTTGAGCAGTCGGGTTTTTTAAATTTTTATATAACTTCTTTTTTTTTTAATTTTCAAGTAGTTTACTTAAAATTGAATATCTTCTAAAGTTCTATTTTTTAAACTAGTTGTAAGTTAAGCTGTTTAGGTTTAAAGTCTATTAACCTCAAAAAAAAGCACAAGAACGTCACTTACATAAATTAGATATACTCGTATATACAACGTATAAGGGAAACCCCATATATATCCAAAAGGGCTGAAGACATCTAGTATGGAGTGTCTATGCACAGTTACAGCTCAAAATAAATGACTCAAAGAATTGACACCAAATGTACATGTCGGTTTCATATGTTTCTTGAATACCAGTCATAAGAAACGTGTCACAGCACTACGAGGGTCAATAACTTTCCACGTCACTTGCCAAAAACATGATAATTCTCTTCATTTTTCTAATTTAAAAAATTCGATCTCTGGTATTAAGACCAGGCAGTGCAAAATAATTTTCACGCAAGCTCCGCCCCCATCCACCCCGGTTAGGCTGTTGCATACTAAACGCTAACGCAGCAGTAATTAAGTTGAATATCGCGTGGGATCTTTGACGATGTTCGGTTTCGAAACTGCCGTTGTGTGCTAAGCGATAACGCAGCAGTAATAAAGTTGAATATCGCGTGCGCTCTTTTACCATATTCTGGTTCGAAACTAAATGTCGTAAGTCTCAATTCTTATTTCGTTTATAACTAAAGTGATAATTGATCTAGAGAAAAAATGTCCTATATTTGGATAATAAACTATGTTTTCTTACTGTCAATACTAATTTTAGACATAAAAGCCGAGGAATTAAATTTTGATAATCTTTAAAAAAGACATGATTTTCGATTAAAAAATTAACCGAGCGAAAATGTTCCAATTACGAAACTGGTCTAGACATGGAAAGAAAAAGATCCAATAAATCATATACTAAAGTTCCATTTTGATTGTATGCGTGATTGTTTCAGAATATTAATACAAAATTACATACAATTTAGGGAGCCTCCTCTTGATGTATTGAAATTTCTAATACGTTCCACACATTTAATCATAGTATTACAAAACCCTTGCCATGTGTGTGGCATGGTGGGTGATGTATAGTACATTCTTGCAGAATGTAAAAAATATAAATTTATTTCTCATATATATTTACTAGTACTCTCGCGGGGCTTCGCTCCCGTGGATTCTATCACGGTAAAAACATAACTCTCCTTTTTTGCAGTCGGGTAAAAAGTAGCCTATAACCTTCCTCAAGCTTCAAGCTACTTCCATTCCAAATTTCATCCAAATCCACCCAGTACTTTCGAAGATTAGCGCGTTCAAGCAAACAAACAAACAAACAAACAAACTAACAAACTTTTCCGCTTTATAATATTAGTATAGATTTTCATTATTATTTCTCTTCTTGTTCTCACACACTATTGTCTACATTTCTTTTTCACTTCTCCTTTCGCAGGTCTGCTGGAAGAAATTTCTTAAGAAATAAGCAGTACCTTTGTACTCAAATATTATAATTATGTTGTGCTATTATATTTTACTGTGTGTACATAAATAAAAAATAAATAAATAAAAGATTGAGAGACTTACTGGTGCTACAATTTCATATTAACAAATATGATCAAGGAGCCTTTTTAAGTATTCTAGCAAAACCAACATCTGGTACTGCAAAGTTTATGGTAGAAAACATGATTTTGCACCAATGACTCTCTCTTTTTAGGAAATAAGTGTTTTAGATATGGAGAATTTTTCATAATAATATTCCACAACTTTCACACAACGCCATCTAGTCCCAAACTAGTAGGGAGCGCGAACAAAATTTTCATGTGACCGTGTGCGATAACAGCGCGCTGTTGTGCCGCTCATTAGAAACCGGTTCTGATGAGTAATACACAGGTTGCTTCATTTTAAAACTCTTAAATTAGCTGTAATATTAATTCAAATTATATTTAACAGCCGAAAAAGTATTTTTTAATTTCACTTTATAATTTTTTATATTTACTTATTTTTTAAGTGGGATTGTATTAATTAGTTTGGGAATTACATATTTTATAGTTCACCTACCATAGTAATTAGAAACACGCAGTACTATTAAATGGTTATTAGAGATACTTCTTGTGGTTATTTTATGAGTATAGACTTTTGTGCACTTTTATTATAAAATCGTTCTATTAAAAAGGCCACATTGAATCTACTTTGTACGGTTGAAATTGTACAATATTTGAAAAGCTGCTTAATGTTTTCTTTGCTTGCATTCTTCACTTTTTTAGATACTATTAGTTTAAAAAAATCTAACATTAACATTGAAAAACATTTCAGTATACGAATTAAATGTTTGGCCGTAGCTCGTGATTATATTATTAGATTCATACGCTATAATTGCTCTACTAATGCATTCTATATGTTAAGCAAGATATTGAGGGGAACTTTTGGTTTTAGAAAGTGGAACTTGGCCAGTATGGCTCGCAACTTATCACACACCGAATGCACGTGATAGCTCCAATTAAATCGATTGTCTACAATCAAACCCAAATAGTTATGGTGCATTACTTGATGAATTGCATCACATTGGAATATACCTAAAGGGGGGGGGAGTGTGGACAGCTGTGACTGTGTGTGATTACTTTAAAAGAGGTAATTTTTCTTAGATTTTTAGAGTGAATATGGATGATTTTAGTTTTACTTGCATTAACGACCAGTCCAGCATCGTACGCCCATTTAGACACACGAGTGAAGTCGTCCTGAATCCACTGAGCTACTACATTCATGTCTCGATCGGCAGCTAATAGACATGTGTCATCTGCATATTGATAAATGGAACAGTGGTTGACCACATGTTTCATGTCGTTGACATATGTTAGGTAGTGCAATGGTCCAAGTACTGGACCTTGGGCCGTTCCTTTACTGACTTCAATGAGATCACTGGTTTCATTGCTGATCTTAACATTGTATTTACGATTGTGGAGGTAGTCGCTACACTACTCAAGTATTGGTCCTCGACCTCCAGAGTAATCTAACTTTGTTAACAACATGTCTAAGAGTGTCAAACGCTTTGCTGAAATCGATGAATAGCAAGATTACACGATTTTTATCATTAAGAGATTCGTTGATCTCGTCCGTGATTTTAGACAACAATTGTGAGGTTGATTTAAGAATATGATGAATATATGAAATAAGAATATTATTGTCACTATGTTTGTTGTTACTTTAAATATACCATATATACAAAGTACCAGCTTGCTGCATTGGACTCGATCGAGCGCAGAGCTAAAAGGCTTATAGGCGACGAGGTGCTGGTGGACAAGCTTCATAGCCTGGCTCATCGGCGAACCGTTGCTTGCCTGTCGGTTTTCTACAGATTGTACTTCGGGGAGTGTGCGCAGGAGCTCCATGACCTGATTCCTCCATCTCCCTTTCACTACCGGTCTACCAGACGCACGGCTGGGTACCACCCACACTTGGTTAATATACCGTCTTGTCGTACCAAGCGCTTCTCTTCCACATTTATTGTGCGCACAGACAAGCTGTGGAATTCTCTGCCGGCTTCTGTGTTCCCTGCCAGTTATGACCTTTCAGCCTTTAAAGCACGAGTAAATAGGCATCTTCTGGGCTCGCTCGTCCCACCTTAGACCTCATCTATCGCTTACCATCAGGCGAGATCGAGGTCAAGAGTGGGCCCATCGGTAATAAAAATAAAAAAAATATATAAAATTAAATTAAGAACTTATCAGCTAAGCGTAAAAATGATGATTCTCTTGCGTGACCGGTTAGTCACAGACGCATACAAGGAAAATAAACACGTTTTCTGTCATAACTTGTAGACTATGTCCTCAGACTGCTAGCATTCAAAATATTTATTTTAATTGAGCGAAAAAATGCCTAATAGTAACAGTGCTGTGTTTTGTGACAAAAATACTCGTTCTTCTGGTAAGATTCTGACGGATTCTTCTATACAATTGATCGCGAAGTGGTCTAAAATCGACCATAATTCATTTAAATATAAACAACTGCAGCTTTCTGCACTCTTCCGTAGAAACTTTTAACTGTGCCAAAATAATATATCTTACTTCGTTCATATTTTTTGTAGAAAAAAATCGTAATAACAAAACATTGTAGGGTTACCTACAAGTGTTTTCTATTCAAATATGTACTATTCATAAATAATAATAAATTCATTCTAATTAATAAATTAATTCTTCTATTAATAATAAATTTTGAATATATGTGTACACTTAAATAAGAACCCTAAACTACATAAATCTAAAAATAATCTAAATTATGGCGTCCAGAAATACGTACGCATCGCTATCCAATGTTTTGGATTCTCATTTTAAATATAGATTCTGATTTTAATTTAAAAATAAAAACAAAGCTTTCTGTCCAATGTGCACACAAGTTTTAAAATTCGAGCGCAGAAATAATTTGAGTGCAGAAAAAGAAAAAAAAAACAGAACGCTTATAAGATCACTACTTTGTCCGTCTGTCTGCCGACAGCCAGTCCCTCAAGTTCTTTTATTATATAATATCAAGTTGAATTTAACATCAGTGACCTCACAACCTTAAACAGCTACACTTGTTCGTTTAATGTGTGTAATTTTGTATATATCATGAGTATTTATTGTAAGTTGTAAGTACCTCGGATTGGTTACCTATAAGAATTTCAAAGCTATTTCGATAAGGAATGCATTATCTTATAAAAACACTCAATATACAAATAACAAAACATTTAAAAGACACGGGAAATACCGCATTACATCACACACAGAGAAACTCAGAAGAATACATAATACGTACCTATACAACGTTGATAAAAGCGGGAGGCATTAAGTGAAACCACATTTTACTACGCACCAAAAATGAGATCAATAGAAGTAATAGTTTAGTCACAGGATTATTTAAAGTTTTTTTAGTGAAAACACGATGTATCTTCCTGAGCAGATGACTAAGTACTTACGCATAGTTATCTAAGCTGGTATACCTTAAAACGACAAAATTCTGTTTTCGGCTGTTTAAGTTTTACTTTGATTATTCAGCAATTCAAGTTTTTTGAAAAAGTTTTTTCGAATATTCGCGTGAACGTTTTTTTAATAGTTTTGGATTAACCGTATGCACGCATAGTGTATGTGGTTTAATTTAATGCCTCTTGCTTTCATCAAAGTTGTATATAAAGATTTTCCTCGGTTATCGGCAAGTGATCGCTGAGCGAGTATTATGTTTGACAGCTCTTGTCGCTCAGCGACAAAACTAGTGAAGCAAGTAGTCGCCGGTAGTGTGAACAGTCAGAGAGCAACTATTAATATATGCATCTCTTTCGTTTACACGGAATGTACACTTCATTTTGCGTTTCTTGAGCGAGTTAATCGCCGATAGTTAGTCGTTTACTCGCCGGCAGTCGAACAACTGCCTAATGGCTTTAGACGCTATCCTTAATCTATATTTTTTTCTCTGGCGGGCAGTTTGATACTAGACAACTAACGCGCTTTTTGGTGGCGAGTTTCAAATTACATTTTAAAAGATTTTTTATTTTTAGCACTTCGCACGATATTACACTTTTCAATATTATTTTATTTATGTATTTAATACACTACACAGTCATTAACATTAGTTTATTTACCCTCGTCCGTGTGTCACTGCTTTCAGTGTAGACATGCTCAGCGAAATTTTTTGTGTTATTTTTTTATGTTTGTATTTTATCTCCGAATAAACGGTTTTCAATTTCAATTCCAAACGTATCTGATCGTCACCATAATTAGTGATTTATAAATCCGTACCTACACATATACAGGGTTAATTGTAAAACACCAAAAATCTCTCAGGACTATGTTACTAACATCATAATCAACAACTTTTATTCTATGACTTTTAAAAATTCATCATATTTTAGTTCACCAGATTTTCATATAAAAATAAAAATATTTAAATTGAACGCCCTAAACGCATGTAGCGTCTATGCAAAGCAAAAGAAAGCGATAGTATAAATTGCTTTATTTTGCTTCGCATAGACTTCGTAACATTTAGGGCGTTCAATTTAAATATTTTATTTTTGTAGGAAATCTGGTGAACTAAAATATGACGAATTCTTAAAAGTCATAGAACAAATGTTGTTGATTATGATGTTAGTAACATAGTCCAGAGAGGTTTTCAGTGTTTTACATTTAACCCTGTATAGAGGAACTCCTGACTAAATTATAACAAACGCACTGGTGGATAGTCTAAGTTAAGCAACGCTTGCCATACCGGTTCCACCGTGCCACAGAAACCACGTTGGACCGTTGGTATCTTCTACCATTTGTACATTTTTGAAAATTGTTACGGGTAGTCATTAGTGTGTTTCTATGTTATAGCTGTAGTTTTGTAATTTAATGTGACTTTTAATTTGGAATTTAATTTGACATTTAATTTGTACTTAATTTGATAATTTGACATGTTTTTTTTTTAATTTATTATTATTAACTTAATTGACTTTTGATATATATTTGAATCTTTTTGTATGTAAGTTTCTCCCTTTGTATTTTAAATTAGGAAGCCGAGCAATTGTTTGAATTTAGATTTTATTTTATATGGGTCTTGGACCTGAAATAAATGAGATTTATTTTATTTTATTTATTAGTCAGATAATTTGAAACTAGTCCTGCCACGGGGTATCGTATTACACAGATACTGGGTCGTGAAGGTCTCATAGATAGACACCCCTTTTAAAACACTGTTACTCAGTTGCATCCGACGGGATGAAGTGGTACCTACATATGTATAACTATGGTGTGATGTTAAATCACAAAGCAGTAGGTTGCGGAATGTCCTAACGAAATAGTGAATAGCGGCCCTGGAACATAGGGGTGGTTGCAGGAACAGGGTGGGTGTTTATTCAGTAGAAGTCTGAGTCTCTCTTCCGCCCTATCCAGAGCGAGAGTAGTAATTTGATGATTTTCCCACCAAAACAAAAGTACGTATTAACATACGATCAATATGAAACCCACCCACAAGTGCATCCAATAAGTATTGAGATGTTAATTAAAAGTGTGTATAAGTGTTGTAGATGTGATGGGTATCTTTTATTGAACACATTTTGAATCGATCAATCAATCAATCCATTTATTTCAGGCAAACTTTTCTCCTACAAATAAAATACATACAGTAACTATATACACCATAACTATAAATAAACTTAATTTTATTAGTTTTTAACATTAAATTTTAATACTTTAAACACTTAAGTAAAAACCCTAAACTACATATACACATCTAAAAATAAACTAAAAAATGGCATCCAGAAATTCGTGCGCATCGCTATCCACTGGTAATGTGCCCAAAAGACTGGTGGCATTGCAACGTTGTATGGCAATGCTTAACCTCTGTCCAAGGTAAAAGCCAGCCCTTGGGTCACGCGAAGTGTCAACTAGGCATCTGGATAGATCTTTAAATAATTTGTGAGCACTCGGACCCCACAAACCCAAGGTTTCAACCCCAAACGGCCCGAAAATATAACTACCAACAAGGTTATTATATTTCCGCCGCTTGAGGTTCTCAGCAGCCGCCGCGACAGCGCCAGCACAGTAAGACGAGCTGTGTCCCACACTAAAGGCCTACCCATCTTCCAAGGAAATAAAGACATGCCGTCCGGTTTTTTGCCATCGTCACGTGCCAGGCCATTGGGTTCTAATACAGCTGGAATGCCGACAGTGACAAGAGCTCGTCGGATAATGTCGTTAATACTCGCGTGCCGTGCTACGCGACCCGCTCTGTGGCCGCATGAAAGGCCATGGTGACCGAGGCTGTTGACAACTTCGCCACAGTGGCAGAAATGAGCAGAACAGCAGGGAGTATCTAATCGAAAAGAAGCAGCGAGGCGCAAAGTAGTATCATAGAACAAGATGCCTATGTTCGATGACGGTAGTGCATGAAGCCAGAGACCTGACTCCCATTCACCCACAGCCAGCAGGCGCGCATGCTCTGCAGACGAAGCAGATGTGGCAACAAGGTCACTCTGAACTGCTCTACAGAGCGGCTCATCCCACCGCCTCTGAGATGATGGATTGTCGGGTGGATTTAGGTTGGGGCAAGCGAGTCTCCAGGTATCTATAGCCTCGGTGAAGAAGGGCACATTGAAATCAACCAGTGACGGAGCTAGGATATTTCTGATTAATTTCTCAGTGCCGTGTACCGAGGATATAAAAGCCGGTAGACTGATAATAGTAATTTTGCGGACGCCGAGACCACCCATACGAATGGGAAGAGTAGCTTGTGCCCAAGCGCGGTCGTCTATAGCCACATTTAAAATTCCTGTCAGAGTTTGACGAATAATTTGGTCCATTTTTTCCAAATGGTGAGGATGGTGCCATACATAAAACGAAGAAAATACGTTAATTTAGGTCCAAACAACATTAACGAATTAAGGTGATGGGCGAATGCATATTAATTTGTTATAATCTGTCCGAGATGTCATTAAAATTTTGTATTTTTTCCTCGACAAAATCGGGAAAGGAATTCTCATAAATTGGAGACCCAAGAAGACGACGGGAACTTTTTTCCACAATTTGGATATCTGGGGCTATTGCGTTGAATTTGAAAGTGTCAGTTGTCTGTCAGTAATGTCGGATATGAATAGTTCACACTTCGAAAGGTTGAGATCCAATCCTATGGAATGGAGTTGATTTATTAAAAACTGTAGGTCATCTAATTACTGTGTCTACATCGCCTCCCAGGGTTCCATCATCGAGATACCAAACATTGAATTTGGAATTTAGCTGTCGAAAAATTGGGTGAATGGCTAAACTAAAGATCGCTGGCCCGAGGGGATCACCTTGTTGTCAGCCAAAAGCTGATTCCAAAAGGTTTTCCTTATAAAGCAATTTAGTCGGATATCTGTAACATTGCCAAAAAAAACTAAAAATTTGTGGTACCTACTTCTTTTTTAGTTTCTGCGTTTTTGATGTCAAACTTCAAGATGACCTCTCCTTTACCTGAATTTAAATAGGTCATCAAGGCGTGTATGGCAGCCTCACAATCCCCTTTGGAGCCGTAACTCAGTTGCAGGGGCTGAAATTTGGTCGAAATATCCTCACCATAAAATTTAGAGCAAAACTAAATAAACTAATACATATTGTTCCATTTAGTTATGACATTGACATTTATGATCCATTTAGTACAAGTGTGTCATTAGCGAGGAGATGCTTAAGCCTTAATTTTTTATCCGACTTCAAAAAAAGGAGGTTTACAATTCGTCTTGAACTATTTTTTTTTTTTATGTATGTTACCTCATAACTCGGAGACGGCTGGACCGATTTGAAAAATTCTTTTAGCGTTTGAATGGGTATACTTTCTAGTTGGTCCCATTATTATGAAATCAGGATCTGATGATGGGATCCTGGAGAAATCGAGGGAAATCTTCAAATATTATAGGCACACCTATAGCGTTTTGGGTATTTCTTATAGTACCTTGAGCAGTTGCTTCCGAAAAGTACCATTTGGGGAAGTTGAACTGATGATGAAGACCACAGATGGCCACTGAAACTCCTAAGTAATAAGTATTTCGTGGATTGCGATTCGATTACTTGAGTACGGATGTTAAACACTTTATGCTCGTCACAATACAAATGGTGATGTAGAGCTGATGGTCATGTACCAGGAGAACTCCTCAAAAATTAACGGCTACGCATCAGGAAAAGCAATATTTTGTAAAAGGTGATAAGTTGTTGACATTATGGCTTTTGTAACTCGATAAATTACAAACCGACCCACTAAAAAGCGTGATAAGTTGTTGACATTATGGCTTTTGTAACTAGATAAATTACAAACCGACCCACTAAAAAGCGTGAAAAAAAAATTTTTTAGTAAAAAACAGAACCGACTTCCATATCAAAACACTACAAAGGCAAAAATAACTTTTATTTCGGAAGGCGGTGTCTTTAGTTTTGTATATATTTTCGTTTTTGACACCGCCTTCCGAAATAAAAGTTATTTTTGCCTTTGTAGTGTTTTGATATGGAAGTCGGTTCTGTTTTTTGCTAAATTTTTTTTTTAAGTAATAGGTAATTAGTTTTAAGTAATCATGTAATTTTATTTAGTTGTATTTAGGTTTTTACATATTATTATGTTATTAAGTGTGCTGTTTTCCTGCTGACAGTACTATGTCGTTCACAGTGTTCCTTAATTTCACATGTAACTATACGTGGAGACCTGTAATTGGCTGTCAAATTTTCACACTGTTTCTTGATTGATTTAAGTAGCTGTTGGTCTCCCATGTAAATAAATTAATATTAAAAACCTTATAAAACTGTCGCATTTCGTTGCGGGGTGTCGCGTAACCGTCCTCGGAATCGTTGATAAATGACGCCTTTCGGCCAAAAGTCCTCATTCAGGCAGGTCTGTAGATGGTTAGCTGGAACTCGTATGAACACGAATGACTTATAGTTCATGTTTTGGAGCAATCCCAACCTTTCAAACCTCAGTATCCAGTTGGTCTTCACTTTTATATACTGCACGACATCCTCAGTTGTAGTGGAGTGATGCAGGCGCGAAAGGTACAGCTGCGTCGTAGGCACATCATGGCGCCATAGCATGTTTGGTCTGCTCGATGCAGGCCCGCACAGGTTACGAGAACAGGGCTTCTCCTCCTTCTTTTCTACTTTCGTAAAACCCTCCTCATCAACTTGGCTGCTGGTTCTTGACAAGGAGCTGCGGACCGCAGTCAGGACAAATTGAGTACCTTTTTCTGTTTTTCCCCTTTTCTGAGATGCACTATTCTCTTTACTCATCTATTCCAGCCCTTCTTCATATCTAATGTCTCACTTTCAATATGATTATTGAAGCGTCAATAGCCTAAAGGCTAAGTTCGGACTTGTGATCGAGAGATCACGGGTTCGAACCTCAACCATTACACTATTGACGTGAACCTCCCTTGGCCTGACCAATCTCATAATTTCTGACTTCTGACTACCTGTAATGACTGTCAAAGATATTCAGATGACTACCGGGACGGCTTAAGTTGCTTTTCCTTTAACACTTTAGCAGTAAGTTTTAAAGTTCATACTTCTCTCTGATTAGCATACTGTGCCACTGTCTTTCTAAGACTCACTTTAACCAGTTCTAAATATTCAGATCACTTGGAACTGTGCCAGTTCTCAATCAAGGATGAGGAGAGCAGCATGCAGTCGCTTCTGCAGCCAAGCGTCATTGGCAATGATGTTCAAAATACACCCAAGGATCGACCCAGGAGTGTCAGCCTCTTCGATACAGTGGAGTAAGTAGCAAAAATTTGTAAAATACCATCTCACTGAATGGAAAGTGATGATTAGTCGTAGAAGATGAAGCACGCTTACCTAGAACCAACGTATTCACTCTTGACTTAATGGCCCCTAGGTTATAGCTTTCCCGACGTATCCTCACGGCGGCGAAAGGCGGAGACCTCTCGCGCCCGGCATTGGTCGAGGCTATGCTGCGGGGCGAGAGGGAGTGGGAAGCGGTCGCCTCCTTCTGCGAAGCAGTCATGCTTCCGAAGAAGGAGGCGGCCGTGTGAGGGAGAGGATGGCGTCCTCCCTCCAGCCCAGCCGCAGTGGTAGACGCCCACGGCATCGGACGTCGGCCGACGATCTCCGGCCACCGTAGGCGCGGGCATGCGGACAGCGAGTAAAGGGCAACTCGCTGTCCGACCATGGACCATGCCTGGGTCGACGGCGCGTCGTGTTCCACGCGCGCCTCAAAGAGCGTCAGCAACATGACGAGGCCCCCTCTGCAGAGGGCCGAAGCCTGCCGGGGTCGTGGGACTCATCCCGTTACCGTGGCCCCGGTACGTAAAGGGTTATTGAAGGAACACCGTGGATTTTAGTCAGTAAAATTCTGACAGTCCCTCCCACCCTGCCCGGGGTGGGAGGACTTATTTGATAATTTTACCACGTTAAAAAAAAAAAAAAAAAACGTTATAGCTTTCAGGAAACACAGATTCCGGCAGGAAATTCCACTCCGTAGCTGTGGATGGATGACTAGATACCATCTGCTTAACTTTTTCCCAGTTATGTCTAACGGTCTAACCGCATACAGCTGAGTAGCATTTTTACATGGAACGATACCTATCTGACCTCCTTGTGGAGGCTAAAAGGTTGACCCTGGTGTCAGATCTGATGGCTTCTGACCGGCACAGATGTACAAATGACGGCCGGGATCAACGACTTAACATGTTTTCTGAAACATGGAGGAAACTTGATACGCAAGGTCACCCATCCACAAATCTACCTCGTTAAGCGTTGCTTGATCTTGATGATTGACACATGTGGCTGTTATTATTGTACCAAGAGCTTCTCAGTACGCATATGTGTATAAAAAAGTAATAAATATTAGCTTACTAGCTTTTCGCCCGCGGCTTTGCACCCGCAGGTTTTGATTTTTAACCGACTTCTAAAAAAGGAGGAGGTTCTCAATTCGGTTGTTTTTTTTTTATGTTTGCCCGCGCGTAACTCAGTCGCTTGCCAACCGATTTGAAAAATTCTTATCTTGTTAGATTGTTATACTTCCCAAATGGTCCCATGAAAATTTTATCGAAATCGGACAAGCCGTTTCTGAAAAATCAACATAAGTCTAAAAAAAATATTTACGTTGATGATCTTTTCGTTTACTCTGCATTGCGTTCTTTGTTCGCGCATAACTCCGTCATTTACGAACCGATTTGGAAAATTCACTGACCTACTAAAAAGCACGAATATAAAAACTTTTTTGCAAAAAATAAAACCGACTTCAATATCAAAACACTACAAAGCCAAAAATAATTTTAACTTCAGAAGGCGGTGTGAAAAAAAAAAGAAAATACAAAACCAATAACACCGACTACCGAAATTAAAATGATTTTTGGCTTTGTAGTGTTTTGATATGGAAGTGGGTTTTATTTTTTCTAGTCAGATTTCCTCACATCGTTTCCGTTTTTCCCCGTGCTTTAACGAAAATATGAAATGAAGCTTAATTTGGCACTAACCAAATAATTCATTTTCTTATACATATATAATATACATACATATATAAGGTAGATTAAAATCAGACCAGCTTACTTTGCTTACTAGACTACTTAAACCTACCAAGAGCAATAGCTATAGCTTCAAAACCGTAATCGACCATTGATATTTTCAGTGACCGCCAGACTGAACTGGAAGAAGATGGACTTGAAGGTGAGCTGAGAATGCCTTTTGGATACACCTTCCCCAAGAACTCCGGAGACGGGCGAAGCGTCATGAGATTAAACACGTTGTTACTAGAAGCAGTAAAGCATCGGGATGTACAGGAAATTAAGAGGTTTGGTTTTTTATATATTTCTAGAAAATATATCACAACTTTTACCATAGATAGATCACATCTGGCTCGTGTCAAGACATAGTTTTACTCTACCAACGACGGATTTAAGGCACTGGCGGCCTCATCTAGCTAAACTTATAACAGAAAAAAATTACGTGTAAGAGTGTGTTCC
Source organism: Tholera decimalis (assembly GCA_943138885.2). Taxonomy (NCBI): domain Eukaryota; kingdom Metazoa; phylum Arthropoda; class Insecta; order Lepidoptera; family Noctuidae; genus Tholera; species Tholera decimalis. The sequence continues at coordinate 28,392,686 of OW964570.2, read as the reverse complement.
TGACGTCACATCGAGCCACACACCATTCGCCTCACCTTTCACTCGTTCGCCGACACTTTGAGCGTGCGCACACATATCGGTCGTCTCAAAAATTGTAACCACTACCTAAGAAATACAGTACTTGTCATATCATCGGAATCAAGTAGTTTTATTCAAGACCTCCTGGCAGCACACCTGGAGCTTGATACTCAACAAGTGTTATTTTTAATAAATTTACGTATTTAGTTACATTGGCAGCTGACCCCACCATAATTGGAAAAAGACTAAATTTGGCTAGGCTGTGTTTGTTGGAGAAGACTTAGCGTAGTAATCATTAGTTCAAATGGTTTTTCTAGATTAATCACGGCTGGAGCTAACCCGAATGCGACGTGTGGCACAGACTGTGTTTCAGTGTGCCACATGGCTGCCACGAGATCTGACGAGGCCCTCACTGTACTTCTCAATGCTGGGGCGGAAAGACACCGACTGGATGGACTTGGTCGGACTCCGCTACACCTAGCCGCTTGGGCTGGGAACATGAGGCAGGTTGCTGTTATACTTGGGTTCTCTGAAGGTTCGTTTACGACAAAAGGATTTTTTTTAGCAAAAAAAATTAACCTGTCACTCACAGATAATGCAGCTATTGATGAAAGAATTTTAAAAATCGGTTTTCTAAATTACTATCTACAAACTAACATACTTTACCTCTGGGAAGAGACCAGACGGGATGACTATAATACCTTGGAAGTTGGGTAGGCCTTTGGTGTGGGATGCTACTTGTGTTGACACCCTTGCGCCATCCCATCTTCTCAGTACGGCGGGCTGTGCTGGGGCGGCAGCTGCAGGTGCAGAAAATCTCAAACAGCGCAAATACAACAACCTAATTAGGTGCTATATGTTTGAGCCGTTTGGGGTTCAAACGTTGGAACCATGGGGTCCGAGTGCGCATCGACTATTTCGTGACATCAGCAAACGTTTAGTCGACTCCATAAGTGACCAGAGGGCTGGCCTTTTCTTTGGACAGAGAATCAGCATTGCCATTCAACGTGGCAATGCGGCCAGTATTCTGGGCACTTTTCCCATTGATAGCGATGTTGATGAATTTTTCGATGCCCTATAATTTCACTTTTATTTTCGCCGGTATTATATTTGTTTTTATAATAATGTATATTAATGTAATAAAGACCCCACTTTACCTCTTTATAATATTAGTATAGATTTTATCAGATTATATATATATATAATATTTTATAGATTGTTTTAACGTAATTATACACACTGTGTATCGTCTCATATCCAAGTCTCCTGTCACAGGTCTGCTGGAAGAAATTTCTTTTGATATAAGCATCACATTTGTGCTGTTTTCTCTACAAATTAATACTATATATAGACGTAAGCATATTTGAACCGGGCACGCCGCAATTGCGGCAGTAAGACCCCTCTTTGAGGAGTGGCTAGATCGGCGTCACGGCGTCCTGACCTACCGCATGACGCAGGTCCTCAGCGGACACGGAAGTTTCGGGAGGTACCTGTGTCTGATGGGAAAGGAGGAAACGCCTGGGTGTCACCACTGCGAGGGTCGCCCTGAGGACACCGTAGAGCACACGGTGCAAGACTGCCCCGCTTGGGCAGAGCACCGACGTGTCCTCACGGCGGCGATAGGCGGAGACCTCTCGCGCCCGGCATTGGTCGAGGCCATGCTGCGGGGCGAGAGGGAGTGGGAAGCGGTCGCCTCCTTCTGCGAAGCAGTCATGCTTCCAAAGGAGGAGGCGGGCCGCGTGAGGGAGAGGATGGCATCCTCCCTCAAGCCCAGCCGCAGTGGTAGACGCCCACGGCGTCGGACGTCGGCCGACGATCTCCGGCCACCGTAGGCGCGGGCATGTGGACAACGAGTAAAGGGCAACTCGCTGTCCGACCATGGACCATGCCCGGGTCGACGGCGCGTCATGTTCCACGCGCGCCTCAAAGAGCGTCAGCAACATGACGAGGCCCTCTCTGCAGAGGGCCGAAGCCTGCCGGGGTCGTGGGACTCATCCCGTTACCGTGGCCCCGGTATGTAAAGGGTTATTGAAGGAACACCGTGGATTTTAGTCAGTAAAAGTCTGACAGTCCCTCCCACCCTGCCCGGAGTGGGTGGACTTATTTGATAATTTTACCACGTTAAAAAAAAAAAGAATATTTGAATTGAAAAAAAGTTGATTCAACCCACATTGCTAGTTCTCTTTAGATCTAACTATAGACCTTGTCCACAAAGAATTGCAGAATAGACTGGATGCAGAAGAGATGTCAGTTCGAACAGAGGTGGAAATCAGGAAGCAAAGCCAAGAGCTGGAGAATGTCAAGGAGCTGGTCAACTTCAAGTGCGACTTCGGCACGAATAAGGCGAAGCTACTGAAGACCTGGAAGGACAACCCAGTAGACCATAACTGCAAGGAGTTTAATAAAAGTGTAAGTTTTTGTTTGTTCTTTTAAAACTGACCCTACCCTAGTTCTGTAGATGGGTGACCATCTTAACATAGAATAGAATAAAATAGAATGCATTTATTTGTCAGAATATTGTGCAAAGTTGTTAAGTGCATTAATAATTAAGGTCAAAATATTCTATCGTTTCCGGTGTACAAATATGTAAAATTATAGTTTAAATCTTTAAATTACAATTAAATAAAATAAAATTTGAATGGAGTTTACAAATACATAAAATTAATGGTGCAACAATTGCTAGTGATAATAAAATTATATAAGTCAGATTTAATAGGCATCAATGTCAAATATTTTGGTAAATTTTTCATTCATGTAGTCGTCAGTCGAGTAATAACATTTACTCAAATGAAAGTTAAATAATTTAAGTTTAAATGTTCTGAGGTTAAGAGTTTTGAAATCATCAGGTAATTTGTTATAAACAGTAATGGAATAAATTATAAACAGTAACATTAAACATATGCACTTTTCGACTAGGTCTGGATACAACATCATTATGCAAGTCAAACTCTTGTCTATTTTGGTGTACAAAAACACAAATTTCAAAAATGTACAGAGCTGGAAGTGGTAGGATTTTTAGTTTTTTTAAATAGTGGAACACAACTGTCCAGTGGGTGCGCTCCACAAATTGAGCGCACATATTTTTTCTGAGCTCTAAACACTCTTTGAAGTTCTACCGAATTACCACATATTATAATGCCATAGCGCAAAATTGATGAGACGTAGCCATGGTATGCACATAATGCCGCATTAACACTAGCCACACGTGTAAGTATATATAAGACGAATACAAATCTATCTATATTCTTACATAGGTAATCAATATGAGATTTCCAGTTACAGTTTTTGTCAACCATTATCCCCAAGAACTTTGCGTTATCGACCTCTTCTATCGTCTCATTTCCGTGTTGTATTTTTAGCCGTGGATGCATACTATTGTATGTCTGGAACTGTATCATTTTTGTTTTATTAATATTTATATGAAGATTATTCCGTTCAAGCCATGTGATAATTTTATTTAATATCATGCTTATTTCATTTTGGTACTCAATAATGTCGTCATTTTCGTTTATAATACTGAGTGTCGTATCATCAGCATATAGAATGCAATTGTGGGAAGTTACTTTAGTCAAGTCATTAACATATAGCAAGAATAAAGGGGGCTCTAGTATGGTCCCTTGGGGTACACCACAGTTGTTTTCTCGAAACTGAGACCTATATGCGAGTTTCTGATTACCCGTTTGTCCCGAAATCTCAACACATTGCTGTCGATGTGTAAGATAGCTTTCGAACCATTTCAACGCGTTTCCCCTTATGCCATATCGCTCTAATTTATAAATTAACAGTCTATGATTCACAAAATCAAAAGCCTTGGACATATCTAGAAAGATGGAGACAATTAGTAGTTTATCATTAAGGCTTTTCGTTATTAATTTAAATAGAGTAAAACAAGCTGTTGTGGTCGATTTATTTTTCCGGAAACCAAATTGATCTTCACTAAGGATTTTGTATTTGGCTAAAAATTCGGAAAGTTTTTCATGCATGACCTTTTCAAAGATCTTTGATAATATTGGTATGAGTTTTATAGGGCGGTAGTTATTCATATCACTTTTATCTCCTTTCTTGTGAATCGGTTTAACAATTGAAAATTTTAATCGTGAAGGAAATAAACCTTGCATAAATGACAAATTAATAATATGGCTAATATGAGTTGATAAAAATTTTGAGCATAATTTCAGGATTTTTGTATTAATGTCATCATAACCTGTAGAATTGGTTAATTTTAAAGAGTTTATGATTTTATATACAGTGGTGTCATTAGTTAGAGTCAGATACATAGTATTTGAATGGTAAGTCATTGGTGGTGTATAGTCAATAGAAGGGTCAATGGTATAATTCGTCATATCAAAAAAAAATTGTTAAAAATGTCAGCTATCTTTTCAGGTTGAGTAACAGTTTGTTTGTCTAATTGAATTTGATATGTCATGATAATTTTGTTTTCACTGGTATTAATCAATCAATCAATCAATCAAAGCGTTTATTTGTGATACATGGGTTGCATACAGGTGTTGATTACATAATTATATAGGTATTTAATATTGTTCATTCCATGATCAGCCACTTGGGCATACAAATTAATGAGTGGTATAATGATAATTTAATTATAATATTCAAATGCATTCATATTAATTTAATTGAAAATGTAATTAATGAATTCTATTATTACTATTACTAATACATAATAAACACAAACAATAAAATTATAGTCAGGTGGATATGCTAAATTTAAACAATTCTTGTCGATAAAAATTCAGCAACAGAGTAATAACAATTTTCCACAAGCAGCTGGAACAATTTATGTTCAAACACATTAATATTGCTACATTCTTTTATGTTATTAGGGATCTTATTATAGATCTTTGTGGCCATAGCAAACACACTTTTTCCAAAGAGGGTAGTTTTATACTGACTGGTAAGTTTATTATATAACTGACTTCTGTTTCGTGATCTAATCTCCAAAGTAAATAGTGATGGATGATTTCTTATAAACAAAGCCATTTCAAAAATATATAAAGATGGGAGGGTAAGTATCTTTAATTTTTTAAAGTAATCCTTGCAACGATCAGTTCTTTTGAGACCACACATAGCTCATACGCACCTTTTTTGGCATTTAAAAACTTTGTCCCAGTTGGTAGCAATACCCCAGAATATAATCGCATATCTTAGTCTGGAAACAACATTACCATAATAAGCTACGAGTAATGTGCTAAGACTTACTTTTTTCGCTAACATATACAGACTATATGATGATTGTGACACTTTATTGCAAACAAACTCTATATGACTTGGCCATTTCAAATTGTCGTCTATGTGTACGCCGAGAAATTTTGTTGTATTCGTCAGTTCAACTTTTTTACTATTAAATTGTATTGGGGTATGTAAGGTATATTTTGTTTTCTTTTAGATTGCATTAATTTAGTTTTATCAATATTAATTAATAAATTATTATTTTGTAACCGCGAATAATTGAGTTTAAGCTACTATTTATTACATTTTCATCATTGTATACAACAGTACAATCATCAGCAAATAATACCATACTGTCTGTAGTAGATTTTGGCAGGTCATTAATATATATTATAAAAAGTGGTGGGGCCAAAACACTACCTTGTGGAACTCCATATTTTATTCTTCTACTCTTGGACTTATAATTAATTATATGTTTCGTATTATGACAAACTTTTACAATACTTGTAATCTGAGTTCTGTTACTGATGTACGATTTTAGTAAATCTAAAGAGTTGCCCCTGATACCATATGTTTCCAGCTTGCTCAGTAATATACACACATCAAAAGTGTCTAGGGATCAACATATATTTTTGCAATAACTTTTCTCCTGATTGATATTAATTAAAATTTTCTTTAAGGATTCATCAAATAAAGTGTTTTCGTTTGTCACAGTAACGATAAACCAAGTCACCTTTGCATTAATAAAGAAATTTGCCATTTTCCTAATAAAGGGATTTTTGACATTTGAACCACTAACATTAAAGTTCGAAAAAAAGACTGAAATAACAGTTTTCTTTAAAATTTTATTGGGTAATTTAAACAATTAATAATCCGTGTTTCTACCGCGAACACTAACAACACAAGAACATCGGTTTGGCATACTCAAAATGAGTTCATCCAAATCACGCTGTGGAATGGCCGCCCATGTTCGTTGCAACAACAAAAAAAGGTCTTCTTGCGACTGGATACCCTCCATATTCGGCAGAGCTCTTCTCTGTAGCATATCCCATGCATGCTCAATCGGGTTCAAGTCTGGCGACTGAGCAGGCCGGAGCAGGACATTGATGTTAGCTGCGGCGAGAGTCTGTCTTACAACTCTTGCGGTGTGCGGTCGTGCATTATCATGCATTAACTGAAATAAGGGACCGATTTGCACTTGTAGAGGAACGATGACATCAGATACAATCGTCTCAGTATAAATTTGAGCGTTGAGGTTGCCTCTGATCCAAATCAACTCAGTTCTTCCGCCGATCCAAATACCCGCCCATACCATGATGGTTCCATCACTATAAGGATGGACTTCCTGGCAGGATTTTAATCGCTGTTGGCGTCCAGGGGTTCTCCAGTGTCGTATACGTCTTGTATCCGGTCTCATACCAAAACGAGACTCATCAGAAAAGCACACGAAATGCCATTGTTCTTCTGCCCAATTTCTGTGTTCAAGAGCCCATTGATATCGAATCCTACGATTGTGCATTGCTATAGGTGGTACCCGTAGCGGTCTTCGGAAATGAAGGTTCACTTCATGCAAGCGGTTTCTGACTGTTAATCGGTCGCTAATTAAGTTCCCTGAAGAGTGATGAAGCCTCACGGCTAACATCATGGCGGTTATTGTTGGAGCTCTTCGAGTTAAGATTTGAATGTATCGGTCTCGTCTCCGTGTGGTGCAGCGATACCGTCCTCCATGGCGCTCAGCCACGGTACCAGTGCTTCGGTAACGTGTCCAAAGTCGACTGATAACACTCTGACTTGTATTCAGAGCTAAAGCCACAGTACGTTACCGGGAACCAGCTTCTATCATTCCCACGGCTCTGAGCATTTCTTCCCTGCTTAAATGACGTCGCCGCTCCATAATAACGTTGGTTTTAATCAGTAGTAGGGAAACAGTAGCACTAATAATGTCTTCAATGCGTTGTATGTTTTTATAGGGAAAATATTGACAGCTGATTTTCATCTTTTACTCGAATTTGATTAACAGTTCCTGTTTCAAATTATGAAATGCACCAAAAAGGATCCATATAAATTTATAAAATCATAAATTTATTACAAAGCCACATCTCAATCTCAAGAAATCCGCATAAAAATGCTTGATCCCTAGACACTTTTGATGTGTGTATTATGATCCACGCAGTCAAAAGCCTTTGACATATCCATAAACAAAGCAAATACAGGCTGTCTTTTATCAACTCTAGGATATATTAAACTTAAGAAATCATATATCGCTAAATTTATGGACATATTTTTACGAAAGCCTTTCTGCTCCTGTGTAAAGATATTATTCCTTTCAAAGTAGTCATATAATCTATTGCAAATAGCTTTTTCAATTATTTTTGAAAATGTTGGAGTTAATGCTATGGGCCGTAGTTTTTTTATGTCTGATTTAACATCCTTTTTATGGAGCGGTTTGATTATAGTGGTTTTTAACACAGTGGGAAAGATTCCCTGTTCGAAGCATATGTTTATTACATAGCTTAGTATAGGTGCAATTATGTGAGATACTGATTTTATTACCAATACACAAATGTCATCGAAACCAGTGCTCTTAGTGTTATTTAGTTTGTTGATAATAGTATAGATTTCCAAAGGACTAGTGGGACTAAGAAAAAGGGATTTCGTTGAATTATAAGTATATGTAGTGTTTGAGGCAATAAGGTTGTGTTTGGTTTAGCAGGATTTTAGAAAAAATAGACGTGTGTTTGTCGCGAAGATTTATTTCCGACTGGTTTGACAATAAGTTTAAGTGGACTGTATGTATGCTGTATTTATCTAAGTACATATCAATAACTGGCTATAGACCAACGTTACATTCATTACGGTGTAGGTAAGGTACTTGCGTAAACATTCCGGCCCCCAAAGAACGCAGTTCTTTAATATGAATTTAAACAAAGTAATGGTTATACAATTACAATTTTAAGGTAACAATTAATGATGACTAAGGTAAGTTTTATACCAATACATAATTAACTAATTAGTAGGTACCTAAGTAGTATTCACACAAATACAACACAATAATATAATACCACAAAAGTAAGGTTTACAAGTAGCTAAATTATATCTACATACTTATTATTATATCTATGTGAGGGCCGGGATCGTATTTTACACAGCTGTTTGAGTTAGTTGCTTAACTATCTAATATCGTTTTATACTAGTAAATTAGGTATTTATGTATAAAAGGTAAGTAATGAGTTCATTTACATATAACTTGCTAAACATTATTTCTAAGTAGGTATACATTAAGTATATAAGTAATAGACACGAGTTTCACGGTAAGTTATAAATATGTTTTATTGTTCTTAGTTTAAAGTATTTAGTTTTAATAATTAGGTAGATACACTATATTAGCTTTACAAAGAGAAGGTAGCACTAATCCTAAGTTTTTTTTGTTAATATACATATTTTACTCACAAAGCGTTTAAAAACACTGTTCTTACATCTAATCGATACAACTCTAGTCAGATTATCGGGACCAACATGTTTTTTAATAACTCGACCTAATATCCACTTACTAGGTGGTATATTATCATCCTTTAAGATAATTATGTCATCGATTTCTGGCTCAAGTTGTTTTGTGTTCCATTTATGTATTTTATTAAGATTAACAAGATATTCTTTATACCATCTTTTCCAGAAATCGTTGACCATTTTTGGACTAACCGCCATCGCTCGAGATTAGTGATATGTTTACAAGGTGCATAATTCTCATCTGATAGGTTTAATAACGGTTCACCAACTAAAAGGTGGCCTGGTGTCAGGGGAAGAGGGTAATTGGGGTCATCACTTAAAGCCGAAATAGGTCGCGAATTTAAACAAGATTCAATCTGTGCTAGCACAGTGGTAAGTTCCTCGTAGGTGAGTGTAATATTTCCAATTACCTTTATGAGATGTGTTTTTGTACTGCGTACCCCAGCCTCCCACAAACCCCCAAAATTAGGCGCCTGTGGTGGGATAAAATGCCATGTAGTGCGTTCTAAAGTTAACAACTCTGCTATATCATCAGGAATAGAAGACTTGGCCTTATCAAACATGTCTCTTAGCTGCTTGTCTGCTCCCACAAAATTAGTACCATTGTCACTAAAAAGGTCCTGACAATCTACACTAGCTGATGTGATAGGTCTGCTGGGTTTTACTCGTACATCTGGCAATTGGCCCATCAACTGTACCGCATTGTTTTTTGTATATCTTATACAAGTTGTACATTTTCGATAATATCCCTTTGCTTGATCCTTCGCTCGCAATATCCAGTACTTCGACCTCAGGTAATTTAGCATTACTTGTGCTGTCTTCGCTGCTAGTATAGCGCCACAGAGTTCCAACCTCAGAATAGATAATTGTTTTTCAATAGGAGCAACCTTTGTTTTTGCTGATATTAAATTAACATAGACTCTGTCTCCCTCGACTACTCGTATATATACTGCTGCCCCATATGCCGCCTGCGAAGCGTCTCCGAAAACGTGCAGCTCTATTGTAGATGTGTGGAAACATTGTAACTACCTTGATATAGAACTTGCTTTGATGTGAGCTAAATTCTCTCTGAAGTGTAACCATTCCGTTAGCAGTTCTCCACTTCTGGTGTCGTCCCATCTTAGTCTTATTTTTCGTAACTTTTGTATCATCATTTTTGCTATAACAACAACAGGAGCTATCCACCCTAACGGATCATACAATTTAGCAACATCAGAAATAACACGTCGTTTAGTTATTGGTTCCTTTATTTCTGGTAAGTTGAGAGAATATACAAAACTGTCAGCGTCTCGATTCCAATTAACTCCTAGTATTTTAACTGAACTATTGACCTTAAGAGGTTGTTCATGATCATCTCTTTTATTTATACTCATATGTTTTAACACGTTTTCATTGTTACTACTCCACTTTTGTAACTCAAAGCCTCCTAAGTTCAGTAGTTTGTTCATGTTATTGTAAATACTAACAGCTTCATCTTCTGTCTCACATCCTGACTCAGTCTTTGCTATTTTAGCAGCAGCTGGACATGTTGAATTCTCATCATCGGCCAATTTCTGCAATGATTTTACTGCAAGGTATGGTGCACATGCGGTACCAAAGGTCAATCTCACTAATTTGTAATATTTTATTTACTCAGTCGTTGTTGGTCTCCATAATAACCTTTGATAGTCTGTGTCTTCATCTGCTACACGCACCATTCTATACATCTTTATAATATCTGCAGTAATACAAATTTTATGTGTCCTCCATCTCATTAGTATGTGACGTAAGTCTTGTTGCAGCTTAGGACCTACAAGCAAATTGTCGTTCAAGGAAACCTGATTACTGCCCTTACACGAAGCGTCGAAAACCACCCGAAGTTTCGTCGTATCCTTCCTTATCTTCTCTTACTACGCCATGGTGAGGTAGGTATACCGCTTTGGGATTATTAATATCTGCAGAATGTACTTCGATCATGTGATTAAGATTCATGTATTCCTTCATAACCTTACTATATTCTTCATGAAACTTGCAATTTTTTGTGAATTTCTTTTCGAGGAATTCAAACCGTTTAGCAGCTATTTCTCTCAGTCCTTGAGCTTGCCCTACTGGGTTGTTGTTTTTGAATGGCAATCTTACCACGTATCTTCCTTCCCTGTCTCTGATCGTTGCCTCGTAATACTCTTCACATCTTTCTTCTTCCTTTGATAATCTCCTTTGTATGGTGTTTGGCTCGTTTTCTAACTCCCAAAATATCTTAAGCATCTCATCTTCTTTAAGCTGAATATGCAAACTACTGAAGTTCTTCTCTGCTGAAGTGCATTCTCGTGACATCCTTCCTGATAGAACCCAACCTAGAATTGTGTTTTGTGCTAATAGATTTCTTTCAGGATGTTTGATAACGCCGTCTAACAAGACGTCGCTGTAAACCTCAGCTCCAAGGAGAATGTCTATTCTCCCTGGTGTTGCAAATCCTGGGTCAGCCAGCTCCAAGTCTTTTAAGACTGACCACTCAGGAATACCTAAATTAGTGGTGGGTAGCATTGTTGTTAATGAACGCAATACATAAGCCTCTACCCGCACTGACGCATTAGGATTGTGACATGATTTGACGTAAAGTGTGACCTTGTGTTTGATTCTCATTTGTCTCTCTCCCACACCTGACACCCAACCACTCACAGATTTACGATTAAGATTCAATAATTGCATTGTTGCTTCTGTAACAAACGAAGCTTGTGACCCTTGGTGTAACAAAGCTCTCACAACGTATTTGCAACCATTCCTACTATCTACTAAAACATTAGCAGTAGCTAATAGGACACTGTTTGATTGTATATGTTCACTAGAAAAGTTGGTTACAATATGCTCATCATTAGATACAGAAATAGGCGTACCTGTAGATTTGTTGATCGCTATACCTGTAGTTGAAGTTGCACTTTCCTTCGGTTTCTCGTTCTGTAGTCCTCTCTCGAAATGCAGAAGGGTGTGATGCCGCCGTCCACACTTCCTACAACACGATGGCTGACGACACTTGCTCACGGAGTGTGTAGGCGCCAAACAATTGAAGCATAATTTGTTCTTCTGTACAAATTCTTGTCTTTCATTCGTATTCTTGTCTCCAAACTTCTTGCAGGAATAGATGTAGTGGTCACCGCTACACAAAGCACATTTTGCTTCAGGCCTTTTTTCCTCACTGCTGGTAACATTTGAATGGAAAACCTTGGGTTTGACTACTGGTTTGCGTTGCACCGTTATAAACTTAGTACTTTCTATCATTTCCAAAGCTCGAAATCTCGCTTCCAAAAAATCTCTTAATTCCAACCAAGTAGGTATGTCGTTATTATACGTTGCACTAATTTGTTGTTCCCACAATTTTATAGATTCAGAATCTAAATTCGATACAACTAAGTAGGTAGTAACCATATCCTAGGTATCAGTCTGCATACCCATGTTCTTCAACGCCTTCAAACACGTAGAAGTTGTGTCGACTAGTTGTTTAATTGAACTAGCCGAATCCGCCTGCACAGGTTTTTGCGTAAATAAAATCTTCATAATCGCGTTACTATTGAACCTCGTATTGTTATAACGTTTTATTAATTGGTTCCAGGCCTCATCATAATTTGCGTCTGTTATGGAAAAGTTACGTAACAGCACCTCGGGTTCTCCAGATAAGTTGCTTTTCAGGTAATGCAGCTTTTTTACACGTGATAGATGCTCATTGTCGTGAATTAGAGTACGGAACAGGTCGTAGAATGGTTGCCACTCCTCGTACTTTCCGGTGAATGTGGGTATCTGTATATTGGGCAACCTTATTCCTCGATTCTTGAAATCACGCACGTCGTTAATTGAAGAGGATTGAGACAAAGCTGGTTGAAATTTTGGTTCTTCTAAAAAGGGCTGAAGAGCTTCTCTTAATGTTGATTTGTAGTTTATATATGTCTCTTCAAATAGTTCATAAGTATCTTGCTCAAAGTAGGTATGTTCTCTTTCCTCATCAGCAACTTTTATAACAATGCATTTATGACCCTCCTTGAACTCTTTCCATAGTTCCTCTAATAAGTCCAACCTTGTTTCTAAGTAGGATCGTTTTATTCTATCTTTCGGCGATTTCTTATAGTTTCTTTCTGACGTTTTTAAGTTTTCCAGTAGCTCATTCTGATACATAATGAGATCCTCCATCGTTATTTATTTGTTCCACTCCACAAGAAACACAGATAGTCACAGTATATAGGTAAGTTCACCGAAATTATGCGTTTAACACGGAATAAAGTCTATTTATTTGTATTCACTAATTAGTTTTAAACCACTTCTCCGAAAAATCCTTATCGCTTAGGAATGCTATTGTTCTCACTCGCGGTGGCCGCTCGCACCTGGGTTGGTCGACGACTTGAATCCGGTTCGATTTAGGACCATATGTTTGAGGCAATAAGGTTGTGTTTGGTTTAGCAGGATTTTAGAAAAAATAGACGTGTGTTTGTCGCGAAGATTTATTTCCGACTGGTTTGACAATAAGTTTAAGTGGACTGTATGTATGCTGTATTTATCTAAGTACATATCAATAACTGGCTATAGACCAACGTTACATTACTTACGGTGTAGGTAAGGTACTTGCGTAAACAGTAGAGTTTGTTGAAATATTGTTACCAGTAGTACTATTCTGAGGTTTAACTATATCTGCATAGTAGTCATTAAACATTTCAGCGATTTGTTGAGGATCTGTAACTTTATGTTCATCCATCACCAGTTCACTCACAGTCTCAGGGGGAAAGTTTTGCTTTGTAGGGACACATGTGTGGTATTAATGACTAAGCATTTGATATAGTCACAATGCATTATGTATACGTGCGTGTATGCCTACGCGCGGCTGCGCCCTCGATCTTATGATATATGTTTTTAGTCGCATTAAAGCATTCTACTAGTAACGTCGTTCCGTGTATCATTTGACGCTCCTTACACATACATAGAACACACATACAGATTCAGTAAGATAGACATTCCTAAAGTGGTGACCCCGAACGTTTCTTTTTGTGTGTGGAGGTTAAGTGATATCGCGTTACAATGAACCCGCGTGCAACAGAGTCCCGGGATAGTACTGACGAAACAAGTGCGCTAGCTAGCATAACAGTGGCATCACGAATACCCGAATTTTGGGCGGATCAAACGCGACTCTGGTTCGTCCAGTTCGAGGCCGTTGTGGAAAGCCAGAAGCTAAGCGATGCAGCGAAACTGAACCTTGTGGTGACGAAGCTAGGGAAAAATGCTATACAACAAGTGAGCGATCTGCTGTTCGCACCGCCGGAAACACGAAAATACCAAGCGTTGAAGGACAGATTATTGGAAGTCTTCGAGGAGACAGAGACCAGAAAACTTCAAAAATTGATTGGAGAAATGGAGCTTGGGGACCAACGGCCATCGCAGCTACTACGAAGAATGCGGGACCTGGCCAGAGAAAAAGTGTCGGATGAGACCCTGCGGCTGATGTGGCAGTCGCACTTGCCGACAGCAGTTCGAGCCATACTTACGGTTACGGATTCGAAGAACCTCGACGTACTCGCAGCGGTAGCAGACAAGGTGCTGGAGAGCACAGCAGGCAGTACAGCACAAGTCTCCGTGGTCAAAGCATCGGAAACGCCGTCGTCAAGTCAGCAGACACTTGCTGGGACGTCGGATACAAACCTGATCATGGGAGAGCTGGCGAAAATCAACCTGCGGCTCAAAGATTTGGAACGTAGCAGACCTGAAAAACGCTATGGACAAGAACAGAGATCCGGATCGGCATCGAGGAGTGGCAATTCATCACCTAGAAGGAGAAACGCTAATTGGCTGTGTTATTACCATTTCCGTTTCAGAGAGAATGCAACAAAGTGTATCAAGCCCTGTAATTGGAAGGTAGCCCAGCCGAAAGCAGCGGAAAACTAGACCAGGTGCAGCATATGGCGGGACGCTGCACAACGCACAACCGCCTCATAGTGTGTGATAGGATATCAGGTATGAGATTTTTAATCGATACCGGGGCTAATGTGTCTGTTATACCTGTAGATAAGAATTGTGTACATAAATATAAAAGTGATAAGTGTAATAATAATTTATACGCAGCAAATGGGACGTTAATTAAAACTTATGGTGTAAAAACCTTAGCATTAGATTTGGGTTTGAGACGTTCGTATACGTGGGATTTTATTATTGCAGAAGTCAAACAGCCTATACTAGGCGCAGATTTTTTACTGCAGAATAAGTTATTAGTAGACATTAGCGGACGACGTCTCTTAGACCAATTAACTAGTCTAAGTATTATAGGATCAATTGTAGAGTGGAAGGGAGCCTCGTTAACTACAGTGGATAATACTTGTGCATACTCGGATTTGCTGTTACAATACCCGGAGATAACTAAACCAGTTTCCTTTAAGGAGGACCCTCCATACTCGGTATTTAATTATATCGAGATGACTGGGCCCCTGGTGTTTGCGCGGGCAAGACCACTTGCTCCGGAGAGATATGCTAGGGTTAAAGAAGAGTTCCGACGAATGCAGGAATTAGGAATTTGCAGGCCGTCAAAGAGTCCATGGGCGAGCCCTTTGCACGTGGTACCTAAAAAGGATGGGCAAATACGTCCTTGTGGCGATTACAGGGCACTTAATGCCATAACGAGGCCGGATAGGTACCCCATTCCGCGTATTATTGATTTTACTTATATATTAGGGAATAAAAGGATTTTTTCGCGTTTAGACATAAATAGAGCATTTCATAATATTTTAATCGCACCGGAAGACATAGAAAAAACGGCGATAATAACACCATTTGGCTTATATGAGTTCACGCGTATGACTTTCGGATTGCGAAATGCGGCGCAAACTTTTCAGAGGTACATGAATAACACTGTTTTACAGGGTCTAGAAACGCAATTTAGCGCAGAAGGAAAGGACCTCAATTCAAATTTTTATTTTTGCTACATCGATGATATTATTGTGGCCAGTGAAACAGCGGATATTCATGAGCGTCACCTAAAAGCGATTTTCGAGCGGTTGGATAAGTTTGGAATCACTATCAACTTATCGAAGTGTTGCTTTGGGAAAGAGAAATTAGAGTTTCTAGGTTATGAAGTTACGTCTGAGGGGCCCTGTTAGCCCATTAGCCGACAAGGTACAGGCGATAATTGATTTCCCGAAGCCAAAAACTGTAGATCAGTTAAGGCGCTTCTTGGGAATGGTAAATTTTTATAGGTCTAGTTTACCTAGGGCCGCAGAATACCAGGCGATTTTAAATAAATATTTACAAAACGCTAAAAAGAAAGATAAATCGCTCATTGTTGGACAGACCAAGCGGATGCCGCGTTTGCAAAATGTAAAAGTAACTTACAGAACGCAACCGTTCTGAGTTACCCAACAACAAGTGCAGAGCTTGCAATTATGACGGATGCATCGAATGACTGCGTAGGTGGCGTGTTACAAATAAAGGTCGGCACACACTGGAAACCTTTAGGATACTTCTCTAAGAAACTCAGTGATGCGCAATTAAAGTATAGTACATACGATAGGGAATTATTAGGAATATATTTATCGGTACAGCATTTTAGGTATTTGATAGAAGGTAGATCTTTCGTAATTTACACTGACCATAAGCCTTTGGTATACGCATTTTCAAAAAAAACCCAGCGATAAAGAGACGCCCAGACGGATTAGGCAACTTCTATTCATTAGTGAGTTTACGACGGATATTCGACATATTAGCGGGCCAGATAATATTGTAGCAGATGCATTATCGCGAATCTCTATGATTGCTTGTCCGAATGCCCTCGACTTCGCGGAATTAGCGATAGAGCAACGGACGGACGGGGAGCTGTCTAAGTTGTTATCGGAACCCACCGGACGATTGCAATTCAAGGGAATTGTTTTGCCCGACGAGCAGAATGAAATTATATGCGAGGTATCAACTAGCGTTGCCAGGCCGTACCTACCTGTGAGCTTTAGAAAAAAGGCATTCCATGTAGTTCATGATATATCGCATCCGGGGAATCGAACCACTAGGGAATTAGTAGCAACTAAGTATTTTTGGCCAGGCATGAATGCAGATATAAGAACGTGGGCTAAAACCTGCATACAATGCCAAAAATCTAAAGTAATTCGGCACACGGTTTCGGGATTAGGTCAATTCGAAGCTAGCGGTCGGTTTGAACATATCCATGTAGATTTAGTGGGACCTTTACCTACATCGCCTGATGGATACAGATACTGCCTTACAGTGGTAGATAGGGCAACGGGTTGGCCGGAAGCGTTTGCTCTGAAAGATATGTACGCCAGTTCGGTAGCCAAGGTACTCTACGAGGGCTGGGTTACACGTTATGGCTGCCCTGTGAGGATCACGACAGACCAGGGTAGACAGTTCGAAAGTAGCTTGTTTGGGGAGCTCACTAAATATCTAGGAATTTATAGATTGAGAACTACGCCGTATCATCCACAGGCGAATGGAACCGTGGAACGATTTCATCGCGTACTTAAGGCGGCGCTTATGGCCAAAAGGGATAGCGGTACGTGGATCGAACAATTAAATACGGTTTTTACGATGGCACAAGTATAACTATTAGCGATAGTAATGAGTATGTTAATAAAATCAGGGAAGCTATAAATAATCTCAGACCGAAACCCACTAGTCAAAGGGATTCTCGTACTATTTTTGTTCATACGGATTTGCAATCCTGTTCACATGTTTTTGTACGAGTAGATTTAATAAAAAAATCTTTACAACCACCATATGATGGACCTTATAAGGTCATAGACAGGTGTGAAAAATACTTTCGTATACAAATGGCAGACAGACAGGTAAAGGTTAGTATAGACAGACTTAAGCCGGCTTATGTGTTAAACGAGGGCCCTACCACTCAACAAGAGAATTATAGTTTTTTACAGGATAGTAGTAAGAGTAGTAATAACTTAGGCAGTAAGATAAACGACGGTGCAGCGAGCGATAAGCTCACCACCTACACTACACGTAGTGGCAGGGCGATCAAACGCCCGGTAAGATTTAGGATATGAGACGTTATGTTATGTGTTAATGGTGTTTATATTGCATATTTCATGTCTTAATAATTATGGGTATTACATACATACATACATACATAGGTCAAGTACTGGGGAGTACACCTTATTTGTAGCATTGTACACATTTTTTTTTGTTGGAAGGATAGTGCTAAAATATTGAACCAGGGAACTTTAGGTTCTAACTTTAACCACTGAGCTACTCAGGCATGAGTAGGCGATTGTTTTGTAGTATGTAAGCAGAAATGTTATGTCGCAATCTAAATGAACAATGTGTAGAGTAAGGTTACAGTATTTATTATAATAAATTGTGTGTTATTTTAATTATTATAATTGCGTAAATTGAAATGTGAGTAGGTATAAAATGTTAAGTCAGTTGTTTTAACGTCGATAAGAAAATTGGTGTGTGACCTTATTACTATTGTACTTAGATTAATTATTATTCATTCTGTCTTTAAACTGTGCTCACCGTCAGGGTATCTGAAATATAGTGATGGGTTATAATCAAAGTAAACCCTCGCAAAATAATGTGGCGATTTCTCAAAGTGTGTCCAATGAAGTGATAGGACAAAGATTAAATTGGTTGGAAATTGTGGTTATGGTAGTTGTTATATTATTTGGACTGATGTGCCTATGGTGGCTAAGAAACCAATGCAGGAAACGGGTGCGAGATTGGTTTCGCAAGGAGGCTACGGTGGCTGGGTGGTCACCTCCGGTGGTCAAAGTACATACTGTGCAACCTCCGTCAACAGAGCACAATGCTGAACGATATTAAGTAGGTGCGAGCGTTTAGATTTCGAGCCTATAGTTGTTGTTTTTTTGTGTTTGTATTATTGTGCTGTTTTTTTTTTTTTTTTTTGTTATAATAATGTAATGTAATGTTTTGTAATGTTTTGCAATGTAATGTAATGAATGTACGGTAACCAGAAATATGGGTTGGTAAAAATAAATATGTGTAATTTTCTTCTCCTCTTCTGGGAATTTTGTAAAGTGGCTCATTCTCCTTAAGAGGGGGGCTACTGTAGGGACACATGTGTGGTATTAATGACTAAGCATTTGATATAGTCACAGTGCATTATGTATACATGCGTGTATGCCTACGCGCGGCTGCGCCCTCGATCTTATGATATATGTTTTTAGTCGCATTAAAGCATTCTACTAGTAACGTCGTTCCGTGTATCATTTGACGCTCCTTACACATACATAGAACACACATACAGATTCAGTAAGATAGACATTCCTAAAGCTTCCTGCCATTAATACTGTTCCAAGTGGCTTTCGATTTGTTTTTAGAGTTTAGGATGCTATAATTGTTCTGAGATTTTTGAGTAAGTTTTATAATTTTGGCATATCTCTGAGAATACTTTTTAAAATTAGATTTATCCACGCTATTGTTTGATAGTCTATATTTCCAAAGAAGAGATCGTTTATGTTTACTGCATTTCTTAATACCAAATGACATCCATTTCGATCGAACTATTGTTTTATTTTTAATTTTAAGCACTGGAAAACACAAATCATAAAATAGCTTAAATATGTCATAAAATGAGTTAAAAGCATCATTTGCATCATCTGATTCAAAAACGTCAGTAAATTTGAGTTCTCTCATGCATTCTTTAAATTTTTCTAGATTATCTTTAGAGTAATCACGTTTAAACGAAAACCAATGATCAAAGGTATAGGTCTTTTTTACTGGACATCATATGTATTGCGCCTTATGATCAGATAAACCAAGTTCAAAGACAGTTGATTTGGCACCACGAATATTATGATAAATATTGTCAATACAGGAACCACTGCTTGGTCTTGTAGGCTCATTAATTGCTTGTGTTAGATTAAATCCCGTAGTAAGTTGTTTCATTTCTAATGTGTATTTATTTTTTTCAACATATCGATGTTAAAATCTCCACAAACAACGATCTTGTTACTTCCACATTTTGTTAAGCTACATAAAATGTCATTGAAATTATTAAATAACAAATTTATATATTTATTATAGTTCTTACTCTTTGGAACCCTATATATACATACAATTATCTTATTGTGGTCAGTTAATTTAATAGCAGAACATTCAATCACATTCGAGATACTATACTTCGGAATAGCTTCAAGTACGATAAATTTAATATGCTTTTTCACCAAAATGCATGTTCCCCTCGTCGCTTGTTACGCGAAAAATGAGTAGCCGAAATGAAGTTAGGAATTTGGAGGAGTTCAGTATCGTCATTTATCATATTGTGTTCTGAGAAACATAAAACGTTAACATCTTTACCTGTATCCGATAAGTCATCAAGGCTGATAGTAAACAAATCTGACTTCGGGATAAGGTCACAAATGTTTCGGTGAATTATATTTATATGGTTATAAACGAAAAAAATCATTCCTATTAGAAAAAAAGTTACCAGTATTTTTTGTTTTCGACGCGCCGTCGACCCGGGCATGGTCCATGGTCGGACAGCGAGTTGCCCTTTACTCGCTGTCCGCATGCCCGCGCCTACGGTGGCCGGAGATCGTCGGCCGACGTCCGACGCCGTGGGCGTCTACCACTGCGGCTGGGCTGGAGGGAGGACGCCATCCTCTCCCTCACGCGGCCCGCCTCCTCCTTAGGAAGCATGACTGCTTCGCAGAAGGAGGCGACCGCTTCCCACTCCCTCTCGCCCCGCAGCATGGCCTCGACCAATGCCGGGCGCGAGAGGTCTCCGCCTATCGCCGCCGTGAGGACACGTCGGTGCTCTGCCCAGGCGGGGCAGTCTTGCACCGTGTGCTCTACGGTGTCCTCAGGGCGAGCCTCGCAGTGGTGACACCCAGGCGTTTCCTCCTTTCCCATCAGACACAGGTACCTCCCGAAACTTCCGTGTCCGGTGAGGACCTGCGTCATGCGGTAGGTCAGGACGCCGTGACGCCTATCTAGCCACTCCTCAAAGAGGGGTCTTACCGCCGCAATTGCGGCGTGCCCGGCCGTCGGTTGCGACAGTCGTTCCCTCCATACTGCCCTGAGATCGCGCTGGAGCTCTTCCCGCCGCGCCTCGAGTTCTCGAGGCCGGGGCGGGGGGGGGGAAAAGTACAATCATAAAAAGTACAATATAAAATAATAAAAAATATAGTACAATCGCAAAATGTCCCTTAATATATACCGACTTATGTACGTCGGGAAATGAATTCGTTTTGGTTTAATGTGGTTAAATTTAAAAAAAAATCCATGACTACAAATGAGGTGTTAGAATGTATATCACATATTTTAGATATTACATTATTTAATTTTTCTTCTTTAATATATCTATTAAACAAAGGCTCACAGATAATTATGTTGGTATTTTGAACAGATTCAATCCATAATACAAGTTGGTTACGGATAGCTGAGATACTATCATCTTCTGTAAAACCTATCACAATCACAAAATCATTCGTTGTTAAGTTAGATATTTCAGTCTTACATGAGTTCAATATATCAGAAAGTTTGCTAAAGGGTTTTACAAAACAAAATACGTCATATTTATCACCTAGAAGTTGTTTAAGGACTTTCAGAAAACCACAACCCTGTTGATCTGCTCATATGCTATCTGCTCGTACTGCTCATTTTCTTTTTGTATGACTTCCAGTTCATCAATAAGTTTTTATTTTGAGTTTTTAATATTGAGATTTTATGAATTAAACTATTTGTTTTTCTTCGTCCTTTTTTGATTTGCTGTTTACATTTTTTAAACGAGAAAGGCTTTGTAACGTGTTTTGCCATAGGTTTTTCGGTTGTCTGTGTTAAAATTTCGTTTGTTTCTGGAATACTATGTCTAGGACAACCTCGATATTCACTGGAGAAACTTTTTTTACTGTCTCTATAACTGGAGTGGAAATAACATTCAAAGAGTTTTCAGTAATACCAATCTTCTTATATAAAGCTATTACTTTTGATGATTTTTCAACACTTATCTTTAATAAGTTGCCATGACATCTTCCATTACGGTGCTCAGTTTCATAGTGGAACTCTTGCAGTTGTTCAATCTACCTTGCAACTTGCCCTTCAGGGTTCTTGAATTGAAAAAGCCACTTTAATGCAGCATGGTCGGTCCGCAGATAAAATTTTCGACCAAGCAGATATTTACTGAAATGCTGCAATGTTTTTACTACTGCTAGTAGCTCCCTTCACGTGACACAATAATTTCTTTCTGATTTTGATAAAGCTTTACTGAAGTAGGCTATTACAACCTCTTTATCTCCTTTTCGCTGTGATAACACGCCACCAATTCCGGTATTACTTGCATCTGTGTCTACGATAAACTCATTCTCAGTGTCAGGAAATCCAAGAATAGGTGTATCGCACAGACGCTTCTTCAATTCGCGGAAAGCAGCGTCGCAGTCTTCTTCCCAGCAGAATGTTCGCTTCTCTTCAGTGAGTTTGTGTAATGGCTTAGCAATATCAGCGAAATTTTTCACAAACCGGCGGTAATATGAGCACAACCCTAAAAACGCTCTGACCTGTGTCTTGTCTTTTGGTACTGGCCAATCCTTAACAGCGATTATTTTGTCCGGATCAGTTTGCACACCCTCTTGCAAAACTACATGGCCCAGGAAAGTCACTTTTCGTTTAAAAATTGAGCACTTTTTAGGACTTAGCTTCAGATTGGCTGCACGGATTTTTGCTAGCACACGTTCCAGGTTCTTAAGATGATCTTGAAATGAGCGCCCGACAATAATAATGTCATCTAAATATACCAGACAGGCGTCTCCAATAAGCCCAGAGAGTACCAGCTCCATTAGCCTTTCAAAAGTTGCTGGCGCATTGCACAAACCAAATGGCATTACTTTGAATTGCCACAGACCTTTTCCCGTAGAAAATGCTGTCTTTTCCTTATCCTTAGGATCTAGTTCCACTTGCCAGTAGCCACTTTTCAAATCTAGGGTTGTAAACCACTTCATTCCTGTCAGCGTGTCTAAAGTGTCGTCAATTCTTGGTAGTGGATAACTGTCCTTCTTTGTTGCATCGTTTAACCTCCGATAATCGACACAAAAACGTAAGTTGCCGTCCTACTTCTTGACTAGACTACAGGAGAACACCATGGACTGGATGAAGGTTCTATCACACCATCCTTTACCATCCCTTCAATCATGGCCTCTACCTCTTTCTCTTGTGCAACTGGCAATCTTCTTGGCCGCTGACGGATTGGTAATTCGTTACCAGTATTTATCGTGTGCTTAACCAGTCCGGTCCTTCCAATAATAGCATCACTGGAAGAGAAAATATCGGCGTACCGAAGTAACACTTTCTTAGCCAATGCAACTTCCTCTTCAGACAGATCCTTGTGACAGCCTTCTAGAAGAGACGACACATTATATGTGCTATTAAGTTTATTGCTACTGGATATTTCTTGGCACCGGCGTATCCAGGCAACTTCCTCACAGGTGCCCATCAATGTTCCCTTTTTAATTATGTATTCTTCATTACTTGGGTTCAAAATCCTCACCACTGAAGTAGTTGTGGGCCTCACCAGAGTGCGTGCCATTTTCCATGAATGATCATTATCCGTTCTTTCAATAAACAAGCACCGACGCTTTTGTCCCAGATTTTGTGATAAACTTACTGGCACAATGGTTTCCGATCTAGGACGAAGGGTAATTTTCTTCAGGCAGTAGACTTTTCCTGATGATCCACCTTCCATACAGATTTCTTCTGTGCCACATTTTAATATTCCTTGATTAATGTCGATCTCACAATGATAGTCTCTCATGAAATCCAAACCTAGGATGCAATCATCCACTATGTCGGCCACGATGACTCTATGCCAAAAAGTCATTTCTTCCAGTTTCATCTCCACCTTCTTCTCGCCTCGGACGTGTATGTGCTGGCCGGTTGCTGTCATGAGTTGGATTTTCTCGTGGTTCCGGAAGAAGTCCCCAATAGAGCGATTTGCAAGTTGAGTGCTGACTACTGTACGAGAAGCACCAGTATCTATCGTCAGCTTGCAAGGTGTTCTATTGATTTCGCCTTTAATGATTAGGCTGTTTCCATCATGGGCTTGTGTGATCGAAATTCTTGGGGCTTTTTCAAAACTAGCCAGCACCCGCCCCGCGGTCCTGGCATTTACTCGTTTCCCTGCTGCTGGAAGGTTGGGTTAGCCACCTGACCCTCCTGAGATCTCTCTTCCCTTTCACTATTTCGCTTCGGGCAACTGGATCTCAGATGGCCCTTTTCTCCGCACTCGTAGCACCTAGGGCTAAACCTTGGTCGAATGCCATGGGTAGGTGATGACACCACTTCCCTGATGCGGTGTGCTCGATGGTCCAGTCGTACGGCTTCCACTTCCAGAGCATGGGCCAAGGCGTCCTTCAGAGACTCATGGTGCCCGAGTCTCACAGCAGCCCTCACTTCCAAGTCACGAATCCCATCGACAAACGCCTGGACCAAATTACCGTCGATGAGTGCAGGCGATGATTGGTAAGCTTTTCGGACCAGCTTTTCTATTTCGAGGGCCCACTGCTGTAGATTTTCAGTACTTCGTTGTACCCGGTCTTTCAACTGAGCACGGAATACGTGTTCCAGATGTGCGTCACCATAGCGAGACTCTAACGCCTCTAGCAACTGTTCGTAGGTGACCTCCTTCCCGAGGGCCTCTGGAATGGTTAGGGCCTGGTCACGAAGGCCCAGTGTAAGCGCCGTCATAGCTTGCGCTTTGCTCCATCCGTTCGCCTTGACAACGGCCTCAAACTGGATCTTGTAGGCTGACCATTAAGAGCTTCCATCAAACGGAGGTACCTTGAAGCCTCGCACCGAAGAAGCAGCGACTACAGGAGCTGCAATCAAATCTCCAGACTTCAGTACACCCAGAGCTTTTTTCATGTCAGCGATCTCGATTTCAGCTCCGGAGATACGATTCTCAGCTCCGGAGATACGATTTTCAGCTCCGGAGATACGGCTCTCAGCTCCGGAGATACGATTCTCAGCTTCAGTAATCCGTTCCTCTTGCTGGTCCACTCGTTCCTTTACGGCACTAAGGTCCTTGCAAAGATTCTCATTCATTTCCTTAGTGAGTAGCATCAGCTCTTCCTGGCGGCGGGCCAGGTCTTCGTGGAGACGAGCAGCCTGCTCTTCCTGGCGGCGGGCTTGTTCTTCCCTGTGGCGGGCTTCCTCTTGTTGGCGGCGGGCTAGCTCTTCCTGCAGACGAGCAGCCTGCTCTTCCTGGCGGCGGGCCTGTTCTTCCTGGCGGCGGGCTAGCTCTTCCTGAAGACGAGCAGCCTGCTCTTCCTGGCGGCGGGCTTGTTCCTGCAGCATAGCCATCAATGCAGCCATGTCAAATGCAGCCGGAGACGTAGTCACTGGAGCAACTCCGGAAGTACTCGCAGACGCCTCCATTGTCTGCTGATTTCCACCCAGTGCTGGCGATGGTGAGCCTTCAAACCGCCTCTGGTCGATCTCCTGCTGGCGTTGATTTCTTGTCCTTACACCTTCCATATCTGTAATTAAAAATGTAAGTGATTACAAAAGTATTGGTATATGTGTAGATAGATCTCGCAACATACAAACTAAACGATAGAAATCCTGTATCGCGCAAGCAAAGTTTACCGCTCAACTAGCCTACATACAAATCACCCGGCAGACAAAAAACACCTGTCTGGTCGGAGGATCCTCCCTTTTCAATGGGAATGCGGGACTTAACACTCTGTTCCGCATATCCCAAAATCCACTCTAATTTAGTTTATAGTTTAATTCGAATAACTAGTTACCGTCTTAGTTTCTTAAGTCTTTTGTAGTTTTAATACTAGAGTCTGGCTAACGAAAGCGTGACCTGGAGTTTTCTTAAAAGTTTAATATGGCAACATTATTAAGCTGTCAAAGTCTGTGATTACAATTGTCAATAATTTGTAAACACAATTAATATTCAACAATAATCGCTATAATATGGGTAAAACAATAAAAAGTAACGTGCGAAAGCTGCTACATACTTTAATTGCATATTTTGTATATTCAGATTTTCAATCTCTTCATCAGCTGAGGCTAACCTTAATTTTAATGTAGAAATCTTTTCTTCGTATTCTTCAATTAACATATGATCCTTGTCTAAAGTAGCAGGCAAACTTCTCATTGTTGAATCTAGTATTGAATTATTCTCAATATCCATAGCTGTTTCTTGTAGAAAACTAACATTTAATTTTGAAGTTAGTTTATTTCTGCACGTGACATTATAATATTGATCTCCATTCATTTTGCAAGTTAATGAAATATTATATTGTAGCTGTCATACTCGCAGAGCGTGGCGTAAGCTAAGTCTGCTAGAAACGGGTAGCGTAAGCTCAAGTTGTTAAGCAAAGCGACTCCGACTAGTTACTGTGTAAGCGTTGTGCATGTGTGCGTAAAAACGGGTGATCTACGGGTTGCCCTAGGTCAGGGAAGCAAGTCATTGCAATTTTTTTCTAAAAGTTATTAACTTATTACTCACGGTACCGAAGGAGTCCAGATGTGTTATGTATTTCACTTTTTAGTCCGTTTCACAGGCTTCACTATGATACCCAGTTCTAATGATTTCAACAACTTTTAACCACTTTTATTTTTATTTTTATGGAGACGAAACAAATACAGTGCTCACTCTTTGAATCTCAACGGACGGTCCCATTACTTTTTATTACATTCCAGGCAGCCTTACATTTGTTGCTGGAATGAGACAAATAACGCGTGTTTTCGCCTTTTTGTGCCTGTAACATGCATCTTTTTAGAATAGCAGTATATTTCGATTATTCCCGATGTCCACCACTTGTCTGGCCACCACTGAGGGACAGCGAGACAACTTTAAAACATTATTCTCGTTGTGCACCACTGTGGGACAGCGTCACAACTTTGTAAATTATGACTCTGTGCAGCTTTTAAAGGTACCATCACATAAGAAATGATGAATCTCACACATTACATTTTTGGCTTCTTCAATACAAAACACTACAATTCGGTTGCAGTTATATGAATAGTCTGCTAAAAGAAAGTCCTTATAATCTTTTGGAACATGGAATTCTTCCATATTTTTGCATTTAAGTCTTTTCATTCCAGCGATTGCATTTTTATGTCTGTATAAACTTGACTTAATGCTTTGCAATGACGGTATGATTTGAATCAAACTCGGTATGACTTTGAATTGACTCACCATAGGTGAGTGGCGGCCACCAGTGGTGGCGAATGGAAATAATTTACAAAGTTGTCTCGCTGTCCCCAGTGGTGGTCAGACAAGTGGTGGACATCGGGAATAATCGATATATTTACTATAGATATTTTTATGACGTTTTTTATTCGCAATTGTGGGACGATATTTTAAATATAGACGTCTTTTGTTTATACAACATTTTTTAATACCTTTTGTCTTCCAATTATGTTTTAGGGGCTTAATAGTTATTTTAAACTTGATTTTGGGGAAACATAAATTATAAAATAATATTAGAATGTCATGGAAATAATTAAATGCAATGTCAGTATCTTCAGTCTGGTAAATATCAATGAAAGACAATGATGATAGACAGTTTACAAACTTATAAACTTAACTTAACTATATTACCTTGACTGAAATCACGTCTTTGTTCAAAATAAAATGATCTTTTAATATTCGCAGTGCAGTTAGCGTTGCGTTAAAACATATAGATGTTTCGGTTTCATGTTCAGATAGAGCTAGGTAGTGTATTTCGGGCTTAACATTTGGTATATTACTCGCAAACAGATCAATACAAGAGAGTTTTCTTGTTGGTTTGGTAATATGATTGTTTATGTTATAGTTTTTTAAAATAGATTCTAGTTCCTTGAAATATTTATCTTCTTTTATAGCGTCTATGTTCCAGTCACCACATAATATAATGCTTTTATTATTTATTTTCGTAAGTTGACTTAAAAGGAGGTTTAAATTTTCTAAAAATAATTTAATGTCTGAATTTGGTGTACGGTAAATACAGATAACATAAAGTTTTAAGGCTGTTATTTCAATTCCACAGTATTCGAAATAATATAACTTGAGCTCAATTAAATTACATAAGGGTTTGCAGTCAAGGTCTTTTTTCGTCAATATACAAGTCCCACCTCTACGTTGATGCGGCTTTGAAAAGGCTGTCTCTACTTTATATCTTTTCATGGTAAGATTGGATTCTGCCCCTTGTCGTATAAATGTTTCACTGAGACAAACAATATCTATATTCATATTAATTTTTTCTAGTTCCATCATATATTTTTTAAATTATTCCAGCTATATTTTGATGTAGAAGAGAACATTCGCGTCTACGAGGAGGAGAGGAGGGAGAGAGGAGGTAAACATTAGTTTACACTGTTACCTACGGGTTTAATAGTAAGATTAGTTGTATTTAGCTGTTTTTTTTAAATAATATGGGATAGTTCCTTTTTTTGTACATTTTTATTCCTGTAACATTATTATTATATTTATGCAAATCTTTGTTGGTAGATCTTGATTTCAGGTGTGAAGTTATTAATTTCTGGTAGCGTACGTTGTCGATTGCTATATTTATTTTAAAATACAGAAAGCGTTTAGATACAAAATTATAATTATAAGTACTTACCATAACATCAGATGTATCAATGAATTGGCAGTTTGGATAGTTTTTCACAATCAGTTTTATATGCTTATTTAACAGGTTAGTATTTAAATAGCGATTATTTAAAACGTTTAAAATGAACACCTTATTATTTTTCACTTTGTGAAGTGAATAACATAACTCGGTTAACAATAAGTAGGGATTTTTATCGTTACTTCCAATACCTAATACGATAATGTCGTCACAGTTTAGTCCTTCTGATAATTTGTCAAAGTTGCATAGGACTTGTGAACTTGTTGCATTTGGTTTTGAGATGCCTGATACGGAGTATAATATGTTGTTCCATTTATTATTATTTCTTTGCGTTGTTATTTCTTGAGCAAATCCCCGCACTTGTTGGTCACCTAAAACTAATATCCTTGGAGAAGATATGTTGTGGCTCAGTTCTTCAACTTTCTCTGAATTTGTGGAAGAATTTATTAGGTCTTTATATCGAGTATCTTGAGTCCATTTGGTTTGATCCGTTTAGTTTGAGTCCGTTTAGTTTGAGTCAGTTTGGTTTGAGTCGGTCTGGGTAAGTAAGTACTTACCCAGACCGACTCAAACCAAACTGAATCGAACCTGGATCGAAATCTCGGTATGTAAAGTTACATACCGAGATTCCTGCCGTGATTCTTTAAAAGGCAGTCATCTGACAATTTACCGATTTCGAGTTTTTATAAATTTGGCACTGGTATCAAAACCACTTCACAGCTTTTTATGAAAAAAAATATCTCAAAAGCTAAATAAGTTTCAGAAAAAGGGGATAGATAGGTCAACGCGCCTTTTTTCCTGATGTCGCTCAATGTTTAACTCAAAATCGGTAAATTGTCAGACTGCCTTTAAAAGAATCACGGCAGATTCTTCCGTGCCTCGTAGAGCACGTTAAGTCCTTGGTCCCCGCTATCATTTGTACATCTTTGGCAGTCGTTACGGGTAGTCAGAAGTCACAAAATCTGACTCCAGTCTTGCCAAGAGGTATCACATGTCCCAGCTCCTAAGTTTTGGAGGTACGATAAGCACTCGCTCCATGTTTAACACTAGTACTCAGCTACATTCGCTTAGACTGAAAGCCGAACCAATATAGTTTTTTTTTTTTTGTTTTTATTGATAATAGGCTCGCGTTTGACCACCATCTCACCTGATAGTAAGTGGTGATGTAAAAAAAAAGTAAAATAGTTTATTCACCAACAAAAACACTAGATACAACAATTCAAACGATGTTAGCTGCAAAAGTATAAACTGTAGCGCAGTTAACAACGCCCTTCTCCGGATACAAAAAACATGATATAATGCTCCATTTAAAAAGTTAATTTAGAAATAATTTAAACAGAAAAAAGCAATAATTTAAAAGATAAAAATAAACAACAAAAGATAATGAAATTGGAATGTGTTTAGATGTAGTAATATAATGTAAGGTGAATGTGTGGATATATGGGTGAGTGTAAATGAGGTGTGTAAGGGGTATATGTGGAATGTGTGTTGTGAAGTTTTGTTGGGCTGTGTGATGGATGTGTTACACTTCCACGAGCTTCTCAGTCTCCGCATAATTTTGTGATTTTAACCAAGAATCCACTATCTTTTTGCATTTGCATTTAGTTAATGGGTAGATGTGTAAGTTTTTATTTAATTTATTGTATAATTTTGAGCTTGTGTGTTTGAAATGACGACTTGCAGCTACGGTTCGACGAGACTCAGTATTACAAACCCTATTCGAGCGGCGCGCAGTACAGCATTTAGGATCAAATTTAATTTGGCTGTGTTTGCGAAGAATAGTTTGAAGTATAAATAATTGTCTTACGGTGAGGACCTGGCAGAGGGTATATAGAGAGGAAGTGGGATATCGGATCGGTTGCCTTGCCAGTACCTTAAGGACAGCTCTTTGCGCACGTTCGACCCGAAGCATCACCGTTTTACCAGCACCACCCCAGACCGTTAGGCAGTACCCTAGAACAGACTGAGCGAGCGCAAAGTAAACGGTTAATGTGGTCGAAGATGGAGCACGCTTGCCTAGAAGTAACCTATTCACTCTTGACTTAAAGACCCCCAGATTATAGCGTTCAGGAAACACAGACTCCGGCAGGAAATTCTACTCCTTAGCCGTACACACAATGAACCCAAAACGTTTTATGCGTATAGGTGGGATGTCCACCGTGAAAAGACTAAGTACATGATTATTGAGTATGAACATGTGTATAGGTAAGCCATGTTGTTCTGCACAGACTTTTAAGGTACACCAGTTGAGTTAGTTTATTGTGCCAAAACTGCCAATATAATAATTAAAGATGTTTCTTTTTCCGTGATCAGCTGCCGATAATCCAAATGGGTTGGTCAGCACTACACGCTGCGAGTGCGAGCGGCCAGTCCCGCTGCGCACGACTACTAATCGCCGCCGGAGCCGACCCGAGCGCATTTGACGTGTTTGGCAGGACGCCCCTAGACATCGCCGGCTCAGCGTACTATGCTAATGAGGATATAGATCCAAAGAAGTATGTTGTTCTACATCAATCGACTAATCTACCCTACTTAATCAGTCATTGTCGTAGCCTAACTCTTTGTTTATTCCTTTTTTCAGGCTACTAAAGCCCATAACTAATAATGACAATTCAGGCTATTACATTTCCACGGCAGAAACACAGGATTCGTCTCTATGAGAAGGCATACAAAGTAATATGCCTGACTAGGTTCAAAATCGAGCCTATTATAGATAGTGCAATCCATGAAGACGCGCACCACTATTCCTCTTAACCGTTTATTAACGTACACTACGATGAATAGACTAATCAGGAGAAAGCGTCACGGTCAAAGGGAAAGATGCTCTACTTAAATTTTAAATATTTTTAATTTAAGGTGGGGATATTTATACGCCCCGCACCCCGCGATCCCCTCAGCCTAATTGGTGGGGCGCGTCTTCGTGGATTGCACTATCTATACCACCGAACCAACACTGCTCTCACTAAGGTCCATAGAAAAAAAAAAACAAAAGAATAAGTCACAAAATAGTGAGAGCAGAGGACAGTAGTGGCGGCTCAGTGGTTAAGGATCCGACTTACGAATTGTAGGTCGTGTAGGCAGACACATTGCTTTGTGTTATATTCTAATAATAGTAATAGATTTAGACAGCATTTATCATTACGTCTAGTAATGATAAATGCGGTCATAAAAATATAACCGAATTATAGTTTCGCAGATCTAGTAACAATGCTCATTGATGGTGAATGCAAGAACTTCAAAATCAAGAACAGAAAGATAGTTGACACTCCTCTTCACACAGCGGTGGAATTGGGCAGTTTGGAGGCCGTGTCGGTTCTAGTATACGCCAACATGCCCGTAAACTGGCTGAACCGAGCAGGTCAAACACCACTTCATATTTGTGTTAAGAAGAAACTTAAAGAACATTTGCAGGTAAGAATA
Organism: Tholera decimalis; assembly: GCA_943138885.2. Taxonomy (NCBI): domain Eukaryota; kingdom Metazoa; phylum Arthropoda; class Insecta; order Lepidoptera; family Noctuidae; genus Tholera; species Tholera decimalis. The sequence goes on along the minus strand of OW964570.2, from coordinate 28,361,007 downwards.
AGATCCAATGCAGAATGGCTATAATAGGATCCACTAATATATCCTCTAGTGGGAACTCTTAAGGCATATCAATCAGTTAGTTTCTACATTGATGTCTGATTTTCGCCAGAGCCAGTCAATACATAGGCTTTGATTTATACTACGATTTGAAAACGATACACTTCCCTGGTGCACTGCGTCCGGGACAGCCCCATCTTGATTCTGCGATGTGTATAATATTTTAATTAAATGCTTCAATAGGGCAATCAATCAGAGTAATTCACACTTGAAAAAAACCTGCATGTAATACATAAAGTAATAACAGTCGAGTTCAAATCTCAATTAATTGTCTTTCAGATCTTAGCAACTCAAGGGGTCAGCGATGCAGATATTCCAGCTGTGGTAGATGTTAAAGACAAAGACGGACATACCGTGCTTCATAAAGCTATCTTGGAGGAATGGGAACCAGGAGTGAGCGTCGCGCTGGAAGCAGGAGCCAGCATTACAGCTATAGTTCGTAACTTATATATGCATAAAACTGTTAACATTTAATGAATATAGTGTTGCCCAAATGCAAGACCAAGATGAGATTTAGCCAGTTTTGATCTTGTGTCAATACACCTGGTCTTGGTCTTGATATTGCGCTCCTAGTCTTGGTCTTGGTCTTGGTCTTGCGCAAGAGTCACGCAAGAGTCTTGCAATTAACGATTTTATTATTGCTATTTATTAAACGGTAGTTTAGATCTTAGAACAATGTAACAGAGTAGATACATTTTGAGCTTGAATTGACATAGGCATAGTATAGGCCAACCAAATTAATAAATTATACTATATAAAGCTAAATTACCACTGACTGACTGACTGACTGACTGACTCACTCATTGACATAATTGTTCTCCCAGATGGTGGATGGGGAGGTGGGTATAGTTTGACAGATTCGTAAACAAGTAACTCTCAAACCTACGGGAAAAGTGCCAAACCTCCCCTTTTCCCCCCCCCTTCTCCCCCCCCCCCCCCCCTATCGTATCTCGGAAACTACGAGACCCGTATTTTTTTCTTTTTACGGATTCGTATAGAGGAGGCTCGGTAAAGTAAAAACCATTTTTCAAAGTCCCCCCCCCCCGCCCCGTTTCTCCCCCCCTTTAGGCGGATCTCGGAATCGAAGAGACTTGGAACATTTTTTTTTCAGATTCATTTAGAGGGGCAATGCTTTAGTCAAAATACTTCTGCAACCCCCCCCCCATTACCCCCCCCACTTTTTTTTTTTTTTTTTTCTCAAGCACGCGAGGTGCTTGCACCTCGCGCAACACGCAAATACTAAACCACCCCCCATCTCCCCCCATCTCCCCCCATCACCCCCCCCTGTTTTTTTTTTTTTCACAAGCACGCGAGGTGCTTGCACCTCGCGCAACACGCAAATACTAAACCCCCCCCATCACCCCCGCCCCCCCCACTTTTTTTTTTTTCACAAGCACGCGAGGTGCTTGCACCTCGCGCAACACGCAAATACTAAACCCCCCCCTATCTCCCACCATCACCCCCCCCCTTTTTTTTTTTTTTTTCACAAGCACGCGAGGTGCTTGCACCTCGCGCAACACGCAAATACTTGATTTAGAGGGGCGATGCTTTAGTTTTTTTCACAAGCACGCGAGGTGCTTGCACCTCGCGCAACACGCAAATACTAAACCCCCCCATCTCCCCCATCACCCCCCCCCCTTTTTTTCTTTTTTTTTTTCACAAGCGCGTGAGTTGCTTGCACCTCGCGCAACACGCAAATGCTAGTTGTATTATATAAAGCTAAATTACCACTGACTGACTCACTGACTCATTGACATAATTGTTCTCCCAGATGGTGGATGGGGAGGTGGGTATATTTTGACAGATTCGTAAACAAGTAACCCTCAAACCTACGGGAAAAGTGCCAAACCTCCCCTTTTCACCCCCCTTCTCCCCCCCCCCCTATCGTATCTCGGAAACTACGAGAACCGTATTTTTTTTTACGGATTCGTATAGAGGAGGCTCGGTAAAGTAAAAACCATTTTTCAAAGTCCCCCCCCGCCCCCCTCCTCCCCCCCTTTAGGCGGATCTCGGAATCTAAGACACTTGGAACATTTTTTTTTCAGATTCATTTAGAAGGGCAATGCTTTAGTCAAAATACTTCTGCAACCCCCCCCCCATCACCCCCCCTCTTTTTCTTTTTTTAAGTGTACCGCGAGGTGCTTGCACCTCGCGCAACACGCAAATACTAAACCCCCCCATCTCCCCCCATCACCCCCCCCACTTTTTTTTTTTTCACAAGCACGCGATGTGCTTGCACCTCGCGCAACGCGCAAATACTAGTTATATTATATAAAGCTAGATTACCACTCACTGACTCACTCACTGACTGACTCATTGACATAATTGTTCTCCCAGATGGTGGATGGGGAGGTGGGTACGACGTGGGTGGGTCACGAGCACGCGAGGTGCTTGCACCTCGCGCAACACGCAAATACTTTTTTTTTTTTTCACAAGCACGCGAGGTGCTTGCACCTCGCGCAACACGCAAATACTTGATTTAGAGGGGCAATGCTTTAGTTTTTTTCACAAGCACGCGAGGTGCTTGCACCTCGCGCAACACGCAAATACTAGTTATATTATATAAAGCTCGATTACCACTCACTCACTGACATAATTGTTCTCCCAGATGGTGGATGGGGAGGTGGGTATATTTTGACAGATTCGTAAACAAGTAACTCTCAAACCTACGGGAAAAGTGCCAAACCTCCCCTTTTCCCCCCCTTCTCCCCCCTCCCTATCGTATCTCGGAAACTACGAGACCCGTATTTTTTTTTTACGGATTCGTATAGAGGAGGCTCAGTAAAGTAAAAACCATTTATCAAAGTCGCCCCTCCCACCCCCTTCTCACCCCCTTTAGGCGGATCTCGGAAATTAAGAGACCTGGAACATTTTTTTTTTCAGGTTCATTTAGAGGGGCAATGCTTTAGTCAAAATACTTCTGCAACCCCCCCGCCTCATCCCCCACCCCTTTTTTTTTTTTTTTAAGTGAACCGCGAGGTGCTTGCACCTCGCGCAACACGCAAATACTAATATATAATACTTAATAATAAATTCGAAATATCAACATCTGACACATCATCTCTGTGTGTTCAAACCTCATGGTCTAAACCCACGACCTCGGCGATCCGTGCCGATGCTCTAACCAACTGAGCTATTTACCGTGTCCCACGAAAGTTTACATTTAATAAGCTTACATGTGCTAAAACATGGTTAAAACATATAAAAAACAAATTAATGATATTAACTTGACTGTATTTGAATATTCGTCACTCATGTTAAATTTTAAACTTATCAGTCCGAGAACAACAAGGATTAGAGTAAAAAACAATTATTACATTAAACTCGAAGCGAAGCTCAATTTGGAATGACTAAAATAGAAAAAAAATCTCATATTTATAAACACACGCTGGAATACCGATAAAGGACGCCATTCTTTGATAAAAATAATGATTCTTTGGAAGATTAATAAAATAGATGCGTTACCAGATAGGTATAGATCGGTATAGTGTGCCTACGTAGCAATAAAATGTAGATATTATGTAAATAATATTCTGTGTATTATGTTCTTCTTTTGATTAAATTAATCTAGACTTTCATTCATTCCGCTTTCGGTTTCTCTAAGGCACACATTCAAGGTCCTTGAGATCATCGGAAAATTTAGAGTTAAATATCCATATGCATTCCACTTCTTTCTTTGATAAGTCTTTCATTATCCAAGCGGCCCGTTTGTGGAATACATTACCCTTAGATCAATGATATTATAAAGTACAGATATGTTACGTTCATAGTAATTTGCGTTGAAATTTGTTCCGCGTAGTAAAAACTGCACACATCACGAATATCTATGGCACACATTGACAAGTTTTACTGATAAGTAGAACAAAAGATACGAAACAACACGCAAGTGAAAGAGATAGCTATAATTCTAACAATTGCGCTTCAAATGAGTCCTTGTGCCATAGGATAACATTTATAGCCGTAGAGTGGACACTCGATTGAAGAGTAAGTACGTAGGTAACAAATTAAACATCATAATGGTTAATCACGGATCAAGTATTATCACCAGTGATCGGAGTAGGTAGATTGAAATGGGGTCATTGATCCGAAACGTATATATTAATATGGACATTCCTCCAGAATTGGTGGATTATTAAAAAAAAAACGGAACTTATGTAGGAATTTTATTCTGCCAGAGTGGAAGGAGTCATTTGATGATTTGCCATCCTCAAAAAAAAGGTAGGAATTGTAATAAAATGAGCAATATTATTCTTTATTATTCATCATATTTTTTTTAACGGCACACAGTCACGATTTGACGTCATTTATTCTACCCTTAATGCAAATTACCATGACCACTATGAAAATATTTAAATTTAAGTGCAACAATTTATGTCTATCTATAAAAGTTCTAGTCATAAAAGGCTAAAAATAAAAAAAAAATAAAAATTAAAGCTTCGATCGGAATTAGATTGTTTTTATTATTCAACAGATAAATAATGAATTAATTTAGTTTTTATACCTTCCTTTAAATTTTGAATTGAGTAGGAATAATATCACTACCAACATTAACAATGTTTAATTGAATCCGGAAATACCGGAATTACTTTCCGGGAAAATGGCTTATCCATGTTATTCTTTCTGTGTGCATTTATGATACAAGTACCAAAAATCAATCTACCTACTCCGATCACTGATTATCACTAATGTTTGTATTCAGCTAAGCCCATTATATTCAAAAGTAAAATAGAATTTAATAGTCATTATGTTAATGAAATAATTTATGATCAGTCATAACAATAATTGTATGATTCGAAAACTTCGTCAAATCGGAACTTCATCTTGGATGAAGCAGGTGGAAAGCTAGTAATTAATAAATAATCAATTTCATGACACAACTATAGGTTTCATAATGAAATGTCATGTAGCGGTTTCTTTGTAGGTACCTATACTGACCAAACAAATTCAACGTTAGCGAAAATGCAAGCAACAGGTAGCTGACATTTTATAAAACATTATGCAGGCAGCATTATGTTTTATAAAATGTTTTAGTTACCTACCTCTATAATTGGAACTGCATTTTTTTAAGCATTGTCCGACCACATTTCGGAAAATATTTGTTAGTACCGTGGAAGACTACATATCCTGCTGTTTTTTGATGTTATCCAATCTGATTCGCTTTTTTGTTCACGAACAATTGCGATCCAATCTTGAAGTCGAACCTGATCCCTCGGAAACCTAATTCAATAAAAAAAACAGTTATAATTCTCAATAATCAGTCAAATCAACTTTAGTCAAAAAAATTGGAACACAAAACAAATTAAAACAAGTCAATCAATATCGCTTCTACACTTGTAAACTTTTAACTAATCTATGTCCGCACGCACGCATCCTTATCGCTCTCGCGACAAAACAAGTTGCTCTCTCTGTCTTCACCTACATATGGCTCCTAAGCATAATTTATTGGCAAGTTTGGAAAATAAATGAAATATAAAAGTAATCTTAATATATTTGCATTCTCACATGTGGTATGAGATCCTTTGTATTTTGTTTACTTTGGAAGTATATTTCGTACACTTCCGAAACTCACACGATGGCATTTTTGATAAATAAAATCTAAGCACACGGGTATTGCGGTGCGGCACGCTTGTGGTTGCGTTCGACGCAGACTAGTTGCAAGACGTTCCAATTAGCTCGTGTTCGAGTCTTCACGACGCGCGCGCCTATAACATATCTGTACTATAAAATATCATTGCCTTAGATAAAATAAATAAGTAGATGTGGTCAACAGAAGAAATTATATCGGAACCGTGTGTCTCCAGTTAGGCGCTGGGCGGGGCAACAACTACACATGCAGTTTAATAAAATCAATAGATACGCACTCGCGCACACACCCGCATTTCCTAAATCAGAACGTACTATACAATCAATAATAAACCTTATTCCGTCAAACACAGCGTGTATTTACCATGCACCTTAGAATTTACCCACACAAAAACATCGGTCGCTATCGTTGTGCTGTGCAAAAGCAATTTATTTTACATATACGCTAGTGATTGACTAAATCGGAAAGTTATCGATTCTTCCATTTGTTATTGTACATGTTTTTTGGGCACCTGAAAATGAACCAAATAAAAAATGGCATGTCCAGAAAATATTATAATAACAATAAACATATTATTACATAGAACATAACATTACATAATTATTATTAAGTACTACCTACTAAGTATTAAGGGCTACCCTGGCGCTTTCGACTTAAATATTAATATTTTATTTTATTTTATTTTATTCTATTCGGGAAACTTACAGCTAACTTATACAATGTTAATAAGCAATATACAATTGAAGGCCATTTACAAGTTTCCACTGATAAACACTAAAAACAAAAACAAGAAGAGAAAAAAAATAAAAGAAAGGTAATTACAAAATACCTATAACATAAATTAGGAAGTAAATAGAACACGATCGACAAATACATACAAACAGAAAATCATTTAGACGCAAATCATTACTTTTCCATAAAAAAGCTTTTCACCAACAATTGCTTAAGTCGAAAAGCACTGGTATTGAATATATCCAAATCATGTTCACCAGATAGTTTATTAAAACTTCTACTCGCACGGATTAAATAAGAATTCTGCCTGTACGCTGACTTGGAATGAGGGACATTATCATAGTGACAGGTCAAATAGAAGTTGATGTTAACTTACATTACGCTCTTGATCGGAACATGCCAGCCGTATAGGTTGTATAGAATCCTGAAAAGTTGAATGACTGATTTTATGAATGCCCTAAAACATGAGAATAGCTTTCAGTAATAAAATAAAATTTAACCCACTTTTGCAAAAATCAGTTGTACTCTTAATTTTGGAATTGTCCATTCAGGCTGGAACATTTCTGCGCTGAAGTGAACCGAGCATTTATGGTGCTATTTTTTATAGGGTACCAGTTAGGTGGCATGCCTGTGGCATCAATCCATTCCTTTTTTATATTACCATCTTTTGGGAAGCTGAAAAGTACGAAAACCACTTATTTATCATTTACATATATCCTAAGCTACTTCTAAACGTCACCATATAATAAGCATCGCAATAATTACGTAACACACTATAAATCAAGATCTGAATGATTTTGACGTATATTGCTAATCCATTGCTACATATGTTCGAAATTTTGGTCTGCTCAACAACGTAAATACCACAGTGAGTGTTGTTGATTTAGCATAATGAAACCGATTCCTACTGTAAGTGTGTTCGGGCACGCCGCAATTGCGGCGGTAAGACCCCTCTTTGAGGAGTGGCTAGATCGGTGTCACGGCGTCCTGACCTACCGCATGACGCAGGTTCTCACCGGACACGGATGTTTCGGGAGGTACCTGTGTCTGATGGGAAAGGAGGAAACGCCTGGGTGTCACCACTGCGAGGGTCGCCCTGAGGACACCGTAGAGCACACGGTGCAAGACTGCCCCGCCTGGGCAGAGCACCGACGTGTCCTCACGGCGGCGATAGGCGGAGACCTCTCGCGCCCGGCATTGGTCGAGGCCATGCTGCGGGGCGAGAGGGAGTGGGAAGCGGTCGCCTCCTTCTGCGAAGCAGTCATGCTTTCGAAGGAGGAGGCGGGCCGCGTGAGGGAGAGGATGGCATCCTCCCTCCAGCCCAGCCGCAGTGGTAGACGCCCACGGCGTCGGACGTCGGCCGACGATCTCCGGCCACCGTAGGCGCGGGCATGCGGACAGCGAGTAAAGGGCAACTCGCTGTCCGACCATGGACCATGCCCGGGTCGACGGCGCGTTGTGTTCCACGCGCGCCTCAAAGAGCGTCAGCAACATGACGAGGCCCCCTCTGCAGAGGGCCGAAGCCTGCCGGGGTCGTGGGAATAATCCCATTACCGTGACCCCGGTACGTAAAGGGTTATTGAAGGAACACCGTGGATTTTAGTCAGTAAAAGTCTGACAGTCCCTCCCACCCTGCCCGGGGTGGGAGGACTTATTTGATAATTTTACCATATTAAAAAAAAAAGCTGTAAGTGTGTTACGCAATTACCCCGGAGGTAATAGTTTAGTAGGTTATAATAGGTTTTTGTTATAAGAAAAATCCTAGTTAGTAGAGAAATTGTTAAATATATGAAAACAAACACACATCCATGCCTAACAAATAAATAGCATGAATATATTGACTTATTTTAAGCTAAATTCACAAATATATTATCTGAACCATGCCGATTATTATAACGCATTCGAAGCTTCAATGGAAGTAAAATACAAAAACCATAAAAAAATAAAGAAACAGCAACATAGGATAAGGCATAACATACGATAATTCTAAACCGAAAAACACCACCGATTATTAACCTAAAATTAAAGTAACTTACTTTACGAATATTGGTTACGCATTTCTCTACTACTCTGTAAAAAAATCAAAAGAAGTAAAAAAACATTATTTACACCGGGCTAGTATTTTTATTTCTGTCATCTCATGTAAAATAAAAGTTAAACATATTTTCTTAGAGGTTTCCGTATGTTATAAAAAACTTTTTACCAAAAAATTAAACCTCCCAAAGACTCCCAAAAAACACTGCAAAGTGAAAAATCTCTTTTTAGTTGGTTGATTTTTAATTTACCTAGTTACAAGAGCCTAAATGTCAACTACTTATATTCATTTACAAAATATTGCTTTTCCCAATGTTGGGCTGTTATTTGTTGAGGAGTTCTCCTGGTAGTTCACCATCAGCTTCACTTCACTATATGCATTATGACGAGCATATTGTGCTTAATAACCACATTCAAGTAATCGAAGCGGAACACATGAACTACTAATTATTCCTACTTATATATTGAGTAGTTCCATTAAATAAATATTATTTAAATCGATTTTCCAACCGGGTTAAAACGGTTAACAGATTGAAAAATAAACTATTGTAGCGACGGCGACGTCGGAACTCCTTACGCATGCTGCGGTCGTAAAATAAATTGTTTATTCTATTTTACTTTTTTGTACACTTGACTTTTCAACGTATTTTTCTTTCTGTCACCTTATGTAAAATAAAAGTTAAACATATTTTCTTAGAGGTTTCCGTATGTTATAAGACCCCTAAACTATAATAGCAATATTTCATTCGTCAATCGACATTGCTGTCGATAGCCTACGTTAGTGGATCTGCACAAGCACATCACTAATTCGTCGCAAGAAGTGGCGGCCTCACTACGCGATGAATCCGCGTAATACAGTTTCGTATGTTATTTTTACATTGCTTGTCCAGTTACTTAGTGACGAACTCAGGTAGTGGTTAAGGAGCAATGTATTTATAGCACAAGTAGTACAGTCGTTCTTATATTTTAAAACAAAAATAACATAGTAAAACCAAGAAATATTTTACGATTTATTGTTTTTCATGATTTTAAAGACAAATATTGTAAAATACTTGTACTTACATATGGTAAGTGATTCCATGATTCACATAGTTTTGATTTTGGCTTCGGTTTTTACAAGATACCACAGAATAACTCGGCATTCATATATGTTATCACGATCGCCGTCGAAAGCGCACTAGTTCGCAGAGACGGTCACTTGCCTGTGACATGAGCCCTGTGGCCATGTCGCGCGGACACCGATACGCCCCCTTACCACTTCTCCTATATTTTTGATTTCTGTGACATTACCCATAGATGTGAGGCGTGCTCAAACATTACCTACGTTCACAAGAATGGTGAAGGAGCATTACCTCTCGATATAATTTTCTTTTCCTTCGATTCTCTATTATGAATTTGATATGTATTAGTATATATTTATATATTATCTTTTGTGGTATGTATTTTATATTAATTATGTTTAATTAATAATATGTTGTACACTGACAGCCTTAAATCTATCTCCTTTAATTTCTGTCTGTAGAATATGCTGATTTGTTTATATCCATTGTCCATAGTTGACACATATATATAGTACATAGTTGACTCGTCAACGCACCACCGCACAGGACGACAGTCCGACAACGACTGACTCCCCCACCCTCAGAACAATAACCTAAGTTATTGTTCTGAGCCCCCACCACGCGGACCGGTACTTATAACCTAGCGACGTATGCGCCCGAGGCAACGTTATAATACTGTTATCGATTTGTAGTGTGATATATTGATATCTACATACACTACATCCCTTCCTTGTTTTAATTTATTTTATTTTTATCCAGAAAGGTTAATGAGACATTTATTTCATTTATCATTAATTCATCTCTTCAACTATTTACTTTTACCCTTCCTCTTCTTTTCTATTCCATTTTCTGATCTATTTGTATCTTCTCCTCTGTTAATTTATTAGTTGGACCACTCACAACTTCCTATTGGCCTTCAATAGTTCCCAGTTATGTAGTTTCGAATACTTTTGTCTCCGTCTTTACTCTTTTCTGCAGGATGGGATATTGCGTCTAAAACGCGTTGTTTAAACTTTGAATATATCCTTCTTAGTACCGTGTGTGCATAACTATATTCCTTTCAGTGCATATTATTAACTCCTCACTGCAGATCTATCTATCATTATCAAATGGCAGCTGATATGGTACATCTCCAACTCTACTACAACCAAACTGCCAAGCTTACAGAAGCCCTTGAGTAAGAGCTCCAACGCTATGGTTCTCCAGCCGACCAATAATCGCATTGCTGTCACAAATCCAGTGCACTGATCAAAAGTTCTGTACGCATTTCGATGATGTGAATGGTCCGTGTCGAACATCGCCCGCCGACTATACTCTACAGTCTCTTCAGACCCCAACCTTCGCCAGAGTTAAATGCATCGCGCACCCATGGACTACTTGAGTTGCCTCATGAGAACCCGATTCTTACCGGACTACGACTACGTAATAATTACTGGTACGGTCGAGCAAAATATGGCCGATAGAACCCCTTATTCGAACTTCTACCACAACAGAAGGTTTCTCATCATCAACAAATTCATTATTATCAACATCAACATTAATCAACTTCAACTGGTACCTACGTGACTTGCTGGTATCCTCCTTAACCTGGCGTGTACATATTTGTAGGTACGCTTAAAACTTAAAGACTTCAGTGTATAACGGTCACCGTCCAAAATGGTCCCATGAGTTTGGGTTAAATTTCGTCCAACTTCTCTCACAAACACTAATTTCATTACTTTATTATCTTCATACCATAATGAACTTTGATTATACACATGCCCTGTCGCTAGGGTTTTTCACAGTTTTTCCTGCACAGTATTCTTCCTTAAAAGAAAAGGTCCAATAAACACGTTCAACAAAACAAAGTGCCCGGCAAAACCGAATCGTAATCTGTGAACAGCTATAGGCTGTAATCGTACCAACGATTCTCAATAGATACACTATCAGATGTGTCCCTCATATAAAGCATCTGCCCATCATCTTACTAGAATCATTTCAGCGATTCCTTATAAACAGATTCATCGCTACATGTTACTCCTGAGCTGCGGTCAAGGGTTTTGATTATGAGTGCACACGCCGTTACCACTCTCATCACCTAACCTATCCTATCATCCTTCATCATCATCCATCAACCTATCATCATAACATCTAATTCTCGAGGAACTTCTCACACGCTCATGGAGAGTATTTGTTAACTCGCTTCGAGTCGAGCGCTTTTAGTCAATGTATCACTATCTATCATATCTGAAATTTTCCAGAGTGCGGCTTGGCTACTTTTCAAGTGATACAATTATCACTAACTTTCCTGATGTGTTCAGTTCAGTTATGCCCTCAAATATTCACGATAGCAGACATCACTTTGTCGTCTCTTTTCATTTTTAAAATTATTTAATTATTCCGATGCGTGTTGTTGTTTCTCTCATATTTCCTTTTATTCTGCCTATCCCGTGTTATCACATCTCATTGTCTTTCAGTATTTTCTAAAATGTCAGTTTGACCCACATTTGTACCAATCTTAGTTGGTAATTTGCTGTCTTGAGACGCGAGTCCTGAGCTCCTACAGGTCACACCACATCCTGATTTTCTTTTCCACTTCTTATCATTTTTTTCTTTTTTAAATTTCTGTTTTCATGCTCCTTATCCTGTTCCCAGTTGATGTGCTGATCCTCCAAAATCTTCTATATGTCGACCTACGGCTTCAAGAGTAGTTATATTTTGCTTCAACAATTATAATTATCTGTTAGTGTTATTGCGTTTCCTGTTTGTAGAATCCTCTTCCTAAACCCTTTTTTGTAATTAGATCGTCTTGCAACAGCACAGCAGTGCAGCACGTTTCTTCTCACAACTCTTTATGTTAGCAGCTTCCAGGTAGATCGAAACTGCCTGCTTTCTTCTGACAACTCTTTATGTTAGCAGCTTCCAGGTAGGTCGAGACTGCCCGCTTCCAGCATTCTCATCTCATTCCTACTGAAGGTAGGGAACCTCCATTGGTCCTCATATCGGACTCATAATCAAATATCACACATATTTCGTCCAATTTGTGAAGGCTCTTACTTCCAATTTGTGAAGACTCTTACTTCCAGCCACATTTCCAAATTTAATGGAGGCTCATACTTTCAGCCAAATTTCTCGATTTAATAGGCGCTCATACTTCCAGACCAGTTTCCCAATTTAATGAAGGCTCATACTTCTAGACAAGTTTCCCAATTTAATGGAGGCTCGTATTTTCAGCCCTGGTTCGTACTATCAGTCAAGTTTCTTCGATAACTGTCAATTTAATAACCCGTAGGAATTCTACTGCAAGTACCGTTATCCTTTGATAACTGTCAATTTAATGGCCAGTAGATATTGTACTGCAATTACCGTTATCCTTTGATAACTGTCAATTTAATGACCAGTAGGTGTTCTACTGCAATTACCGTTATCCTTTGATAATTGTCAATTTAATGACCAGTAGGTGTTCTACTGCAATTTACTGTTATCCTATGATAACTGTCAATTTAATGACCAGTAAGTATTGTACTGCGATTACCGTTATCCTTTGATAACTGTCAATTTAAGTAGGTATATTCTACTGCACACTTCAAAATTTTATTTATTTATTTGATCTATTTTTAAACAAATCATATCTCTCTCTGCAGTTGATCCTTCATGGCTGAAGATCGCGATCTCAAATAATGGTTATTCAACCTCCAGTGGCTTGTTAGGCTTTTCCACTTGTTGCAATCAGTTGCTATACGGAGAACTTTTTTGAAACTGTGAGAGTTGTTTGTCTTCAGTTGCTTCGACCAACGTAACTGGGAGCTCCCTGGGAGTTGATCTTTTGCCCTCAGCAGCCTCTCCAGATCATCCTGGCGTCGAAAAATGTGGCCGAAGTAGCTCAGGATACTGTATATTGTGGACAGACGATCTTCTATACCGAGCTCTTTCAGAATAGACACATATGTGCAGACACATATTTCGATTGCATCTATTTTCTTCCTGTCAGATTCTCGAATCGTTCACGTTTCAGTATCATTCAGAAAAATCGGGAAAACAAGCGCACGGACTAGACGGGTCTTCATGTTCTAAGAAATTCTACTGTCTGTATCTGGAATAAATCTCTATAATCTGGAATTCTCTGCAATCGGGTCATAGCATCTTTTGCCATTCCAATCCTCCGTCTTATATCGTCGCCACAACCACCATCATTCTTTATATAGGCTCCTAGGTACAAAACCCCTTTTACAGTGTCTATGCCAGGAGCAGGGTCAACATTACTAAGTGAGCCGGCGCTATCAACAATCATAAGCTTGGTCTTGCTTCTGTTGACAGATTACCCCAACAATTCACTTTAAGTCTCAAGTCTCCAGCATTTCTCTCATTGTCGACGTATGTTGTGCAAACAATACTGCAGCATCAGCGTATCTGAGATTAGAAATCTTCTTCCCACCCATAGTAGAACTGCTGTTCTACTTTTCTGAATACTGATGTATAGTAATTATGTTCTCCGTAGATGAACAAATCATATATCACAAATTAAATAACTAAGCATAAGATCTCGGGTTTGTTTCCCAGGTCGGGTGGCGTCACTCAGTTTTTCCATTAGGAACTTTCCAATAAAAGAGAGAAGTCTGAACGGGCATCCGGTTAATGGCACACGGCATGCTTAACGTGACTGCTGAAATGTGGTGGCATCACACTCTGCCTATCTCAATTAAATCAGTATGTTTTTGTTTACCACCAGGATAGTATTTAATTAGTTACATGGCAATATTGTGACTATGTGAATATAACGATTCATTACTTATCTGTAGTTCCAGAAAAGAAAATATAAATTGTCCTCTTGATTTTCTCACGCTCACTCTCAACAATAAATCCATTCGCCCACCAGAGTGACAATTATGCCATAAAGTCCATACAATGAAGTCTGATTCCTATCCCTAGTAGGCAAATCCTCAGACAGACTGACCGATAATCAAAACAAGCGCCAGATAGGCTTTTTGTTTGTAAGAAAAACAACTTTATTACAATTTACTTTTAAAAATAAATGTTATTTTCTTTTGAACACAACACAATAATCTCCCTTTTAGGTTGATAAAAAATGAAAACTCACGGTTTTATACTCGTCGCCAATGTAGAATATGCTGATTTGTTTATATCCATTGTCCATAGTTGACACCATAGATAAAATAAATAACTAGATATGGTCAACAGACGAAATTATATCGGAACCGTGTGTCTCCAGTTAGGCGCTGGGCGGGGCAACAACTACACATGCAGTTTAATAAAATCAATAGATACGCATTCGCGCACACACCCGCATTTCTTAAATCAAAACGTACTATTCAATCAATAATAAACCTTATTCCGTCAAACACAGCGTGTATTTACCATGCACCGTAGAACTTACCCACACAAAAACATCGGTCGCTATCGTTGTGCTGTGCAAAAGCAATTTATTTTACATATACGCTAGTGATTGACTAAATCGGAAAGTTATCGATTCTTCCATTTATTATGTACATTTTTTTTGGCACCTGAAAATGAACCAAATAAAAAATGGCATGTCCAGAAAATATTACAATAACAATAAACATATTATTAAGAACATAACATTACATAATTATTATTAAGTACTACCTACTAAGTATTAAGGGCTACCCTGGCGCTTTCGACTTAAATCTTAATATTTAATTATCATAGTGATAGGTCAAATAGAAGTTGATGTTAACTTACATTACGCTCTTGATCGGAACATACCAGCCGTATAGGTTGTATAGAATCCTGAAAAGTTGAATGACTGATTTTATGAATAGGTACCCTAAATCATGAGAATAGCTTTCAGTAATAAAATAAAATTCAACCCACTTCTGCAAAAATCAGTTGTACTCTTAATTTTGGAATTTTTCATTCAAAAATCCTGCGACTTTTCTTTAGAGACTAGAACATTTCTGCGTTGAAGTGAACCGAGCATATGGTGCTATTTTTTGTAGGGTACCAGTTAGGTGGCATGCCTGTGGCATCAATCCATTCCTTTTTTATGTTACCATCTTTTGGGAAACTGAAAAGTACGAAAAGCACTTATTTATCATTTACATACATCCTAAGCTACTTCTAAACGTCACCATATAATATCGCAATAATTACGTAACACACTATAAATCAAGATCTGAATGATTTTGACGTATATTGCTAATGCATTGCTTCATATGTTCGAAATATTGGTCTGCTCAACAACGTAAATACGGCAGTGAGTGTTGTTGATTTAGCATAATGAAACCGATTCCTACTGTAAGTGTGTTACGCAATTACCCCGCAGGTAATAGTTTAGTAGGTTATAATAGGTTTTTGTTATAAGAAAAATCCTAGTTAGTAGAGAAATTGTTAAAAATATGAAAACAAACACACATCCATGCATAACAAATAAATAGCATGAATATATTGACTTATTTTAAGCTCAATTCACAAATACATTATCTGAACCATGCCGATTATTATAACGCATTCGAAGCTTCAACGGAAGCAAAATACAAAAACCATAAAAAATAAAGAAACAGCATGAGGATAAGGCATAACATACGATAATTCTAAACCGAAAATCACCACCGATTATTAACCTAAAATTAAAGTAACTTACTTTACGAATATTGGTTACGCATTTCTCTACTACTCTGTAAAAAAATCAAAATAAGTAAAAAAACATTATTTACATCGATCTACCAACCAGGCTAAATCGGTTGACAGATTGAAAAATAAACTATTGTAGCGATGGCGACGTCGGAACTCCTTACGCATGCTGCGGGCGTAAAATAAATTGTTTATTTTTTTTTACTTTTTTGTACACTTGACTTTTCAACGTATTTTTATTTCTGTCACCTCATGTAAAATAAAAGTTAAATATATTTTCTTAGAGGTTTCCGTATGTTATAAAAAACTTTTTACCAAAAAATTAAACAGACTCCCAAATAACACTGCAAAGTGAAAAATAACTTTAATTTCGGTAGTCGGTGTCTTTAGTTTTGTATTTTCGTTTTTGGCACCGACTTCCGAAATTAAAATTATTTTTCACTTTGCAGTGTTTTTTGGGAGTTGGTTTAATTTTTTGGTAAAAAGTTTTTATTTCACTCTTTTTAGTTGGTCGATTTTTAATTTACCTAGTTACAAGAGCCTAAATGTCAACTACGTATATTCATTTACAAAATATTGCTTTTCCCAATGTTGGGCTGTTATTTGTTGAGGAGTTCTCCTGGTAGTTCACCATCAGCTTCACTTCACCATATGCATTGTGACGAGCATATTGTGCTTAATAACCACATTCAAGTAATCGAAGCGGAACACATGAAATACTTATATATTGAGTAGTTCCAGTGGCCATCTGTGGTCTTCATCATAAGGTCCACTTCACAAATGGTGCTTTTCGAATGCAACTACACAAGTTACTTTAAAAATACTCAAATCACTATAGGTGTGCCTATAATATTTGAAGAGTTCCCTCGATTTCTCCAGGATCCCATCATCAGATCCTGACTTGGTGACAATGGGACCAATTTCAAAGTATACTCTTTCAAACAAAAAAAGAATTTTCCAAATCGGTTCAGCCGTCTCCGAGTAATCGGTGATCATACAAAAAAAAATAATAATAATATACGCGTCGAATTGATAACCTCCTCTTTTTTTGTCGTCGGTTGAAAAACCCCTAAACTATAATAGCAATATTTCATTCGTCAATCGACATTGCTGTCGATAGCCTACGTTAGTGGATCTGCACAAGCACATCACTAATTTGTCGCAAGAAGTGGCGGCCTCACTACGCGGATGAATCCGCGTAATACAGTTTCGTATGTTATGTTTTCATTGCTTGTCCAGTTACTTAGTGACGAACTCAGGTAGTGGTTAAGGAGCAATGTATTTATAGCAAAAGGAGTACAGTCGCTCTGATATTTGAAAACAAAAATAACATAGTAAAACCAAGAAATATTTTACGATTTATTGTTTTTCATGATTTTAAAGACAAATATTGTAAAATACTTGTACTTACATATGGTAAGTGATTCCATGATTCACATAGATTTGATTTTGGCTTCGGTTTTTACAAGATACCACAGAACAACTCGGCATTCATATATGTTATCACGATCGCCGTCGAAAGCGCACTAGTTCGCGGAGACGGCCACTTGCCTGTGACATGAGCCCTGTGGCCATGTCGCGCGGACACCGATACCCTTACCACTTCTCCTGTATTTTTGATTTCTGTGGTTGACACATATACATAGTACATAGTTGACTCGTCAACGCACCAACGCACAGGGTTTTTTTTTTTTTTTTTGGTAGTGCCACTCGTAGTTTAGCTCTATACGGCTAATGTACTACTTAGTACTACTTAACCGGTCTGTCCTGTGGTGACCTCTAATAAATGAAAGGCCCCCAGCCAGGGCTTACAAACTAAAATATACTTAAAAACTAATGACCGCACGCTAAGGGCACTCACTCCCTGTGGAGTACGGGCCTCGGCATAGCGGGGTCATTTTGGGAGGGCAGCAAAGGGACAGGCTGGGTCATATTATTTACGGGAGTATTTATTGCTACTGGCTCAGCATCGCGGGCTGGCTCGTTTGGCAAAGGTCGGGGGGGATTTCCATTACAAGTACGCGGACGTCGCGATGGGCCTCGTCGGCGAGGCCGAAATACGGAACGCGTTTTGTATCTGTATTTTCTAAGAGTGCTGGTTTCCCTACTGCTCTCTTGTCGGATGGTGGTGGGGTCGTCAGGCTCGTCTAGGACGATACGCGGGCGACGAACCCGAGAAATCTTGGAGGGTCTGTATCGGGCGGCCGATACGATCAGGGGGTTAGTGTGGGTATCAGCAGAGGTGAAGTAACGCACTGACATGCGTTTCAACACTTGCTTTATGGTCGGGAGTTTGAGGTCTACGTGGAGATCCTCATTCCTAGAGAACCAGGGCGCGCCCGTGGCCTTTCGAAGAAAACGGTTCTGAATGACTTGCATCCTATGGATCTGATTGGGACTGGCTTGAGCAAATACAGGACAGGCGTACGTCATGATAGGACGTATGCATGTCGTGTAGATTCGGATTTTGCATCTAAGGGAGAGCTTACTGTGTTTATTCAGCAAGGCGTGGAGCCTACCGAGAGCGAAAGCGGCTCGCGAGCGAACCGACTTTATGTGCTCACTGAAGTTAAGGAACTGGTCGAGGATCACACCTAAGTATTTGGCTCGCTTCTCCCAAGGGATTGGCTTGCCGAACATAGTGATCGGGCGGGGGGGGGTGAAGTGTCTATGTTGGCGAGCCCTGCGAAACAGGACTGCTTGACTTTTGTCGGGATTTACCTCAATCCTCCATTTCCTAAACCAATCGCCTAGTGCGTTGGCTGAGGTCTGGAGGGTATGAGCGATGCTATCGGGATTATGTCCCGAGTAATAGATGGCCGTGTCGTCGGCAAATAGGGATAACTCTACTGGGGGCTTTTTGGGGATATCGCTAGTGAATAGCGTGAAGAGTGGGGGGGAGAGCACGGCGCCCTGAGGGACGCCGGCTCTGATAGGGCTGATAGGGATAGTGGGAAGCGCTTCTTCGATACGATATCTGAAGGAGCGGTTCGACAGAAAGTCTCGAATGATGAGTACGAGACGATCCGGCACACCTAGTTGGTAAAGCTTATAAATTAAGCCATTGTGCCAGACTTTGTCGAAAGCCTTCGCTATATCAAAGAATAGGGCCCCCGTCACCAGACCGCGTTGAAAACGGCCGCTAATGTGCTCTACGATGCGGTGGGCTTGGTGGACACTGGAATGATGGGCTCTAAAGCCAAACTGCTCGTTAGGGATTAGGCTCTTTGCCTCGACAAAGTCCTTGAGCCGATTTAGAATAATCCGCTCGTAGACCTTGCCGAGGGCGCTGAGCAGACTAATGGGTCTATAGCTAGTCGGGAGGTTCTTGGGCTTTTTGGGTTTTGGGATACCTATCACTATAGCCTCTTTCCAAGCTTGTGGAAACAAGTTGTTGGACAAGGCGCCATTGAAGATGGCAGCCAGTAGGACTATGATCGTACGTGGGAGGAGTTTAAGTGGCCTAGTGGTCAGTCTGTCAGTCCCGGGAGCTTTCCTAGGTTTGAGTTTCTTGATGATCTCCTCCACCTCGTCTTCCGTGATGGGGGGGAGGGGAGCATCAGGGTCCTCGACAGGGGGTAGGGCAGATCTACGTTCGACCTCAGCATCCACGTGGGCAAGGTGGGCTGGGTCGACTGGTTGGGAGCTGGGAGAGCACTGGGCCTCCAGGCTGTCGGCTAGGCATTCGGCTTTGTCTTCGTCGTCGAAGGCAATGCTTTTGTCCGGGCGGATAAGGGGAGGCATTGAGGCAACCTCAGTGGCGCGCATATTCCTCTGAAGTTGCCAGAAGGCATGGTGGGTGGGTTCCAGTTCGCTCAGGGTCTTGTCCCAGCCGGCTTCACGCCACTCTCTGATGCTGTTACTTACTTTGCGCTGTAAGTACCGCATGAAAGTTTTGTTATTCTGGCAGGGGAAAGCTCTGTAGGCACGGACTGCTGCGTTCTTCTCAGTCAGCAGGGCCCGTACATCGTCCGGGAGTTTCCGGCGCCTGTGCTCTGACACCGGAATCTCCCTTGAACAGTCGTTCAAGACAGATTGTACGTGCTCTGTGAGTGAGTCGATCGCAGCCGTCGTGTCGGCGGCGGACTGGATGTGGTCGGGGATCTTGTCCAGGTGAGGAGACGTGTTGGATTTCAGCAATTCGCCTACTTTCCTCCAGTCAGTGATCACCTGTGTGGGAGGGGGGCGGTTAGGGTCATAGGGACCCGATCTCGGAGTTAACTCCATGATCACCGGTCTATGGTCAGAGTCAAGTTCGTCTACCGTCTCTAAAGAGTGCAAACGTAAGTTCACATTCTTCAGGAGGGCAATGTCGAGTACGTCGGGCAAGTGGGATGGCTCGAACGGGTAATGAGTAGGCCGCATAGGACCTATGATATCTATGTGGAGAGGTGTGCAAAGGTCGTATAGTACCTTCCCACGGGGGTTGGTAATACGACTACACCATGCGGGATGTTTGGCATTGAGATCCCCCGCCATAAGGACGGAGTCACTCATGTCAAGAAGGGCGGTAAGGTCGCTTCGAAGTGAGGCGTTTATCGATGAATTTACATCTACTACGTTGGACGGTGAGAGGTACGCGGATACTATTGTGATAGAGGGATGGCCCGTCATGCCTAGCCGGCAAACGGATACCTCTAAGTGGGCAAGGGGCGGCGGATCCATAGGGATGCAGTGCAGGGAGTTCCTATAATATATTAGAGTGCCACCTCTGTGGCATCTAGTCCTATCGTTCCTAACTAGCCGGTAATTGGCTATCTTGGGATCCCTAAGGTGGGGTTTGAGGAAGGTCTCTTGGACCAGAAGGATGTCGAGACGATGATCGCGAAGGAAAGTCGCGATCTCGTCCCGTTGATTGGTGATGCCATTGGCATTGAAGTAACCTAGCTTTAGGGATCGGGGCTTTAATCTCTTACTAGCCGTGTTATACATTATGGCTGTTTAAAAAGGTTGGCAAAATGACTTTTGACATCAGGATACTTAGAGTATACCTGAATCAGGGAATTAATGCTATTGCAGGCCACGACCTCCGTTGCCATTTGGATGGCGCGGGGGGACTGGAAGAAACTGAAAGTTTTCCCTAGGATGAGGAACGCATCGAGTTCCGGCTCATCCGAGCGAGGGGGTGACTGGGGAGGAGGTGGAGGCTTAGAAGCCACAACGACCGGAGCGGTGGGCATGATGGGTTGATCCATCAGCCCTGGGACTTTCGGCCTTAGTGCCGGGAAGTTTTGGGCGTGATTCGCCGCCGTCCAAGGAGTTGGACGCTGGGGACTAAGGGTCTGGGGGAGCTCAGACGAGAGTGTAGGACACTCTCGTCCCTGGCGTGCGCTAGCGCGCGTTGCCAGTTTAGGGGCGGAGGTTTTCGGGGCTTTCGGACAGCCTCGGTAGTTGGCGGGGTGGCCAGATTGCCCGCACAGCACGCAGCTGGGCGGGTCTGGGCACTGGGACCTATCTTTTGGGCGACTGCACTCGGCGGTGCCGTGATCGCCCAGGCATTTTACGCACCGGGGTTTGCCGAAGCAATTCCGTTGCGCGTGCCCGTATAACTGGCAACGGTGGCATTGGCCTACCGTGCCACTTTTATGTGGTTTTTCTATAAGTATGCCCGACAGACTGCATACTGTTTTTAGAGAAAAGATGGGGTGGGGACCTTCGGAGGTGGGATGGCAAATGACGAGGATGTTGTTTGAGGCCTTGCCTCCTCTGCCGTGCATACGGTGCACCTCAATCACCGGGATATTCTGGGACTCTAGGTCGCAGACGATCTCGGTGGTGGGGATCTCGCTAGGGATCCGGCAGAGGACCACACGCACAGGTTTGCTCTCATGGAGCGTGTACGTGTGGTGGGGGATATTTCGAGCTTTGAGGAGCTTCGAAAGCGCGCGGTGGTCGTTAGCTGTTGCTAACCCTACTTTTATGCCGTTCTGAACGGCGCGGGCATTCGTGTAGGCGATGCGTTGCTCGCCACACGCTTTGTACACGTTTGTCCAAGCACCCTTATCATGGATGAAGATGGGTGGGGGAGGGATGGTCTTGCGCACTGAGGCGCTGACGACTGGGGTTGGGGTAGGGCTGGGCCTAGTGGCCGAGGAAGTGGAGGGCTGGCTCTGCACTAAGCGTGCTGGCTCGGGAGGGGAGGGTTTCTTGGCCTTAGGGGCCTGGGTGGAGGACGAGGCCTGCGACCTCTTCTTCCTCTTTCCCTCGACGAGGATAAACTCGTCGGAGGAAGAGGTTTGGTCGGATGAGGAGTGCTCGGACTCCGCTCGCTCTGAGCGCTCAGAGTGTATACTCTCTGCGCGCTCCGAGCGCTCGCCTTCCGAGCTCTCTTTTTCTTGTTCCTCCTCCTCAGAGTTCATTTCGACGTCTGGGGGGGAGGGGGACCTATCTGCAATGGGCGCGGGGGTGGGACCTATCTTTGGCTGCGGGGTGGGTGGCAACGCGGGGTGTATGAGATGGGGTTTGACTTTTATTGAGTCAATCTCCTCCTCATACTTCTTTTGTAGGGCGGGGTTTTCATTTAGGATATTTCCTAATATCACGGTTGTTCGATTCAACCTTATCTGTAGGGAGTCTACCTTAGCGGAGAGAGTCTCCACTATGGTTATCATGTCCTCCATGTTGGAGGCGATAATGGTGGGCATCCTAATCTCCTAATCCTAACATGTGAGCCTCGAGGAGACACGTCAAACGTGAGCTCCCCGAGCAGACGGTCCCCAAAAAGAGCCCTGCCCCGGAGTTTCTCCTAACACAATGTTACCGAGAAGAGAAACCCAGACAAACTCGGTAACTGTGTTGCCGTCTGATGTGGCCTGAAGGGCCCTATTTGCCTAACCCTCCGGTCGGGAATGACCCGGAGGTGAGTTCGCTCCCTGCGGGGATAGCAGGGAGGTGTGTGCCTAATGGTGTGCCCTAAGCTTGTAACCGATCGCCAGTCTTAATGTGCGAACCGGGCCCTATTGGGTCTAGTGCGAAGGGGTAGATACACCCAACCGACACTAGGTGTGTAAGCTGTGAAGAGAACTCAGTAACTAGGTTTGACTAGGAGATCCCCCAAGGCCAAAACCTAGCACTCGACTCCAATTGACTGCTTCACCCTGAAGGGGATCAGCGGGTGCGTTGGGTCAGCACCCCCTTGGTATTGTTGACACCGTGAGGTTCCCAACCAAGGACCACGAAACTGTGGTTTTACCCTGAAGGGGCCAAACCAAATTGTTTTGACAATTCTCTGTTAGAGAAATCGTGTTTCTCTAACAGAGAATCCTTCACTATCCTCCACTATCCTTCACCGCCTCGAAAAAGGCGGATCCGGACCAGGCGTCGTAGTCGGCGACTACGAGTGACGTCACGGCGGGCGTGACGAACGGAGCGATGACTCAGGCACGGAACGATCGAGAGCGCGGAGCAGCACGTCTGTCGCGGGCGAGTTTCGAGAGCGGAATGTGACTCCCCCACCACGCGGACCGGTATTTATAACCTAACGACGTATGCTTTTTTTTTTTTTTTTGTGTGTGGCATCTCGCAGGTCAACCTCTGTGGTTGTCGGCTGCTTAACCGGGCTTGCCTGTGGTTGCCTTAATTAATAAATTAATTAAAGCCTCCAGCCAGGGCTTATTAAAAAACTTACAAACTAGGCGACTACACGCTAAGGGCACCCCCTGTGGGGTACGGACCTCGGCTTAGGGCGTCGCAGGGGAGGGCAGCTAGGGACAGGCTGGATCATATCATTATTATTATTAATAAGGGAATTTAAAGCTACTGGCTCAGCGTCGCGGGCTGGCTCTGGCAAGGGTCGGGGTGGACTATTACGAGGACGTCGCGGCGGGCCTCGGTGGCGAGGACGGAAGGACGGTCGGTTTTTGTGTTTGTGTGCCACTGTACTTGTTTCCCTACGGCTCTCTTGGAGCAGGGTGATTGCGTCATCGGGAGTGACTAGGGTATGCCTTGGTCGGCGAATCTTAGAGATACGCGAGGGTTCATATTGGGCGGCCGATACTATAAGGGGATTCCTATGTTGGATTGAAGTTTCAAAGAAACGCTTGGAGACGCGTTTCATGAACTGCTGGATGGTGGGCATCTTGAGGTCTACGTGAAGAAGCTCATTTCGAACATAAAAGGGGGCTCCCGTGACTCTACGGAGGAATCGGTTTTGGAGGGTCTGCATCTTATGGAGGAGGTAGGGCTTTGCGTGTGCGAAAACAACGCAGGCGTAGGTTATGATGGGACGGATGACCGCGGTGAAAATACGCAGCTTGCACCTGAGTGATAACTTGCTGCGAGAGCTAAGAATGAAGTGGAGCCTACCTAGAGCGAAAGCGGCGCGCGAACGTGCCTGCTTTATATGCTCAGCGAAGGAGAGGTGTCTATCGAGGACCACGCCTAAGTATTTGGCTTGCTTTTCCCAAGGGATCGGCTTGCCGTACATGGTAATCGGACGCGGGGAGGGTGGGTTTATCCGCGGTTTAGAAAAGAGGCCTGCCTGGCTTTTGTCTGGGTTGACTTCGATTCTCCATTTCCGGAACCACTTGGCCAGAGTGTTTGCGGAAGTTTGGAGAGTGCGAGCGATGGCATCGGGTTTAAGACCGGTATAATAGATAGCCGTATCGTCGGCGAATAGGGCTAGCTGGGTATTTTTATGCTTGGGAATATCACTAGTGAATAGCGTGAAAACGAGGGGGGATAGTACGGAGCCTTGAGGAACTCCTGCGTGAATGGGATGGGGGGAGGAGAGCTCCCCCTCAATTCGATAACGAAAGGTGCGATTCGATAAAAAGTCCCGTAGGATGAGCACGAGACGGTCAGGCACGCCGAGTTGGTATAGCTTATAGATTAAGCCATTGTGCCAGACTTTGTCGAACGCTTTCGCTATGTCGAAGAATAAGGCTCCCGTTATTGCGCCCCGTTGGAAGCCGGCGCTGACGTGTTCTACGATGCGGTGGACTTGTTGGATACATGAGTGTTCGGTTCTAAATCCGAACTGCTCATTGGGTATTAGACTCTTTGCTTCGGCAAAATCTTTGAGCCGCTTATATATAAGCCTTTCATAGATTTTACCGAGGACGTTGAGTAAGCTAATGGGACGGTAGCTAGACGGGTCAGACTTGGGCTTGCCTGGTTTGGGAATACCTATGACGGTGGCCTGTTTCCAGGTTGTAGGGAACATATTATTGCTCAATGCGCCATTGAAGATGGCAGTCATTAGCACTATAAGCTGGGCGGGGAAAAGTTTGAAAACCCTATTGGTGATGCCGTCGGAGCCAGGGGCTTTTCGCGGTTGGAGACTTTTAATGATATCCTGGACCTCATCAGGAGTGATGGGGGCCAGTGGATTATCGGGATCTTCGACGGGCGGAAGGGAAGTTCTACGTTCGACTTCGGCGTTCACCATATCGAGGTGGGCTTGGTCTACTGGTTGAGAGCTGGGAGAACACTGGGACTCTAGGCTGTCGGCTAGGCATTCTGCTTTTTCAGAGTTATCGAAGGCGATACTCTTATCGGGACGAATGAGAGGAGGCATTGTGGCCTCTTCAGTGGATCGTAACTTCCTCTGAAGCTGCCAGAAGGCAAGATGGGTGGGCTCAAGTTCGCTCAGCATCTTGTCCCAGCTCGCATTACGCTGCTCGGCAATGCGTTTCCTTACAGCACGCTGTAAGTTGCGCATGTGAGCTTTGTTTGCGGCGCAGGGAAAAGCGCTATACGCGCGGATGGCTGCGTTCTTCTCGGTTATCAGATTCCGTACATCGTCCGGGAGTTTCCAGCGGTGGTCTTCCACTACAGGAACTTCCCTTGAACAATCGTTCAGGACGGATTGTACGTGATCTGTAAGCGAGTCGATCGCCGCCGTCGTGTCAGCGACTGAGACTATGTGGTCAGGAATGGTGCCCAATTGTGGCGACGTGGTGGATTTCAGTTTTTCACTTACTTTCCTCCAGTCGGTGATCAATTGGGTCGGAGGAGGTTGGGTAGGATCATGGTTACCCGAGCGGGAACCTAGGTGTAGGATAACGGGATGGTGATCCGAGTTAAGCTCGTGAAGCGCTTCTATGGAGTGTAAACGGAGGTTTACATTCTTTAGGAGCGCCACATCGAGGACATCGGGCCTATGGTTGGTGTCGTGTGGGTAGTGGGTGGGAGTCATCGGAGCGATGACGTCATAGTTTAGGGTCGCGCCTAGGTTATACACGATTCTGCCTCTGGCATTTGTCGTGTTGCTGTTCCAAGCGGGGTGTTTGGCGTTGAGATCGCCCGCTAGTAAGACGGAGTCACTTAGGCCGAAGAGAGTCGTGAGATCGCTGGTGAGCGCGATAGGATCGTCTGAAGCAAGAGACGCGACCGATGGTGGGGGATGGTAGGCAGAGATGATGGTTATCGGAGGATGACCAGTCATGCCTAGTCGACAGGCAGAGTACTCTAGGTGAGAGAGAGGCGCGGGTGGGGTCAGAGGGATGCAGTATAACTCCTTCCTATAATAAATAAGGGTACCGCCGCCGTGGCAGCGTGTTCTGTCATTGCGAACTAGACGGTAATTCGCAATTTTGGGGTCAGCGCGGTGGGGTTTCAAAAGGGTCTCCTGTATAAGGAGGACGTCTAATTGGTGGTCGCGGAGGAATTTAGTTATTTCGGCGCGTTGGTTGAAAATGCCATTGGCGTTGAAAAAACCTAATTTGAGGGATCGAGGCCTAGTGTGATTTGTGCGTTGGGAATCCATTGGATCAGTCCATCGCATCCATCTGGTCGAGGCCTAGCACGACATCACTGTGTGTGCTGAATATTTGGCTGTACATTTCGTACGACGTATGCGCCCGAGGCAACGTTATAATACTGTTATCGATTTGTAGTGAGTATATTGATATCTACATACACTACACTGTCCATCCAAAGGTTGTCTGTAAGAGATTGCCCTGTGCGATAAGACCGCCCATTGTACACTACTTTTATTATGTTATTATTTATGTATTGTAAGGTATACAATAAAGTATATAATAAATTAATTAAATAAAATTTGCCTAGGTACGCTACCTACTGAACTACTAGAGTACGATAGAAGTTGATAAACCGACAATGCTAATCTAAATTTTTGGATGTACATATATGATTTTAAAACACAAAATGCGCGACGTGATGTCACTTATTTGATTAATATTGTAGACAATTTTTACAACCATTATTTACAATATTTCTCATATGGGAGTGCGGCGCGGTGGCGATGATTATATGCGATATCACAAATACAAATACAAATACAAATACGTTTATTATTTCACCATGGTAAACAATACAATATAAATACACTGTCACCTAAAATAGGATTCCCTGTGCTATAGGTGACATTAGGTATCGCGGTTAACCTACTTACAAATAATTGCTTATCATCACGTTTCATTTTATAAATGGAAAGAAAAAAAAAACTAATTTTTTATAATAGAAAAAAAAAACAACAAAATATCGAAAACAGTATTTAAAAAAAAAAAAAATTTGGGGAACTAAGTAACATTTATTTAAACATGCCAAAGTTATATTATATATCATTAAATTAATTAAATTAAATATGTATCAAATGTGTGCGAGTGTGATGTCTGAGTGTGTGTGTGTGTGATGAAGGTATGTTTTGTGTGTGAGGAATTGATGAATAATGAAAGACGTGGGTAGTGAAAGGACTGTGCGTGATTTGTAATTGGTGGACGTGTTTTAGTTAGGAACGTAAAATAGGTTTTCAGTTTCTGTGTAATATAATGCAGCGAGGAAGGCTTTTGCTACTTGTTTAAACTTGAATTGTATTAGATTATACAAAGGTACTTTTTTACTAATTTTGTTATAAAGACTAGGAGCTGCAATGTAGGGATGTCGTTTTACAAAAATTGTACTATGCGGCGTAATTTGGAAAATGTTATCTTGCCTTCGTTTCTTATTAATGGGACATCCATGTTTTAGAATTATTAAGTGGGCATAATAAAGGTTTCGTAGGATAAATAATTTCCGAACAGTATGAACTCCTATTTCTTTATATAGCATAGCTGTAGGGTATAGTCGCGGTTTGCCAGTGAGGACTTTCAGTACTGCTCTCTGCGATCTTTCTACAGTTAAAAGGTGTGATTTATGAGTCCCGCCTCAGACGGATATACAATATTCCAATATGGACTTACATAGCGAGGAGTAAATGACCTTCAAAATGTGCTTATCATCTATATGTCGAACTTTTTTTATAATGGGCTAGCTTCCATAAACGATTAGATAGGATCTCAGTATGTGCATGCCAGTTAAGGTTCTCGTCAACCCAGACACCTAAGTATTTGATTCGTGTAACTTGCTATAAATATGTACACATGCAATCATTAGAATTATTTATATTTATATTATTACAGGTGTGAGCTTTAATTTTAATCGTTTCTAGTATAGGTAGTTTAGTTTTAGTAATAGAAAAAGTCATGTATTTAGTTTTATTAATATTTATCGTAAGTTTATTTGCATTCAACCAATTAAGCATAGTTTGGAGTCCCGTTTGTGTAGAATTAGTCACTTCATCCCAGTTTTTCCCGTGAAAAACCACTGCTGTGCCATCAGCAAAAGCTACAATTTTTGCATTACCAAGCTTCATCTCACAGAGTTCGTTCATATAAATGACGAAGAGCTGGGGGCCAAGAATACTACCCTGAGGTACACCGTGGGTGATTTGGGCTGGCTTACTTACATAAGAACCGATCTTGATACGTTGCTGTCTGTTTTTTAAATAACTATTGAATAAATCCAATGCTTTGCCACGAAAACCTATATTTTCCATTTTATTTAATAGATCCGGGATAGAGACAGTGTTAAAAGCCTTTGCGAGATCCAAGAACACTCCGATACACTTAAGTTTGCTATCCAATGACCTAACCACAGATTCAGTGAGAATTCTAAGAGCATCCTCCGTAGATTTTCAGGCGGTAAACCCATACTGATTGCTCGAAAGTATGTTATATTTTGCTAGGTAATTTGTCAATCTTTTATTAATGAGCTTTTCTAGGATCTTCGACATCGCTGGTAGAACTGATATAGGCCTGTAATTATTAACACTGCCTCTATCCCCCACCTTATGTACAGGATGAATAAGTGCGATTTTGAAAAGCTCGGGGAAGACACCCGTCTGGAAGCTCAAATTACAAATGTGAGTAATGACAGGTGTTAAGACAAGGCTTGCAGCTTTTAGCAGCTTGTTTGGAATCCCATCAAACCCCACGGCAGAGTCATCTTTTAAATTCATTATAATTGTGCGCACTTCTTCATTGTCTGTGTCCAATAAGCCAAATGAGTTTGGTAACCGAAGCGTGGTGTTTTGAAACGATGTGTCTTTATTGTGTGGGATGACATCAGCCAGATTTTTACCGATATTGGCAAAATATTCATTAATGCTGTCTACTGACACTTGGGGATTCTGACTTATATTAAGAAGAATATCATTTTTAGTTTTTGTTTATTTAATGATGCTATCGATTTTATCACTTTCCAAGTTTGTTTAATATTACTGCCGGCTTTTTTTGTTTCTAGATTTTCGTAATTATATTTAACTTTACGAAGTATCTTTTTACAAAAATTTCGATATCTTGTAAATAAAAGTTGAATTTGTGAATTATTAGGATCCTTTTTAGCTTTAAAATGTAGGTAATCTCTGTGCCGAATGCATCTTAATAAACCTGGTGTTATCCAAGGTTTTATTATCCTTTTACGGTGACTAGTTGTTACTGTAGTGGAGTAGTTGAGCATGGTTCGTGTTAGTATATCCATGAACTCTTTTAGGGCAATAAGGCAAATATAAATAAGGCAATAAGGCAAATTTACGTCGTTACAATTATAGATGTGTGTAAAGTCAATTTTTTGCAGTTCTGAAGCTATTTTAGAAAAGTCAATCCTTGTTTTCTCTGAGTTAACACGGTAGTCAGAGACTTCCTTACCCAATGCCGCGCAAACAGTTTAACGGTCAGTAATGGTGGTAGTTATCACTAATACATTACATGAAAGGGCAGACTTAATCATGACATGGTCTAGGCAATTATGGTTTCTTGTAGGAATTAGGTGGGCAGGAAGAAGGCCATGTGATGCCATTAGGTTCAAGTAGTCGTGTGATCTCTGGTCGTTATCAATGTCTCTAATGCTTATTAATATCTCCTACCAGTATGATATTTGCGAAGGATGCGAGCGACTCAAGCAGACTGTCTGTCGACTTAAGAAATTTTTCAAGGTTATATGTGGGTGGCCTATACACTGCTACTATTACAACGTCTGGCTTAAGTTTAATAACTAAACAATTAGCGTCGTCAAAGCTGGGTTCGTATACCAAAGGCTGGAGGGATTTTTTATATATACAACAACACCCTCATTTTGAGTGGCGTGCCTTGTTGAACTAAAATATGTGTAGTTACTTATTGAGGGTAGGTTGTTAGTACTATTCTTTAACCAATATTCCGACAGTACAATTATATCAAATTCCGTTTGAAATTGTGTTAATAGAATTTCCAGTTGAGGCATGTTGCAGGCTATGCTTCTTATGTTTTGTGTTAGAACATTAAGTTTAGTGTGAAAACTAGTTAGACGGGATTTAGCCTCTTCAGTTGTACACAGTGTAGAGTGAGAAACAGAATACTGATCCAGTTCCGTTGCTATTTCACTTATACTACCCATTGTGGTCGATATCGTATAGAGATGCCGCTGCATTTATCTATTATAGTAAAATTGGGGCTAGAATGTAATTCAATTAATTTAAAGCATGTTTGTCTTTTAATAGTGGTCGTGATTATTTTATTTTTGCAAATTGTTAATGGGAGGTGTTTTGTGTAGAATATTTCTGATTCTTGTGTGTATGCATGATTTTTTGTGTTTGTTGATAGTTCAATGTATGGATGATTTGTACATATTTAAATCTAATCGAGTTTATATAATTATAAATTATGAAGAGATTTAATTTTTTGTTTAGTAGAAGACAAATAATAATTAAACTAGTACGGAAGTATATTCTGTATATAGCAAGAATTAAGTAATAAGTAGTTTTCAACCAATCTAGTCACTTGGGTTCTTTTAGTGTTTCCAATTGGCTTTCTGAACTGATGAGTTTGTGGGGGTCTCCTTCTTTTCTTCGTAGATATATTTTCCCATTAGATGCCCATGCGAATGTATAATTTTCTTGTTTTGCAAATTCGCGAGTCAAATGAAATAGCCTCTTAGCCTTGAAAGTTAAGTGCTCCGAAAAATATATGGGTTTAGGACACAGTTTACCATAGGCGTAGGAAGGGGGGAGCCGGGTGGGCCGTGCCCACCCCAGAATGGTCTGGTGCCCACCCGAGAATTTTTACTAACAAACAATTATGGCTGAAAAATTTAAAAATCTGGCCAATCGCTTCTACTACTGGGGGCCAGGCCCCCCCTGGGAAATATCTCTAGATACGCCAATGCAGTTTACTATCAATACATGTCGTGTTTAGGGTATTAGGTTCGTGTTTTAAGTTGTATTCTTTAACAGCGTTTAGTATTTTTGTTCTAACCTGCGGTGTAGTAACATCCACAATGACGACGGAGCTCTGCTTAGATTTGTTTGATAAGCGATAGATGTCTCTTATGTTGCTTTGTTCCAGGTTAGCATTTATTGTCTTGCTGATGCTCAACACATCCTGTATGAAATCATTTCTAGATTCATTTACTTTTTGGGGCAGGTCTCTTATGTCTATTTTAGAGACACGATAGGCGTTCAAGTTCTTCAATTCTATACTCCAAATAATGTAATTTTTCGCACTGCTCTTTCTTTGTCTTTTCCAAGTTCTCTATTTTTACTATCATATCGTCGTACTGTCTGCTGATAAACCCAATAGACTTATAATTTCATCATTCGCCTCTTGTAAACTTGCGATAGTTTTATGCATAGTTACATTTTGTGCCTTGACGTCCAAAACATCGCTCGATATTTTTGCTAACATTTCTCTTATCTCTTGTTTAAATGCTTGCATATCTTCTTTTAAATCATCGTGAGACGGTTGCCTCCGACTCTTCGGCCGGCTAGTAACTTGTTGCTCAGACACGCTTGGCACATCTGATTATGACTCAAAATATTGAATATCTTTCTTAGTGTTCGGGGATCTCATGGTTTTAGGCATGGCGGACAAGCTAATTATAGCAAGCAATGGCTAGAGGTTCTTATGGCCAAGCAGTTTAAGCGGTTATACCTATGCGTAGCACACCACAAGACAGCCACAGTACGAGCAAATAAACAAGGTTATTGAGCGATAATTTCGTAGCGCATATACCACGTCACAGCAGAAAAACCGTAGCGTGTAGCAGACAAGTCGTAGCGCGTAGCACAGAAAAAAAGACTCAGTTGTTGACTCACCGCTGCATGCCGGGTAGTAGATGTAATATTTGCCACCAATACTAACGTTGCCGTGGCTTAGTCGATCGCTGAGTGGATTGCCGACGCGATGGGTGCGAGTTTCGAACCCCGCTGACGCAGATGTCTTTGTGTACGAGGTTTGGTGATATTCTTTGTCTTTTTCTTGTCACGCCCAAAAGGTGGAGCGAAACCGAAGTTCTTCACGAGTGGAAGCAGGAATCAAAATTTGGTAAATGAGCCAATAGAAACTGAGCACAACTACAAATTTAAAAAAAATATATATTATAAACGGAGTGACACGTTCGTGCTCCACGACGGCTAACGCGCGAATCCTAGAGAATAGAAGCCGCCTGCGCGTGTACTCGTATCTTGACCTTGTACTTCCGAATAGATGCGAACTTTCTTTGACAGGTTAGAGTATCCGACCCGACTTGGTTGAAACAACATAAAATTTGACAAAGCCGCCAACAATCAAAGTACCGCGATGGTCAAAACTAGGGATGCCTTCTTTTTCTTTTAATCGATATTTTGTACAATGTATATTTATGTTATTATTCGTAATGCGTATGAGTCAATATCGTACAAATAATACACACAAGTATTAACTAATCACGATAATACGACATGACAAAAAATAAAAACATTTTGTAATAAAATCCACGAAAACAGTTAAACAACAATACTAGTCAGTATTGTTGTTTAACTGTTTTCGTTTTTAATGCAGACGAGATAAAAGTATCAGTATCCGTATTTAGTTTAATTATTGAGAAAATTCATTGTCATTAATTACTTAAGTACTTATATTAACGAAAAAAATACGAGATAGTTTTATGTGTATGATTATATTTTAACATTTTGATGCACTGATACCTACGCTTTAAAACTGCATAAATGAATCGATACAAAAAATCCTGTCCCTAGGCAAAGGCACCACCACCGGCACGGCGGCTATCCTGACCTTCATTAAATATAAGGTACTAGAAATCACTTTAAAATTTTAAATTAAGTTGAAAAATATTAAGTTACCTTAACTACGACAACTTAATATTTTCCTCTGATTTCTTATTTAAAAAAACCATGGATTGAATATTGTATGTGTGCTAATTTTGTGCGATGTTGCCGGACCTGTGTCACTATTGGTGGTAGTAACTTTAAGCAGCACCTCCGTCAGAGCCAGCGCATTAACGTTGAGAACGAACGTCGAATAATTCGGGTCTGGACAACGACCCAAACTTGAAGAACACATAAATAGTTCTTTTAAGAGCCGCCTAAGTTTCATTGTATGGAAGCGATTTTTTTTTTTTAGAGTGGTAAAATTATCAAATAAGTCCTCCCACCCCGGGTAGGGTGGGAGGGACTGTTAGACTTTTACTGACTAAAATCCACGGTGTTCCTTCAATAACCCTTTACGTACCGGGGCCACGGTAATGGGATAAGTCCCACGACCCCGGCAGGCTTCGGCCCTCTGCAGGGGGGGCCTCGTCATGTTGCTGACGCTCTTTGAGGCGCGCGTGGAACACAACGCGCCGTCGACCCGGGCATGGTCCATGGTCGGACAGCGAGTTGCCCTTTACTCGCTGTCCGCATGCCCGCGCCTACGGTGGCCGGAGATCGTCGGCCGACGTCCGACGCCGTGGGCGTCTACCACTGCGGCTGGGCTGGAGGGAGGACGCCATCCTCTCTCTCACGCGGCTCGCCTCCTCCTTCGGAAGCATGACTGCTTCGCAGAAGGAGGCGACCGCTTCCCACTCCCTCTCGCCCCGCAGCATGGCCTCGACCAATGCCGGGCGCGAGAGGTCTCCGCCTATCGCCGCCGTGAGGACACGTCGGTGCTCTGCCCAAGCTGGGCAGTCCTGCACCGTGTGCTCGACTGTGTCCTCAGGGCGACCCTCGCAGTGGTGACACCCAGGCGTCTCTTCCTTTCCCATCAAACACAAAGAAAACGACAGTCGGAACTAACTGCAAAACGCAAGAGTCTCGCAGGCTTAGTCTTGTTCTTGCTTAAATCTTGCAGGGTAAGTCTTGGTCTTGCTAAAATTAGACGGTCTTGGTCTTGTTCTTGCAAAAATGCAAGAACAAGACCAAGACTGATTTTGGGCAACACTAAATGAATAGAATGATTACATATAGTTCACATCTTCTGCTAATGATAGAGTTAAAAGAATTATAGACTATGTAAAATTATATTTCAGGATAGCAAAGGTGAGACACCTATACATTTTGCAGCAATGAAAGGAAACGTTGACATTCTAAACAAAGTACTGGATGTAGCGAAAGAAAAAGACTTTATTGATATAACTAATAGTGTAAGGGAAACCGCTTTATTCAAAGCAGTTAGAAATAGTCATCTAGAATGCGTTAAAAGACTTCTTAAAGAAGGAGCTTCAATAACTAAAACTCTATCAAGACAAGTCAATGTATTCCATATAGCTGCCCAAAAAGGAAACCTGGACGTACTCAGAGAATTACTCGATCACGACTATAAAATCACCAGGAGAATGATTAATTACCTAACAGCTGATGATAAAAAAGGTTTTGGTCCTATACATTTTGCAGTAGAGGAAAATCATCCCCGATGCGTCAAGATACTGTTAGCCAGAAACAGCTATAGAAGCCTTAGGACTTCTTACGGATTCTTGAAAGGCTCCACACCTTTGCATATAGCTGCAATTTACAACAATGTGGAAATAGCAAAGATAATAATGTATAATAATGAAGACACCGTACATATTATTAACGATTTGGGCTGGACACCACTCCACACAGCCAGTCTCTACGGAAGCAGAGACATGATAAAATTACTTCTCAGACACGGAGCGGACTTATCTCGCTGCACAAATGGACCTCATAAACACAGGAATACTGCGATAGATATGATTATGAACAACTTGTCCAAACCAACAGAATTTATGGAAGAAATCTTTGATGCATGCATTTATACCAACGATTTAAATCTTCAAGATTCCAAATGTGAAGTCACAACGAACTTTAAGATATTAGTACCTCAAAATGAAAATACGTTGCAAATGAAGGTGATAGATGCGCTTCTTAAAACAGGTCATAGGTATGGACAAAGGCGCCTATTGCTTCACCCGATACTGGAAAGCTTTCTGTACTTAAAATGGAGAGCATTCGCACCTTTCTTCTACACAATGATAACCTTCTACGCGTTCTTTGTGCTGTCATTAACAATATTCATTATATCAATATTTTTTTATAAAGACACAAAGAACCCAACACCGGTGATTTTAAATTCAACTGGTTGGGCAGTAGTCTTGTATATTACTATAGTCCTTATAGTTACGCAGGTGAGTACTAAAATTGGATGAATTCACAAAGTTTTATTGATCACACAATCCAACGTATTTTCTGCTGTTCTGCTACTCTTTATACCAAGTTTCGTCATCTTTTATTCTAGGAAATTCTTTACATGAATATAAGCCACAAATACTTTGCTCGGCTAGAAACGTGGGTTAAGTTCAGCGCCCTCAGCTTGGCTGTGATCTTGCCTTCTGCTACGGAGACGACCCTGACTGATATGGACTGGCCCCGACACGTGGCCACCGTGGCTCTGCTGCTGTCCTGGCTGGAGATGATGTTCCTACTCTCCAGGTTCCCCAAGTGGGGCTACTATGTGCTGATGTTTGGAAAGGTCTCAGCTAACGTTGTAAAGGTAATAGTTATATTTTTTGTTAGTATATGATTAAGAAAGTTCCACTATCTACCTCAGAATTGCTTTGGTTGTACTAAAAAAATAGTACAAAACCTAAAACCCGACTGCTGGCAGATCTACTCTTAAAAGATGCTCTTTAAAAAATATATAAAACAAGAAATAATGCTTATCTAGATGAACCCACATGTTTTAAGAGTAGTGTTTAACTTCAGACGGTTTAGAGTACTGTTTAATTTCAGGAGATTTTGAGCAGTGCTTAGGTTCAGAGGATTTACAGTATACCAGGACTTAATTCAATGCAGTAAGCTGACATAAGCTAATGACACTTAATAAAATAATGATACCATATTTAATTTATACCATATTTAATAAAATTTATTTAAGTGATGGATTATGTCAATCGAATAGTAAATGAGCGATTTTTAATCGTGAGAAATATAATTAATGATAAAAACTGTACTAATATCATTAATTTTAAAGTTTTAACTAGATTTTATCATAAATAAATCTATTTTTATAAAAAATGTTCATATCTAACCAGACATGATAAAAGCCACTCTTTTGCAAATTGTTTCATGTGATGAATATTTTAATAAATTGCGCGGGATTACTAATAAAAAGACTGCCCCCGCACCACTGCGACCTAAACCCCGTTGGAATGGGTACAGGTTAAGGGGCCTATTGCAAAAAATAAAAAATATTATCATGTATATTCGTTTTATTTTTAACGCCCCTTTATATTCACATTTTACTTTCTGGTACTTTCTCACAAAATCGTTAAAAAAATATTGTTCACATCGTTATTCGATTTGATTCCAAAATCGATTAATTTAAGTACATCACAATTTCGTAGTCGTTATTATCTGACAACTCAGAAACTGTCAGTGTACTGCATCGAATCAAAAGTCCTGGTATAGTTAAGCTCCAAGTTCAGCTCCATCTCTGGTTGGACCGGAAGGTAGTCTCAAACTTCTACTTAACCCACCCTGATCATAAGTGAGTGAATGATAACACTGGCCAGATAGCCGAGGGGTGAAGCCAATCTGTTCAGTGGTAGCTGATTTAAGGACTGAATTCATTACCTACAGGTGTTGATAGACTTAATTCACTTGTAACAGAACATTGAGCATTCGCCGTTTTTAAATTTGTCAAACTGAACATCGAACAGAGCCAAGCATAGAGCCAAATATCGCTACGAACATTTTCATGATGTTTCTAGCGAACGCTCTAATCGATGCTCTTCAAAAAAATATTCTTCACGAAGATGTGAGACTTGACGGCCGCGTGTGCTGCATTTGTACTTATGGGTTTTATTAAATTGCTCGGCTCGAAGCAAATTTAATGTCCTTTCGCTATTGTACTCGCCAGAACGCTTAATAGAATGCTCACTAAAACACTCTTGTTTATTTTTCTGTAATGTAACATTCGCAAGAATGCTCATTACAAGTGATTGCTCAAGTTTATCAGCACCTTACTGCAAACTGACAAATGAGAATCAGTAAACCGGTTGCATTAGGACGTATTCCACATTGGGCACCCGCTTATACGGCACCTCAGTGAATGGCACTTTACGTGGAATACGTCAACTGCCATTTAAGCAGGCGAGCAATATTGGAATACGTCATCATTTGCTTAACTGGATTTCCTGTGGCAACACTACGGCTAACAGTTGAATAGAATTTGTCCCTTGTACATTATGTTAAAATATCAAATTTCTTAGTTTTATTGGCTTATTTCTAATTACTCGCTAAGTTTATAGGATGTTAATTAATTGTTTCGTGTTAGAATCATCCAGTAAAGTGTAATTAAGTGCAAAAAAGTGTATCAGTGTATAGATGACAGACTGACAAATGGGTCGTTTTCAGAAAAAGTGTACACTTTTTCAAATATACAGATTTTTAAATATTTCGTTTAAAATTGCGTTTAAGTGTAATTTCCAATTAATATTATGTTCACTATAAGGAAATAATAATAAGACTTCTAAATCTGGAATATTTACTGAAATATGACTAATTTATTGACCCTGGGTAACAAAATTTATTCCATTCCGCAACTAATAGCTTAAGGCTATAGAAATAAAATAAAACTCGTTTGAGTTTAATTAAATAGTGTAATTCGTTAACAATGTTTTTTTCTTCAATACAAAATAGATGAAAAGTAAAATCAACAATAGCAAATATACATATCATCAATTTAATTTCCATTACGTTACTCTTTGGACTAAATTACTTAAATACTTTATGATATGTTTCTCAATAGGGATGCCAAAGTAGGAACTCTTTTTTTAAGAACATTTATGGAATTGTTATAATTGAATTATCAAAATCTAATCACAATTAGATAGCGTTTCGCGCTAAAAAGTAATTTAGAAGATAAATATTAATCAGGGCAGTCACGGAATAGACTGTTCCTATAACGGAAGAGAATTCTTATGACTGTTGCAGACTATAACAAAAAATTGGCCAAGTGCGAGTCGGACTCGCCCATGAAGGGTTCCGTGGTAACTATAATATATATAATATACTTAATATATTTAATTGAAAATTAAAAAACAAAATACCTTAAAAAATTCTTAAAACTAGCTTATTTCCAATTTTTACAACTACGCCAAATAACTTTGTTTTTCATAGTATTTGTATGAATTACAAAGTTATATTTGCGGTTTTAGAAAATATACTGTATCTCAAAAACTGCCGACTCGATCTCGTTGAAACTAATTTTAGTTAAAAGTTTACATTAAGATCTACAACATATGGTTTTTTTAGATTTTTCACTTCATTATTATAGAAGTTAGAGGGGGACACACACATTTTACCACTTTGGAAGCGTATATCTTTTAAACGATTAACTTTATGAAAAAGTCATTTTTGAAACCTTAATGTCATTTTTAAAGACTTGTCTATGGATACCACACACGTATAGGTTTCATGAAAAAAAAAATATTTTCAGTTTCAGTTCCATGTATGGGGAGCCCCCTTTATTTTAAATCTTTATGAAATTTTCTCTTAAAATCGGAAAGCGGTTCACAGAATACATCTATCTACCAAGGTTTACTTTTATAGTCCTAATAGTTTCGGAATAAAATGGCTGTGACATACGGACGGACGGACAGACAGACAGACGGACAGACATGTCGAAACTATAAGGGTTCCGTTTTTTGCCATTTGGCTACGGAACCCTAAAAATGAGATCAACTATGTATGATAATCTTAACTTATAATAATAATTAACAGTACCTAGTTTCAATTTAAAGAGCAATTGAAATAGCTGACTTTATTTATCAGCAATACCTAATTTTACTAAGCTATAACTGTTATTTTTTACAATTTCAGATTGGCTCCAATAGTACAGGCTAAAATTTGTTAATAATAAAGACACAAGGCGGGAGTTTCGCTATCACCATTAAAGAAAGTGGTTTTGATACAAAGAAGTTAAAAAATAAACCTAAATTCTAGCAAAATGACAGGCACATTAGTTATAATAACATTACTATGAAAGTTATTGCATTGCATAAAACGAGGCAGTAACCACTTATTAAAATTTGTTACGAGAGTTATACAAGGTGTAACAGATTAAGCGCAATACCTGAGACACCCCAATTAGTATATTAAATTATAAGTCTAAAACAACACCCGTAACTAAATAAATTTAAACCAAACCTAGACCTTTTTTTATAAAATAGTTATCCTTACTAAACGCAAAACGTATATGCGTCATATAATATCCTTACGCAGACGCATACACTCATACAAAGCTAGCGGCCGACACGCACACGAGGGCATTTCGAATTGTATTACTTTGTCATTATACTGTTTCCATTTTAAGTTAAATTAAAGATTTTTCCGTCTAAATTTAACACCAATTTTTTATGACGGAAATCGATTCAGTAGCCGATTCTGAACCAACTTCTTTCAGGAATTGGGTTTATTCTGTTACACGTTGTATTCATCTTCACAATAGTGATTATATATAGCATAAGTTGTACTTTATTGACACCAAAAAAAGTTATTTATAAATTTTTTCACTTTGGTATTATCAAATATAATGATTTATTATTATCGATTCAACTGGTGGGAAATCCAGTACTGCAACTTTTCTATAATTCAGAAATGAGTGATTAAGCATGGTCATTTTGATTCATGCAATAACATGAAATCATTTTTGTTAAGGAACTTATCAACATTAGCAAAACCAACCATTTTATTCGGTAAGTAGGTAAAGTAGGTACCTGAAAAAAAGAATTACTCAAGTTGCATAGTCAACCCATTCAAAATAACAGTATTCCATTCCATATTATCGTTTATCAGAATACAATAGCAAAAACTTAAAACGCTTTATTATTTAAAGTTACGAATTAATTAAGGTATACTTAATATAATGTGCTATCTTCCTAAGAATTCCATTCGGAAACTTTTCATTTCCATTTCTACGTTTTCATCGTTTCCATTTCGGAAGTATACCTTGACACTATTTTGTTTTAATTAATTTAAACTAGCAAATCAGATCAACAAGCTTTTTATCATAACTACTTCACAGAAAGCTAATAAAGTATCCGAACCTTGAAATCAGTTGCGGCTTTGGAAAATCAAAATTGGACCATTACTGAAGTTTTTTTTTTTTTTTTTTGTCACAAGTTCCTTATAAACATACTTAAACAAAGCACACAATTAGACCTCTGGGGTCTGTCTTAGCATGCCATGAACTGAGATTTGATCAACGCGCCATTAATAACTATTAATTGAGTTGATGTAATGTTCTTTCAGCTTACGCTTTATGTTTTTACTATTCATTGAGTCTCTAATGTCTACAGGTATTTGGTTTAGTAAATTGGGTATTGTGAAAGAAGCGGTACGTCTGCCATAAAAGTTATTTTTGCGTGGCACTTGAAGTGATTTTAATTTGGTTTGTCGTGTATTAACTTCGTATTGAACTGGGATTTGAATCTCACTATTATCAAAATGTTCTATGAGGAACAAATACTCAGCGTGCGCTAGAACAGGTAAAACTTTGCAATGTTTAAATAACCCGGTGTAATTGTCTTGGTATTTATTTTTTACATAGTTTGGTACTACAAGTTTTAATAAACGTGTTTGCAAATTATGTATTTTGGTTAATCCACCGATCGCTGTCCTAATGGCCGAATTACTTGTCGGGGCCCGTTGAAAGTATTAAAGATGATAGCGATCGTAAATAAATGTTCCCAAATCGTAGTTTTGATTCCATCATCTCGCAAAAAATTCGGTTTCGGAATGGAATTTTCCACTTTAATTAGTTTTTGTCCTCACAAATATGAAATTATTTAAATATTTTGTGATAAGTTAGACTATTTTTACACTTGTTTAAGTAATTGTGCATAAATATACTTTCCTAAAAACCACACATATTGGTATATATAAGTCGATTAAATACATTAAGGTTACGTTATTAACCGACTTCTGAAAAAGGAGGAGGTTCTCAATTCGGATGTTTGTTTGTTTTTTTTTATGTTTGTTCGGGCATAGCTCCGTCGCTCGCCAACCGATTTGAAAAATTCTTTTTTTTATTGGAAAGGGTATACTTCCCAAATGGTCCCATGAAAATTTTATCGACATCGAACAAGCCGTTTCTGAAAAATCAACAAAAGTCTAAAAAAAATATTTACATTGATGATCTTTTCGGTTTTTTCGATTAAAATTATTTTTGGCTTTGTAGTGTTTTGATATGGAAGTCGGTTTTATTTTTTTGCAAAAAAGTTTTTTTTTTACTGACATCGGTAGTGGGACAGCGGTAAATTAGACATATCTTATAAATTTTTTTGAAAATTAAGGTAATATTACTGAGTTTTTAAGAATCAACATTAAATAATACTGTTAAAAACTGACCACAGGTTCTAATTTTAAGTGTTGTTTTTCTTAAATGCAGATAATTTTCTTTAAAAAAAAATACTAAAGTCGTGGGACACACCCGAAACATGAATTTACACTTTTTGTGAAAATTACCCAAATACTGAAATAGGTTACCGGCTCAAATACATTTCTGCATTGTCATCTGGATATCAGGTACAAATAAGTTCTTTTTACTTGTTAATTACTTTATTGCCTACTATAAACTTACTTATAATCCCGCCGTGCACTTTCTATACGGCTAGAAATTAGACACGAATAGTTTTTAAACCATAAAATAACCTTGGTTAGTTGATGTCAGAACTTCTCACTTTATAATAAAATTTCCATTACCTTTTAACAAATTATCTCTTAACTACATTTATCTGCTTTTCTTTGACTTTATTTCCGTTTCCTTACAATCATGCCTATCACACGTAGCGCCTATGTTCGCCAAGAAGAGTGCAAACTAAAGCTGGCTTTGAACGAATTGCAGGCGTCAAAGAAGTGCTGTGATCAATTAACTAAGGAAATAGATGACAGTGAAAGGATGCTCTTTGAGGCCCACGAAAAGAATAGGCAGTTAAAAAGTGAAATGTCTCAGCTATACATACAATTCACTGAAGCT
Source organism: Tholera decimalis (assembly GCA_943138885.2). Lineage (NCBI taxonomy): Eukaryota > Metazoa > Arthropoda > Insecta > Lepidoptera > Noctuidae > Tholera > Tholera decimalis. The sequence continues at coordinate 28,318,435 of OW964570.2, read as the reverse complement.
ATAGAAGCCCGGGATAGGCTCCAATTAGTTGTCGACGGGTTTAGTAAGTGTAGCTCAGAGTACGAACAAGCTCTAAATGACAGGTACTTGTTACAACAAGAGTTACATGAGGCTCAATGCCAAATATCCCAACTTGAAACAACAAATTTAAACATAACAGCCTCGTTGAATCAAAGTTTATTCAGCGAGCTAATGCCTATTGCTCCCACCATGGTTTCATTAATAAACCCAAGTGATAACATAAACTTAATTAGTGATGATGATTCTAATTCAATTAAATCAGTAAGGATAGTAGCTAGTAAAAACAAACTTAAAAAAATACATAAAAATTAATAAATATATTACAAAAACCAAAAAGTTAGTTAAAAAACATAAGTTTTACATAAAAAATGTAAAATGAAATAGGGTAAGGCTAAATTTACTAAAACAATAAAAAATATATATTCTTTTAATCTGAAACAAAGTACTAGGAAGTACAAAATTGACACTGAGGACTTGCAATCTGAACTGAATCATTTACAGGAAAAACTCAGTTCAATGACTAACAAGTATAATACCTCCGAAAATCTTATGAGGGAATACGTGTTGGCAATGAATGAACTGGTAAGCTCACAAACTACCAACTGTGAGCATTGTCAACCAACTTCCAATATAGAGACGCCTGATCATTCATTGTCAACATGCACAACCAATAACAACACACAGCGGCCTTGTGTTAGTTTACGACTTCCTATATTGGTTCCCCAACAAATCATACACGCACTACGAAGAAGGATATAGTGATGTTTAGCGATGAAATTGGAAAGAATTTTGGCCTCTTATTGAAGAATGAATATCCGGGAAAGTCAATTTTAAACCACTGTATGCCTGGTTGCTCTTTACTTGACATAATGACAAAAATAATTAATTATAACTTTACCCAGGACTCAATAATGTAAAAAAAGGTGAAATATTAAATTTTCATAGGTCTTTGAGCAGCCTTAGCTTAGGAAAAATTGTAATGTATACACTTCCTTATAGCAACAGTTTGCCACAGGAAGAAAATTACCTTAGATATAATATTAATAATACATTGCATAATTTGACTTATAATAGTAATAACTTTCAATTAATTGATATTAACAATTACCTTGGTAATAGTTTTTATTTAAAAAAATAAAAGAAACTATCTTTCCAATTATTGTAAAAGACAGATAGCTGTGTCACTATCATATTATTTTAGTATTACAGCCAAGAATTTGGCTAAACAAGTTGCTTCTATTGAGCAATGCATTGACATTCATAATCATAATAATTCAACCAATTGCTTGGATTTAAGCCATGACATTAGTGACAAATTCAAATAAAATTCATAAATTAGTAAATGGGATCAACCTGGTGCACCAAAACATTCAAGGATTATTGAACAAAGATTTAGAAGTGGAATTATTTATAAATTGTAACAAGGTTGATATTCTTTGCAGTACCGAACATTGGTTAAAAAGTCATGAAATGATGTTTAATTTTAGGAATCCCCAGGTTGGTAGTTCATTCAACAGAAGTAATGCCATTCGTGGTGGCTCCTTAATTCTAGTACATAATGACCTTAAATTTAAAGAACGTAAGGATATAGTGAGCCTGTCTGTTGAGCGGACTATTGCAATAGCCTGTATAGAATTGGAGCAGTTCATTGTATTGAGTGTGTACAGACCCCCCTCAGGATTGTATGACTTTTTTGAAAAGGTAATAGATGAAGTGTTACACAAGATTAGTAATTCAAACAAGTACGTTATCACATGTGAAGATTTTAATGTCAATTTATTAGAAAACTCAGGTTTAACTACCAAAATTATAAATCTGTTTCGGTCCTACAATCTTGACAATTTATTCACAGAGCCAACAAGAATCACCCCTACCAGTGCTACATGCCTTGATAATGTTTATACAGATGTATCAGTTAAACACAAAGAGATCATTAATTTACTAGAATCAGATCATAGCGGGCAATTAATTATTTTCGAATGTAAAAATAATAAAGCGGCTAAAAAAGATATCACTGTTAACCCAAAAACTGTAAGTCATTTAGAAACTTTCAAAGATAAACTCAGACATAGTTTACCAGTTTTGATGACCCTACATGATCCTAATCATTTATATAAGGACTTTTTTAATATGTACTGTAAGCAATTTAATTCCACTTTTTTACCTAAAACCATTTCAATTAACAGTACTGTATCTTTCGGTGATTGGGCTACCATTGGTATTCACAAAAGTAGAACTCGTCTTTATGAATTGTACAATGAAAGAGCACATATAAACACTGTTGAATTTAATTTGTACGTTAAGAAATATTCAAAATTATTTAAAAAGGTTTGTTGTATGGCAAAGACGCGCCATTTGAGTTCTAAGATCAAAAATAGTAATAATATTATTAAAACAACTTGGGATATTATTAACAGTGAAACAGGCAGGTCTAAAAAACGGTGTAATGACTACAACCTTGTAATTAATGATGAAATAATTAAATCTAACGCCCAGGTTGCCGCGGCTTTTGAAAACTTTTTTGCAGAGATCCCGGTATCAACAACGAAATCTCTGGATTCCTCACCCACTGCTGCAGAGTCTCTGCTAAAAGAAAATGTTGAAGTTTGTGATTCAGTATTTAATTTTCAACATGTTTCTTGTAAGGATATAATTAAAACTTTTAACACATTGAATGTAAAAAAGACAAAAGACTTATGGGGTAATTCTGTAGATATCGTCAAGTCTATTATTAATATTGTAGCTCCTAGTTTAGTATTTATTTTTAATAATTGTATTGATTGTGGTGAGTTTCCTGACCTAATGAAGTATAGCAAAATTATACCATTGTTTAAACCAGGTAGTACATCAGACCCAACTAATTATAGACCAATTTCAGTACTACCCACTTTTAGTAAAATATTTGAAAAACTAATTTTAGTTTTTAGTAGACACAAATTATTTCATGCCAAACAGTTCGGTTTCACAAAAGGTCGTTCAACAACCGATGCTGGTGTTGAACTTCTAGGACACATCTACAATGCATGGGAAGACAAATGTGATGCCCTGGGCATCTTTTGCGACTTGTCCAAGGCATTTGACTGTGTTCATCATGAAACATTGGTCAGAAAACTACACCACTACGGTATTCGGGACTCCTCTTTAAATCTTCTTACTTCATATTTGAGTGACAGGATTCAGAGAGTCGATGTAAATGGGAAAATATCGCCAGGATCGGTGGTGACTATGGGTGTGCCCCAGGGCTCAATTCTTGGACCATTTTTGTTTCTTATATATGTCGCAGGTTTTTCATAAAATTAGGTTTTTGATCAAAAATATAGGTTTTTGATGAAAAACCGGAAGATGACACATTTTAAACTTAGTTTCATCATAAACCTGTAACAATCCAGATTTTTGATCAAAAACCTGAACTAGTTTCGATTTATGATAAAGTTTTTGCCAAAATCACGAGTTTGCTTTATTTTATGAAAAATAAATTAATTTAAAAGAGTATATAAAGTCAGTTCGCTCGCGAGCCACTTTCGCTCTCGGTAGGTTACATGCATGCATCCTCCTGTAACCTACCGAGAGAGTATCTGCATGCTGAATGCACACAGCAAACTCTCCCTAAAATGTAAAGTACACATTTTTCCCACGTGCATACGCCCTATTCTGACATACGCCTGTCCGGTGTTTGCTCATGCTAGTCCGGCTCAGATCCATAGGATGCAAGTTATCCCAAACTGATTTCTCCGAAAGGCCACTTGTACTCCGAAAGGGTACTTAAGGAACGAGGATCTCCACGTAGACCTCAAAATCCCTACTATAAAGCAAGTGTTGAAACGCCATTCAGTGCGTTACTTCACCTCTGCTGAAAAACACACAAAACTCCAAAGCCGCCCGATACACACCCTCAAAAATTTCCCGGGTTTGTCCTAGATTCGTCCTAGATGAACCCGACGATCCCACCACAATCCGACAAGAGAGCAGTAGGGAAACTAGCACTCTAAAGAAATACATAAACAAAACGCGTTCCGTATTTTGGACTCACCGACGAGGCCCATCGCGACGTCCGCGTACTTGTAACGTCAACGCTCCCCGACCTTTGCCAAACGAGCCAGCCTGCGATGCTGAGTCAGTAGCAATAAATATCCCCATTAATAATAATATGACCCAGCCTGACCCTTTGCTGCCCTCTACCAACGACCCCGCTATGCCGAGGCCCATACTCCACACCCTTCATTTTCTTCTGATAATATCTTCCAGCAAATTTGATGAACTGGGTTGTTGAAGGGTATGGATCAAAGATTTTGTGTGATTTATGTCAAAAAGAACATAACATGCCGTTGAAAATTTAAAAATGTCAGGAAAAAAAAATGAAAGCAGCTTCTTCGGAAAAATTTGGAGAAATCGATATTGGTGCTACAATTTTAGTTGATGTACCGAATATAGATACAGGGCCACTGGATGCAAGTAACATTTATAGGAAAGAACGATTTATTCAAAATTGGTACTTCAGCTGGGGTTCTAAAAGACTGGCTGCCTCGAAACATCTATTCAAATATCAACTACTGCCTTTAACGAACCTGTATCGACAAATGAACTGAGTTTGCGTGAAATTACTTCAAAGATGTCTTTATTTGGAGGCCAAGATTTTAAGAAATGCTCGTGCGAAAAATCTAAAGCACGCTGCAAGACAAATCGATGTGCATGCAAAAAAAAATATTTTATGCAACTCTAGATGTCACAAGTCAACAAACTGTTATAATAAATAAAGCATACTAGCAGATTTATAAAAAGCAAGCACGTGGTAAACGTTTCTTTATTACATTTTTATTATTTTTTTTAATTTTGACTCAGTTTAGTCGTATTTAACAGTTACCAAATTTCATTTTTGCCGCTTATCAAAATCAGATTAATATAGGTACGTGAACTTAAAACATTTCATTTCATAATTCGATTGAAGGAGGAGAATATTGATTGGATCATGGATGTAAAATTTTAATAAATAAATAATTGTTTTCTTTCTATTAAGTTGTAAATGATGATGGAATGTTTTATTTATTTCATTTAAATTGATTTATTTGTCATAAAACAAAGCAAACCCGTGATTTTGACAAGAACTTTATCATAAACCCAGACTAGTTCAGGTTTTTTATCAAAAATCTGGATTGTTACAGGTTTATGATGAAATTGAGTTTAAAATGTGTCATCTTCCGGTTTTTTATCAAAAACCTAGGTTTTTGATCAAACACCTAATTTTATGAAAAATCTGCGACATATATATAAATGACCTGCCTTACCTCATAAAGGATAACAATAAAATTGTGTTGTTTGCAGACGACACTTCACTTTTGTTTAAAATTAAACTTCAGCAACCTGATTCTGACGACATTAATAACGCCCTTTTAGAAATAGTACATTGGTTTAATGTTAATAATCTTCTTTTGAATGAAAAAAAACGAAATGTATAAAGTTTACGATGCCTCACGTTAGGCAAGTGCCAACTACTGTTTTGATAAAGGGTAAAGAGTTGAACCCTGAGGATGCAACAGTGTTCTTGGGCATTACTCTAGATGCTAAGCTTCAGTGGGGTCCACATATAGATAAAATATCCAATAAACTGAGTTCTGCCGCATATGCAGTTAGGAAAATCCGAAATTTAACTGATCTAGAGACGGCTCGTTTAGTTTACTTTAGCTATTTTCATAGTGTAATATCGTAAGGTATTCTTTTGTAGGGAAATGCCGCCGATATTCAGACAGTTTTTGTTTTACAAAAAAGGGCTATTCGTTCAATTTATAAATTAAGTCCTAGATGCTCCCTCAGAGATAAGTTTAAAGATATTAATATAATGACTGTGCCCTGTCAATATATTTATGAAAATATTTTGTACGCTCATAAAAATAAAAATTTGTTTAAAAAGTACAGTGATATCCATAATATAAATACTAGAAATAAGCACACATTTATTGTTCCTTCAACTAGGCTTAAGAAAATTGGGGGCTCATTTAGATGTCAATGTATACGCTTTTACAATAAACTTCCCAGTCATGTGCAAGAACTAAGCCTCAATAAATTTAAATCAATTGTGAAGCAGAAACTTTGCCAGAAAGCTTTTTATTCTGTTAAAGACTATCTTGCGGACAAAAATGCTTGGGATTAAGCTGCTCCAATTACTTACATCTGTTTAAATTATGTTTTTGTTTCATTTTTCTTATTACTCTTTTACTTATTTCTTTTTTTAATTATAATGATTATTTCATATACATTTTGACATGACAATATCATTTACTTTTTCAAGTAATTGAATATATTTTTATTTTTATACTTTAACATTTTTAATTTCGTTTTGTACACGATGACAATATTATTTTCTTTTCAAGTAATATTTTTTTTTGTGTAAAAGTAAAAGCTTTGTTGTGAATGTGAGAGCAATGTGGGATAACAACGAATATTATGAATAGATTATCAGACTGTCTGGCAGTTTGAGTGCTTTATACGGCCCACCCAAATGTCCTTACTGTGGTATTGTTCGTCAAATCGTTCCAGCTCCTTAAGGTTCTAAGTTGAGCTACGCGATATTTGATAAATGCGTGCACTGTTTGGACGGGCCTGCTCAAATCTGTTTGATTCTGTCCTCTAAAGGGCGCCACAGACATTAACCTACATGGCTCTCATATGATTTGGATCACTACAGATTGTCTGGACATTAAAAGAGACGTTGACCTCTGAGTTTGTTTATCTAGTTCTCATCTAGTTTACATTTATGAAAAAAAGATGTGTGAAAGTGTTATTTATAACCTATTTGCAAAATAAACATCATTTTTTCACTTTTTTCATTTTTAACGTGCTTGCCGAAGCATGCGGCCGTTATTGCTAAAGCCGTAAGCTCTTCAAATATTCATTGAACATTTGTTATTTTCAGATTCTTTTGACCTTTGCGTTCCTGGTGGTAGGATTTGCCCTCAGCTTCATGGTACAGTTTCACTCACAAATCCCGTTCGAGTCTCCGTGGGCTGCCCTCGTCAAGACGATAGTAATGATGACCTCTGAGTTCGATTACGAAGACCTCGTCAAACCAAATGAATCCAAAGAATTTGTTACTTCACTGCTCGTAGTGCGCATCATGTTTTTAATATTTGTAATACTAGCAGCCATAGTTCTCATGAATCTAATGGTAGGTGTAGCTGTCAACGATCTTAATAATTTACAAGCTTTAGGAAATGTCAGAAGACTCGCAAAACAAGTCGAGTTCTTAGAATCGCTAGAATATCTAGTCAACAATAAACGATTCAATAAACTTGTACCTAATTGGTTAAAAGATATGTTAATAAAGAGTAGCAAAATTTTGACTATCTACGTCTTTAGTCCTAATGATCCTAAATCAAAATATTACAGGACTCTACCATGCCACATTAGGGAGGCAATTTTTGAGAAAGCACAATCCCAAAAGAAACAAATGGATGACGTATTAGGATCACAAAGTTATAGCAATAAATTAGACGAGATATACGGTGCTATGGTTAAGATAAAACAAGCAAAATTAGCAGCAAAGAACTTAAAAACTGTAAAGTTAGAAAATGATATAAATAACAGTAAGAATGTCACAGAACATTTGAAAGAACTAGATCAAGCGCTTTTTGATATCAAAAACCAAACGAAATTATCTATAAGTCAAATGCAATCGTCTATAGATGACCTGAGTTTAAAAATGGATTTAATTTTAAGTATGCATGTTCAGTAAATGAAAAATCTAGAAAAAATAGGAATAAATTTTTACTATTTTTGTTTAACTATATCCGCTAGGTACCCACTTTACTCACTTTCAGCGGCTAACCGGTAAAATATTAGAACAAACGATGTACCTATATGAGGTACGATGTACTTATACACGTAAGTATTCGTACTTTCTAACACTTCAACAACTTTATTTTATTGATAGATTTAATATTATGTAAACGAATTGCAAAACATAATTTGGTTCTTTCATAAACCAAGGAATCCCAATTTCGGTATGCCCTGTCGTCCGTTCATTTGTCTAACCTCGGATTATTTTAGAGACTCTAAAATGCACCGACGTCATAAGACAGGTCCATCATTATAGTACTATACGTGTCTAGGCTGCATTACTCTACAAACGATGTATCGTATACATTAATGTGTATCGAGAAGAACATCAGAGATTTTGTTATTAATATTTCTTCTATTTGACGGCGCCGACATACGGTTAAATAGCAGCCAGCACAGCCAGTATTTGTGTGAAATAGTAGTTATACATAGTTTAGTAAAATATATATAGATAGATAGGCACCGTCTACTCGTTATATGTAATCAATCTCAAGATTCTCAAGAACTACATGGCTAAACACTGTCTCCTAAGATACAGGTTAATCTAGTTATATGACACTGTTATATACATTTTGTATAGATTTTGAAATATATAATATTTACATAATATTAAAGTTGATTATGTTTTATAGTTTATTCATAGTTTCTCTAGTTATTGTGTTTTTATTATTTGTCAAGTTGCCTGAAAAAGTGTCATAGCTAAACAATATTAACATGGTAGATAATGATTAATAGTCGACCTACTGATAAGTCGTAAGTGAATAATTTAAATTGGAGAAGGGGAGGGCACATTTTACCACTTTGGGAGGGTCTCTTCACAATTGACTATGAGACAAAATAGTTTAACAACTTGAGAGTTTTAAAGACCTCTGTCTATAGATACCCCATACGTTTTGGTTCTATGTTTTTTTTTAGTTTCAGTTCCATGTATGAAGATATGTCCGAAGGATCAGGCAATGAGGACGAAATTACAGTTATGACAAAAAACATTAAAGAAGAAATTTTTATTACTGAGAAAGAAGCCGGGCACCTGTAAAATAGTTTTCCTGATACCAAAGATTACGGAATAGTTTCTTATCAGACGTGGTCTGCTTATAACCGCCACCCAAATCTGGTTCTACAGCAAGAACAGTTAATATATTTAGCTTTGAAAAAGATCTTACTAGTTATGTACAGCGTGCATTAGTAGGTTTGACAGTGATGTATATTTACGACGTTACCCTAATTTTAATGTTAATTTTATCACCTAAATTTTCTCAACTTGTTTGTAAAACACTATATTGTTAATTATTATAACGTTCATGGCCGACTTTGTGTGAATTTTAATTTTAATAAAGATTTAATATCACATAAATAGTACTTTTTACTGTGTACAAAGGCGCCCCACTATGTACGAATGCACCTTACTCGATGTACGAAGCTACCCCGCGAGTGGAATGCTTTCATACGATTTCCATTTTTTTTAAATTACCATAGTTTTGCTGTGTTACTTTGTATCAACACTGCAATATATTATTTTTAAAGCCAGATAATGTAGTTAATCAGCAGCATTGAAATTATTTTAAAACAGCCATTAGTCTTGCTTTTATGGAACTTAGTGTAAAAAGTGTACGAATCCTACCTGCTCTCCCCTAAGGATAATGAATTTATATGTACTAAATATCCTTATTTTCTCCTACAATTTGGGACTTTATCATCATGAAGTCGGTAAATTGTAGAATGACTACTGCTGGTCATACGTCTCTTCCAATATAGGTTAGTAAAACAGGACAGTCCAGATACAGACCTTATTGGATTTGATTAACCTTTTGTAAATACAAGGTGTCTCAAAAGTAAGTTCACATTTGCTTATCTTATTACGCGAAAGCAACTATTCTGAGGGGCGCGGGGGGTATGTCAGTCGGTAGTCTGGCCCTTGGGAATTTAGTCGCTATGGAGCGTTTCTCTGGTGCGGACCGTGCGTTGTGCGTACGTGAGTTTTACAAAAACGGTAATTCGGCGACTGTAGCGCGTAGAAAATTCTGCAGTATTCGACATATTCGTCACTTAAATGATGCGCCTAGCACTCGCCTCATTGCAAAATGGGTTGAGAAGTTTGAAGAGACTGGGTCAACTCTGGAGAATCCAAAATCTGGGCGACCAAGAACATCAAGAACAGCCGAAAACGTGGACAGTGTTACTCAGTCTATTCGAGATGATCCAAACCTCTCGATTCGGAAGCGTGCTGTTGCTTTAAATGTGCACAGATCTTCATTATGCCGCATTTTACACAAAGATTTAAAGCTGCACCCGTACAAAATTCAGTTAGTGCAAGAACTGAAGCCTCAAGATGCTGGTCAGAGGCTTGCCTTTGTAAATCAGATGATTGAGCGCTTTCCAACGTTCACCAACATCTTGTTTTCCGATGAAGCCCATTTTCACCTGAATGGGCATGTAAACAAGCAAAATTGTCGTTACTGGAGTGCAACCAACCCAAAACAAAAACATCAGAAACCGCTACATTCACCCAAAGTCACCGTATGGGCAGCGATGTCAGCGCGAGGAATTATCGGCCCTTACTTTTTTGAAGATGGAAGGGGACGCACACTCACAGTGAATTCAGAGCGTTATGTGGAGATGTTAGACGAGTTTTTCGTACCCCAACTGCAAAACTTTCCTGGTTACAACCAAAGAACATGGTTCCAGCAGGATGGAGCAACTTCACACACGTCCAACAGATCTCTGCCTCGAGTTCGAGAAATTTTTCCGAACAAATTAATCTCCTGGCGAGGTGACATAAATTGGCCTCCACGGAGTCCCGATTTAACGCCTATGGATTTTTTCCTGTGGGGTTATGTCAAATCAAAAGTTTACGCTAATAAACCGACTTCCCTGGCACAATTAAAAGAAAATATCCGTCATGAAATGGCAGCCATCACGGAGACTACCTGCCGAGCTGTCATAGGCAATTTTAGTGCCCGACTAAATGAATGCCGAGAGCGCAACGGTTTACATTTGGACGATGTTATTTTTAAAAAATAAATTCCCAAACAGTGTACTTCAATATAAAATAAACATTTTTTCAATAAAGCTAAGACTTTTCTTTTAAAAAAAGATTTAAATGTGAACTTTCTTTTGAGACACCTTGTGCTTGAGCTCCAACAGTGTGTGTGGGGAGAGCGGGGACATTATTGATTCCCTATACGAAATTCCAATACCCTTTTTTCATCCTTTAGGGATGATTTCCGGGATAAAAAGTATCCTATGTCTTCCCCAGGATCCTAAAATATTCCCATACCAATTTTAAAAACCAAATTTAATTAATTTGATTCAGCTTTTGCCAGCGGCTGCGTCCGCGTCAATTCTAAAACTATCCCACGGGAACCTTGTATCGAGATAAAAAATATCCTATGTCCTTTTCAGGATCCTAAACTACTATCCCAAATTTCATCTAAATCGGATCAGTGGTTTAGGAGTGAAAAGGATAGACAGACAGAGTTACTTTTGCATTTATAATATTAGTATGGAATAGTATATAGTATGGATGGATTACAAATGAGACTGCTCTTGACTCCGGTCACGCCTGATGGTAAGCGTTAGATGAGGTCTACTATGGAAGGAGCGAGCTCAGAAGATGCCTGTTCACCCTTGCTTTAAAGGCTGACGGGTCATATGTGTTAGGGAACACAGAACCTGGCAAAGACTTCCAAACCTTCACATCAAACGCTCCCCCTGAGACTAGCGTCTAATCCATTTCCATTATATTTGCCTACTTCTTATCAAACATATATTTACTCACAAATATCGTTTCCCTTAAATTAGCTTCACATTGTAACAGTTGCAAAACAGGTTGCAAAAAATTTTGGAAATAATCACTGCTGCATCTGACTAATGATACAGCATGAAATCAGGCAATCATTACTATACGGAAATCTATACCAAACGAATTCTTCTAATGAGGCGGTACTGCATACTGCATGCAAGAATGAACATCCGGATTTTAGCGGGATTAACACAAGATATTTTTCTCAAGTATTAATTTATAACAAAAAAAAACTTTTTTGCAAAAAATTAAACCGACTTCCATATCAAAACACTACAAAGCCAAAAATAATTTTAATTTCGGTAGTCGGTGTTATTGGTTTTGTATTTTCTTTTTTTTTCACACCGCCTTCCGAAATTAAAATTATTTTTGGCTTTGTAGTGTTTTGATATGGAAGTCGGTTTAATTTTTTGCAAAAAAGTTTTTATTTTCATGCTTTTTAGTGGGTCAGTGAATTTTCCAAATCGGCTCGTAAATGACGGAGTTATGCGCGAACAAAAAAAGCAAAGCAGAGTAAACGAAAAGATCATCAACGTAAATATTTTTTTTAGACTTTTGTTGATTTTTCAGAAACGGCTTGTTCGATTACGATAAATTTTTCATGGGACCATTTGGGAAGTATACCCTTTCTAACAAGATAAGAATTTTTCAAATCGGTTGACAAGCGACGGAGTTATATAAATAACTCCGTCGGCGCGGACAAACATAAAAAAAAAAAAAAAAAAAAAATTCAAACATCCGAATTGAGAACCTCCTCCTTTTTAGAGGTCGGTTAAAAATAACAATTTACAGTGTACGATGGAGCATACAGTCGAGGTGTGCCCTGCTTGGGCGGAGCACCGACGTGCGATGTGTCCTCGTAGAGGCGAAAGGCGGCGGCGACCTTTCGTTCCTGGCCTTGGTTCAGACCATGGTGCGGAGCGAGAGGGAATGGGATGCAGTCGCCTCCTTCTGCGAAGCAGTCATGCTAGCGAAGGAGGAGGCTGAACGCGTGAGGGAGAGATAGTTATCTTCCTTACGCCCCAGCCGCCGCGTAAGACGCCCCGGGCGTCGGGGATCACGAGATGATCTCCGGCCACCGTAGACCCGGGTCTGCGGACGGCGAGCAGGGGTAGCTCACCGTCCGGTAAGGACCAGACACGAGTCGGCGGCGCGTCGTGTTGCACGCGCGCCTCAAGGAGCAAACAGCAGCATTGACGGGGCCCTATAGGGCCATTGCCTTACGGGGTTGCGGAAATGTTCTAACGAGATACCGCGGCTCCGGAATACAAAGGCAACAGAAGGAACGGGGTGGGTTTTTAGTCAGTAGAAGTCTGACACTCCCTTCCGTTCTACCCACAGCGGTAGGAGTCACTTGATGATTATCCCATACAGGAAAAAAAGGCATTCTCTCTACCAGTCAACCATGGGTGGTGAAAAACATGGCAAGTGCATAAAAAGTGAGAAATAGCTTATAACAGGTATTAATATAACTAAAATAGTTATATATATATATCGTTAGATGTTTTTTTCCAAACAAATGTACCATTACTACTAAAACTTCACTATTCCAAGATTTGGTCTTCCCGTTTGCCATTTCGTCAAAATGCGTTCAGCCGTTAAGACAAAAAGAGGCAAACAAACATACATTAATAATCCTGTGTAAGCAAGTTACTTAAAGGCATGCACAACACTCACAGAGGACCGATTAGTTGGTTTTTATAACAGTTTTAAAGTACTATATATACAATAACTAGCTGTGCCCACGACTTCGTCCGCGCGGAATAGTGACTTGGGGCAGCATTTTTACGCTAATTATTTTAATATGTGAAAATAAAACTCATACATAATTTGAATGTCGTATTTATTAATATTAATCAAAAGTCTAAAAAATAAGTTTCAAGCTTCTAGCTTAAAAAATGACGTAATTTCCATACAAACTTTCATCCCCTATTTCAACCCCTTACAGCCCTTTTTTCGCATTAAAGAGCAGCCTATGTCCTTTCTCAGGCTCTAGACTATGTCTGTACCAAATTTCTTTAAAATTGGTTCAATAGTTTAGGCGTGATTGCGTAACACACAGACAGACAGAGTTACTTTCGCATTTATAATATTACTAAGGATTAAAATGACAAAAACCAATTCAAAAAATGTATGTTAAAAAAAAAAGAAAAACCTTTACACAGGTGCACTCACACTCATTTTCCGATTGGACGACAATCCGATACGACCGGAGAGAGATCAGGCGCAGGACCAACGGCTTCACGTGCTTTACGAGGCACGGGGGCTATCACACCACCGACTTCCAAACTCCGGGCTACTACTGAGAAATATCTAACAGAAAAACCCAATAGTACTTTTTACCCGACCCGGGAATCGAACCCGAGACCTCTTGCTCAGTAGTCGCGCTTACTTACTTTTTTATGGGTGCGTACACTAACAAAAGTTCTAACGATCACATGACCTAATTTCATTTAATATATTTTTTTTAGTATAACGATGAAATGATATACTGAATTATTGATATAATTTTAGTTTATCTAATTTTATATGGTTTAATAAACATTTTCTATAATGCACATTTGAACTAATATTCAGTTAGTATAATATTCAAATTCGCGAGTAACGTTTAATATAATTTTGAGGTTGGTGAATCATGTGGGTTAGGTTAGGTTAGAACCATGACTATTAGCGCGCGAAGGCGAGCGAGCGAAGCGAAAGTGCCGCTTATTTTTTGTCTTAAAACGGGAAATTGGTTTATTAAGGTCAATTTAAAGGCTATCAATTTAAAAAAAAAATTGTTTGAGTTTTTTATTTAGGAATAGTCAGCTTAAAAGTTACGAAAGATGAACAAATATGCTTTAATATAGCTGGTGATGATTTTAAGTAAGAACGAAATTCTTAGCACGTTTTTTTTTGTATATTCACCTTAATTATCAACATCGCCGTTAGAACTGAAATTTGTAACTGGGTTTTCTCAGACGTCTACAATTTTTGAACAATTTCCCATTTTTAAATCAGCCCAATAAAATATCTACATTTCTATGGTAAGAGTAGTAGTAGTCTAACCTTCAAGTTTCAATACAGCTTGATGAAAACTTGTTGACTGAGCGTGTAAAAAATAAAGCCACAGTTTGGATGTGGAATCTTAAAAAAAGTTTTTTAGGAACAGGGGACATTTTTAAATTTTTTATTTTATTTTTTATTTAAAATGGGTTCGAGTTTGACCACTATCTCACCTGATGGTAAGTGATGATGTGATCGAAGATGGAGCACGCTTACCTAAAAGTAACCTATTCACTCTGGACTTAAAGACTCCTAGGTTGTAGCTGTCGGGAAACACAGACTCCGATAGGGAATTCGACTCCTTAGCCGTACGCACAATGAAGATATTCCCAAAACGTTTTGTGCGTATGGGTGGGATGTCCACCATGTAACGATAGCGCTTCGCCGTTTGTCTCGTAGTCCGATGATGGAACGGGCTTGGCAGTATTAGATTGTGTAATTCCATCGCACACTCCCCGAAATGTAACCGATAGAAAACCGATAGACTTGCAACTCGCCGTCGGTGTTCAAGGCTCTGGAGCTTTGACTCGACCAGTGCATCGTTGCCAATGAGTCTCTAGGCCCGCTTCTCGATAGACTCAAGCGCGTCCAGTTGGTATTTCGCAGATCCATCCCAAAGATGAGAGCAGTATTCTATACACGACCGAACCTGGGCTTGATACAAATTGAGCAGCTGTTCCGGTGTGAAGTACCGTCTCACCTTGGCTAGGATTCCCAACTTTTTTGATGCTAACTGAGCCTTAGCCTCGATAAACGGGCCAAAATTTAGTGTGGAAGTTAAAGTCACCCCAAGAAGCTCAATATGATCGGTGATCGGCACGTTTACACCACGGAAAGTAGGAGCTGGTTCGAATTGGCTCCTTTTTGCGGAGAAGAGACACGCCTGGGTCTTAGCTGCATTAAACTTGACCAGGTTGGCATCGCCACATTCGGAGACAGCCTTCAAGGTCAAGTTCAAGCGCCCAACCATGCCCTCACGGAGAGACTGGATCTGTGACCCACCAGCTCACACGCTGAACACATATCTCTCAGAAACTGTGCTGTCGTCTGCATACCCAAAAGTACTGGGCGCAGATCGTTAATGTGCAGCAAGAATAAAGTCGCTGAGAGAACAGAACCCTGAGGGACCCCGGCATTAATTGCCAATTGGCCAGACGAGCAGCCATCAATGACCACTCGAATTGACCGATCCTTCAGGAAGTCTTCAATCCAAACGCAAAGTTGAGTGGGTAAACCGGAAGAAGGAAGCTCAGCAATAAGGCTATCGTGCCAGACCCTGTCAAAGGCCTTGGAGATGTCAAGGGAAACAGCAAGTTCTTCCCCGTGCCTCTTGATAGCCTCACTCCAGATATGAATGTTAATGTCAAATATAAACTACGTAAAAAACACGTAACAACAACAAAACAAATATCGAGAAGTGGGCGAACGAAAAATCTGTCAAATAAATAGTCAACAAAGCGCGAGCGACGACGTCTTGGCCATTCTCGGCTATATTCGCATCGACCGATGAGTTCGTTGACGCGGTCTCAGAAAACGGGACAATTTTGCGTCCCAGAGATCATTGCGGGGACACCGGGACTCGTAATTATAAAAAGGGACAGTCCCGTTCAAAACGGGACGTCTGGTCACGTTAGATATACACCATGTAACGATGGCACATCGCCGTTCGTCTTGTAGTTCAATGATGGAACAGGCTTGGTGGAATTAGACTGTGCAATTCCATCGCACCTCCCCTAAATATAACCTTTAAAAATATAATTTTAAAAATTTTCATTTTTTTATATTTATGAATTGAAAAAAAATATTATCTATAAATGTTAGTATGATGTCAATGAATATTTTAGTGTTAAATAAAATATAAAATATAATAACTATCGTAAAAAGTGTATAAAACCAATGTAGTAGTAGTTAAAGTGATAAAGTTTATATTTATAATAATTTATTCTAATAAACCTCTTCCCGTATCCTAATTTGCTGGGCCCGACAGGGTCCACAATCCTTACTTCCTTACTAATATTATAAATGCGAAAGTAACTCTGTCTGTCTGTGTGTTATGCAATCTCGCCTAAACTACTGAACCGATTTTAATGAAATTTGGTACGGACGTAGTCTAGAGCCTGAGAAAGGACATAGGCTGCTTTTTATTGTCAAAAAAGGGCTGTAAGGGGTTGAAATAAGGAATTAAAGTATGTATGCAAATTACGTCATTTTTAAAGCTAGAAGCTGAAACTTATTTTTTAGGCTTTTGATTAGATATTAATAAATACGACATTCAAATTATGTATGAGTTTTTTTTTTTTTCAAAATTATTAGCCCAAGAAATTAAAAATGCTGCCGAAAGTCACTATTCCGCGTGGACGAAGTCACGGGCACAGCTAGTGATCTATAACTATGCACCTATATTTTGTATTTACCTACCACCTAAGTTCACATTGTGGAATGCAATAACTCAATACATTTGTATTGAGTATTGAAAATAGCCCATAAGTTAACTAAGATCAGTGGTAATTACAATTGCTTTTACATAATATATTTGAAGTAAAATACACCAATAATATATTACTCGTAGTTCTAACACAATGCACATAGTCTTTTACACAGAAAGGCATGATAAAAGCCTTTACCTCATTTTCTACGAAGTATTATTTAATTGATTTGTTATTATTTTAACTTTATATTATGAATCATAAAATAAAGTCATCAAAGTAGTTATTTGTCTTCAAAGAGATGTCTAATGAGGAAAATTATTAATTTGTATTGTTTAATCATTTTTAATAATAATATACTTACTTTGTTTCCATCAGTATTAACGCGTTCTAAGAGCACTGCACACAGAACTGCACACGATGTTACGAGTAAAATCAAAGCAAAATATAGTTAATGAACCTAAACGTGTTAGTTATAATACTCCACGCGATTCAGGTAATTATCTCTCATAAATTACTAGCTTTTACCCGCAATTTCGTTCGCATAATTTTTCATTAAAAAATAATTTCCTACTTCAGATCCTTGGGATTTGACCTTTAAAAATATATATTGGACCCCTAATCTTCAACTATCTCCATGCAAAACTTCAACAAAATCGGTTTAGTGGTTTGTGAGTGAAAGTGTAACAGACAGCCTTTTGCATTCAATAATACTGTGGATTATTAATAGAGAAAAGTTTCAATAGATTTTTAGTAATTATCCTAACATTCAAAATAGATCACTATACATCTTTGATGTCTTTAAATCTAATTGAGATAAGTCTGTCATGTTTTTTACGCCTTTTTTAATCGAGTACACACATATACATACATTAATCTGTTATGAAAATAAAATTCTATTATAATACGACGCGGGTATACAACTAATACATGTAGCGACATCAATGTCGCTTGCAACAAACAAACTAAAGATCGAAATCCTGTATCGCGCAAGCAGATTTTACCGCACATCTAGCATACATACAAATCACCCTATCACAAACATCGGGCTGTTGCCCACCAGACAAAAACACCTGTCTGGTCGGAGGATCCTCCCTTTTCAATGGGAATGCGGGACTTTACACCCTGTTCCGCATAACTCCAAACTGGTGACCCCGGGCATGAACATCAGCGCAGCCTTCGTGCAGAGCTAGTTCAGCTTGACGTCATTATCACTTCCTTCAAGCTTTCTAGCAGCGAGTCATACAGCCAGCCAGTACTCTCGGCTTCTACGGGTCTCCTGATCAGCAGCATGCAGTGGACGCGCATACCTGGTCATCAACCTCAGCCTCTTCAGCAACCTTGGCACAGCAACCTGCACTTCGGCCGGTCACCAAGCAGAGACGCACTTCTCTCCTGGTCGACGCAGCAGCCTGCCACTACCCAGCACTGCACCACTCCGACCCACTGGAGATTATGCAGCATCAGTCCGACCCACTGGAGTATCATACCGACCCACTGGGATATCACCCCGACTCAAAGGGGGCAGCACCGCAGACAGTTTCGACTCACCGCGAACTATGCGACCCACTGGATCTTACCTTCCACTGGCCCAGCAAGCATCACAATATGTATGGATGACTCATCCTGCTACGACCTCTGGTCTCGAAGGGGAATGATGTAGCGACATCTATCTTGCAACAAACAAACTAAGATCGAAATCCTGTGTCGCGCAAGCAGAGTTTACCGCACAACTAGCATACATACAAATCACCCAATCACATACATCGGGCTGTTGCCCACCAGACAAAAACACCAGTCTTGTCGGAGGATCCTCCCTTTTCATTGGGAGGGAATGCGGGACTTTACACCCTGTTCCGCATAACTCCAAACATATATATATATATATTATTATTATTGACAATAGGCTAGCGTTTGACCACCATCTCACCTGATGGAAAGTGATGATGTGGTCGAAGATGGAGCACGCTTACCTTAAAGTATCCTACATACTCTTAACTTAAAGACCCTT
This sequence comes from Tholera decimalis, assembly GCA_943138885.2. NCBI lineage: Eukaryota > Metazoa > Arthropoda > Insecta > Lepidoptera > Noctuidae > Tholera > Tholera decimalis. Next base: position 28,299,300 of record OW964570.2, on the reverse strand, counting down.
AGGTTATAGCTATCGGGAATCAGACTCTAGCAGGGAATTCCACTCCTTAACCGTACGCACAATGTAAGTATTCCCAAAACGTTTAGTGCGTATAGCTGGGATGTTCACCATGTAACGATGGCGCATCGCCGTTTGTCTTGTAGTCCGATGAAGGAACAGACTTGGCGGAATTAGACTGTGTAATTCCATCGCACACTCCCCGAAATGTAACCGATAGAAAACCGATAGACTTGCAACTCATCGTCGATGTTCAAGGCTCTGGCTTTTAACATAACCAGCTAATTGCGTACACACAGGCATCCTCTATATGAGAGGGAATGGGTCCTAAATTAGTTTATTATAACTTATTAGTTTATTATATATATTATTCTTTAGTCCACCACGCGAGCCTTATGCGAGCCTAATGGTAAAAGTCATATCTGAAGACATATAGTTCTTCATGATGGTTACCTTCACCTTTTGTGAGCAGTGGTGATGATGAAAATTACGTAATTATATAATAATAATAAGATAGTTCGAACCCACGACCCACAGCTTGTATGACGTGCTCACGAGCCTATATCCCCAAAGTGCTTTTTAGCGCAGCCACGAGACACACGTATTTTGTCTCTTTTCGTGTTTGCAAATATATGTACTTAATTTTTTGATTTTTTTGGTTCATTTTGTTTTTGTTGCTTTTGTAGCCTAATGTGTGCTTTGTGGCATGTGCCGAATAAACTTTTTTTCTTTTTCTTTCTAAGTTGCCACTGCTCTGCGTACCTTTCAATACTTCTGTTATAAAGCGAAAAAGTTTGTCTCTGCTTAAACACGCTAATCTTCGAAAGTACTGGATCAATTTGGATGAAATTTGTAATGGAAGTAGCTTGGAGCTTGAGGAAGGTTATAGGTTACTTTTAACCCGATTGAAAAAAGGAGGGTTATGTTTTATCGCTTAAAGTCCACGGGAGGGAAGCCCCGCACGAAGGCTAGTAGGTAATACAATGAATATTATAATTATAATAGTTGCAAATTAGATTTTTGTACACATTTGCACCACCAAATACACAAATCGTTTTGGGAATACTTTCATTGTAAAGCTGTATTCCCTGCCGGAGTCTGTGTTTCCTGATAGCTATAACCTGGGAGTGTTTAAGTTTAGAGTGAATAGGTTACTTCTAGGAAAGCGTGCTTCATCTTCGACCACATCATTGCTTACCATCAGGTGAGATGGTGGTCAAACGCAAGCCCATAACCAATAAAAAACTTACCCAAAAAGGGAAAATATGAAATAAGAAATTATGTTTAAAACACCTTTATCAGACTACAAAAAAGTCATGTGATCTAACAATTTCGTTACATTCTTGTCCCGTAATCTACAAATCAAATATTTAAAATTTTATTTATTTTATACTTGCTATGCCCGCGAGTCTGTTCACGTGGGAGTTTTAGGAGTGGTAATTAGTTAATTTAATAGATCTGAAAAATATCTATATGTTGACCTATGTCTTCCTCTATCTTCGAGTGGAAGAGCTACTAAAATCAATACTGCCGTTCCAGAGATTATTCCGGACAAACCGATAGACAAAAACAAATTAAAAAAGCTTATTTACGTTTTAATATCATCATAATAAATATTGTACTTGAAAAAACACAGTTATTAGGAAATCACAGACAGACCGTTCAGTTTTATTTCTATGTAGGTAAGTAGGTAGGTATGTATAGGTTTAAATGTCCTCCATTTTATAAGAATCGTAAATAAATGAAGTTTAGGTTATTGCAAAATAACATGTTTATTATGGAAAATGGATACTGTGGTTAAAATATATTTAATGTGTCATAAATATTACATTTATAAAATAATTTAAACGTCGGTGGCAGGAAAATACACCTACTTAATAACCACCACCACCACCAATTTTGTAGGTATATAAACCATTGTGCAGTATTTGATAAACATCTATACTAATATTATAAAGCTGAAAAGTTTTCTGAGTCGAGAGAGCCGAGTGTTTGTTTGTTTGCTTGAACGCGCTAATCTCAGGAACTGCGGTTTTGATTTGAAAAATTATTTCAGTGTTAGATAGCCCATTTATCGAGAAAGGCTATATATCATCACGTTAAGACCAATAGGAGCGGAGCATTGATGAAGAATGTTTCAAAATCGGGGGATTTTATTTCCACGTGGATGAAGTCGCGGGCGGAAGCTAGTTAAGCATAATTTAGGAACATTAGTAATTATATTATCTACAAAATATTATATAGAAAGTGGAGAAGACAATACGATCATAAATTTACCATAGCCTAAATGATGACCTCCTTAGGCTTTACAAAAAAAATCAGGACACATTTCTATTTTCATATTTTCCAATCTATTTAGCTACTGTGCTTCAACGCAGGGTCAAATATCCTGCGTTTAAGCAAAACATGAAGGTTTTGAGTCAATTCAAAGCATCTTTCACTATAAAAACCGACTTCCACATAAAAACACTACAAAGCCAAAAATAATTTTAATTGCGGTAGTCGGTTTTGTATTTTCTTTTTTTTTCACACCGCCTTCCGAAATTAAAATTATTTTTGGCTTTGTAGTATTTTGATATGGAAGCCGGTTTTATTTTTTGCAAAAAAGTTTTTATTTTCGCGCTTTTTAGTGGGTCAGTTTGTAATTAATCTAGTTACAAGATACAAAATGTCAACGGCTTATCACCTTTTACAAATTATTGCTTTTCCCAATGCAGAGCCGTTAATTTTTGAGGAGTTCTGGTATTTCACCATCAGCTCTACTTCACCATATGGATTGTGACGAGCATAAAGTACTTAGCATCCCTATTCAAGTAATCGAATCGCAATCCACAAAAAACTTATTATTGACTAGTTTCGGTGGCTATCTGTGGTCTTCATCATCAGTTCCACTTCCCCAAATGGTACTGTTCGAAAGCAACTGCACAAGGTACTATAAGAAATACTCAAAACGCTATAAGTGTGCCTCTAATATTAATTAAAGAGTTCCCTCGATTTCTCCATAATTCCATCATCATTGTCATCACGTTAGGATCTGTCCTAACAATAAGACTAACTAGAAAGTATACCCTTTCAAATTAAAAAAGAATTTTCCAAATCAGTTCGTAAATGACGGAGTTATGCGCGAACAAAAAACGCAATGCAGAGTAAACGAAAAGATCGTCAAAGTAAATATTTTTTTTTACTTTTGTTGATTTTTCAGAAACGGCTTTTCCGATTTCGATAAAATTTTCATGGGACCATTTGGGAAGTATTTCCAACACAAAATATTTTGTTTTGTTGGAATCTTCCATATTCAAATCGGTTGATAAGCGACGGAGTGATGTCTTGACAAACATAAAAAAAAAATATATATGTATAAACATCCGAATTGAGAACCTCCTCCTTTTTTAGAAATCGATTAAAAACAGCAATTTCATAATTTTACGTGTATTATTTAGATTATTTGAAAATCAGGTTTTTTTTTATTTTGATGTCAAATCTTATTTTATCCTCATTATGGTTTCCTCGGGATTAGTATAATCGGTGTTGTCATTTATAGTCGTATCATCTTCACCACCGAGTATACGTACATACTAAATGCAAGAAGTCGAAGGGACATTCAGGACCATTGCCTGCCGGGGTTGCTGGAATGTTCTAACGACATATTCGACCCCGGAACTTAAGGGCAGCGGAAGGAATAGGGTGAGTTTTTAGTCAGTAGAAGTCTGACACTCCCTTCCGTTTAACCCAGAGCGGGAGAAGCTTCGATGATTTTAACACACAGAAAGAACTGGTTGGTCCCATTACTGGACCGTCTTGTATTATTCGTGTAACACTACACATAATACTGTATATAAGGTGTATCTATTCATACACGAAATATTTTAAGAGATATACCTATAGCTTGTAAAGAAGCAATAAACACGACAAAAAAATGTTTATCAATGTTTTTTTTATTTTACGTAATTATTATAATTTTAAAACTGCTTGAGACATTTTGCATAAAATCTTTACTCCATACTCTATGAATGACCCGCCCGCCCGCGCCGCGGTGAAGTGACATGCCCCCGCGCGCCTGTGTCGAGCAGCCGCGTGTTGGTGAGATTGTGCGAGTATTCGCTTCGTATGCATGTCTCCACGTGACGGCGCTACATGCTAGTTATTTCGCGTCCTGAAGGTTACCGCACTCCAGTCTGTGTTCTGCCGGATTCAAACACCTGCCCCCACCTCATTTTACATGAGACCTAACAATATCACTGGTGAACTGTAGTGGACTTACGAAAATACACCTCTGCCTATCTCTACCGAGAAATCAGGCGTGATGATGTTAAAAATAAACCAATGTAGCTAGACTTCGTATCTCATTCTAGTGTCATTTTAATAACGTATCGCTTACAATGGATAATAAATGTGAATTTAAATTACAATACCATTTAAAGCTAAGTAGGCAAATTATTAAATTCACTCCATTAAAGTTTTACGAAAAGGTACCTAGATGCGATTAAAATATTTTTTCAATTATAATCCTAACCCACAATTATTATTATTACCCATCTACATTTACATCTATCCTACCTACATCACATACGATGATACGAATTGAATGGACTTTAAGAGACGTTGACCTCTGAGTTCGTTGTTTCTTTTCAGAGTAGTCAGGAAACACCGGCCTCATCAAGCTTTACTCAAAACTCAAAAAAATGACGTGTAAAAGTGTACTATTTAGAACCAATTTACAAAATAAATAATTATTTCATTTCATCTGTAAGCTAGGTAAATACCAATAAACAGCTGATAGGTTCAACTCAAATTCGCATGTTAATGACCTCTGTGAGGTTATTAAGATGCGTCGAGCGAGTCGTATGATTGTTAGTTGCCTACACATGTGAACTTTAAGAATGCCGTCAATCTAGACTAATATTATAAAGCGGAAAAGTTTGTTTGTATGTTTGTTTGCTTGAACGCGCTAATCTTCGAAAGTACTGTGGATTTGGATAAAAATTGGTATGGAAGTAGCTTGAAGCTTGAGGAAGGTTATAGGCTACTTTTTAACCGACTGCAAAAAAGGAGAGTTATGTTTTTACCGTGATAGAATCCACGGGAGCGAAGCCCCGCGTGAGTACTAGTAATGAAATAATAGGTACTTATTATTCTACATTATTATTGTTTTGGCTTTATGTCGCAGTGAAGTTAGTCGGAAACCTGTCTATTTTACAAGAAATTCGTAATTGTGACGCTTTCGCGTGACTAAAAATTAGAAACAACTTATTTACAATAATTTATAAAGTACATACCTAGTACCTTCTTCCTTGCACTTTTAATTATGTGTCTCTATCACTAACCATCACTGCGAAAGCGTTCACCATTCGCGTTTTTAATTGTTCCACACTTGATATGGTATGGCCGTCATTACCATAAACCAGGTCTTTAGCCCTACCCCACATTTACACTGAACGGCGTCGGCCTAATAATATGTGGATTTTCTGATGCCCACCAGTGTGCGTTGTAGATGTTAAACATCCCAACGCGCGTAAAGGTGGACTCGTCCGTCCAGAGTATGCGCCGCGTCGGGTCTTCAAGTAACCAATGGCAAAATTCCACGCGTGGATTTAAGTCTATCGGCTTTAATTCTTCCACCCTAGTGAAGTGGAACGGGTGCTTCCCCTCATCCCGCAGAAGGCGCCAAACGGTCATTTTGCTCACTTTAAAAACACGAGCGGCGTCTGATGTGCTGGCCATTGGGTGCTGCAAAAAGAAGTCGACGATGTCGTCCTCGATTCTTACTGGCACTCGTTGCCTTCCTCCGTCTGCAGCTGGTGGCATGTAGATCCTATAGTCCATATGCCGCTGTACAGTTCCAAGGATGGTCTGCAGTGATGGTCTTCTCCCAAATCGCTTCAAGAAGAGGGCTTGTGCTGTGAGCAAAATATTTCCACCCTCATTGTAGCACCACCACCATGTTCTGGACCTGGTACTCCTGTAGTTAGGCATTGTTTAATATGTTCCCCGAGCGAGCCCGACGCGTGTCAGCTGTCTGCTAAGGCGCGCGCGAGCGACACGACACACGGATTGAGCGGGACGAGTAAGACTGGCCTAGCAAGACGCCGCGACTGAGACGCGGGCGCCGGGAGGGGTAGCAGGCGCCCCCGCCGCCCGCTGCGCGCGCATGTTTTTTCTTTGATCATATTCACAAAAGCTGCGCGCCGTTTCAAATACCGCCGCCCGCGTAAACTAGCGTAGTGGATGTTTAAAAATAAGAAAGAACCAGTATTTATTATGTGTGTCAAGTAATATTAAATTATTTAATTTCATTAATAATATACCTAGATATTTTTTTTTATTGCTATGGTTTCCTTACCATCTATAGGTATATCTCTTAAAATATTTCGTGTATGAATAGATACACCTTATATATATTATTATTGTTTTAGGCCACGAAAAAAAGGATGGCATCAAAAATGACCCGGACACCGTGCAAAAGCGCCAATTGAAGACTAGAAGTTTAGACGTCAAACAAAAATACGAGTATGTATCTCTCTTCAGTATCAAGGATTTTTAAGGTTTATTCATTTATGTACGTAAATTACTTCGCTGGTCTAGTGGTCGTAAGTGCGACTGCTGGGCATGAGGCTTCGGGTTTGATTCCCGGTCAGGTGTTATTGGGATTTTCTATAAGAAATTTCTCAGTAGTACCCGGAGTTTGGAAGTTAGCGGTGTGATACCCTTGTGCCCGGCTTTCATTTTGACATAGTTACGAACAGTCGTTACATGTAGCCAGCCATAGGGTAAAATGTTACAGCTATTGGGCTGTAGAGGTTTTTTTTTACTTTACGCCACTCCTTATCCTGGGCAGGGTCGTTAATTTCTTATTTATTGGTTTTATATTTTGCTTTTTGATTATTGTTGTTTCCTTCCTCAAGGGTTACGCAAACGCTGGGCTTTCACCATTATGTTGCGCTTTCTTGAGGCCTTTCTTCTGTTGCCGTCTCTTTTCTATTTCGATTTATAATATATAGGTAGTTTATAATATACAACGTGTAACGGAAACCCCATATCAATACAAAAGGGCTGAAGACAACATCTGGTATGGAGTCTCTATGCCCAGTTTCAGCACAAAATAAGTGACTCAAAGAATTGATACGAAATTATCGGTTTCATATGTTTCTTGAATATCAATCATAACAAACGTGTCACAGCACCACGAGGGTCAATAACTTTCCACGTCACTTGCCTATAACACGATAATTCTCTTCAATCTTCTTAATTTGTAAAATTCAGTCTCTGGTATCAATGTATTGAAATTTCTATTATACTTCACACATGTAGACATAGGATTACAAAACCCTTGCCATATCGTTTGTTATCATCCAAAGAAGCCGTGCACTTGCTATGTATATACCCTTTAAATTACACGTTATATAGTGGGCTGTAGAGGTTAGATAGGAAGTTGCTCCATGTAGAACACAAAAACTCAAGGCTTAGTAGATGTTTCATTGTTTTACATGTAGTGTAAGCTCGGCAAACCACAAAACATATTTGTAACTAGCTGTGCCCGCGACTTCGTCCGCGCGGAAGAGTGACTTTCGGCAGCATTTTTAATTTCTTAGGCTAATGATTTTGAAAACAAAAGTCATACATAATTTGAATGTCGTATTTATTAATATCTAATCAATAGTCTAAAAAATAAGTTTCAAGCTTCTAGCTTTAAAAATGACGCAATTTCCATACAAACTTTCATCCCGTATTTCAACCCCTTACAGCCCATTTTCGCATTAAAAAGTACCATATGTCCTTTCTCAGGCTCTAGACTATGTCCGTGCCAAATTTTATTAAAATTGGTTCAGTAGTTTAGGCGTGATTGCGTAACACACAGACAGACAGAGTTACTTTCGCATTTATAATATTAGTAAGGATTAATCATCATCATTATCGAGCTTAGTCTTTTCTGAACTATATCAGGGGGTAACACGATATCCAATAAATATATGTCGAATTAAAAATATTTGAATCTATTTGCAGGATGGACGCTCCAAAAGCCAGTAAATACAGTGCAGGCGTCAAACCATTCTTCCCCGCAGCGTTCGCTACGAATCTTACCATGAACACTTTGGAGATACTGGAAGGAACGCTCACGATGAGACGGAGTGCCACTCACGTGACAAAGTTGAACACCAGGCTCATAGAATCTATACCGGGGGGTGACATCGCATTTATGAATAGGTGAGATTAATTTTTTTAGTCAGCATCTCGGTGCCTGTGGTTCGGAGTGGTTTTGAGTAGAATAAATCTAATGTAAAAATAAAATAACCTGCGTGGGTTCAAACCCACGAACACGACCAACAACTTGTAAGTCATATCTGTAACCACTGGGCCATGAGTGACAAATTACGTACAAATGATGAGTCATTTATGCGTAATTTAGCCGCACACTGCTCAAGAAATTATCAGTGACATTCAGTTTGTTAGGAGGTTAAAAATACTTTTTACACGTAACTCTGGTTTAGTCAGTTCAAATTCAGATATCATGCACAATTTGTCGACACGGTTGGCGCAGTATTACAGGTTTAACTCCTGCACCGAAACATATGTTTGTATGGCCTACAAATAGTTGGTCTGAGACTGGGTGTACGTAAAAATGCACTCACGATACAGGAGCAAGTCCTAGTGAAGGGCAATGTTTAAAAAATGAAACATGTACCACGTTTGTGCCTGATATTCGGCTCCACACGAGGATTGATAACTGGTTGTTCCAGAATGCTGGCAATGGGTGCCAACCCGAACGCGACATGTCGTCTGAACCACGTATCCGCATGCCACATCGCGGCCATGCATGACAATGAGGCCCTTGACCTGCTTTTCCGCTCAGGAGCCGACATCTCCAGATCTGACAAGCACGGCAGGACACCGCTCCACTTAGCCGCCTGGGCAGGGCATGCAAAGCAGATTGCCCTGCTGCTGAACTTTCCCGAAGGTATTTTTTTTATTGATTATAGGCTCGCGTTTAACCACCATCTCACCTGATGGTAAGTGACGATGTGGTCGAAGATGGAGCACGCTTGCCGAGAAGTAACCTATTCACTCTTTACTTACAGCGATCAGGAAACTCAGACTCCGGCAGGGAATGTTGATTTAATAGTGGCCTGAAACTATACCAGAACCAGCATTTCAGTCACTACAATACTGCTAAAAAAAAATTGGCCAAGTGCGAGTCAGACTCGCCCACGAAGGGTTCAGTAGTAACTATAATAATATAATATAATATGTATATTTATTTGACGAAAAAAATACCTTACAAAGTTCTTAAAACTAGCTTATTTACATTTTTTACAACTACATCAAATAACTTTGTTTTTCATAGTATTTGTATGAATTACAAAGTTATATTTGCGGCTTTATAAAATATGCTGTACTCAAAAACTGCTAACCCAATTTCGTTCAAACTAATTTTGGTTGATAGTTACATTAAGATCTACAGACGTATTTTTTTAGATTTTTCACTCCATTATTATAGAAGTTAGAGGGGGGGGGCACATTTTACCACTTTGGAAGCTTATATCTGTTAAAAGATTGACTTTATGAAAAAGTGGTTTTAAAAATCCTCATGTCGTTTTTAAAGACCTGTCTATAGATACCACACACGCACAGGTTTCATGAAAAAAAATATTTTCAGTTTTATTTCCATGTATGGGGAGGCCCCCTTTATTTTAAACTAGCTTGTGCCAGCGGCTTTGCCCGCTTGGGAAGTTTTTCCCGTGTAAATCCCGATCCCGTGGGAATTTCGCAAAATCCTTCCTTAGCGGATGCCTACGTCATAACATCTACCTGCATGCCAAATTTCAGCCCGATCCGTCCAGTGGTTTGGGCTGTGTGTTGATAGATCACTATGTCAGTCAGTCAGTCAGTCACCTTTGAGTTATATATATTTAAGATATTATTTAATTTTTTTCTCGAAATCGGAAAGCGGTTTACAGAATACATCTACCCACCAAGTTTCACATGTATAGTCTTAATAGTATAGTCTTAATAGGAATAAAATGGCTGTGACATACGGACGGACGGATAGACAGACAGACTGACAGACAGACGGACAGACATGACGAAACTATAAGGGTTCCGTTTTTTTGCCATTCGGCTACGGAACCCTAAAAAGAAGAAAGAGAGTACAAAGTAAAATCAGTAAAATAAAGCATTAAAAATTCAACGCTGTCGGACGGTAGGTAATGAACCCAAGAGACTGGCATTGCAACGTCGTTGTATTACAAATGGGTAGACTTTGACAAAATAAGAAGCCGAAGTGTCAACCAGTCTTATCCCAATTGTTCTGAAAAGGCAGTAAAAGTTAGAAGACTAAATTTCTGAACATGAAAACATTAACATTGTGAACCTCGCAGCTTGGCGTAGCTGCAAGGGTAAGGCCGTGCGCGCACAGCGTTGCGTTTTGAAAACGCAAAATCTGTGAAGTTTGGAGTGTCATAGAAGTGCGCGCACTGCGGTGGAATAAACGCGTGCGTTAGAGTACTACCGGTGCGGTAGAATTACCGCAATTACGGCCACCGCAAGGCAGTGCGCGCACGGCCTCACAGGTCTACTCAACCTATACTTTGTACTCTCTTTCTTCGTTTTTAGCAGTATTGTAGTGACTGAAATGGGCCGTTGCCTGCCGGGGTTGCGGAATAGTTCGAAAGAGTTACCGCGGTCTCGGTACACGAAGGGCTTATGATGGAACACGGATGGGTCATGGTGGTCAGTAAAAGTCTGACACACCACGCTTAAAAAAAATGTACTTGTGTGTTGTTATATTTCCAGTTCTGCGGAAAAGCATCCCAGATCACGTCGCGTTATCTCCCGAAACTGTGACCGAAGTGCAGAGGCATAGTCTACCGGTGAATAAATTGACGAACATACCATGTCAGCTTAATGTGGAGTCAACACTGCCGGATGAATGGAGCGATGGCATGGAACACAACTGCAGGAACGTCAAGGAAATTGTGAGTGCTTTTGAATCCGCCACTAAAAGTGCCAATTTTATACTCAAAATACAGGCAGAATTCGGATGTGTTGTGTGCAAGTAGAAGCTTTAATGAGATGTGTGGGCAGTATGGCATTGCCATTTAGAACAAATGTTTCATCGGCAAGGAGGTGATTAAGCCTTATTTTTTTTACTGAAGCTGTTGTTAAGTGTTCATGTTCCTACTCCTACTAATCTAAATATATATACACACATCAAAAGTGTCTAGGGATCAAGCATTTTTATGCGGATTTCTTGAGATTGAGATGTGGCTTTGTAATAAATTTATGATTTTATGAATTTATATGGATCCTTTTTGGTGCATTTCATAATTTGAAACAGGAACTGTTAATCAAATTCGAGTAAAAGATGAAAATCAGCTGTCAATATTTTCCCTATAAAAACATACAACGCATTGAAGACATTATTAGTGCTACTGTTTCCCTACTACTGATTAAAACCAACGTTATTATGGAGCGGCGACGTCATTTAAGCAGGGAAGAAATGCTCAGAGCCGTGGGAATGATAGAAGCTGGTTCCCGGCAACGTACTGTGGCTTTAGCTCTGAATACAAGTCAGAGTGTTATCAGTCGACTTTGGACACGTTACCGAAGCACTGGTACCGTGGCTGAGCGCCATGGAGGACGGTATCGCTGCACCACACGGAGACAACACCGATACATTCAAATCTTAACTCGAAGAGCTCCAACAATAACCGCCATGATGTTAGCCGTGAGGCTTCATCACTCTTCAGGGAACTTAATTAGCGACCAAACAGTCAGAAACCGCTTGCATGAAGTGAACCTTCATTCCCGAAGACCGCTACGGGTACCACCTATAGCAATGCACAATCGTAGGATTCGATATCAATGGGCTCTTGAACACAGAAATTGGGCAGAAGAACAATGGCGTTTCGTGTGCTTTTCTGATGAGTCTCGTTTTGGTATGAGACCGGATACAAGACGTATACGACACTGGAGAACCCCTGGACGCCAACAGCGATTAAAATCCTGCCAGGAAGTCCATCCTTATAGTGGTGGAACCATCATGGTATGGGCGGGTATTTGGATCGGCGGAAGAACTGAGTTGATTTGGATCAGAGGCAACCTCAACGCTCAAATTTATGCTGAGACGATTGTATCTGACGTCATCGTTCCTCTACAAGTGCAAATCGGTCCCTTATTTCAGTTAATGCATGATAATGCACGACCGCACACCGCAAGAGTTGTAAGACAGACTCTCGCCGCAGCTAACATCAATGTCCTGCTCTGGCCTGCTCAGTCGCCAGACTTGAACCCGATTGAGCCTGCATGGGATATGCTACAGAGAAGAGCTCTGCCGAATATGGAGGGTATCCAGTCGCAAGAAGACCTTTTTTTGTTGTTGCAACGAACATGGGCGGCCATTCCACAGCGTGATTTGGATGAACTCATTTTGAGTATGCCAAACCGATGTTCTTGTGTTGTTAGTGTTCGCGGTAGAAACACGGATTATTAATTGTTTAAGTTACCCAATAAAATTTTTAAGAAAACTGTTATTTCAGTCTTTTTTTCTAACTTTAATGTTAGTGGTTCAAATGTCAAAAATCCCTTTATTAGGAAAATGGCAAATTTCTTTATTAATGCAAAGGTGACTTGGTTTATCGTTATTGTGACAAACGAAAACACTTTATTTGATGAATCCTTAAAGAAAATTTTAATTAATATCAATCAGGAGAAAAGTTATTGCAAAAATATGTGTTGATCCCTAGACACTTTTGATGTGGTAACTCAAAGGTGACTGACTGACTGACATAGTGATCTATCAACGCACAGCCCAAACCACTGGACGGATCGGGCTGAAATTTGGTATGCAGGTAGATGTTATGACGTAGGCATCCGTTAAGAAAGGATTTTGCGAAATTCCCACGGGATCGGGATTTACACGGGAAAAACTTCCCACGCGGGCGAAGCCGCTGGCACAAGCTAGTAATATTATAAATGCGAAGTTTGTGTAATTGTTTCTCTTTCACGCAAAAACGACTGAACGGATCCCAATGAAATTTGGTAAGTGACATCCTGGAATAACACATAGGCTACTTTTTCTGATCGGGATTTACGCAGGAAAAGCCTCCCACGCGAACGAAGTCGCGGGGAAAAGCTCGTTATCTGTAAATGCGAAAGTTTGTGAGGATGATACCTACCTATAGGTGTATGGATGCTTTTTACTCTTTCGTCTTAAAAACTAATGAACGAATCTGAATTAAATTTGGTAAGCAGATAGTTGAAATAGCAAGTAGGCTACTTTTTATCACGGAATTCCTACGAAATTCGGATTTACGCGGGAAAATCCTCCCACGTGAACGAAGTTGCAAGCAGAAGCTAGTGTAACCTATTTTTTGTATAATATGCTATGCTTATGTTAAAATTAGGATATTTTTAAATATTATACATATGTTCTGGCGGTATTACAAGGAAATGGTGTTCACAGATATAATTATTATGTTGCTATACATGGAGACCTGTAACTGGCTCAGGTGCTACCGCCGTATTTGCCGTATCAATTATACGGGGCCCCCGGGCCACGGGGGCCCCCAAAGTGTGTAAGGAAAAAGAATAAAAACTTTCTAATTTATTTTATTTTACAAATGACAAAATTCTATAAAGCAATTCCTTTTTTTCCCGCCTTAAGCGTGCGTTCAAAAGTTGGCAACACTACATCGTTATGGCGGGCTGCGGGACTTCCCCGTTTTACTTACTTCATCTTCAACTCAGCGGGGAATCCCCGGGAATCCTTCATCGATATCGCCATGTACGTGTACGTTGTTGTACTTTGCATTGGATGTTAAACCACGGAGTGCAGTGCACTGTTTATTTACGCGCTTTATATAAATGTGAATTACATTGTAATTCAGTACAAACAATATTGTTCTTCTGGTTTAGTAGTATTAGTAACGATTTGTAAAAGAAATGAGTGAAAGGAAAAGAGATTATCCTAGCGGCGCTGAGAAAAGAAAAATTAAACAGAAAAGGGACGAGGTTATAAAAAAAGTGCCCAAAATTTCTTCATTTTTTCAGAGACAAGATACTGTGAGTGATTTAGATTGGAAAGGTAAGTACTACACTACTACCCAACCCATTTATTAGGGGCCCGTAGTGATAAACAAGGAAATCTTTTAATTTCGGTCTGTCCATCTGTCCGTCACAAAAAGTTGTCTCTCCCCTCGATTTTCACAATTATACTGTTTTTAGGGTTCCGTGCCTTGATTAAAAAAAACAAAATTCTAACTTATCTATAGGATCAATTTGTTTTGTTGTTTGTTTATCAGTCCGTATCGTATCGTTAATTGCGTGTTGAGAACTTCAGATGTGCAGACTCGCTTTCGGGTTCTCGTTTTGTATGGCCACTACACTACGCGCTGCGTTTAAATAGCACGCAGGTGTATAGTAATGCACGGACGGGCTGCAGGTGATTTTGTATCTACTAATAGGTACGAGCACAATCCGCGTAGAATCTGTGTGCGTCTGAACTAAACACTCTCTAACTGTGACCCTTAGTAACGTTATTTATTTATATATAACTCTTTTTAGTTTAGTATCAAAGCATTCGTATTTATTTTTTAACAATTACTCATTTATTTTTAGATTCTTCTGAAGCATGTTCTTCGTCACATATCCATCCGGAAATAGAAGAAAGCCAAGCACATACTTTATCGGATATCCATCCAGAAATCGAGGAACCCCAAGTCAACGATTCTGATATATCTGCAGATAATGCAGATTGTAATATAATTTCATCAGATAGAGGAAATTTTGGTGACAATTTAACTGAATGCGAACGAAAAATAATTTTTAAATTGGGTCCATTTAAACCACAAGGACCATTTCCAAAAGTTTCAGAAAATAACCGACCTTTTTCAGCTTATTATTATTCATATTTCAATCAGGCAGGCATAAAAATTATAAGACCATGGTTATGTTATTCTAACGTTTTAAACAAACCGTACTGTCACTTCTGTTGGTTATTAGCAGATCGTCAAAACAAATCGTACTCCTCTGCTTGGGTTAACGGTGTTTCGGTTAGAAGCAATTTCACACAAACTATTCTTGACCATGAAAAGTCACAGCAGCATATTAGTGCCTCACTCTCTTATAATAATTGGTTGCAAGGAAATACCATCGATACTCTATTGAAAAGTGAAATCGATAGTAAAATTACATTCTGGAGAGATGTACTGCATCGTATAATTAATGTTATAATTACTTTAGTATCTTGTAATCTACCTTTGAGGGGGCATGATTCTGATTCTGGCAATTTTATGGCAATTTCACGTCTGCTATCTAACTATGATGCAACTTTAAAAGAACTTTTTCTAAAACCGAAAGGTGAAATAAATTATTTAAGCCCTAGGATTCAAAACGAAATTATTAGTTTGCTTGGTACTAACGTTAGGAACAGTATTATCTCAGAAATTAAAAAAGCTCCATTTCTGACAATAATTCTGGATACAACACAAAACTTGTCAAAAATTGACCAACTATCTGTAGTTTTTCGATATATCTCGGTTACAGAAAATGATGATAATGTGCCTAAAGAAATAAAATTCTGTGAGTCCTTTTTAGGATTCATAGCAGTAACCGATTGCAGTGCTGCAGGTCTGAAAACTGTCATTTTAAATTTGACTAAAGAATATGGAATTGATTTGAGGACAGGGATACGATGGAGCAAATGTTATGTCGGGTGTGTATGGAGGATTACAAACCCTAATAAAAGAGCATGCTCCAAATGCCGATTATGTTCATTGTGCTGCGCACGCTTTAAACTTGGTTTTGAACGATGCTGCGAGACATGTTCGTGAAGTATCGACTTTTTTCGATAATTTAGAAAAAATATATACTTTTTTTGGCAATAGTATAAAACGCTGGGCTATGCTAAGTGACGATTCATCTGAAAAATATTTGATTACCCTTAAAAAGGTATGTCCTACCAGATGGTCTTCTAGGAACGACGCTTTATTAGCAGTAAAGAAAAATTTTTTACTAATCATGAAAACTTTGTACAAACTAAATTTAATTTCAAATAAAAAAGATGAACGTGAAGAATGTAAAAGTATAATTAATATTTTAGAGAGTTTTGATTTCTTAGTGCTCGTTACATTTTTTTCTTCACTATTTGAAATTATTAATCCTGTTTCTAAAGCTCTACAGCATGATAATAATGACTTACAGAAATCTAGTATTTTATTAAGTAATCTTTTAAATAGACTGTGCCAATTAAGAAATCAGAATTCATTTAATAGTTTGCTAAATGAATCCAAAGATTTAGCAAAAAAGTGGAGGTAACAACTGTTTTTAAAAACAGTAGGCGAAAGATAACGAAGCGTTTTTTTGATGAGTTATCACAAGATGAGAGAATTTCCGACCCGGAATCCTATTTCAAAGTCAATGTATACTATTGCTGTTTAGATATATTAATTTCTCAAACTAAAGAAAGATTTCAGAGCCTTTGCAACCTGAGTAGTATATTCGAAATATTACAACCGGAGAAACTCCTATCTTCTTCAAGCGAAGAGATATTAAACGCTTCCGGAAAACTGTCTGCTAAATACAGTAAAAACATCTCACTTAATCTTTGTGACCAATTAAAGGCTCTAAAAACATGCTTAAATTCTGAAATTAAAAAAAAATATTCCATTAAAGAACTCATTGAATTATTGCTAGTAAAATTCAATAGTCTTGCATCCAGTTTTCCCGAGGTAATCACAGCATGCTTTTTATTCTTGACCCTTCCAGTTACAACCGCAACGGCACACGGTGGGCTGAAAATCGACTTAGGCATTTTATTTTGCAAGTGCGAGTTTTTTTGCCGGATATCACTTCTATTAGTTATAACAATATACAAAAATGACACCAGAATTGATTCTGCACAGAAACGAAGGAATTATAATTTTTTTACGAAAATTTTGTATGGAGCTAGTATGAAAAATCGAAATATCTCTAAAACGGCAGCGATAACCGTAATATCCTTATAGGGGGTTATAGTACTAATTATTTATGATTTTTTGACATACGTTACATAATGGTTGCAAATGCCTTTTTTTTTTTTAAATCGTTAAAATATTTTTATTTATTTTTACATATTTAAACGTTCCTTTTAGTGTTTAAGTTGAAGAATTCAGAGCTTTAACAACTCTTATCATAAAATAGCATCACCCCTATAGACCTGAAGGACTAGACAGAGGTGTGTAGTGTCTTGTTGATCTTGTAAGATTTCCAACAATACCAAATAGTTGAATATCAGTGTCAAAGTGCCCATGCTGTCGCTTCTTTTTGAAAGATAGGGGAATGAAATTGTTAATTGATCATACCCTAAAAGTATGATTACAACATAACCGGACACATAATAATAATAATATCCTTATAGGGGATTATAGTACTAACATTATTTATTTTAACATATGAAACTGTTCAAAATGATCCATGAACTGTGTCAAAGTTAAGAACATCGTTAGGAAGCATGCTTTTTCCCCAAATATTAAGAATATGTGAAAAAAAAAAGACTGTATATAAACTTTTTATTGATAGGTAATTTAAATAAAACAGAAGTAACAAAAATAATATCTAATAAATTCAATTATACAAAATACATATTTGAAACTATAATTTATGAAATTATTAACTAAACATATTGGTACAATAAACTAACATAAATAACAAAAGAACATAAAGAAAAATAATTAAATTTTACAAATTTTCTTTACAACTTTCGTTGTCGGACTCCAATTCCGAGTCAGAATCCAGATCGGATATACCTACAAACTCGAACTCAGTTTCCGGAAACTGTATTAGGTCGAGAGTTTCAGCAAAAAAGGTTGTCTTCCTTTTGGCATCTAACTTCGGCCTTTGTGCACTTAGAAAAGGATCCGAAGAAACAACAAGCATATTTAGGATATCTTGATTAGAATCTTGCCTGCTTCTTTTCCGCGAATGATGTTCCCGGAACCTCCTAAAATCTTTGTTTCGAGACTCTGAGGCTTCTTCCGAGAGAGTCCCAATCGGGACAATATCATTTTTTTCGATTATGTCAGCTCCGTGTATTAATAGTTTATGTACGGTTGATGACATGTAGTACCAGTCGTATAATTCCACGTACTTTTCTGCTGTTTTGCGAGCAAAATCTTTAAATTTGATGACATCGATCTTCTCACCAGATGTTATTGCTTGCAAAATAACAGCAAATCTTTTTATCAGGTTTTGATCCAACCCAGTAATAGCTGCAGTTTTATTGGGAAACTCGAAAAACTTCCTTGCGGTATTCCCGTCATTGGTAGTTCCCGAGCCTTGTTTTACTATATCAATTAACAGATTGAGCTCCTCTTTAAATTTATTTTGAATGTTTTTTTTCTGTTTTGTAACATATCTTTATGCTCATTACTTCTTGCTGCCCACTGTTTGAAGTCAAGTCTGTACGCAATGTGTAACAGACATTCCATGCAATTTATACGGGCATGTAGGGATGATAGGCCAAATTCATATATGTCAGAACACACAGTTTTTGATGTTACAGCATCTAAGTGGTTCATTTCTGTTGGTTTTGCTAAGCACAGGTAGCATGATGCATTTGATCTAGCTTCAGAAAGGTACGTGCAGACTTTTGCGTCGATCATTGTCATCATTAGTTTATGAGTCACCCTGTTACTATTAATGCACTCTGTGGGGTTAAGGGCCTCAATTTCCTCATCCATTTTTCTTTTGTTATCAATGACAACTGCATGGCTTTCTTTTACAAAAGTGAACTGAACCGGACGACAATAAAAAGTTGAGCATGGTTTCGGGTTTGTCCATATAGTATTATCTCCATCTGTCAGTTTCAGTGGCACCAAGGAGGTCATGAAAATGCTTGAATCATCATGCTCGCCGTCCATTTTCTGCTTGTATCGGCTTTGATTGGAAGCACCATCAAATCCCCACTTCGATATCAGCTTTAACTGCTTATTTTCCACATTATCAGAAAGACTTTGAAGAATCCGCTTCACCGTGATGTCAAGTAAAGCTTGAAGTGTAATTCTAGCTGATGAATCCGTAACTGATACTGATTGATTAGGAGGGTAGCATGCAAGCTTAGTTTGTTGCAGTTTATAGTAGGATGGGTAAATATCCTAGCACCTTCCCGAATGGCAGTCTCTCGCAACGTAATATATTGCCACTTTGAAAGCTTAAGTGAAAGAAGCAATCCAAGTGCTTTCTCTGGTGTAAATATTACTGTTTTCTTAATGCTTTCCTTGATTTTAACGGCAGCTTCTGGATTTTTGATCATATAATTGATTACAGATGCGATATCTTCATAACCTTCTTCTTTTAAACGTGCTGCAGCTGCATATGCCAATTCACAGGAATCCTCGCCTATGTGCTCACTAGATCTTCTCTTTTTCTGTTTGCTTCCCAGATCTTTGAATGGTTTTCGGGACCTTTTTGTCATTGTTCCAACAGTCGATGATGTCGAAGGTTCTGGAGAGACTGAGCGTGCTCTTGGTATCTCATCAACAGTTGGTTCTTGATTTATTAAAGTTTGCACGCAACTCGGCCAATCAATATTTGCTTGCAACCACTCTCCGTACGTATTTCTAAACTTATCAAAGAATCGTTTAGATTTCTGCCACCTGTTTAAAGCAGCTCGCGTGAATCTCCGGCAAAATTCTTTGAGAGTTACTTGATCTTCGGCAGAAAGGCAATCGCCTATGCGGGACACAATTGCACTAAACAATACTTCATGATTAAATGAAGGACACTCACTTTTTAGAAGAACAAACTAATCTAAGTTGGTGATTAAAATTTCCATTCTAAGATTTTGTAGTCGCAAAGCAAATAGTTTTAGTGTTAGCAGTTACACGGTTGTGAACAATCTAAATTATGGAACAAAATTATAGCCCTTTTATTGTATAAAGTCAATAATTAGTTAACTACCCTCATTAAAGTTATAAAAGATATGATAATAAAAATTTATAATCGTCAAAAACATTTCGTAGAACTCATAGTAGAACTAATCAACATTAGCAAATCACATTAGCTCACTAATTATAAAAAGGTGAATGCAGTTCTTAGTTGGTATTGTTGCGAGATATTTCAAATCATTTAATCACTTAATAGGCTCATTAGAATCAGAAGACTACAACCATCATTCTAATTACTTAATTACTTGTCATCAGACTCATTAGATGACTACACAATATGTTATTTTGTATTTTGAACGTATGCAAGGTTTTAAAATTCCTTTTGTGTCGATATTATTATGTGTCCGGTTATGTTGTAATCATACTTTTAGGGTATGATCAATTAACAATTTCATTCCCCTATCTTTCTAAAAGAAGCGACAGCATGGGCACTTTGACACTGATATTCAACTATTTGGTATTGTTGGAAATCTTACAAGATCAACAAGATACTACACACCTCTGTCTAGTCCTTCAGGTCTATAGGGGTGATGCTATTTTATGTTAAGAGTTGTTAAAGCTCTGAATTCTTCAACTTAAACACTAAAAGGAACGTTTAATATGTAAAAATAAATAAAAATATTTTGACGATTTAAAAAAAAAAGGCATCTACAACCATTATGTAACGTGTGTCAAAAAATCATAAATAATTAGTACTAAAACCTCCTATAAGGATATTACGGTTATCGCTGCCGTTTCAGAGATATTTCGATTTTTCATACTAGCTCCATACAAAATTTTCGTAAAAAAATTATAATTCCTTCGTTTTTGTGCAGAATCAATTCTGGTGTCATTTTTGTATATTGTTATAACAAATAGAAGTGATAACCGGCACAAAAACTGGCACTTGCAAAATAAAATGCCTAAGTCTATGAAAGCCGTTTTTCAGCCCACCGTGCGGCAGAAAGAAGTTTTTCAAAATTAAAACTAAAAAAAAATTACTTAAGAACTTCGATGGGACAAGAACGGCTGTCAGACATCTCACTATGGTCCATAGAGGCAGAAACTTTAGAAAAACTAAAATCATCATCAGCCATAAATGATTTAATAAATCAGTTTGCCGATAAAAAGGCAAAGAGAGTGAATATTTAAAATACGATTTTTATTTGTAAAATGGGTAAATTATGTGATAAATAAATATTACTTCTCACAATATTTTTTTTCTTTTGTGAAAAATCTTTACCTCCATATAAGGGCCTCCAAAAAAATTTTTATACGGGGCCCCGACAAGGCACGCTACGCCACTGAACTGGCTGTCAAATTATCACATTGTTCTTATTCTGTCTGCGTGTGTTTAGGTGTTGGTATCCCATGTAAATAAATTAGGAGTGTTTACAGCTTACCATGTTTCATACAAACTATCATAGCCTCATCCTTAAAAATTAAAGATTCGATTTTAATGATTTGGCGTTCGATCCAATTTTTCGCAATCCACTATGTTTGCTGAGCAAGCGATACGATACGGTCGCACTAATCAATACATTTTTGATCAAAAAACAATAACTTTTATATCCTTGGTTATAATTTTGATAAACTGCAATCATATGGTTCAATGCACACATTTTCATAGCACTTAGAGCATTCAGTCTCTGATTTCCTGTCCTTAGTTCTGTGTCTCATATGGAACCTATTCTATGAAGACGATGAGTGTGGTCCTAAACGGATGCTTAGTCCTGATAATTATGATACTTTTTAGGTCACCTGGGGTGACGACTACCCTAAACACGGTCTCCAGACACAATCTCTCACAACCGAGTTCCGCTAGCGACTGAATTGTGAACTTCACATGCGTTTGACAGTTTTGTAAAGCTGATTTTTAATGTGAACGCGAAAACACTATAGACTCTGAGATTAATTTCTGACTAGTTATTATTTTATTATGTCAATTGGTATATACTGTCTTCTCATATCTACAAACATCAGTAATATGCGAAGAATATGAAAAACAATTAGTTACTTACTTTTTAAAAGAGGAAACGACCAATTTTGAACCGTGCACTAACTTCTGATGTTTTATAAATTACCCTTGTAGGCCTATGTCAAATAAAAATATTTTTGATTTGATTTGGTTTGATTTATGAGGCTTCCTAGAGGAACAGCACGTTAGCAAATTTTTAAAA
The DNA here is from genome assembly GCA_943138885.2 of Tholera decimalis. Classification (NCBI taxonomy): domain Eukaryota; kingdom Metazoa; phylum Arthropoda; class Insecta; order Lepidoptera; family Noctuidae; genus Tholera; species Tholera decimalis. The sequence goes on along the minus strand of OW964570.2, from coordinate 28,277,225 downwards.
TATATGGATCTGGAAACATTAATTGGGTTGCAAAACACCTCACGTGATCAATTAAGGGCTAACGTTTCATTCCATCACTTTCTTTAATTTTTCTTCATTTTCTGTGCATAGCTGCCAGCATTCGAGCAAGGTTGGACAGCGCTGCACTCGGCCAGCGCCCGCGCACAACACCACTGTGTGCAGTTACTGCTCGCCGCCGGCGCTGATGCGGGTGCCCAAGACCTGCTGTGCAGAACTCCACTGGATGTGGCTGGCTGTGCTCATTATATGGGGCACAATATCGATGCTAACAAGTGAGCTATGTATTAGTAATTCAAATTTATTAATTGTATTTATAGCTGTATTTTATAGAACATTACACCACAGATTACTCTATTTCTTCTATTTTTTTTAGTCCATCCAAAGCTTGACTGAATTAACGGAAAAGACCACCTCGGAATAAGTTAGTGTATAAAAGTTGTTTATGTATTTTGATGTACAATTAAGTATTTTCTACACAAACGTCCTTACTTAGGTATTGTTCATCAAATCGTTGAGCTCCCTAAAGTTGAGCTACATAATTTCTGATAAATTCTTGCACTATCTGGACAGTATCACTTAAATCTGTATGTTTTTTTTTTCTCAAAATATCATCTCAAATATTTACCTACATGTTTCTCTTATGATTTGGCAAGTACGGATTAAATGGAGTTCAAAAGAGTATTTGACCTCAGTTCGTTTCCGTGTCTCTTCTTAAGGTAGTTTGCTAGAAAAGCACTGGCCTAATGTAGTTTAATTTTGAATAAAAATTAAGATCGAATGTATTGTTTAACTGGTTATTTAATTGGCAAAATAAATATCTTTTATCTACTCTATGTAATCACCAAACTGGTGTGATTGGACAATGCAACAATGAACTGCATTTAAAAAAAATAAAGCTATGCTTTGCACATTGTGGTCTTTTTAACCCAAAGTGTGACTGGTAGAGAATGCCTTGTTGCATTAAGTCCGTACATGTACCACTATTGTGCATACAGTTTGAATAAACAAATAAATCATTACTATTTTCAGTTTCAAAGCAACGGTAAACTTACTATTAAACGCTGGTGGTAAGTTCCAGAGATGTCATAAGAATAATCCTCTAGACACGCCGCTTCATACGGCGGCGGAACTTGGGAGTGAGTCTGCCGTGGAACAAATGCTGCTTGCTGGAGCATCAGCCACCGTGTGGAACAGCCAGGGACTCACTGCCATGCATATCTGCGTAAAGAGACGGAATAAAGAACTGTTGCAGGTAATCTCAACAACAATCATCTTCTTAGCATTTTCTAACCAAATGCAGCTAACTACTAGTGTTTTACTTTGAGCAACTGCCTATCTGAGCTCCATGACCTAGTATCTCGGTAGCACTATAACCCTTTTTCCTTTTTTCCCCTCGTCTTGGAGCGTAAGAGAGTGTCAGATTTCTAAGGACTAAAAACCCACCCTGTTCCTTAATTTGTCCTTAAGGTCCGAGGCCGCGGTATCTCGTTAGAAAATTCCCGCGCAACTCCGGGCAAACACAATACCAAGGGGTATTGTGTTGGCCCGGTCCGACTGGTGTCAAAAGACATTGTTCGATTTTGGCCTATATAACCGATGTGAATATAAATTACATGATAATTTTCATTTCTTTTTATACTGCTTGAAATACATTTAAGTATTCCACGGAAACTTGAAATAAATAAATTCAAAATAAAAAGATGGGTCTCGATTAACGAATGTGTGGTGCCGTAAAAAATGTCTATTGGCCAGCTAGTGTTGCCGATTTACGGGATTTTCCCCGATTTCAGGAAATACGGACGGTTGTCTGGATTAAATCAGAAATTGACAATTTTCGGACTATTTCGGGTATTTTCAACGTATAGATAGAAATAAAAATAGTAATAAAATATTGAATGGGTTACGTTATTAATTTAACTCTAGTAAATAATATATAATCGTCAACTAATTGAGGACGGGAAATCCATGCTTCTTCAGTCTGATGCTTTGTCTCATTCACTTAGTGAAGCTCACATTCGTTTGTTCAACTGACTGATTATTTCTGAAATTGAGTTGATCACATATAGGTACAAAATGATATGTATTCAATAAATCAAATAGGCACTGTATCCTATTATCGACAATAAATAAATTAATATCTAAAAAAATTATTTATTGAACACTTTATTCATTTAAATACCTGAATTGACTAGCTGGAGAAGAAAATGTATTCCATAATGTTTTATCTGAAATCGGGAATTTCTGGCATGAAATTCGGGTATTATAGCTTTTGGTAATTGGCAACACTGGTGTGCTTATATTTCATTTCGTTTCAATTTTTATTGCAAAGTTCTTTTCTTTGCGATTTTCTATGCATTTTATGGTTTTATTCTAACATGTTTGGCTTGATAACGGACTCTGATCAGATTGCATACCTGGTAGACTCGGCTGTGTATAAAGGACTCTGTGAGTTACTACCTGGCTATTTTCGGACTTGATTTCGATGAATTGATTATTTTTGTATCTTCAAGTGTCCGTTAGTAAAAATTGATTTACTATGATTCCATAAAATATTTAGAGTCTATCTAAGTCATTTTCGATTCCAACGATTCTTAGGCGTGACATGTATGGAGCCGGAACAATGTCCTTTTCTGGCTTCTGACTAACCGTAACGGTTGTCAATGATGTGTAAATGACAGCCGGGACCAGGCTTAGCGTGCCTTCTGAGGCACGGAAGATCAATACTAATATTATAAAGAGGTAAAATTTGTAAGTTTGTATGTATGGGGTAATCTCTGAAACTACTGAACCGATTTTGAAAATTCTTTCGCTTACATGTAGCTGCATTATCCCTGAGTGCTATAGGCTATATGCATGATATAAATTATCTTTATATCATGCATATTAGCCGAGCTATTATAATCTTTGTCAAGCAAGTTGGGGACGGGATCCCGTGGAATATTTTCGACTTCTACGCGGATGAAGTCGCGGGCAGAAGCTTTTTTTTTTTTTTAACTATGTAAAATTATCAAATAAGTCCTCCCACCCTGCCCGGGGTGGGAGGACTTATTTGATAATTGTCTGTCAGACTTTTACTGACTAAAATCCACGGTGTTCCTTCAATAACCCTTTACGTACAGGGGCCACGGTAACGGGATGAGTCCCACGACCCCGGCAGGCTTCGGCCCTCTGCAGAGGGGACCTCGTCATGTTGCTGACGCTCTTTGAGGCGCGCGTGGAACACGACGCGCCGTCAACCCGGGCATGGTCCATGGTCGGACAGCGAGTTGCCCTTTACTCGCTGTCCGCATGCCCGCGCCTACGGTGGCCGGAGATCGTCGGCCGACGTCCGACGCCGTGGGCGTCTACCACTGTGGCTGGGCTGGAGGGAGGAAGCCATCCTCTCCCTCACGCGGCCCGCCTCCTCCTTCGAAAGCATGACTGCTTCGCAGAAGGAGGCGACCGCTTCCCACTCCCTCTCGCCCCGCAGCATGGCCTCGACCAAAGCCGGGCGCGAGAGGTCTCCGCCTATTGTCGCCGTGAGGACACGTCGGTGCTCTGCCCAAGCTGGGCAGTCCTGCATCGTGTGCTTGACTGTGTCCTCAGGGCGACCCTCGCAGTGGTGACACCCAGGCGTCTCTTCCTTACCCATCAGACACAGGTACCTCCTGAAACTTCCGTGTCCGGTGAGGACCTGCGTCATGCGGTAGGTCAGGACGCCGTGACGCCGATCTAGCCACTCCTCAAAGAGGGGTCTTACCGCCGCAATTGCGGCGTGGCGGGCAGAAGCTAGTACTCGATATATAAGTTTTTAAACTGACATTTTTACTCTTTATTTTTTTTTTGAGCCCTTTAATCTTATGACCATGCCAGGCTCATCAAAGCCTTAGAGGAGAGAGATACTACTGCACATAAATTTATATATTTTAATCGCATCATCGCTTTTCGATTTAACTCGGACAGTAGTATGTCTCTTTCTGTTCTATACCGGTTGCATTCCACCAACAAGTGGTGAACATCTTCAACAAGTCCACATACCTACTTCACAATTAGGGCTATCAGTTTTTTTCATTAAAAAGCCAAACTTGTTGAGTGAAATGTGCCCAGACTTACTTAATCTATGAGCTAGTACAATGTATTTTCTACTAATTCTAATGTTAGCAAACCAGGGAACTCGATGAGGTTCGCACTGCATTGTCCTGTACCAAATTTTAGTACTGTACATTATTTTACCTTTTACTAATGAATTTAAGTTGAAATACTCTCTCCACATTTTTTAACAATTAATTTTAAATTTTGGTAAGATTTCAAAGAAACAAGATTTTATATTAAGAGGGTGTCGAGCCTACGAGACGCGCGGTAAATAGGTATTTACTGCAGCGGGCTAGTCGTGTGCGTTGTCACACACACAATGACAAGTTCGCTCGAGGCCCGCTTGCCGTTGCACGACGAAGTTTCCTAACTTTGCATTTTTTAATTTTTTGTCGTTATGTTGAATAAACTTGAAGAACGAATATTAATTATTTAGATGGTATTATTTATCACACTAATATTATAAAGGTGAAAGTTTGTGAATGAATGTGTCTGTTTGCATGTTTGTTACTTCACGCTCAAACGGCTGGATGGATCTAAATGAAGCAAGTAGGTACGTAAATAAATCACAAAAATAAATTTAATAAATTATACCTATTATATAAAAATTAACGTTTGTTTTTACTGTAGTAATACATTATCCGTTCCCTCACTATTCATCCTATTGCAATAAAACTTTGATTTTATATATTAAACTCCTCAGATTTTTTTTAAAGATTACTAGCAATGTGGGTACATTTCACATTACTAGCAATCTTGTTAACCCCTCCAACTAAGCTAAATATGCTTGTGTCTGGAGTGGGTTCACGTCAATAGTGTAATGGGTGGGGTTCGAACCTGCGACCTCTCGATCACAAGTCCGACACCTTATCCATTAGGCTATTGATGCGTCGAAACTGGGTAAGTAGCAAGTTAGGGTAGATGGGTATGCAGTACTTATTTGAATAATAAAACCAGTATGAAATAAAAAAAATATAATTATGTAATGTCATAATAAAAGCAGACTGAAATAAGTTTTGTTTATTAAAATTTCATTTAGTGCTCGTTTAAATTCTGATGTACTGTCATGTTTTTAATAACATTTAGCACTTTATTATATATACGTGGGGCCATACCAAAAAAACATTTTTTCATTAATGCTGTCTAGCGAACTTACTTCGCAGAAAATATAAGCGTAATTTATTTCATAACAATATATGTATCAAGTATAACTTAATTTAAAAGAAAAAAATAAATAAAAGAAATCTATAAATCTAATGTTATATTGCTTATTATAACATTTTACAAAAATTGGCCAAGTGCGAGTCAGACTCGCCCATGAAGGGTTCCGTAGTAACTATAATAATATAATATAATATGTATATTTACTTGACAAAAAACTAAAACTTACAAATTTCTTAAAACTAGCTTATTTACATTTTTTGCAACTACGCCAAATAACTTTGTTTTTCATAGTATTTGTATGAATTACAAAGTTATATTTGCGGTTTTAGAAAATATGCTGTATCTCAAATACTGCTGACTCGATCTCTTTAAAACCAATTTTGATTGAAAGTTTACATTAAGATCTATAGATATATATATATATACAACGTGTAATTTAAAGGGTATATACATACCAAGTGCATGGCTTCTTTGGATGATAACAAACGATATGGCAAGGGTTTTGTAATCCTAAGTCTACATGTGTAGAACTTATTACAAATTCCAGTACACTGATACCAGAGACCGAATTTGTCAAATTAAGAAGAACGAAAAGAATTATCGTGTTATTGGCAAGTGACGTGGAAAGTTATTGACCCTCGTAGTGCTGTGACACGTTTGTTATGATTGGTATTCAAAAAATATGTGAAACCAATAATTTGGTACCAATTCTTTAAGTCAGTTATTTTGTGCTGAAACTGTGCATAGAGACTCCATACCAAATGTTGTCTTCAGCCCTTTTGGTTAGATATGAGGTTTCCGTTACACGTTGTATATATATATTTATATTTTTCACTCCATTATTATAGAAATTAGAGGGGGGCACACATTTTACCACTTTGGAAGCGTATATATTTTAAACGATTAATTTTATGAAAAAGTGGTTTTAGAAACCTCAATCTCATTTTAAAGACCTGTATATAGATACCACACATGCATAGGTTTCATGAAAAAAAAAAATATTTTCAGTTTTAGTTCCCCCCATACATGGAACTAAAACTGAAAATATTTTTTAATTTAATTTAAATATATTTTAATTTTTTCTTAAAATCGGAAAGTGGTTCACAGAATACATCAATCTACCAAGTTTTATATGTATAGTCCTAATAGTTTCGGAATAAAATGGCTGTAACATACGGACGGACGGATGGACAGACAGACAGACTAGTAGTTGTAGTAGTTATACATATTATATTATTATAGTTACTACGGAACCCTTCATGGGCAAGTCTGACTCGCACTTGGCCAATTTTTCTTTGGCAAATTCCCGTAGTAGACAGACCTTGTTATGGCACTTGGCGTATAATTTGTCGGACATAGAGGGAATGTCAAAGGAAGCTGAAACTTGTTCTAAACCAGAAAACCCGGCTCCTATCGACATAAAACTGCTTACAGAATTATCGTTCAGATTGAGGTCTGTAGGGCTATCTATCTGGTTCTTAACAATTTATTAATTCTATTTTTTTCGACACATTTGGCAACTAAAATAGAATTTCGATAGAAATCCTTTCTTAGTTGCAACTAGAGAATACAATCCCGAGCATGTTTTTCAATCCCGGGATTACGTGATTCTTGATGCTGAATCCTGGGAACCTGGGGCTATGCCCGGATTAGACTATGTGGTTTCTAATTGGTCTCAAATGTAAAAAATTGGCCAAGTGCGAGTCAGACTCGCGCATGAAGGGTTCCGTGTGTAACTATAATAATCTATACTAATATTATAAAGCTGAAGAGTTTGTTTGTTTGTTTGTTTGTTTGTTTGTTTGTTTGTTTGCTTGAACGCGCTAATCTCAGGAACTACCGTTCTGATTTGAAAAATTCTTTCAGTGTTAGATAGCCCATTTATCGAGGAAGGCTATAGGCTATATATCATCACGCTAACACCAATGGGAGCGGAGCAGTAATGAAGAATGTTTCAAAAACGGGGGATTTTTTTTTCCACGGGGACGAAGTCGCGGGCGGAAGCTAGTATAATATAATATGTATATTTATTTGACGAAAAAAACCTTACAAATTTCTTAAAACAAGCTCTTTTACATTTTTTACAACTACGCTAGATAACTTTGTTTTTCATAGTGTTTGTATGAATTACGAAGTTATATTTGCGGTTTTAGAAAATATGCCGTATCTCAAAAACTGTTAACTCGATATCATTCAAACCAATTTTGGTTGAAAGTTTACATTAAGATCTACAGATACATATTTTTTTAGATTTTTCACTCCACTATTATAGAAGTTAGAGGGAGGGATACACATTTGACCACTTTGGAAGCTTATATCTTTTAAACGATTGACTTTATGAAAAAGTGGTTTCAGAAACCCCCATGTCATTTTTAAAGACCTGTCTATAAATACCACACACGCATATGTTTCATGAAAAAAAAAATAGTTTCGTTTCATAGAATACATCTACTTACCAAGTTTCACATGTATAGTCTTAATAGTTTTGGAATAAAATAGCTGTGACATACGGACGGACGGACAGACAGACAGACAGACAGACAGACGGACAGACATGACGAAACTATAAGGGTTCCGTTTTTTGCCATTCGGCAACTGAACTCTAAAAAACGAGTAATTTCTTAAAATATATATTTTTAATTTTGGTACACTACACATATCACAGTATAGTAAGAAAAGAAAAAATGACAAAAAGATACTATACTTTGTAAGAAATAAAAAGACAATAAAACTTATTACGAATTTTGAAAATACAATCGTAGAAATATCAATGCATCCAAGGTTTGACTTCCAAGCCTGCTTCGTTTATTACCAACATAAGCAGCAGCTGAAAACGCTCGTTTAGGTTTTACACTGGTTGGAGGAATAGACAATAGATACTTATATGCTGTTTCTAAGTGATATCCACTAATTCCTCAATTTTCAAACAGGCTTATTTCACGTCTAATACTATATTTTGCCAACCTCGATTAATTTTGTATTTGTACTTCACGATCTGGGGATTTCATACTCTTATCAATTTCCAGATATAACTTTTCCTTTAGTGTCAATTGGGGTTGGGATTGGGAGGTTTGTGGCCTTAACTCATCATCTGTTTGTGATCCTGATCTTCCTTCTTCTTCTTCCGTGTCATCTCGACTTTTAAGTTTTTTTTTCAATACACTTTATTTGCTTCCAAACTAAAGCCTGTGTAGAAACTGGAAATAAGTCATGCCATTCCAAATCCGATAATAACTGATTTTCATCATCTTTTCATGGATTTTGTAATTAATTCAACACACCAGTCAAATCATCACTTCGTCGTTGCTTCATACGTCCCACTAAGGATGTTTTCATTTTTTGGCAAGTGTCAGCACTTGCCAAAAAATGATTATGCTAGATAGCTGTTTTATAAGAAATTTCAAAGCGGAATCAGCTGTGCATAAATTAGCATCTCGCCGACAGATTGCTTCTACTGTCAATTTAATTGGGGTCAGCACATCAACAATTTTATTCACCAATTCAAAATCAACTTCTTCCAAACGAATTGGATGATTGAGATCTATAAGAGCTTTTTGAATGAAGGTTTTTAAAAGATAAAATCGCTCCAGCATTGTTAAAAGACTAGTCCACCTGGTTTTACAGTCCAAAAGAAGTGACAGCTCTTTTCCATGTTCAATTTTCATTTATTTTTGAAGTACTGTTTCTGTTTTCAATGGTGATCTTTTGAAATACATACTACAACTTTGCGGATTTTCTTTATCAGCTCATTAATGTTTTCATCTTGTGTTAACTCTGGTATGTGTTATAGCGCAAGGTCATTTTGTGACATTAAGATTAAGTCTGATTCTGGAATGTCTAAGTCTTCTAAATGTTCATCATCATGGATGTCGTCCATATGATCAACAGCCACAGGTGGTTCATTTATAGTATCATCTGAGGTAGAGCTGTCTTGCAAATAATTATGTTTTTCATAAAGCCAGTATCCAGGGAAATATCAAATATACTTAGACGCTCTTTCAATATACGAAGACAATTTTCAGCCATACTTTCATACTTCCATAAATAGGAACAAGTCCTAAATTCCATTTTTTTTTTTATATGAATGAACGTTGACAGCCATGTATGGTTTATTGGATGTTGAAGTCCACTTGTCGAAAGAAAGACTAAATCTTTCACCTGCACTTTTAAAATGTTTCAATTCTGCAGTTACTTGCTTTCTGATTTTTTCACTGTAATTCATGACACGTTTTTGAATGGTGACGGCTGACTTTGGTAAATCCGTGTATTTTGCAAAGACAAATTTTCTCGAATCATCTGAAGTTATGAATATACTGAATGGAAATCCATCTAATGCAATCATTCTTGCCAAAACATCATCGAGGCTATCGTCGGCACTTTTAGTAAAATAATCATTTAACTTTCGCTTGGCTGGCGGCGGTGGTGTGTTCAGATTATCAGAATCTAGACTTGTTGAAGCTGATATAAGCTTGATGTTATGTTTTGATGACAAATGTGTATGTAATCCCTTAGTCGATTCATCCAAAGTCTTGAGAATGGCTGAGCATCGGTTACATTTGGCACTATTCCTATCCTTCGCAACTAAAAAATAGCTCCACATTGACGTCGTATCACTGTGTTTTTTATGTTTAACAAAGTCTCCCGCCATTTGAAATACTTAATTTCAGATAATTGACTTTTAAATTTAAATGACGTAGGTCGTGGGTTTAAATTTAGAAAATATCTTGTAATGACCAAAGTTTTCAATATAATTAAGCATATTTTAAAACTGGAAACATATCTTACAACTATACAATAATATAGGTTATCCATCAGAATTCAAACAGGCTTTAATGTCCTCTCATACCTAATTAACATGTATTATAGATACATTGTAAGAATGATATTTTAAAAGAGTAAGTGTGGTGTGGAGTAACTTTCCGGATCTTCTCCATAGAAAACGACCAATTTCGAACCGTGCCCTGCGCCAAACTGCTGACGTTTTATAAGTGCCCATGTAGGCCTATGTGAAATAAAACATTTTGAGTTTGAATTAATATTTTTCTTAAAATTCAAACGCGAGCCAAAAATAAAAAAAAAAACACAAGAAACAGTAGTAGGTATCTACTACTATTTTTAAAGAGATAACATAGTGCAATCATGCCAGTACCGTGCAACCAGCGCACCACGCACCATGAGACCATAAGTCTAGTTTAAGCATATACTAACGGGAACCCGTGTGAAATTAGTACTTCCCACAATATGATTATAAATTAAAGCCTGTCTGAATTCTGATGGATAACCTATATTATGATATAGTTGTAAGATATGTTTCCAGTTCTAAGATATGCTTAATTATATTTAAAACTTTGGTCTATACTGCCGTATACACCAATTAATACAGCACAATGGAATTACAAATAAAAAATATCCGATAATTTGGTCATCATGTATGTCATTGATATACACTATAAAAAGGAAAGGGCCAAGAATTGAACCTTGCGGAGCACTCATCTTGGCTAGGGATCCTGCAGATGTCGCTCCATTAACAATAACTTTTTGTTGCCTGTTTGATAAATATGAAAGAACAAGGTCAGCAGAACACGAATCCACGAACTCCGTAATGGTGTAATTTACAGATCAGTGATTTGAACGCAATCAAAAGCTTTGGAGAGGTCACAAAATATGCCAATTGCATCCTGAGATTTCTCCCAAGATTCCAGAATGTGACGGATGAGCGCTACTCCTGCATTTGTTGTTGACCTACCTTTCGTGAAACCAAACTGCCGACTATGCAGAATTCCATTTGAGTTAAAATATGATAGCATCTCGTCCAGCATGATTTTTTCGTATATTTTGCTTAATGCTGGAAGCACATATATCGGTCTATAGTTAGAGGGATCATTCTTACAACCCGACTTAAAAATTAGTAATACTTTACTATGTTTCATTAAATCGGGAAAATTACCGCTGTCTATACATTAATTAAATGTGCCTGTTAGGATAGCAGCAATTGAGTCAATAATATTACCAAGAACCCTAACAGATGCACTCCATAAGTCATCAGTGTTTGTTATGTTAAGACTTTGGAATGCTTTTTAATTACATCAATAGAAATGGGCTTAAATGAAAATGTTGGTATATCCTTATTGAAGTTTTCCTTTAAAAAAGATTCTGCTAATAATGGCGAAGAATGTAGAGATTTAGTAACCTCTACTGGAATATTGGTAAAGTAATTTTCCAACTTCTCAGCCACTTTTGACTTATCTGAGATGACCTGATCATCGATGTTCAAAGTCAAATCATTCTAACCCTGTTGGTTTGTATTTCCAGTTTCTTTGTTTATCACACAGTTTTTATTTTATTGTTAGAAATGCTAATTTTATTACTTTCTGATTTAGATTTAGCTTAGGACGCATACTTTTTTAAATATCTTTGAGTAGTTTCTTACATAATTATGGAAGGCTTCATCGGAAGTCAATGATTTTTCATGGTATAAGTTGTATAAATTGTCTCAGCTTATTCTTATTCCAGCAGTGGCCCATTCATTAAATTTAGATTTATTACTCATTTGAAATTTTTTAACTGGACATGCCTTACTAAATTCGTGGCATAGTGAAGAAAATAATATCCTGTAATTTTCATTGGGGTCATGGGAGTCAAAATTGGCCATTGAAAGATTACTTAACATGTTATCATTAAAAACATTAATTTCTTTTTAGTTAGTGGCCTAAACTTAATAGTCTTATTTAATTGCCGCTTTTTAACCAACTCAAAGGATACTAGTTGACCTTTATGGTCAGACCTAACTCCACTAATTTGAGACGAGTATTTTATGGCACAATTAGTATAAATATTATCTATGCATTGAGCTGATGTTGCTGTTATTCTTGTTGCTTCCTTGTATGTGCATTTTAAGTTAAATGAACCAAACAATGAAGTAAGCTTGCAGTGTTCAGGTGAATTTACTAACAAATCAATATTTAGGTGACCACAAACCACAACTAATTTATTATCTCTTATAAGCTTAGGTACTTAAAATTTCTCCCATTATCATTAAGAATGATGACAAGTTTGATGCTGGTGGTCTATAAACACTTAAGAAAGTTTGGCCTTCAACTTCTGTACATGCTACCTCACACAAGCAATCAACAGAGCAAGCGGTGATATATTTTTGTTCCTTATATCGAAGAGAATTACTACGTAATATTAAAGTACCACCTCCTACTGAGGACATGTTGTATGCACTAGTAATAAAAAAATATTAATTTTAAACAACATTCTATCTGGTTTTAGCCAGGTTTCACAAAAACATAAGATATCTATATCATATTTATCTATTAACATTTCCTCATCTAAAATTTTGCCGGAGAAACGATTTATATTCTGATGATATATTAAAATTGTGTTATTATAACTCTCCTTTGTCACATCTAAGGGTTTAAACAATTAATTTCAGTATTATTAGATACCCTAGATAATACTGAATAGTCACTTAACCTAGGATCAGTTAAATTGTCAATAACCCAGTGTAAATTGTAAGCTAACAAAGTAGCCAATGAACTTTCGTCGTAAATTCTAAAATGAATGTCAGGATTGCAATCGGTATTCCCAAAAACCTATTACACGATGTTTGATGCAATATTTTGCAATCGACCACGTTTGCTGAGCAAGCGATATAATGCGGTCGCACTAAGTTCGCCGCGAGCTTAGTGTATTTCGAACAGCAACCGGGTGCACTCATTTTCATCATTTAGCGATAATTTTAGCCCTTACGTTACTTTGTTAATTATACTTAGCAATAAACCCTTGAAGGTTATCAGTGTATTTAACTTAGTAGACACACACGATATCCATATTGAATGTTGGAGAAAAAGTTGCATCCACCAAGGATGCAACTTTTTCTCCAACATTCAATATGGATATCGTATGTGTTTTAAATTGGATTTCAAAATGAAAGCCAGATTTGCAATCACCACCCCCAAAAACCCATTACACGATACCCATATCGAATGTGTGAGAAAAAGTTGCATCCGCCATCTTGGATTTTAAAATGAATGCCAGATTTGCAATCACCACCCCAAAAACCCTTTACACGGTACCCATATCAAATGTTTGAGAAAAAGTTGCATCCGCCATCTTGGATATTAAAATGAATGCCAGATTTGCAATCACCACCCCCAAAAACCCATTACACGATACCCATATCGAATGTTTGAGAAAAAGTTGCATCCGCCATCTTGGATTTTAAAATGAATGCCAGATTTGCAATCACCACCCCCAAAATCCCATTACACGATACCTATATCGAATGTTTGAGAAAAAGTTGCATCCGCCATCTTGGATTTTAAAATGAATGCCAGATTTGCAATCACCACCCCCAAAAACCCATTAAACGATACCCATATCAAATGTTTGAGAAAAAGTTGCATCCGCCATCTTGGATTTTAAAATGAATGTCAGATTTGCAATCACCACCCCCAAAAACCCATTACACGGTACCCATATCGAATTTGTGAGAAAAAGTTGCATCCGCCATCTTGGATTTTAAAATGAATGTCAGATTTGCAATCACCACCCCCAAAAACCCATTACACGGTACCCATATCGAATTTGTGAGAAAAAGTTGCATACGCCATCTTGAATTTAAAAATAAATTCCAGATTTGCAATCACCACCCCCAAAAACCCATTACACGATACCCATATCGAATGTTTGAGAAAAAGTTGCATCCGCCATCTTGGATTTTAAAATGAATGCCATATTTGCAATCACCACCCCCAAAAACCCATTACACGATACCTATATCGAATGTTTGAGAAAAAGTTGCATCCGCCATCTTGGATTTTAAAATGAATGCCAGATTTGCAATCACCACCCCCAAAAACCCATTAAACGATACACATATCAAATGTTTGAGAAAAAGTTGCATCCGCCATCTTGGATTTTAAAATGAATGTCAGATTTGCAATCACCACCCCCAAAAACCCATTACACGGTACCCATATCGAATTTGTGAGAAAAAGTTGCATCCGCCATCTTGGATTTTAAAATGAATGTCAGATTTGCAATCACCACCCCCAAAAACCCATTACACGGTACCCATATCGAATTTGTGAGAAAAAGTTGCATACGCCATCTTGAATTTAAAAATAAATTCCAGATTTGCAATCACCACCCCCAAAAACCCATTACACGATACCCATATCGAATGTTTGAGAAAAAGTTGCATCCGCCATCTTGAATTTAAAAATAAATTCCAGATTTGCAATCACCACCCCCAAAAACCCATTACACGATACCCATATCGAATGTTTGAGAAAAAGTTGCATCCGCCATCTTGGATTTTAAAATGAACGCCAGATTTGCAATCACCACCCCCAAAAACCCATTACACCATACCTATATCGAATGTTTGAGAAAAAGTTGCATCCGCCATCTTGGATTTTAAAATGAATGCCAGATTTGCAATCACCACCCCCAAAAACCCATTACATGATACCCATATCGAATGTTTGAGAAAAAGTTGCATCCGCCATCTTGGATTTTAAAATGAATGTCAGATTTGCAATCACCACCCCCAAAAACCCATTACACGGTACCCATATCGAATTTGTGAGAAAAAGTTGCATCCGCCATCTTGGATTTTAAAATGAATGTCAGATTTGCAATCACCACCCCCAAAAACCCATTACACGGTACCCATATCGAATTTGTGAGAAAAAGTTGCATACGCCATCTTGAATTTAAAAATAAATTCCAGATTTGCAATCACCACCCCCAAAAACCCATTACACGATACCCATATCGAATGTTTGAAAAAAGTCTTCATCATCACTTTCACTTCCTCAAATGGTGCTTTTCGGGAGCAACTGCACAAGGTACTATTAGAAATACCCAAAACGCTATAGGTGTGCCTACAATATTTAAAGAGTTCCCTCGCTTTCTCCAGGATCCCATCATCAGATCCTGATTTCATAACAATGGAACCAACTAGAAAGTATACCCTTTCAAACGAAAAAAAAATTCCAAATCGGTCCAGCCGTCTTCGAGTTTGAGGTTACATACATAAAAAAAAGTTTAAGACGAACTGAGAACCTTCTCCTTTTTTTTGAAGTCGGTTAAAAAGCAATAATAACATCACAAAATATAAATACGTACTTTTTATGAGAATGGCTTTTATTTCGAAAATTTGTGCCAACTTTCTTCTAATAATATTTTTTTTTACATTTTCCCATAATAAAACAAATATTGAAAAACAAATGTTAAAGAAATGTATATTGAACAATAAAAAGTAATTGTTGGGTATGCATAATAAATCGTACTCAAAAAAACAAAAAATATGACTTATGTTATTCAACGGATTGCTGCAATACATACGTACACAATAGATCGCGAATTATCGTTACCGGCGAAACGCTCCATAATGAGACGTGACCCCTCTCTGAGCTCCCGTGGACGACTGAATTTTCGACGGTGTACGTTGCGTATGGTTCAAAATAGCGCGCAAATTAGAAGAAAAAATTAAAATTAAAACAACCAAGCGACATTTTTGAAATGTTAAAGCTGTAAATGATAGTATGATAATTAGAGAATAATATGAATTGAAGTTTATGAAAAAATTCAATAGTTTACTATCAAAATTCAGCGACGCACGAGCATGTTTTGTAAGGATTTTTGTCCAACTTTATGTATTTTTGTTTAATAAACTATAAAATATTTTTAAATTTTGCCAACTATGTTTGATAACACATTTATTCAAGTGTTCATTACATATTTTTGTATGGTAATTAAAGTACTATTATAGGTTATATTCCTTTAGTTGTGAAGACCGTTTTGAGTTATTTTACTCGGCGCAGGCTTAAGAATTGATCCAGTAACAACTGCAGTTTTTGCTAATGTGTCAACCTCCTCATTTCCCTGTAAGCCAATATGCGACGGAATCCACTGCAATTTTAGGATAATATTGTTGCATTGGTATTCGTACATAATATTTAAAATGTCATAGAATATTGATGCACCTCTGTATCCAGAAGCGCATCGAGCCAAATGCTGCAAAGCACTTTTACTATCTGTTACTATGACCACCCTAGAATTTAAGTTTTATTTTTCAATATAACGTAAAGCTTCTAATACTGCAGTGAGTTCCGCCGTCATAACACAAATATTCATATTAATAATCTTAAAGCTACCACTATTACTATAATACATGTCAAAAAATGCTGCACCTATGCCATTAGCGCTCTTTGACCCACCCATAATACTTATTTATTTGATAATTATTCTTCCATGACATTATTTTTAAGTGAATCAATGTGATAGTTATTATTTTTATATTTTATACAGTCTAAATTAAAATTTATTGTCTCTAACGTTTGAATGTTTGTTACTCAAGTGTCTAAAGTAAACATTTTAAGAGGGCTGTTGTTATCTATATGGTCATCTTTCGTATCGTTATAATAATGTTACCAAAAGGGGTTTCTTTTTATATCTGTTGGTAATTAACAGTATCATTAGAATTTGGTAGATATCACATTTTAATATCTATATTTAAAGATTAAACCACTCACGCGCTGACGTCAGCGAGCGTTGCTTAAGTTTGAAGATTTTTTTTATTGATAATAGGTTCGCGTTTGACCACCATCTCACCTGATGATGAGCCCATGCGGCTGAAATTATTTATAAACATTTATGTATAAACATTGCACACACAGACTCACTCACATGTTCATTTTATTATTTTATTGTACGCCACCTGTTCGACGTCCGTAAGTACGTCTATCGTCTACTGGGATCCAGCAGGATACCAGCGTCAGGCATATTTGCCTGGCACATGCTGAGCTGGACTCCCATTTAGTGCAATTCGGAGACACACACCACACCGATTTTACGTATTACATTTTTAAGTTTGTTTTATTTTTTTACATTTATAATATTTTTGATTGTATGTATAAGTTTGTTCTGTTCTTTTTTTTGTAATTTATGTGTTATATGCTAATGTGCGTTTATGTGTTGTGTCTTCTGTTGACAAATAAAAGTAATATCAATCTATCCATACACCGTGAAATTTTAATGGTTGTTTTCCCAAAGTGAAATGGCTTTGTCTTGGTAATAAAATCGTTTTATAAACAAATAAAATATTAGAAACAAAAAATGGCGCAGTGTAGTTAATGCATCATCATCATCATGCGTGAAAGCTTATTTTACGCTGAACATTTATTAATAACTTTTTCCTTTGTTGACAACGCGCGGCGGTGCATGTTTCACCTAGGTACCTACGTTAGTCTACTGAACTACTAATGATTCTCGTGCTTTCGAGTTTATGAATATTTTTTTAATAATTTGAAAAGAAAGATGTTCGTTTTTTTAAAGTTTAATTGTATGTTTCGATACTACTACTGATGGGTAACCGTCCTGCTGTGGGAAAACAACTATTGAAATTTCACGCTGTATATCTAAATGTTGGTATGGTCTACAAATATATGTTCCGGGCTTGGGTATTGGTATACTTGCAATACTCTGCAATAAATGTGATTTTATTCATATTGCACAAACTCTTTTACAGTCTTCCTTAATGTCTGATTAACAAAAAAATAACGCCACTATGATAATTACGAGCACCATGGTGAGGCCTCCTTGCTTTTATAATCTGATACTTGATATACTGAAAGCGTAATCTCATTTTATTTATAGTTGTTAGCAAATCATAAGAGCAACAATGAAGATCCGTACTTAGCTACTGTGGACGTCAAAGATCGGATGGGCTGTACTGTGCTATGTGCTGCTGTTAAATCAGAATGGTTACAAGGAGTCTGCATAGCTCTCGGTGCTGGAGCCAGCATCACCATGAAGGTACTTATCATAATACCGCATTAAACACTATTATCTATACTAGTATTATAAGGAGGAAAGAATTGTTCTTGTGAATGTTTGTCACGGATAAACTCAAAAACTAACTAACGTAACTTGGGTCTTGTAAATCCTAAACTACACTGCTCCTAAACAAAAACCACAAGAAACATAGTTTAACACGAGAGAGGGGTATTATTTTCGTGTGTATCTAAACTAAATAACGAAAAAAAAAACAAATAACCTGAAGAAGTGACACCGAGCTGATCAGCTGACCAAGCCACGGCGATGCGCCTTTAGTTTCACTTGCAAGCAACTACATACTTACATGGGCGTGCGTGTTTTTAATTTTAAGTAGGCGCGTGCACCTATATTTTTATTACTCTATTTTTTCGTATTAACTTCCTTTTTAAGGATCTGTACTAAATTAAACACATCAAACTTAATTTTCTAGATGTTGGGTTAATTCAAATAATTTTAACAAGTCCAAAATCGCAGTTAGCGATAAGATTAAGTAGACTAGCAAAGCTAACTAATTAATGTGTCTCTCTCATTCAAATTAGTTATTTATTTGTGTTTTTTAGAAATAAATGTGTATATAATTAAAATTAATAGGGTACGATGGGGTTAACCTACTCATGTGGATAAAAACGCCGTTAAATACATAAAATAAATAAAGAATGTGTACTACTTTACTCATATATAAATAAGTATATTTATAAACGACTTTAATCTGGTTCCATCATATCTAAATTTATTTGATTTTTCTATGTGTGTGTGCCTGACAAACTCATCCCAATTAAATATTTTTTATTTGTTTCTCTATTATACTGGCTCTTCCATAAAATGGCTACTTAAGGACATTTACAGGCATGCGTTCGCTTAGTGACATTCGCTCTCTCATAACAATACCAACTCAAATCGCGGCATGGTTGTTTGAAAAGATGGACTTTTCATTTGTTCGTGTTACATTTCTCAAAGGAGGTTGACAGGGTTTGCACCAAATGCTGCCCAGAAATGAAAGTACCCCTAGTGTAGTCCTGGCATCACTAAATATTGAAAAAAAAAAATTAAAAATATTCAGTCCCAGGAGTAAGCAGTAAATATTATTTTTGTGTACTGAAACTAAGTTCTTATTCTTTGTTATTATATTACATTCTTTAGCTGTTTACATTCCAAAAAATATTTTGTTCCACCTCAATAATGCCTTATCGCTTAACCGTGGCACACCAAGATCGAAAACCATTTCTTTTATACTTTATTTTATCTTACTTTGTCGTGCTGGGCGTATAAAACGTATTAGCCTTAAATTCCCCTAATTATGATGATCTGATCCAGCCTATCCTTAGCTGTCCTCTCCCTGTGCTGCCCTAAGCCGAGGTCCTTACCCCTTAGCGTGTAGTTGCCTATTTTGTAAGTTTTTATAAAAGGCACTGGCTGGAGGTTTTAATTTATTTATTAATTAAGGCAACCACAGGCATGTCCGTTTAAGTAGCCCACAACCTCAGAAGAAGACCTGCGAGATGCCACACAAAAAAGTTGCTGGCTTTCATCACTCTCCACCCGACACTCGCTCGTGACGATCGTGTCGTCGCTCCGAGTCTGTATCATCGCTTCGTTACACTCGCCGTGTCATTCGTAGTCACTGACTACATCAACCGATCCAGAACTGCCGTTTTTCAAGACAGCGAAGCATATTCTATTTCTTTACGAGAGTTGTCAAAACATTTTTCCCATTCAGCATAAAACCACAGTTAGGTGGTCCTTGTTGTAAAATCTCACGGTGTTAACCAAACCAAGACAGTGTACTGTCTTGGTTTATTGGATTACAGTGACAACGTGGTATTGACCCACCCGCTGATACCTTTCTGGGTGATACAGTTCATAGGTGTCGAGTGCTACGTTAGGTTTTGGCCTTGGGGATCTCCTGGTCAAACCTAATTACTGAGTTTTCTCTACAGCAACTCACCTAGTGTCGGTTGGGTTTATGTTCCCCTTCGCAATAGGGCCCGGTCCGCGGACCTGGACCCCGCGGAACAGGCTTAACTATGAAAAAGCCTTCCCTAACATGGATGATGGTAACGGTACCTTAATTTGTTATAAGAAGAAACTATACTGCATCCCACGAAGTCCAACCAACGCCTCTCACATCGCGGCAGGGGGTCATTTGCTATCCAACAATATAACAAGCACTATAATTATGTCTTCATTCAATATGCCATCTATTAACGAGCAATTCTTAAGAATGCTCGTAAAAAATATACACTATCACCAAGAATCTACCATTGCTATATATTAATTGGTGCAGACAATCGTGATCGTGTGCATAATTAACTATTGCTGTTCATATTTCACGGCACATTATGTTAAACACATTAGTTTAATTGGTACTGTCGTTCATTAATAATTTCATTTTATATCAATAAATAGTTCCCAAGGAAATGCTTTTTTATCAGGACTCCCGGGATAGATTTTGATGCGCTTTTGTTAACTGACTAGTGTTAGCCTAAGGAACATTATGCACTATATTTTCATTCTGGGCAATACTTGGTTCGATTCCTATACAAAGACTGTCAATCTCCTTTGCTTTGAATTTTTACATATTTTCTATTTACAGGCCAACGGAGATTCACCAATTCACATTGCAGCACAATTGGGAAACGTAGATATACTCCAAGAGATATTAACCGTTGCGAGGTATAATAGCACCATCGATTTTCGCAACGAAAAAGGAGAGACCGCACTTTTTAAAACAATCAGTCACAACCAGTTGAATGCTCTCAAATTGCTATTGGAGGCTGGTTCCAGCATCGAAGTAGAGATATCAGATAAAACCAATGTTTTTCATGTGGCTGCTAAATATGGCAATAGAGATGTTCTAGAATATTTACTTGAATATAACAGCAACATTACAGCAACATTGATAAATAGGTTTGATAGTACGGGTCCACCGCTACTCTACGCTGTATCTAACAACCATCTCACTTGTGCAGAACTCCTTATTTGTAAAGGCGCCCAAGTAAATGCTTATCATAAAGATAATTTAATGTGGACATCACTTTTACATGTAGCTGCAAGTAAAAATCATTGCGATGTAGCTGAACTAATTATAAAACATGACAGTGAAACTGTTCATGCTACCGACTCTGCAGGCCGAACACCTCTGCATGAAGCTTGCAGCAATGGACACAGGGAAATGATTGTATTACTGTTACGTAAAGGAGCTGATCTTTCTGGAGCAGGACGAAATGGAATTAGTAGAACGAAGCTACCCCCTATAGATATCCTAATGAACAACTTATCAAAACCAACTGAATTTATGCAGGAAATATTTGACTCTTATATATCTAGCCAAGGTGTGAGTCTTCAGGAATCGAACTGTGAGGTAGTAGTGGACTACGGAGTGTTACTTCCAAATAGGTCCAATATGAAACAGATGAGGGTGATCAATGCTCTTATTAATACTGGTAATAGATACGATCAAGACAGGCTTCTTCTCCATCCACTAGTACAAAGCTTTTTGTACCTCAAATGGAGATCATTATTACCTTTTTTTTACAGTATATTAATACTATATGTATGCTTTGTCTTGTCTCTCAACGTATATACAATTTCTGTGTTCTATTATAAAGACAAAATGAAATATGTTCCAACTGTTTTACGCAGCAGTGTATGGATGTATATTATTTACTTGACTGTTTCCTTAATTACAATTCAGGTAATTTAAAAATATACCATTTCTTTTTTATAAATTTCTTCTGTTTAAGTTTCAACATGAAATGGATAATAAATGTAAAAATTCTTTCACCAGGAGATCATCTTTATTAAAATTAAAAGCGTGAGGTATCTTCTATGTTTGGAGACATGGTTGAAGTTTTGGTCAATAGCGCTAGCTTTGGTATTGCCCAGAGTTGTGTCGTGGGACACTGAGTCTAGTCCAGAATGGGCGCGACTCATCGGCACAGTGGCGTTGCTTCTATCCTGGTTTGAAATGATGTTCTTACTCTCCAGATTCCCTAACTGGGGATATTACGTTCTGATGTTTGGAAAAGTAGCAAACAAAGTGTTTAAGGTGAGAATTTATTATTTATGTACACTCATGACACTTAAAAGAGAAAAAAATAGACAAATACAGATAAAAGAGCACAAAAGTGCTGCTTATTTCAAATAAATTTCTGATTTTATGATTAGAATTTCGAATTTATGATTTTTCGATATGACTTTTGAATTATGATCAATTTTAAAATGGAAAATGTATATATATATGTTACAGATTCTGGTTTCATTCGTTTTCCTAATATTTGGCTTCTCCGTAAGCTTCATGATACAATTTCGTGCAAACCCACCATTTGAAGGCCCTTGGTCTGCTTTTATCACGACGATGGTCATGATGACATCTGAATTTGATTACAATGACACGCTGCGCAAGGGGAGCGTGGATACGTCGGCCGCAATCATCATACTACGTTTAATATTTATATCATTTCTAATACTTGTTGCGATAGTTCTTATGAACCTCTTAGTCGGTGTTGCAGTTAATGACGTCAATAATCTAGAAATTATAGGAAACATCAAGAGATTGGAAAAGCAGGTGGAATTTATAACATCACTGGAAGATATTGTTTTTAACAAATTCATCAAGAAGTTGGTTCCAAGTAGTCTTTACAATAGATGGTTGAAGAATAAAAAATGGGAAAATGTTATCATTTTGCGACCACGTGAAGCTACATGCAGTAACTGTAATCGCTTGCCGGCTCGATTAAGGGAAGCCATATTTGAAAAGGCTCAATTACAGAAGAAGCAGTCGGATGAGGAGCAAGGCACCATGCTGTTCCAAATGAAATTGGATGAAATATACAAAGTCATTGTCCGTAAAGATGCCGACAAACTACCGAAAACAGAGCGCCCAGATAACGCGTTGAATAAAATAATTGAAGATATCGATAAAATACGTAGTGACATAGAAATGATTAAAAAGTTTATAGATTCAACTAAACGTCGCTCTGTTTGTAGCAATAAGTCTGTTCCATTACTAGTTGTAAGTAGAAATGAGTAGAAAATAAATGTGTGAAACATTACTATTACTTTTTTATTGATGTTTTTTTTAATCGCTTAGCTTGCGTGCCTTTGACCACTATCTCACCTGATGGTATGCGTTGATGCTGTCGTAGATGAAGCACACCTAGCAATAACCTATTCACTCTTGACTTAAGGCGATACCAAAATAAATTAAGGGTTTTTTCGTCACTATTTATTTCACTATTCCAGCAAGTATGGATTTAATTTTTGGTAATATGTTTATTGACTATTTCATTAATACTTTGACTGAAGGAAAACGCAATTGGGTTAAATTTGCTCCATCGAATATGACTCCGAAAAGACCTCTATTTTTTTTTTATTTTTTCCTGTAATTCTAAAATCCTAAGGAATTTCATTTCAAAATTGCATTCAAAATGTGCATAATAGGTAATTGAAAACTCTGACTGAAAATATTTTTGATACATAGCTTAATTTATTTTTAAACAATTTTTATTTGGTTTGGCGCTTACGTTGTTTTATTTTGGTTCCAGCGCATTGTTGCGCTCTCTTTTTTCGCACGTGGAAGTAATAGACTCTGTCACTTTCTTATGCCCGCCCAGTTCGCCTGCGGCCTTTGTCAGTGATAGACCTGTGTCGGTTCCTCCCGCAACCGTGATTATATTTTTTTATCGAAATAGTTATTGTTTAGTCTTGTTTTCTGATTTTATTTATCTATATTTGACAAGTGAACAAGGTTTATATAACATTAGTTTACCGATATGGGGAATAAGCATAAAAGACAACGAAAGGTGAAAAAATTGGCCAAGTGCGAGTTGGACTCGCCCATGAAGGGTTCCGTAGTAAGTATAATAAATATAATATACTTAATATATTTATTTGAAAAAAAAAACCAAAAACCTTACAAATTTCTTAAAAGTAGCTTATTTACAATTTTTACAACTACGCCAAATAACTTTGTTTTTCATAGTGTTTGTATGAATTACAAAGTTATATTTGCGGTTTTATAAAATATACTGTATCTCAAAAACTGTTGACTCGATCTCGTTCAAACTAATTTTGGTTGAAAGTTTACATTAAGGTCTACAACATATGGTTTTTTTAGATTTTTCACTTCATTATTATAGAAGTTAGAGGGGGGGACACACATTTTACCACTTTGGAAGCGTATATCTTTTAAACGATTAACTTTATGAAAAAGTAATTTTAGAAACCTTAATGTCATTTTTAAAGACCTGTCTATAGATACCACACACGTATAGGTTTCATGAAAAAAAATATTTTCAGTTTCAGTTCCATGTATGAGGAGCCCCCTTTATTTTAAATATTTTTTAAATTTTCTCTTAAAATCGGAAAGCGGTTCACAGAATACATCCATCTATCAAGTTTTACATGTATAGTCTTAATAGTTTCGGAATAAAATGGCTGAGACATACGGACGGACGGACAGACAGACAGACGGACAGACATGTCGAAACTATAAGGGTTCCGTTTTTTGCCATTCAGCTACGGAACCCTAAAAACCGACATTTGGAACGCCTGAGGGATCATGCTCGTAAAATGACGGAAAATAATTGGCCAAGTGCGAGTCAGACTCGCCCATGAAGGGTTTCGTAGTAACTATTATAATATAATATAATATGTATATTTATTTGACGAAAAACAAAACCTTACAAATTTCTTAAAACTAAGTTATTTACATTTTTTACAACTACGCCAAATAACTGTGTTTTTCATAGTGTTTGTATGAATTACAAAGTTATATTTGCGGTTTTAGAAAATATGTTGTATCACAAAAAATGCTGACCCGATCTCGTTCAAACCAATTTTGGTTGAAAGTATACATTAAGATCTACAGACATATATTTATTTAGATTTTCATTCCATTATTACAGAAGTTAGAGAGGGGGGGGGTACACATTTTACCACTTTGGGAGCGTATATCTTTTAAATGATTGACTTTATAAAAAGTAGTTTCAGAAACCCCTATGTCATTTTTATAGACCTGTCTATAGATACCACACACGCATAGGTCTCATGAAAAAAAAACTTTTTTCAGTTTCAGTTCCATGTATGGTGAGCCCCCCTTTATTTTAAATATTTTTTTTATAAAATCTGAAAGCGGTTTACAGAATACATCTACCTACCAAGTTTCACATGTATAGTCCTAATAGCTTCGGAATAAAATGGCTGTGACATACGAACGGACGCACGGACAGACATGACGAACTATGAGGGTTCCATATTTTTTAATATTTACATACCAGTTTTATTTTACAGAGACAAAATCTCAGCGCCGGAGCAGACCTCGGATAATACATGTGATTCGGAAAACAGAAGATTAGAGTCGCCATTATAATTTTTAAATTTGGATGATCAACTACTAACTTCTTGGAAAAAAATTACTCAGTAAACTGTTTATTTCCTATTAAGATAGAAAGAAATACATTGGCGCGGATTGTCTTGTTTACAAACTAAACTAAAGTTCAGTGCATCTTTTTCTTACTATTTTATTATAAAAAGGACAGAAAATATTAGTTTATTTCTGTCAAATTAGTCAGCGCCTGACGTAAATTGACATATTTTTAGTAACCAATTTTTTAATCGAGTCTGAAATTGTCTATGGAATATCTGAATTTGACAGGACTAAACTAATATTTTTCTTCTGCTTTTTTCTTAATTAAATAGAAAGAAAGTGCGTTGCCAGGGCCAAAATTCGTGGTGGCAAGGCATCTGCCGGAGATTTTTCACTCTTACTTTAAAGGTGGCAGACGGGTCATATGTGGAAAAGAACACAGAAGCCGACAGAGAGTTCCAAACCGATTTGAAGACCGGTCGAAGTCCGACCGAAGTCCGACCGACAAAGTGCGCACAATAAATGTAGAGGAGAATTACATAGTATGACAAAGTGGTATATTGACCAAGTGAGGATGGTGCCCTGTAGTACGTCTGGTATATTAATACTGAAAGCCATTACCAATGATATTGCCGTTATTCATGAAATCAGTCATCGTGTTTTTTTCTATATGTTTTATTTCTATTTATCAAAGTAATCACCCATGCAATAGATGCGTCTTTTCCAACGCACTGGTAGCTTATTGATACCCTTCTTGAAGAAATCAGTTGGACGGGAGGCAACAAATTCTGCAAAGGCATTTTTACTGCCTCTATGATGTTGATTTTTTTCCGAGAAGTTTAGAATTCAGGAAAAAGTAGAAGTCTGTAGGTGCAAGGTCTAGTGAGTACGACAGATGGCGGAGAACTTCCAACACCAGCTCTTGTAATTTGTAGACCGTCTGCTGTGTAGTATGAGGACGCGCGTTGTCGTGCAAGAGCAGCGGAGCCGAGCGATTGACCAAAGCTGGTTGGAGATGTGCGAGCTTCTCCATAATTGTGTTCAGTTCTGCAGTAATGCTCATCCTGTTTGGTAGATAACTCATTACACCAGGGTTAGACCACCAAACAGGGACCATCACTTTTCTAGGGGTCAGTTTTCGTTTAGGAAAACGTTTAGATGCTAATCCAGGATCCAACCAATTTCACTTACGATTGTCGAACAGGATCCATTTTTCACTGCAGGCAACAAAATTATTTCGTTTGTGTGCCTGTTAAGCAGTGCAAGGTACGTCTCGATGCGTCCTTCGCGGTGATGATCACTGAATTCGTGGGGCAGACGTCAAGCTTTTTTACCTTGCCAATTTGACGCAAGTAAACCAATATTGTTTTGATACTAGCGTTGAAAGCTGCTTCTAATTCAGCCGCAGATTGGGTGTCATCAGCTCCCACAACCGCCTTTAATTCGTTATCGACAACCACAGGGTTCATTTTTCAGGTCGAAATTTCCAGATCGGACACGAGCAAACTAATAACGGGTGGTGCATTAATTTTTAGAGTTCGTTTTGTAAACGTCGTTGAGGTTGTGGGCCGTAGGTACAAGGGGCACGGTTATGCCAAACTTTGAAACAAGAATTCCAAATTATAAAATAAAATTAATTTGAAATTATAATTATTAGCCAAAACAATATGATTATCGAACTCAAACTCAACATATAAATTTCACATAGGCCCACATGGGCACTTACAATACGTCAGAAGTTAGTGCATGGTTTGAAATTGGTCGTTTTCTAGGGAGAAAAACCGGCAAAAACCTCCACAGTATCCATGATACAGATTAAAAGGACAGTATATGATTTAATATTATAATTTAAAATTGCCAGTACGGCAAAACAGCGATTTCATAGGTAAAGCCCTGTTATTAAATATCAAATATTTATAAATTATTTAAAAATTAAACATAACTGACAACGAGTAGTACTGAAAGTGATGCTCTTTAAACCAAGAGACTTCTCTACTGACCAGCTATATTCTGACGCACAAATCCTCACAGTCAGCCACCTATATCCTCCGTTCTATCCAGCGAAGACACCGTACTCTTCGTCTAGACAAAAACCTACTTCAAAGGCGCAAAGGTTTTCCAGTATGCAAAGCAATCCCTTGTCGATATGCATTTGCAAGTCGTCAATTTTCAGCACAAAGTTCACGTATTTATAACAAAATTAATAAAATTATTTCCATTTATAGACTCACCACTCACGAATTAAAAAAAAAACTTAAGAACTGGCTACTTCTTTTATCTTATGACGAAGCAGAAAAAATATTGTGTATCGAAACTTAAATTTATTTATACTCCTATGGAATCATACTATCTCTCATTCACACATAAGCACACCGTTGCCCACACACGCATATACACACACCCATTCACACAAACACATACACACACAAACCTTCCAGACACTCATAAACACACACACAACCTTCTTTTGCTGTTGACAACAGAAATATTGTTACCGAAATGTCACGGTCGTGTTATTTATTGCCAATGCCGAAATATCTCCGACTCCTAAGATACAGGTCTGCATACCTATTTTAGGTGCCGGAAATCTGACACTAATTTTTAGATTTGCTGTACAACCTACTGTTTTTCTTTTCTTATGTACAAATAAATTTTATCTTATCTTATCTTATATTGAAGGAAAATATGCAAAGACTTTACAAACTAGCAGTCGGGTAAAAAGAAGCCTATAACACTTCTCAAGCTTCAACCTACTTCAATACCAAATTTTATCTTAATCCACCCAGTACTTTCAAAGATAAGCGCATTCAAAGAAACAAACTTTACTGCTTTATAATATTAGTGTAGATTTCTTGAATTAGGAGCATTGTAGGATCATATCATAATCAGTTATCGTGTAGCTCAACTTTGAACTTAAGGAGCTCAACGATCTGACGAACAGTATCAAAGTAAGGACATTTGGGTAGGTAAGACAAATACTCAAACAGCCATACATCAAGTATAAATTATAATGAAAATAACATAAAAAGAAATAATAACCTACATATTCCTCACATTCATAATAATAAAAATATAAAAGATCAAAAAATGAGAAAAGAAATAATTAAATACAAAGTAGGTATATACAATACTTTAGAAAGTCAATCATTAACTCAGCAAAATATGTATATTAAAAAAGAGTACATAAGTACGTATACCATTAGAGCAACTAATTCCCAAGCCTTTTAATTATACTATATAAAGCTAAATTACCACTCACTGACTCACTGACTCATTGACATAATTGTTCTCCCAGATGGTGGATGGGGAGGTGGGTATATTTTGACATATTCGTAAACAAGTAACTCTTAAACCTACGGGAAAAGTGCCAAACCTCCCCTTTTCACCCCCCTTCTCCCCCCTCCCTATCATATCTCGGAAACTACGAGACCCGTATTTTTTGTTTTTTACGGATTCGTATAGAGGAGGCTCGGTAAAGTAAAAACCATTTTTCAGTCGCCCCCCCCCCCCCCGCCCCCCTTTTCACCCCCTTTAGGCGGATTTCGGAAATTAAGAGACTTGGAACATTTTTTTTTTCAGATTCATTTAGAGGGGCAATGCTTTAGTCAAAATTCTTCTGCAACCCCCCCGCGCAACACGCAAATACTAAACCCCCCCATCGCCCCCCCCCCCCCCACTTTTTATTTTTTTCACAAGCACTCGAGGTGCTTGCACCTCGCGCAACACGCAAATACTAAAGCCCCCCATCACCCCCCCCATTTTTTTTTTCACAAGCACGCGAGGTGCTTGCACCTCGCGCAACACGCAAATACTAGTTATACTATATAAAGCTAAATTACCACTGACTGACTCACTGACTCATTGACATAATTGTTCTCCCAGATGGTGGATGGGGAGGTGGGTATATTTTGACAGATTCGTAAACAAGTAACTCTCAAACCTACGGGAAAAGTGCCAAACCTCCCCTTTTCACCCCCTTCTCCCCCCTCCCTATCGTATCTCGGAAACTACGAGACCCGTTTTTTTTTTACGGATTCGTATAGAAGAGGCTCGGTAAAGTAAAAACCATTTGTCAAAGTCGCCCCCCTTGCCCCCCTTCTCACCCCCTTTAGGCGGATCTCGGAAATTAAGAGACTTGGAACATTTTCTTTTCAGATTCATTTAGAGGGGCAATGCGTTAGTCCAAATAATTGTGCAAACCTCCCCCCTCCCATCACCTCCCCCTTCATTTTTTTTTTTTTTTTTTCTCAAGCACGCGAGGTGCTTGCACCTCGCGCAACACGCAAATACTAGTTATACTATATAAAGCTAAATTACCACTCACTCACTGACTCACTGACTGACTCATTGACATAATTGTTCTCCCAGATGGTGGATGGGGAGGTGGGTATATTTTGACAGATTCGTAAACAAGTAACTCTCAAACCTACGGGAAAAGTGCCAAACCTCCCCTTTTCACCCCCCTTCTCCCCCCTCCCTATCGTATCTCGGAAACTACGAGACCCGTATTTTTTTTTACGGATTCGTATAGAGGAGGCTCGGTAAAGTAAAAACCATTTTTCAAAGTCGCCCCCCTTGCCCCCCTTCTCACCCCCTTTAGGCGGATCTCGGAAATTAAGAGACTTGGAACATTTTTTTTTTCAGATTCATTTAGAGGGGCAATGCTTTAGTCGAAATAATTGTGCATCCCCCCCCCCTATCCCCCACATCACCCCCCCCCCTTTTTTTTAAAGAAAGCACGCGAGGTGCTTGCACCTCGCGCAACACGCAAATACTAAACCCCCCCATCACCCCCCCCCCACTTTTTTTTTACGTATTTTTCACGAGCACGCGAGGTGCTTGCACCTCGCGCAACACGCAAATACTAACCCCCCCCATCTCCCCCCATCACCCCCACATTTTTTTTTTTCACAAGCACGCGAGGTGCTTGCACCTCGCGCAACACGCAAATACTAAACCCTCCCCATCACCCCCCCCCCCCCTTTTTTTTTTGTTTTTTTTTTCACAAGCACGCGAGGTGCTTGCACCTCGCGCAACACGCAAATACTTGTCCTCAATATAATCTTTGACTGTGTAAATAGCTTCCTGAAATAGCTTACGTTTTATAAATAATTTGAATTTGATTAGAATAAGTTACTTATCACTTAATAGCACACTAAATACCCATACTCACACACAGTTGTGACAATTAAACACTAAGTTTGTATTTAGATGACAATAACAAAATTGTGGCGGTACAACCCAACGCAATAGGGTAGTTTCCTGTGTTACAAAATAATTATTTTATTTGGTTCATCAGGTAGAATTTCAAAAAATATTGATCACGTATTTTTTACCCTTTCAAGTCAAGAAAAATTCACAAAATGGAAAGCTTCAAAGTATAGGAGTGGGGGCTGCTGACGTCACACAGTGCCAAGAATTATACCGGAGTGTGACGTCACGCGAAACTTCAACTCACTGTATCGTCTTAATTTTTCAATTACGTGAAAAAATAAAAAATACGTATCGAATGTTTTTTGTTAAACTACGTGACGGACTAAATAAAATATTTTAGGAAACTACCCTACGCCCTTCCTAGGGGTATTAAGTATTTTTTAACACTGAATACCCGATCATTATAAGAGACAAGGGAATTCCCTGCTTCGTTCTCGATAGTTGCACATACGGATTGGCCGATTATGGCGTTGCAAAAATTGTGTTTGAATTTTACATATTTTCAATTTATTATATAATATAGATTTAAAAGTATCGTCTATTTTATTAATGAAAACTGGCAGGGGAGCCCTTATATCCATGGGGCCCTGGGCTGCAGCCCATATAGCCCATAGGTAGATCCACCCCTGATGCAAGCAAGCATGCAACATGCAGCAGGCATAGTTTCTGTCACGGCTCTGGTGCTGCAGGGCTCCGGCGGTCCCATGCAAGCTTATCCTCGCAAATGTGTTTCACGCTCACCACCGCAGCTGTGGCTTGCTAGCTGGCTTCGCCGACCAGCCTCAGCCGCGGCGGCGAGTGTTAAAACCACCTGCTCCTCACCTCGCGGGCCGCCTCGCCCCTCCGCGCCTATGCGATTTTAAATAACACTCTAGGGGTAGGACAGACATGGAACAGACGTGGAATCGGTTTCGCAGCAATTCGTTTCTGTCACGCCGCTTCCGCAGCACGCTCAATGAAATTACTCGCAATATTATGTATTTTAAACGATAGGCTTAATGATTTTCGATTAAATAAACGTTATATCCAATAACGTTATACGAAATAAGTTTTAGAGTATATAAATGTTATGTCTAAGGAAATTACATCAACAGTTGGTATAACTCACTATCTTGTGAACGTTATTGAAATGAAAATATACCAAATAACTTTTTATGATATGAGACGACCCCGCTAAATCAGTACGGATTTATTTCGAACAGACCAGTTAAAAAACCGTGTTCAATTCAATTGTACACTATTTTGTAAAACCTCTTTTAACGTTGCTTGACCGCAAAAACGTACTCATTTGACGCGAGTTGAGCACGGGTTGGTTGAATTGTGTAGTAATACAAAAGCGTGTGTATTTCGCGAGACCGATGTCGCCAGTTGGACACGGAAAGGGAAATACGCGACGATGATTTGGTGCATTTACTAGAGGTCAGTGAAGATGATGAGCCTCTACCATATGAAATAGAGATTGAAAATAATGATATGACTGGTAGATCCTCGGTACATGAGAGATCTGTGATCCAGAATATGTAATTAATAAAAATAAGGGCAAGGATACAAACAAAGAAAATAAAACATGCGGGGGAAATGTCTCTGATGAAATATTAAATGAAGGCGAGAGACATGTATTCCTAGAAAATAGTGTAGTTATAGATTTTAGTAATTTTTAATTAAATCTTATATATTTTACATACTCTGACTTTTATTCGTAAGAAAATATCCATCAAAAAATTTAATTGGATGAATAATCTTTAATTAAATAATAAATTAATAGTTTGAAAATCACTAGAAAAACACGCTTTTATAAGTGCACGTAAAACCAAAAAATTTGTTCGCGCTTTTCCTTTTTTTGTAGCCTCCGTTTTCTTTTTCTTTTTTTATATTATTCCCACGAGTAGTGAACAATTAAACGGTCAATCACCCCAGAGGATTTGAAAGTGACATCACAAAAAGTTGACAAAAAGGTTAAGAAAACCGATAACGGATTTTCTTTAGGTTTGTTATCCTGAAACCTGATCCTGTTTGAAACCTGATCGTGTTCAAAGTCCATTACGTGGCTTTTCTCACAAGTACAAACACGACTATGATACGATATTCCATCATGGAATGCCACTGCCTATCTTCCGGCTTCATCATCAGACCTTGAAACCTAATCGTGGTCAAAGTTCATTACAAGACTTTTCTAAGAAATCCAAAACAGCTATGATACGATTTTCCATCATGAAGTTCCAGTTCATATCTTCCGGCTCCATCATCAGATCAGTTCGACAGTACCATATTATTGTATTGTCATCAGAACTACATACAGTTACCAATTTTCATTACGCTACGACCCTTGGAAGATGGTTAAAGTAGTTACCTTAGATTCCATTACATAGTTAGTTACATACAGGTCGACCTAATAAAAGCGTGTTAAAAAGCGTAGTTTTGAAGCAACTTTTTGTTACTACTCATTTTAAGTAAATGAATTAAATAAAATCATAGTAAGAATTTGTTTACTACACTAGTAGTTCTTTTTCTTAGGTCAATATGATCATTTACTGTTACGGTCTGTTCATTTACACACGTTATATTATTTTTTGTCATTCTTAAATAAAGTAAAACACTAAATACCTAACAATATAATGAATAAGTTAGTTTAATTCAGATTAAAAAGAAATGTATTTGATTTTGGCGACTCCGTGCCTTCTCTATTCTAAAACATCAAAACACACAAACTACATCGCAAACTCACCGCGAGCGTGCGCTCGAGTTTGCAATGTATTCTAGCGGGGGTGCTCCCCGCGTCTTCCGTTAAGCTACGCCCCTCGAGCTATGTCTTATTTTTTACGTATCACCTTAAAGACCCCTAGGTCTATTAGGAAATACAAAGGCCGGCAGAAAATTCCACTTCATATTTTCAGCAATTGTGTAGTATATGCATAGAGGAGTTATAGCAGCGTCTTATGTCACTAGTGGCATAATAAATTCTGGGTGTAATGAAGGATTCCAGATTTAACTCAGGAGCGTATCGAGAGAGTTTAACTCACTAATGAAACGAGGCGCAAGGAAGCGATTACTAGAATCCTGAATGCAACGAGTGTGGGGTTTATGGAGTTTCATGGAGGTTCTTCTCCATAGAGATTTACGCTTTGGAATGTGCTATTATTTTCAGGACTGACCGATTTTGACAGTCCGAATGTGCCTGTAATTGGTTGATCCAATTTGCCGTACGTAGTTAAGTGACTATTTGTATTAACGGGAACCCAAAATCATGTATGGGATGTATAGTAATTTGAATTCTATTGTTTACAAAATAGGGACATTTTTCGTAATTAATAAAATGATGATATACATAATATATTGTAACTGATTGTACATATTGTAAACACTTTATTTTATTATTATTTAAATCCTATGCTTTAACGAATACTTATGTGTCTTCACTATATGTATGAACTCCCTTTAACTATTAAAATAATAGAGTGGCAAATCAAATAAATATATGCTGTAGATCTCAATGAACACTTTCAACGGAAATTGATTTGAAAGAGTTATAGTCAGCAATTTTTTAGATATAGCACATTTTCAGAAACTGCACATATAATTTTGTCATTTATACAAACACTATTAAAAAGTAATTTTGCTTAGCCAAGCAAAATTACTTTTTATTGTGTTTGTACGGAGAACACTTCATTTGCAAGTCCGACTTGACGCACTTGGCTATCTTTTTCAAGGTTTAGGCCGATGTCAGATAATCATGTTCGAACTTTTCGCAAGGAATTCGGGTAGTGTATATCTAAGCAGGATTGCTTAGATATACATGGCAGGAGTTAAAACTGATTTCATTACACTCTACAAAACTTATTTACATGTGTGCCTCTCCACGTAAGGTGCAGTTGAAAACAAGCGTCACGCAGCAACTAATTGTCTACGTAATTGAATCAGGCGTTCGTTTTCTGCTTGTTTCTGCAGTGCAGCGTCTCCGCTTTGAGTCAGCTGAAACAGACTTCGCAGTCCATCATGCGTATCTCGCACGCAACAGTCCACCGATGGGACTCCCGCCCGCTTTCCAATTCATGCCTAACATTCTGATCAGTGATCATTGTTTTTTTATTAGGGTTCCGTACCCAAAGGGTAAAACAGGACCCTATTACTAAGACTCCGCTGTCCGTCCGTCCGTCTGTCCGTCTGTCACCAGGCTGTATCTCATGAACCGTGGTAGTTAGACAGTTGAAATTTTCACCGATGATGTATTTCTGTTGCCGCTATAACAACAAATACTAAAATACAGAATAAAGTAAATATTTAAGGGGGCTCTCATTCAACAAACGTGATTTTTTTGCTCGGTATTGTACGGAACCCTTCGTGCGCGAATCCCACTCGCACTTGGCCGGTTTTTGTTTCACACATAATGTAACATAAATAAACTTTTTACGTACCTATTTCATAACCAACATGAAAACGCAAAAAAGATAGTTGTAGTTAGGACGACGGGTTTGAATATCTACACGACTACTTATATCTCCTTGAATATAAAGGTATTTTATGAATTTCTATTCACTTTACAAGCAATAGGTACCTTCACCACTGACTACCTAGTTACTCCGTTCTATCAGTTCCTTTAAGTTCACTCAGTGCACCAATTACAGAAGTATTTAAAATTTCATAATTTGGTAGCTTCTGCTCGCGACTTCGTACGCGTTGGGGGGTTTTCCCGCGTAAATATAGCTCCCGTGGGAGTGTCTTTTTATCCCGGAATTCCCATGGAATCGGGATTTACGCGGGAAAAACCTCCCACGCGAACGAAGAAGCGAGAAAAAGCTAGTAGATTTATATTTTAAATTATAGGCTGAGTCTGATCCTGTTATGTATGATTGTTGCAGAAAATCATCGTTATAATGAAAATAATAACAAACTTATTGAAAGATTCGAAGGATGAGTGGCTAGTCAGAACAGTAAGTATGACTTCCGATGGCTCCAAGAGAGCATTTTTTATATCGGGGAACAGACTAGAGAGGGTAGGATTTTTACCCTACTTCAACCACCCTGGAAATCACCATCAACATATAGATGGGTCCCCGTTAGAGGTAACGGGGAAATACCTACCTTCGGAATGGTCTTTTAAGAGGTTAAAAGACCTTTCCGAAGGCCATCTGTGCAACACCAACAGCCAAGATCTAATGTTTGAATATGTAAAATAGCCAGAATACAGTCGCCGTAGCTGATATCGGCTAGGATCAGAGAGTATTTGGCTAGGATGAACATCGTCATCATCATTAGAGCACATCCCAGGGGGCACTGTAAAGGGGTCTTCCCTGACCCTCACTGTGCACGGTGGCATGTGATCACTGTGTCACTGTCTTCCCTGGAATCACTCGGTAAGCGAACAGAGTATCCACTCCGAGCACCCGTGACGCCAGAGGCCTAACTGCCTAATAGACATGCAGGCGGAGATTTTGGGTGTAAGGCGTCACTTCGAGTGCCTAGACAACGCATTCTCCGAGCGGAATCAGTTCTCTCACGGTCTTGGTCGGCTGCCTCCCTCTGGATCATCACGTTCTCACAGGATGCTGTCACAGTTGCTCATTCAGCTTTGAGAAACTAAGTACAATAGAATAGAAGAAGAACCGTCCTTCCGTCTTCGCCACCGAGGCCCCGCACGATGCGTCCGTAAATGTTATGTTATTATCCTATTCCGATATATCCTGTCCCTAGCTGCCGTCCTTCCAATGTCGCCCTAAGCCCAGGTCCGTACCCCACAGGAAGTGTCCATAGCGTCTATTCAAACCGGTCATTGGGGCCAGTTTTCAAACCGGGCAGACTAAATTCGGATAGTTCATTTAATTAGCGATACCAGAATTAATACCATAGTTTCTTATACTATGAGTCTACCCTAAATTTTTACCAACGAGTTATAATCGATCTTATTGCAGACGGCGACCATGAACACATCGAATCCAATTGTTGACAGAATAATGGATGACGATTCTGTTGAAGGAGTGATCATGACGAACAAAGAAGGTAGTACAATGGCCGAACTTAATAGCACATGTATCAGTAGATTTGCCGGAATCTGATATTAACTGTATGGTATGGATATTACCAATATCAAAGTCAATCCAAGTAGGCAAACATTATCTAAGTATATATTATATCCATACTAATATTATAAATGCGAAAGTAACTCTGTCTGTCTATTACCTTCTCACGCCTAAATCGCTGAACCGATTTATATAAAATTTAGCATGGGAATAGTTTCGGACCCTGGAAAGGACATAGGATAGTTATTATCCCGATATAAGGTTCCCGTGGGATAGTTTACGAATTGTATATTTGTTGCTCTTTCACGCAAAAACTACTAAACAGATCGCAATGAAATTTGGTAGAAAGATAGTCAACATCCTGGAAAAACAGATAAGCTACTTTTTATCTCGGATTTTTTACGGGATTTACACGGGAAAAACTTCCCACACGAATGAAGTCACGGGCAAAAGCTATCCATACTTTAATACATACACTATATACTATCCATACTAATATTATAAATGCGAAAGTACCTCTGTCTGTCTGTCTGTTACATTTTCACGCCTAAGCCGCTGAACCGATTTACATGAAATTTGGCATGGGAATAGCTTAGGACCCTGGAAAGGACGTAGGATAGTTTTGTCCTGGAAATCATCCCTAAAGGATGTAAAAAGGGTGTTGGAAAAAGAGAAAAGAAAGCGCCAGCCTGAAACTGAAGCTGAAGCTGAAACTGAAGCTGAAACTGTAGCTGAAGCTAAATCTAAAACTGAAGCTGAAACTGAAACTGTAGTTGAAGCTGAAACTAAAAATTAAGCTGAAGCTGAAGCTGAAACTGAAGTTGAAACTGAAACTGAAGCTGAAACTGTAGCTGAAGCTAAAACTAAAACTGAAGCTGAAATTGTAACTGAAACTGAAACTGTAGCTGAAGCTGAAACTAAAACTAATGCTGAAGCTGAAACTCAAACTGTAGCTGAAGGTGAAACTAAAACTGAAGCTGAAACTGTAGTTGAAGCTGAAACTAAAAATGAAGCTGAAGCTGAAACTGAAACTGAAGCTGAAACTAAAACTGAAGCTGAAACTGAAACTTTAGCTGAAGCTGAATCTAAAACTAAATCTGAAGCTGAAACTGTAGCTAAAGCTGAATCTAAAACTGAAGCTGAAACTGTAGCTGAAGCTAAAACTAAAACTGAAGCTGAAGCTGAAACTAAAGCTGAAACTGTAGTTGAAGCTGAAACTAAAAATGAAGCTGAAGTTGAAGCTGAAACTAAAGTTGAAACTGAAACTAAAGCTGAAACTGTAGCTGAAGCTAAAACTGAAGCTCAAACTGAAACTGTAGCTGAAGCTGAAACTAAAACTAATGCTGAAGCTGACACTGAAACTGCAGCTGAAGGTGAAACTAAAACTGAAGCTGAAACTGAAACTGTATCTGAAGCTGAATCTAAAACTGAAGCTGAAGCAGAAACTGAAGCTGAAACTGAAGCTGAAACTGAAACTGTAGCTGAAACAAACTAAAACTGAAGCTGGAACTGAAACTGTAGCTGAAGCTGAATCTAAAACTGAAGCAGAAGCTGAAACTGAAACTGTAGCTGAAGCTGAATCTAAAACTGAAGCTGAAACGGAAGCTGAAACTGTTACTGAAGCTAAAACTAAAACTGAAGCTGAAGCTGAAACTGAAACTGTAGCTGAAGCTGAAACTAAAACTGACGCTGGAGCTGAAACTGAAACATTAGCTGAAGGTGAAACTAAAACTGAAGCTTAAACTGTAGCTGAAGCTGAATCTAAAACTGAAGTTGAAGCTGAAACTAAAGTTGAAATTGAAACTAAAGCTGAAACTGTAGCTGAAGCTAAAACTGAAGCTGAAACAGAAACTGTAGCTGAAGCTGAAACTAAAACTAATGCTGAAGCTGAAACTGAAACTGTAGCTGAAAGTGAAACTAAATTGAAGCTGAAGCTGAAACTGAAACTGTAGTTGAAGCTGAAACTAAAAATGAAGCTGAAGCTGAAGCTGAAACTGAAGCTGAAACTGAAGCTGAAACTGAAGCTGAAACTAAATCTATAGCTGAAACTGAAACTAAAACTGAAGCTGGAACTGAAACTGTAGCTGAAGCTGATTTTAAAACTGAAGCTGAAGCTGAAACTGAAACTGTAGCTGAAGCTGAATCTAAAACTGAAGCAGAAACTGTTGCTGAAGCTAAAACTAAAACTGAAGCTGAAGCTGAAACTGAAACTGTAGCTGAAACTAAAACTGATGCTGAAGCTGAAACTGAAGCTGAAACTGTAGCTGAAGCTAAAACTGAAACTGAACCTGAAGCTGAAACTGAAACTGTAGCTGAAGATGAAGCTGAAACTAAAACTAATGCTGAAGCTGAAACTGAAACTGTAGCTGAAGGTGAAACTAAAACTGAAGCTGAAACTGAAACTATAGTTGAAGCTGAAACTAAAAATGAAGCTGAAACTGAAGCAGAAACTGTAGCTGAAACTAAAACTAAAACTGAAGCTAAAGCTGAAATTGAAGCTGAAACTGAAACTGTAGCTGAAGCTGAAACTAAAACTAATGCTAAAGCTGAAACTGAAACTGTAGCTGAAGGTGAAACTAAAACTGAAGCTGAAGCTGAAACTGTAGTTGAAGCTGAAACTAAAAATGAAGCTGAAGCTGAAGCTGAAACTGAAACTGAAACTGAAACTGAAGCTGAAACTGTAGCTGAAGCTGAAACTAAAAATGAAGCTGAAACTGAAACTTTAGCTGAAGCTGAATCTAAAACTGAAGCTGAAGCTGAAACTGTAGCTTTAGCTACAGTTTCAGCTTCAGCTTCAGTAGCTGAAGCTAAAACTGAAACTGAACCTGAATCTGTAACTGAAACTGTAGCTGAAGATGAAGCTGAAACTAAAACTATAGCTGAAACTGAATCTAAAACTGAAGCTGAAACTGTAGCTAAAGCTAAAACTAAAACTGAAGCTGAAGCTGAAACTAAAGCTGAAACTGTAGTTGAAGCTGAAACTAAAAATGAAGCTGAAGTTGAAGCTGAAACTAAAGTGGAAACTGAAACTAAAGCTGAAACTGTAGCTGAAGCTAAAACTGAAGCTCAAACTGAAACTGTAGCTGAAGCTGAAACTAAAACTAATGCTGAAGCCTGAAACTGAAACTTCAACTGTAGCTGAAGCTGAATCTAAAACTGAAGCTGAAGCTGAAACTGAAGCTGAAACTGAAGCTGAAGCTGAAACTAAAACTAATGCTGAAGCTGACACTGAAACTGCAGCTGAAGGTGAAACTAAAACTGAAGCTGAAACTGAAACTGTAGCTGAAGCTAAAACTGAAACTGAACCTGAAGCTGAAACTGAAACTGTAGCTGAAGATGAAGCTGAAACTAAAACTAATGCTGAAGCTGAAACTGAAACTGTAGCTGAAGGTGAAACTAAAACTGAACTGAAACTGAAACTATAGTTGAAGCTGAAACTAAAAATGAAGCTGAAACTGAAACTGTAGCTGAAGCTGAAACTAAAACTAATGCTGAAGCTGACACTGAAACTGCAGCTGAAGGTGAAACTAAAACTGAAGCTGAAACTGAAACTGTAGCTGAAGCTAAAACTGAAACTGAACCTGAAGCTGAAACTGAAACTGTAGCTGAAGATGAAGCTGAAACTAAAACTAATGCTGAAGCTGAAACTGAAACTGTAGCTGAAGGTGAAACTAAAACTGAACTGAAACTGAAACTATAGTTGAAGCTGAAACTAAAAATGAAGCTGAAACTGAAGCAGAAACTGTAGCTGAAACTAAAACTAAAACTGAAGCTAAAGCTGAAATTGAAGCTGAAACTGAAACTGTAGCTGAAGCTGAAACTAAAACTAATGCTAAAGCTGAAACTGAAACTGTAGCTGAAGGTGAAACTAAAACTGAAGCTGAAGCTGAAACTGTAGTTGAAGCTGAAACTAAAAATGAAGCTGAAGCTGAAGCTGAAACTGAAACTGAAACTGAAACTGAAGCTGAAACTGTAGCTGAAGCTGAAACTAAAAATGAAGCTGAAACTGAAACTTTAGCTGAAGCTGAATCTAAAACTGAAGCTGAAGCTGAAACTGTAGCTTTAGCTACAGTTTCAGCTTCAGCTTCAGTAGCTGAAGCTAAAACTGAAACTGAACCTGAAGCTGAAACTGAAACTGTAGCTGAAGATGAAGCTGAAACTAAAACTATAGCTGAAGCTGAATCTAAAACTGAAGCTGAAACTGTAGCTAAAGCTAAAACTAAAACTGAAGCTGAAGCTGAAACTAAAGCTGAAACTGTAGTTGAAGCTGAAACTAAAAATGAAGCTGAAGTTGAAGCTGAAACTAAAGTTGAAACTGAAACTAAAGCTGAAACTGTAGCTGAAGCTAAAACTGAAGCTCAAACTGAAACTGTAGCTGAAGCTGAAACTAAAACTAATGCTGAAGCCTGAAACTGAAACTTCAACTGTAGCTGAAGCTGAATCTAAAACTGAAGCTGAAGCTGAAACTGAAGCTGAAACTGAAGCTGAAACTGAAACTGTAGCTGATACTGAAACTAAAACTGATGCTGAATGCTGCTCAATGGCAACACTGCTTACGTGCCTTAGCATACGTGTTTCTGTTGGCTCCGCATAAATTATTGTTATTACATAGTCTAAAGTGTAAATTTAATTAAAAATTTGAGTGTTAAAGTAAATAATAGACCGACAAGTGCAGTGACTAAGTTTACATGGTGAATAATCTCTGTTTATCAACGTTACAAAGCCGTTTAAAATCTTTCCATGCTGTGTGAGCGAGTAGCACTGCAACGCTTCTCAGCGCTTTAAGTTTTATACTACCGCTTTATACCATCTTGCGCCGCTAGACGCTAATTGCTTTATACATTCGCTGAAAGCGCTTTATTATCATAGTTCAAGCTTAAAACCAAATAATGGATGTCCGTAAGAAGTGCGGTATCTGCAATGATCAATTAACTGATGGAGTGCGTTGCTCAGTATGCGAAAACGAGTTGCATTTCCAATGTGCTGGTATCACTGAGGCTGGCCACCGTAAGCTGGGAGACAGGAAGCTCTCATGGCGATGCATGAAATGCAAACAGACGTGTGCTCTTCATCCAACTAGTTCACCAGTGCCACCAGGGTTGGAAACGGAATCTGCTGTGTTACGTGAGCTTCGAGCCTTGGCTGCAAAGTTGTCTCCATTGGAAGGTCTGAAGGATGAAATCCTGGCACTTAGGAGTGAGTTTGCTGACATGAAATCCTCTCTAAACCAGCAATTCAATGAAATTGTTATGGAGTTTAATGGAAGGATAAGTGACGTGGAACAGCGTGTCGTTCGGTTGGAGAAGGTTCAGGGTCAGGTAGATCAGCTTCAGGCGCGTCTGGATAAACTGGAAGAAGATTCAGATAGTAAGGATCAATGGTCGCGCATGAACAATGTGGAAGTAAAAGGTTTATCGCCGTCAAATAATGAAAACTTATTCCATATTATCTCCAGTATTGGTACCAAAATTAATTACCCTATTGTCAAAGGCCAGGTCAACTTTATTACTAGAGTACCTACGCGCGAAAAAGATCACATAAAACCAATCATTGTTTCGTTTTGTAATCGCTATGTTAAAGAGGATTTTGTTGCTGCAGCGAGATATTTCTCCAAGACATCACCACTAACAACCAACCAAATTGGATTAGCAGGCAATCAGAGAATATTTATAAATGACCACTTAACGTCTAAAAATAAAATATTGCTATCTAAAACTAAAAAACTGGCGTCTGAAGCGGATTTTCAATATGTATGGGTCAAACACTCAAAAATCCATGTGAGAAAAATGGACACCACCCCAGTTATGATAGTAAAATCAGAAAGGGACCTCTCAAAAATTGTCTAATAATAGAAATCAGCTGTGCACATAAACGGCTTGGTAACCGTAGGCCGCTCTGTGCTACTTGCGTATTCCTAATCATTCTGTGCTATTGCACTGTGCTAATGAGTTATTTCTTTATAAAAACCACTTGTATGAAACTATTATATCACGACTTAATTGCGTTAAGTTTAAAGTCTAATTTAGAATACTGTGTAATGTGTATTAATACTATTTGGTGCTGTCATCAATTGTTGTTTTGCAACCGTTCATCACCTTTTGTTTGTATTCAAGGTATGGTTGGTTCATGTATATTGAAGTTATTTGTGTGTGAACTCTGTACTTTCCTGTGCTTAATAGATTATTGTGAACCTTCTACCTCCGTTATATTATATTATCGAGAATATGAATACTGTTTAAATATTTTGGCACATTACTTAATTTTCTTCGCCCATCTTATTTGTTTATTTTTCATAGTTATTAAATTAACAACTTGTGATGG
This sequence comes from Tholera decimalis, assembly GCA_943138885.2. Taxonomy (NCBI): domain Eukaryota; kingdom Metazoa; phylum Arthropoda; class Insecta; order Lepidoptera; family Noctuidae; genus Tholera; species Tholera decimalis. The sequence continues at coordinate 28,234,199 of OW964570.2, read as the reverse complement.
CTAATCTCAACGTTTATTATCAGAATGTGCGTGGTCTGCGTACGAAAACGAACGATATATTTCATAAAATATCTCTTAGTGCATATGATGTAGTTGTATTCACTGAGACGTGGCTTGCGGATGATATATTTAATGCTGAGATATTTGATAGTCGCTATTTGGTGTGGAGGCGTGATCGCGATTACTCTAAAACCTCTCAGAAGCGGGGCGGTGGCGTTATGATAGCGGTTAGAAGTGAGCTTACTGTTGTAGAACGACATGATTGGCGCAGCTCGGCCGAAGATATCTGGGTCTCACTTATCTTAAAAAGATCTAGGCCAGCGGTAAATTATAATTTACACATTTGTGCTTTATATCTTTGTAAAGAAAACCTTGGCAACTCATACCATAATCAATTACATAATTTTAGTATTAACACTAACCATCTGATCTTAACCCACCCTTTAGACAAATTCATTATTATGGGTGATTTTAATTTTGGTAATAATGTAGAATGGATAAGTTCTGAAGGTAATGATCTAATTCCGCAAAATGTATCATGTCATTACTTGAGGGACTTTTTTGATGGAGTTCTTACTTCTAACCTATCCCAATATAACGGTGAAACTTAGTTTTTTGTAACGATTCTGTCAATGTTAATGAATGTCACGACCCTTTAGCATTACCTGTAGACCCGCATCATAAACCACTATTGATTACTGCCGATTTCGTTGAGATTCACAAATTAAGCGACAAATTGACTACGAAATATGTATTTTCTAGGGGTGACTACGCGGCTATTAAATCTGAACTTGACCAAATCAATTGGAATGAATTTTTAATTCATGAATCGTTAGATAGTGCTGTGGAACTTTTTTATAATAAATTATATGAGCTTAGAGATAAACATATCCCGATTAAATCAGTTAGACGGTCATCGCATCCGCCTTGGTATGATTCGGCGTTGGTTAAAGTATTAAAAGAAAAATATAAATACCACCGCAAGTACAAAACTTACGGCAATATGTCAGACTTTCACTCTTTTTCTATTTTACGTAATAGAGTAGCTAACTTGGAGAAAACGTGTTTCAATAGATATATGGATAGAATTGAGTCTTCGATCATTCAGAACCCGAAATCCTTTTGGTCGTATGTTAAGAGTAAAAGAAACTCTGGTACTTTTCCAAAAGTAATGCATTATGGTGATAAGACAGCAAGTACAGGTGAGGAGATCAGCAATTTATTCGCAGACTATTTCCATTCAACATTCCAGGAACCGAATCCCGTGCCTGTGACTACTTCCGGTGGCATTAGCGTTGAACATGATTTAACGTGTATCGGCTCAATTCGTGTGTCTCATTCTCAAGTTCTAAAGTTATTAAAGACCATGGACCTTGCCAAATCTGGCGGTCCTGATTACATGCCTCCATTATTTATAGTAAATTGTGCGGACAGCTTAGTTGAACCACTTTGTATTTTATTCAGGCGGTCACTGTCCGAAGGCATAGTTCCAAAAATTTGGAAGTCTGCGTTCGTTACTCCAGTATTTAAAAAAGGTAATAAGTCGGATATCTCTAATTACCGACCGATATCCAAGATATGTCTGTTCTCAAAAATCTTAGAACGTATTGTGTTTACTGACGTATACAATGCTTTGAAGTGCTACTTTGGTGATGAGCAGCACGGTTTTCTCAGGAAGCGTTCCACTACATCTAACTTAATCTTATCCCATGAATACATATCCGAGGGTATGGGAAACCGCGCACAAGTTGACGTCATTTATACTGATTATAGTAAATGTTTTGATCGTATTGACCACGCACTGCTCATGGAGAAGTTATTTGAGGCCGGAATACATGGAGATTTATATCGTTGGATTTCCTCGTATATTGATAACAGAACGCAAGCTGTAGTGCTTCAGGGGTACACCTCTGGATGGTGTTTTGTCCCCTCGGGAGTTCCTCAGGGTTCCATATTAGGGTCCCTATTGTTTACTATTTTTATTGCCGATGTGAAATATTGTTTCGAAAATTGTTATATTTTACTTTATGCCGACGATATGAAGATTCATAAAACTATCCGAAATATAGCTGATACGTACCTGTTACAAGCTGATTTGAATAGATTTGATGAATATTGTAGACGTAACAGGCTTGAATTGAATGTATCAAAATGATATCACATGACTTTTACGCGCCAGAAGTCGTTAATTGACTCATCATACACACTATGCAATATCGATATAGGGAAGGTCAATACTGTTAGGGATCTTGGGATTATACAAGACAGCAAGCTGCTCTTCGATAAGCATATTGATGGAATAGTAAAAAAAGCATCGAGAGCACTTGGTTTCATAATGAGAACCTCGGCTTCTTTCCGATCGCTAAAACCGATCAAAGTTTTGTACTGTTCGTTCGTACGCAGCCATCTTGAGTATGCATCACAAGTCTGGAACCCTCAGTACGGGATCTACATCTCTCGCTGTACTGTAACTGTAGCTGAAGGTGAAACTAAATTGAAGCTGAAGCTGAAACTGAAACTGTAGTTGAAGCTGAAACTAAAAATGAAGCTGAAGCTGAAGCTGAAACTGAAGCTGAAACTGAAGCTGAAACTAAATATGTAGCTGAAACTGAAACTAAAACTGAAGCTGGAACTGAAACTGTAGCTGAAGCTGAATCTAAAACTGAAGCTGAAGCTGAAGCTTAAACTGTAGCTGAAGCTGAATCTAAAACTGAAGTTGAAGCTGAAACTAAAGTTGAAACTGAAACTAAAGCTGAAACTGTAGCTGAAACTAAAACTGAAGCTGAAACTGAAACTGTAGCTGAAGCTGAAACTAAAACTAATGCTGAAGCTGAAACTGAAGCTGAAACTGTAGCTGAAGCTAAAACTGAAGCTGAAACTGAAACTGTAGCTGAAGCTGAAACTAAAACTAATGCTGAAGCTGAAACTGAAACTGTAGCTGAAAGTGAAACTAAATTGAAGCTGAAGCTGAAACTGAAACTGTAGTTGAAGCTGAAACTAAAAATGAAGCTGAAGCTGAAGCTAAAACTGAAGCTGAAACTGAAGCTGAAACTAAATCTATAGCTGAAACTGAAACTAAAACTGAAGCTGGAACTGAAACTGTAGCTGAAGCTGATTTTAAAACTGAAGCTGAAGCTGAAACTGAAACTGTAGCTGAAGCTGAATCTAAAACTGAAGCAGAAACTGTTGCTGAAGCTAAAACTAAAACTGAAGCTGAAGCTGAAACTGAAACTGTAGCTGAAACTAAAACTGATGCTGAAGCTGAAACTGAAGCTGAAACTGTAGCTGAAGCTAAAACTGAAACTGAACCTGAAGCTGAAACTGAAACTGTAGCTGAAGATGAAGCTGAAACTAAAACTAATGCTGAAGCTGAAACTGAAACTGTAGCTGAAGGTGAAACTAAAACTGAAGCTGAAACTGAAACTATAGTTGAAGCTGAAACTAAAAATGAAGCTGAAACTGAAGCAGAAACTGTAGCTGAAACTAAAACTAAAACTGAAGCTAAAGCTGAAATTGAAGCTGAAACTGAAACTGTAGCTGAAGCTGAAACTAATGCTAAAGCTGAAACTGAAACTGTAGCTGAAGGTGAAACTAAAACTGAAGCTGAAGCTGAAACTGTAGTTGAAGCTGAAACTAAAAATGAAGCTGAAGCTGAAGCTGAAACTGAAACTGAAACTGAAACTGAAGCTGAAACTGTAGCTGAAGCTGAAACTAAAAATGAAGCTGAAACTGAAACTTTAGCTGAAGCTGAATCTAAAACTGAAGCTGAAGCTGTAACTGTAGCTTTAGCTACAGTTTCAGCTTCAGCTTCAGTAGCTGAAGCTAAAACTGAAACTGAACCTGAAGCTGAAACTGAAACTGTAGCTGAAGATGAAGCTGAAACTAAAACTGAAACTGAACCTGAAGCTGAAACTGAAACTGTAGCTGAAGATGAAGCTGAAACTAAAACTATAGCTGAAGCTGAATCTAAAACTGAAGCTGAAACTGTAGCTAAAGCTAAAACTAAAACTGAAGCTGAAGCTGAAACTAAAGCTGAAACTGTAGTTGAAGCTGAAACTAAAAATGAAGCTGAAGTTGAAGCTGAAACTAAAGTTGAAACTGAAACTAAAGCTGAAACTGTAGCTGAAGCTAAAACTGAAGCTCAAACTGAAACTGTAGCTGAAGCTGAAACTAAAACTAATGCTGAAGCCTGAAACTGAAACTTCAACTGTAGCTGAAGCTGAATCTAAAACTGAAGCTGAAGCTGAAACTGAAGCTGAAACTGAAGCTGAAACTGAAACTGTAGCTGAAACTGAAACTAAAACTGAAACTGGAACTGAAACTGTAGCTGAAGCTGAATCTAAAACTGAAGCAGAAGCTGAAACTGAAACTGTAGCTGAAACTGAAACTGTAGCTGAAGATGAAGCTGAAACTAAAACTAATGCTGAAGCTGAAACTGAAACTGTAGCTGAAGCTGAAACTAAAACTGATGCTGAAGCTGAAACTGAAACTTTAGCTGAAGGTGAAACTAAAACTGAAGCTGAAACTGTAGCTAAAGCTGAATCTAAAACTGAAGTTGAAGCTGAAACTAAAGTTGAAACTGAAACTAAAGCTGAAACTGTAGCTGAAGCTAAAACCGAAGCTGAAACTGAAACTGTAGCTGAAGGTGAAACTAAATTGAAGCTGAAGCTGAAACTGAAACTGTAGTTGAAGCTGAAACTAAAAATGAAGCTGAAGCTGAAGCTGAAACTGAAGCTGAAACTGAAGCTGAAACTAAATCTGTAGCTGAAACTGAAACTAAAACTGAAGCTGGAACTGAAACTGTAGCTGAAGCTGAATCTGAAACTGAAGCTGAAGCTGAAGCTTAAACTGTAGCTGAAGCTGAATCTAAAACTGAAGTTGTAGCTGAAACTAAAGTTGAAACTGAAACTAAAGCTGAAACTGTAGCTGAAGCTAAAACTGAAGCTGAAACTGAAACTGTAGCTGAAGCTGAAACTAAAACTAATGCTGAAGCTGAAACTGAAACTGAAGCTGAAACTGAAACTGTAGCTGAAGGTGAAACTAAATTGAAGCTGAAGCTGAAACTGAAACTGTAGTTGAAGCTGAAACTAAAAATGAAGCTGAAGCTGAAGCTGAAACTGAAGCTGAAACTGAAGCTGAAACTTAAACTGAAGCTGAAACAGTTGCTGAAGCTAAAACTAAAACTGAAACTGTAGCTGAAGCTGAAACTAAAACTGTAGCTGAAGCTGAAACTAAAACTGATGCTGAAGCTGAAACTGAAACTGTAGCTGAAGGTGAAACTAAAACTGAAACTAAAAATGAAGCTGAAGCTGAAATTAAAGCTAAAACTGAAGCTGAAACTGAAGCTGAAACTGTAGGTGAAGCTGAAACTAAAACTGATGCTGAAGCTGAAACTGAAACTGTAGCTGAAGCTGAAACTAAAACTGATGCTGAAGCTGAAACTGCAACTGTAGCTGAAGCTGAATCTAAAACTGAAGCTGAAACTGAAGCTGAAACTGAAGCTGAAACTGTAGCTGAAGCAAAACTAAAACTGAAGCTGAAGCTGGAGCTGAAACTGAAGCTGAAACTGAAGCTGAAACTGAAACTGTAGGTGAAGCTGAAACTAAAACTAATGCTGAAGCTGAAACTGAAACTGTAGCTGAAGGTGAAACTAAATCTGAAGCTGAGTTTCGCCCCTTGAAACAGATTTAGGCATATGGGCATCATAGCCACAAGACTCTACGTTTGGTACGGCATCTCGGAAACCTCTATCCAAAATGAGAACATCTCCTTCTTGGAAAACCCAATTAAAAACACTGTTCGCACCATCAATTAATTTATTTAAAATTCTTGCATCGGATGTAGTCGCTGAATAGGGACCTGCTACTTCAATTATATAGCCATCACAACAGACTATTAGGAATAGTTTTAGTAGATTTAAGAACTTGTGATGGCTATACGTCAATCTTTGGAAGAGGAAGTTGCTATTTTTTTGTATGTATACATAGTGTTCAGGACTACAAGAAGCCAGTGCAACGATACTGGTGTGTCCGAAACTGTCCACGGTTCGTGGAGCTCTAACGTTGCTTACAACAATAATAAACAAAAGGCTTACACAATAATCTACAGGCTCCTCGGCCTACAACCATCTATAGATTCTGAGGCTTTATAAATACCTTATTACCACTAACCTTCTGTGCTGGGTTCGCCAAGCTTCGACCTTCCTAGGACACGCCCAAGTGTGGTATGTATGTAATTATGAGGTGAGTAATTGAAAAGTGTGATGTAAGTCACGTGTTCTAGAACGTTCACAAGGCGCCAATCTCCAAATGGCGTGGCTCAGATCAGCATCACACCCAACTCACACCGGATTGAAGCTATTTATCACTACTTATTTCCAACAAATGCGCGTGCCACGAGGTGGCAACAACCCGGCGATAAATCCAAAAATATCCCGGGGTTTTCGTCAAATGGGGATAACAACTTCAAACAATAGTTAACTCGCGACCCAATTATCGGTTTCAACACGCGATTCCAAACGATATTTTTCCAATTACAATTAACTCAACAGGTCCCAACGTGCGGACATTTTTTCCAACAAGGAACAAAGAGTATGTGTCAAGTGAAAAAGTTATGTCAAGTGTCAACATCAAAAAGACAATAGAATGTTGCCACACCAAAAAGATCGTTCAAAAATACATTTGGGACGCAACATCTACCCCCTCTGGACGGGCCTACCCGTCCGCTAATCAATTGGAAGTCTTGACCAGGTTGCGAATTCAACACAGCTTCAATGCGGCCAAATACCGTAGCTAGTTCCTCAAAGGTGAGAACGGTGTCTCCCAATCTCTCCGCCAGCGTCCCTTTGCCGCTTTCACCGCGGCCCCAAAAATACCCCTCCAATGGGGGCAGGCTGGCGGGTCAAACAACCAAGTGACCCCTCGGCGGGCCAAACTATTACCAATGTCAACCTGGCTCTCATTAAGGAAGGCGTATACCTCCTTCAAATAGTTACTTGTACCCTTGTAATTCGTACCGCAATCAGACCTAATCAAAGAAGGTAACCCACGGCGAGACACAAATCTTTCCAAGTCGCCTCAAAGGCCTCTGTCGAGAAGGAGGTTACCAGCTCCAAATGTACTGCCTTGGTTGACAGGCAGACAAACACAAATAAGCCTTAACAATCTTACTATTACGAAGGGTGGACGTCTTCAACAAAAGGGGACTAATAAGTCCGTTACGACGCCAGCAAAGGGCCTCGCCTCATTGACGCGATCAGCCGACAAAATCCAAATTTCTCGCTGCAGAATGGCCAACAGCGCATTGCAACCGGCATGTGAGTTCTTAGTGTGACGATCAGTCACCAACAATTGAACCAAGTGGCCCTCCTTGGGCAACAAAAGGGGGTGACGGTTCCCATAAGGAAGGCTAGAGTGCCTCAACCGTCCTCCAACAGGGTTTCCCGAAGTGGCTCGTCCCAACCAAGTTCAGTTATAACAAGGGCAGGAGCACCAATTTTAGGGTACGGACAACTCACAAGGGTGATTTCAAACCAGGTCCTTCCCTCAACAGTGGTGTCAGCCGGTTCGCCAATTCCCCAAAACTTGCCTGAAAGGTCATTCACCTTCAGGCCAACCTGTCCCGCTAACCAAGACGACAAAAGGCAACCCCGGACTCCCGTGTCCAAAATGGCACGGACCACAATCGAGTCACCCAAGGGTCCCCAGACCTTGACCAAGGCCGTTGGCAACAAACCGTCTTGATCGGGGGGTCCTTTAGCGGGGCAGGCGTCAATCTCTTAGTGATGCCTGGGCGGCGACCGATCGCCGCATCCAGGCTGCCTTCGTTCACGACGAGGCCAACAATCAAAATATTCGTCCGCGCGGTGTCCCGAGCCACTCGCCATCACTGGAGGGGCATATCCCACCGTATGCCCGAATGGCGGAGGGCGCGACTCCAGCCGGGGACGTTCCGCCAACGGAGGGGAAAGGCAGCGGCGCCGACCCGGCCACTGCTGCCTAGCAGCCAATGCGCGTTCTCCCTGACGAGGGGAGACCAAATGGCGCTCGCGGGGCTCCCGTTCAACTTGCGGGGTGGAGTGCGGCGTACAGAATTGCGGGCCTCAGCCCGGTGCTCGTCTCCGGGGTACCCCCCCCTGCGCGAACCCTCCTCAGAAGATGGTCTGCTGGAGCGGTTCGCGTTGGCGCACAAAATCTCCAAATGGGACCCCTTACAAATTCTACACGGGCGGGGGTCGGGGCAGTCCCGATGAAAGTCGGCCCCCAAGCACGAGAAGCACAAACGGCGTGCGTTGACAATGCGGTGGCGGGCACTTACGTGCAAATTCAAAAAGGCCGGGCAACGCGCCATGACATGCCCCGCTGCCTTACAAAAGTCACAATGATGATGACTCCGGGTGCCAGCAAAACGGGGGGCGGGGCGAACATCAACAGGCCCCCTAGCCCGAGGACTCCGGGCGCCAGCAAAACGGGGGGCGGGGCGATCATCAACAGGCCCCCTAGCCCGAGGACTCCGGGCGCCAGCAAAACGGGGGGCGGGGTGAACATCAACAGGCCCCCGAGCCCTAGTCCGTCCCTGGTCTCTAGGCCGAGAAGGTAGTGGGGGTGACCCCGTGGCGCCACGAGTGTTATCCGAAAACCGACACTCGTCTTCCAAAAATTTGAGGAGGTCGTCAAAGGGGGGAAGATGGGTGGCACTATCCCCACCATACTTCTGCTCAAAACGTGACCTCAACTCCGCGGGGAGCAACTGCAGCACTATGTGCACCAACAAGTAGGACCAATGTTCTACCGGTAACTCCAAGCGTCTCAAGGCGTTGGTCCCTGAGACCAACGGGTTCAGCAAGTCAGTGCGCAACGTCGACGTGCTGACAATGGCCGGTAGCCCCAAAATCTGGTCGATGTGCACATCAGCCAGGCAGCGCTTGTTCTGATACCGTCGGGAGAGAAGCTCCAGAGCGGTCGGGTAAGGGGAATCCGTCACCGGCAAGTGCTGCACCAAGGCTCTGGCTTCGCCCTCCAGGACAGACAATAAATAGGCCAGCTTCTGGGCAGGTCCGAGGTCCGAGCGTGCATCGACAAGACTCTCAAAGAGATTTAGGAAGCCCAGCCAGTGGTCCAAGCGACCGTCAAAATGTGGCAGCTCCAGGGTGGGCAGCCTACTCAATAGTCCAGGGCCTGCAACAACGGGGGTCTGCGGCTTGGCCGCATCAGGCACCCGGCTCTTCAAAATTTCCCGGGCTCGTAGACTTATGACATCCCCCAGGTGGACAATCTGGTCATAGTCACCCAAAATCTTATCGCGGGCTGCCTGATCCATCACCCCCAAATCCACGTCCATGATGTACTCGTTGAAGCGTGTGAGCGCAGCATCAGCTGACTTGATCCTCTCATTCACTTGCCCGTACCGAGCAAGGGTGAGCTCTTCCAAATCTACACGCTCAACCGTTGCAGCTGCCGATGTGAACCATCTCAACTGTGAGGTCAATCCGGCAGCAGCCTCCCTGACTGCCCTTAATGAGGCCATTGCAACAATCAAATATTAATACAACAGGCTAAAATTAACTAAACAAACAACAATGACTTGTTAGCCGACCAAATAATTTCACCAAAATAACAACTTAAATTCAATTATTTCAAGTCCAAATCCGACCCTGTACCCATTCCAAGTATGAATCTAGCTTGGTACAGATGGCTAGTTACAAAATAAATAACAATTCAATGTATAATACAATAAACACCAATAAACACAACAATTGAAGTATAATATTGCTCCGGACAATCTCTAACAACAATCCAATAAACAAATAAATGCAATAAGTCAATCCACACCATTCAATTCTTGTTATGTTAATAAATGTGTGATTATTATTTAGATAACCTTTTAAATTCAGATCAGTGACATTCAATTATTAATTGCAAAAAATACCAAACAACTTTTACAACAATATACCAAATTATGTACCAAATACAACCTAATAATTCCTAATTTCACAAACAATCTTACTTGTCTGTACAATACCAAGGGGCTAGCACTACAAATTACAGTACAAACTACAAGTACTATTTGAGCCCGGCTGACAAAGCAATATATTCAAACTTATTAAGTTATAAGCTGTGTTAAGCAATTAAACTAAAGTTATTTTCAACAATATTCAAAACTTCCAATTAAACCAGTGGATCTTATAAGACCACGCTTCTGCTACCAAAATGTTCAGGACTACAAGAAGCCAGTGCAACGATACTGGTGTGTCCGAAACTGTCCACGGTTCGTGGAGCTCTAACGTTGCTTACAACAATAATAAACAAAAGGCTTACACAATAATCTACAGGCTCCTCGGCCTACAACCATCTATAGCCTCTGAGGCTTTATAAATACCTTATTACCACTAACCTTCTGTGCTGGGTTCGCCAAGCTTTGACCTTCCTAGGTCACACCCAAGTGTGGTATGTATGTAATTATGAGGTGAGTAATTGAAAAGTGTGATGTAAGTCACGTGTTCTAGAACGTTCACAAGGCGCCAATCTCCAAATGGCGCGGCTCAGATCAGCATCACACCCAACTCACACCGGATTGAAGCTATTTATCACTACTTATTTCCAACAAATGCGCGTGCCACGAGGTGGCAACAACCCGGCGATAAATCCAAAAATATCCCGGGGTTTTCGTCAAATGGGGATTACAACTTCAAACAATAGTTAACTCGCGACCCAATTATCGGTTTCAACACGCGATTCCAAACGATATTTTTCCAATTACAATTAACTCAACAGGTCCCAACGTGCGGACATTTTTTCCAACAAGGAACAAAGAGTATCTGTCAATTGAAAAAGTTATGTCAAGTGTCAACATCAAAAAGACAATAGAATGTTGCCACACCAAAAAGATCGTTCAAAAATACATTTGGGACGCAACACATAGGTACCATCAAGTTTAATTATACATTTGTTTTGTTCTCGGTTTCCGAACAGAGTTTGAGGTATAAAAAGGTTTCGCCTAAGCACTTGCTCCCTTGTGATGTGATCCCAACCCAAATGTAGAGGTGTAAATTCTTCTTTTATACAGTCTCTTGCGGTTCATTTCTCTTTCTAAAGTTGTTCGGCTTATGTGAAACATATTTGCCAGTCTTGTATTGGCTTCACCAGTTCTTAACTTAATCAAATATGCTGCCAAAGCAGTTTTGGGTCTTTTGCTCCTTTTAGACAAAGATGGCGTTTCTACAAACATTCTGTTGAACTGTTCGAAACTTCGACCAGTCAGAAAGTAAACTTCATTTGGATCCATGGTTTCTATATTTTCAAAATCCACCCTTCCCTCTTGCGGCATAGTTTTCAAAATCTGCATCATGTCCATGATGTGAGCTTCGTTAAAGTCATGACTTACATTTCTGGCTGACAATAAAATCTCAAAATCATTTAAAAGCAAATGTTCTTCACAAACGCGTGCAAAAGGTGGTGCGTAGTAGTTAAAATCTTTCAATAAACGGATTTTCATGTGCTTTGGTATTCGATGCCTTGTCTCGCCTGTACATCCGAATAAAATGCAAGACTTTGAAGTATTCGGTGCCCGACTAATATGTGGTAACTGTATAATAGAATGTTGAATATCTTGTTCGTCAACTACTGCTTCACGTTGATCACCAGCATGCGGTACCACAGCTTGATCTGGTTGTACCTCGGCTTGATCTGGTTCTATCACAGGTTGATCTGCTGGCTGTTCATAAGGGCGTACTGGTGGTTCTTGTTCTTGTTCACTGGACGCACGACGTCTTGGTGGGTACGCCTCGCGTCGCCAGCAAGGCTGACAGATAAACTCGGCGTTGTTAAATTGTATCTGAAACAAATAGTTTCAGGTACAATTACACATCACACATACACATCTTTTTAACAAATGTTATTCAGTACATGAATAAACCAATGAATGAATAGCGCCGCTACTGAAGTCCCTTTGACGCGGCGCTAGTGTCTATGTCATTACAATACATTACATAAAAAAATGTAGTACCACAATTATCCGCGGGCTTCCTTCGTGACATGCACTCTATGCATTGTTACATGGTTAAATAAGTCATTATTGCAATCATTTAAGTATTTTATTTAGTTACTCACATGATAAGGAAGAACTCGTTCAGTTATATTGTTTGCAGCGATTGGATATTCTTCAAAAAGCTGCGTAGTTAGTGTTCTTCTTCTGATCGACCGCACTGATCTACCACACACTAGACACACTTGTCCAGCAGATGCACGAAACATCTTTAAAACAGTGTATCCAAATCACAGGGCTTAAAATCAGGTCCAGGTAACGTAATGCATGGGTCAAACACGTAATCACAGGATATCCACAGAAAATATTCGCACAGTACACAACTATAAGCGAAGAGTGTTACAGAAGGACTGCACAGTTGCAATGGAAAGCGCATACATGTGTGAGCGAGAAGATGGCTCTATCGCCTTCTCGCACACACAACTATTGAACAATGTACAAAGAAAGCAAACTCGCGTGTAAGCTAATTATCTGCGATAAGAAAAGGTCACCTACCTGTGTAAAAAAGTAAAATATGCAACTTTTTCATAAAATCACATTTTAGGTTATATTTATTTTTCTGTGGGACAGATTTTTTCGGTTCCATAGAATAAAATGTTGCATTTGAACTCTTCTTTCAAATGAGCTATGTGGCAAATCTGGGGGCAGACTTTAACTTTTTTTACCAATTTTTGGTCCAATTTGGTCATTCTCCTTTCATTAATATAAGTGGTTTAGACGTGAAAGTTTTACAGACAGAGAGAGTTACTTTTGCATTTATAATATTAGTAGGGATGAATGGTTGTTCTTGTCTTTAAATCTCGTGAACGGTTACAGCTGGTCCGTTTTCATTCATTTATTTTATATTATATTCAACACACAAATTTCCAAGATTGGAAAGGTCACAAAAACAACGTCTATCGGGTCAGTAGTATACTATAGATAAAAATTGGCCAAGTGCGAGTTAAGTAGCGTCCAAACGTAGGCGAGTGAGTAGTCATAAGTTGCCCGAGAAGAAAAAAAGAAAATAAAAAAACTTGAGAGGTGTCAAGGGACACCCGGTTGGAACGAAGTTCCTTTCGATTAATTAGTGAAGGAATTGTAAAAAAAAACATGTGTGCAATTCACACGTGGTAGAAGTGAAACCTTCAAAAATTTACGAAATTTCAAAGGTATACCGTTGCCCTCTCTCTCTCTCTTTACCTCAACTCCCCACGAAACGCCCCTCAACTCATGCCTCAACTCATCCCGCAACTCGACCCGCAACTCGACCCGCAACTCGACCCGCAACTGGACCCGCAACTGGACCCGCAACTCGAACCGCAACTCGACCCGCAACTGGACCCGCAACTGGACCCGCAACTCAACCCGCAACTTGACCCGCAACTGGACCCGCAACTCGACCCGCAACTGGACCCGCAACTCGACCCGCAACTCGACCCGCAACTCGACCCGCGACTCGACCCGCAACTGAACCCGCAACTCGACCCGCAACTCGACCTGCAACTCGACCCGCAACTCGACCCGCAACTCAACCCGCAACTCGACCCGCAACTCGACCCGCAACTCGACCCGCAACTCGACCCGCAACTCGACCCGCAACTCGACCCGCAACTCGACCCGCAACTCGACCCGCAACTCGACCCGCAACTCGACCCGCAACTCGACCCGCAACTCCCCCCTCAACTCTCCCCTCAACCTACCTGTAACCTACAAATTTATGGACTGTACTAAACTCGCCCGTCTACATGCCAGCCAGTTAAGTTGGAGGGGTGCGGGAGACGCGAGAGAGGGGGCTACTTCGCACTGGACTCGCCGAAAAATAGGATCGCGATCTATTTAACTCAACTTAATTAACAACTTACTACTTAACTCGCTTCTGCCGTTCAAACTACAATAACAACTTAACTCGCCGTTGACGCAAGTTAACTCGCTACTGTACTTGTTGAAGTGTAAATCGGGCTTTAGACGCGCCCATGAAAGGTTCCGTAGTAACTATAATAATACAATATAATATGTATATTTATTTGACGAAAAAAAAAACTTACAAAGTTCTTAAACTAGCTTATTTACTTTTTTACAACTACGTCAAATAACTTTGTTTTTCATAGTGTTGTATGAATTACAAAGTTATTTTTGCGGTTTTAGAAAATATGCAAACCAATTTTGGTTCAAAATTTACATTAACATCTACAGACACATATATTTTTTTAGATTTTTCACTCCACTATAGAACTAAGTTAGAGGGGGGACACACATTTTACCACTTTGGAAGCTTATATCTTTTAAACGATTGACTTTATGAAAAAGTGGGTTAGAAACACCTGTCATTTTTTTGGGGGGGGGGGGGCTCCCCTTTAGTTTAAATATTATTTATTTTTTCTTAAAATCGGAAAGTGGTTCACAGAATACATCTACCTACCAAGTTTCACATGTATAGTCCTAATAGTTTCGGAATAAAATAGCTGTGACATACGGACGGACGGACAGACAGACTGACAGACAGACAGACAGACCGAGAGACAGACAGACAGACAGACGGACAGACATGACGAAAGTATACGGGTTCCGTTTTTTGCCATTCGGCTACGGAACCCTAAAAGCCACACAAATTCCCAGTATCTATTCCGCTATGTTACAAAAACAATCTGCATTTTATTTATTCACCTGGTCCCTCCTTGAATTACATTTTCATCTCCGGAGAACGATATCGCGCAGAAATCAGACAGAATAAACATTTCGCTAGTATTAATATTAATATGAAGCGCTTCTCACCAGGAGCTCCGATACTGACGAATGTTAGCCTGACAAGTGCCACGAACTATGGGAGAGCTCTTCGTAAGTTTGGTGTACTGGCACAGATGTATGTCAAGGAACTGGTATGACTTATTTGCCTGCATTTATATAATATGTACCTACTTAGATAAATAAATAGATATAAACAACATAACGAAGCAATAAACAATGAAAATACCCATGTTATGGTTTTCTAATGGAATCAGACAAAGGTCTTGAATACATTCTACCTACTGACTTAGAGTGCGTTATTACAACAACAAGTTTTGCTTGTTTAACTGAAGTTTGACATTCTTTTCAGAATCCATTTGAAGAAATAATGATATTACGAATCCATAAGAAAAAGAACGAAATAATGATGGCACCCGATAACGAGTTCAACATAGTGGTCATACAACATGCGCGACCTCGTCACAAACTAAAGGACAAGAAAGGAAAAGACAAGTGATATACCTACAATAAAAATAATGTAATTTGAGGGAAATTATAAAGCAAGTCTGAAAATAGTATAATTATGTTGTTTTTTTTTTATATGTTTATGCAACAAGGGACTGGTTGAGTCAAAGCTCCAAAGCCTTGAACATCGGCGACGCGTTGCAAGTCTATTGGTTTATTGTAATAAACGGGGTGTGTGGGATAGAATTACACAATCTTATTCCACCAAGCCCGTTCCATCATCGGACTACATGACGAACGGCGAATCACCATCGTTTCATGATGGACATCCCACCCATATGCACACTACGTTTTGAAAATACTTTAATTGTGCGTAAGTACACCTAAGGGGTGGTATCCCTAACGGAGTCTGTATTTCCTGATAGCTATAAACTAGGTATCTTTAAGTCAAGGGTGACTTCTTGGTGAGCGTGCTTCATCTTCGACCACATCATCGCTTACCATCAGGTGAGATGGTCAAACGAGAAGCTATCATCAAAAAAATGTGTATTCGATGGAAGCGATACAGACGATCGCGATTCGCGAGCGATCGACTCAATGACATTTTATTTGTTAAATTCTTTTGTGTCGTATACCTACTGTTGACAAAGTGGTCATGGCTATTATTTATGGTTTTAGTGGGTCTCCATCGCAGTTGTAGGCAGGGGCGGATCGTGAGTTTATGGGGCCCGGGGCTAAAACTGCTCGGGGGGCTCTTAATTATTCAAATAATTGTCATTTTGTCAATAAACTGTTTCCTATTTGATAAAAATACGGTACAAGACTAAAAAATTTAATGGCTTAAATTGAATTTATTTAAAGAGTTAGTTTTTTTTTTCAACCACTCGTAGTTCAGCTCACTAAGGCTGGTTTACTACTTAACCGGGCGACCTCTAAAATTTAAAGGCCCCCAGCCAGGGCTTACAAACTAGTATTTACATTTAAACAACCGTACACTCCCTGTGGAGTACGAGCCTCGGCTAGCGGGATCGTTGGTGGTGGACAGCAAAGGGTCAGGTTGGGTCATATTATTTATGGGGTTATTTATTGCTACTGGCTCAGCATCGCGGGTTGGCTCGATTGGCAAAGGTCGGGGAGGGTTAACGTTACAAGAGCGCGGACGTCGCGATGGGCCTCGTCGGTGAGGCCGGAATACGGAACGCGTTTTGTTTTTGTGTTTTATTAGAGTGCTAGTTTCCCTACTGCTCTCTTGACGGATAGTGGTGGGATCGTCGGGTTCGTCTAGGACAAGACGCGGACGACGAACCCGGGAAATTTGTGAGAATGTGTACCGGGCGGCCGATACAATCAGGGGGTTTGTGTATTTTTCAGCAGAGGTGAAGTAACGCGCTGACTGGCGTTTCAACACTTGCTTTATAGTCGGGATTTTGAGGTCTACGTGGAGATCCTCGTTCCTCAAGTACCAGGGTGCGCCCGTGGCCTTTCGGAGAAATCGTTTTTGAATAACCTGCATCCTATGGATCTGAGCCGGACTAGAGTGAGCAAATACCGGACCGGCGTAAGTTAAAATGGGGCATATGCACGTAGTATAAATGCGTAGTTTACATTTAAGGGAGAGTTTGTTGCGTGCATTCAGCATGCTATGTAGCCTACCGAGAGCGAAAGCGGCTCGCGAACGTACCGACTTTATATGCTCTCTGAAGTTTAGGTTTTGGTCTAGAATCACTCCTAGGTATTTAGCTCGCTTTTCCCAAGGGATTGGCGTGCCAAACATAGTGATTGGGCGGGGAAGGGTGGTTTTTCTATGGCAAGCTCTATAAAATAGGACTGCCTGACTCTTGTCGGGGTTTACCTCGATTCTCCATTTCATAAACCAATCGCCTAGTGCGTTGGCTGAGGTCTGAGGGTACGAGCGATTGTATCGGGTTTGAATCCCGAGTTATAGATAGCCGTATCATCGGCAAATAGAGATAATTCTACGTGACAACTTTTAGGAATGTCGCTAGTATATAGCGTGAAGAGTGGGGGGGAGAGCACGGCACCTTGTGGAACGCCAGCTCTGATGGGACGGGGAGTGGAAAGCGCTCCTTCGATTTTATATCTGAAGGAGCGGTTCGACAGAAAGTCTCGAATGATGAGCACGAGACGGTCCGGCACACCTAGTAGGTATAGCTTATAAATTAAGCCATTGTGCCAGACTTTGTCGAACGCTTTCGCGATGTCAAAGAATAGAGCCCCCGTCAAATGACCGTGTTTGAAGCGGCCACTAACGTGCTCTACGATGCGGTGGGCTTGGTGGACACTGGAATGTTGGGCTCTAAAGCCAAACTGTTCGTTGGGAATGAGGCTCTTTGCCTCGACATAATCCTTGAGCCGATTATAAATAATCGTTTCGTAGATTTTGCCGAGGGCACTGAGCAGACTGATGGGGCGATAACTACTAGGGGAGGACTTGGGCTTACCGGGCTTTGGAATGCCTATTACGGTAGCCTCTTTCCACGTTTGTGGAAACATATTGTTTGACATGGCGCCATTGAAGATGGCAGCCAGTAAAACTATGATGGAGCGGGGGAGGAGTTTAAATACTCTACTGGTCAGTCTGTCAGTCCCGGGGGCTTTTCTGGGTTTGAGTTTCCTGATGATCTCCTCCACCACGTCCCCCGTGACGGGGGGGAGGGGAGCATCAGGGTCCTCGAATGGGGGTAGGGCAGACCTACGTTCGACCTCAGCATCCGCAAGGGAGAGGTGGGCTGGGTCAACTGGCTGTGTGCTGGGAGAGCACTGGGCTTCCAGGCTGTTGGCCAGGCACTCAGCTTTGTCTTCGTCATCGAAGGCAATGCTTTTATCCGGGCGGATGAGGGGAGGCATAGAGGTAACTTCAGTGGCGCGCAATCTCCTCTGAAGTTGCCAGAAGGCAAGGTGGTTGGGTTCCAGCTCGCTCAGAGTCTTATCCCAGCAATTTTCACGCCACTCTTTTATGCTATTACTTACTTTGCGCTGTAAGTACCGCATATAAGTTTTGTTATTTTGACAGGGGAAGGCTCTGTAGGCATGGACAGCCGCGTTCTTCTCAGTCAGCAGGGCCCGTACATCGTCAGGGAGTCTCCGTTTCCAGGTCTCTGTCAACGGAATCTCCTTTGAACAGTCGTTCAAGACAGATTGTACGTGCTCTGTGAATGAGTCGATCGCGGCCGTCGTGTCAGCGGCGGACTGGATGAGGTCTGGTATTTTATCCAGGTGAGGAGATGTGTTGGATTTCAGCAAATCGCCTACTTTCCCCCAGTCAGTGATCACCTGCGTGGGAGGGGGGGGGGGGGGGGCGGTTAGGGTCATAGGGACCCGATCTGGTAGTTAATTCCAAGATCACCGGTCTGTGGTCTGAGTCGAGCTCGTCCACCGTCTCCAGAGAGTGCAAAAGCAAGTTTACATTCTTTAGGAGGGCGATGTCAAGTACGTCAGGTGAGTTGGCTCGAAGGGATAGTGAGTAGGACGCATAGGCCCTATGATATCAAACTGGAGCGGGGAGCATAGCTCGTACAGTACCTTCCCCCGGGGGTTAGTAGTACGGCTACACCATGCGGGATGAGATTGAGATCCCCCGCCATAAGGACGGAGTCACTCATTTAAAGAGTTCGTATTTATATCTCTTTTTTATTACTGATGAGCCCGCTTTTAACCTCGATCACGCCTGATGGTAAACGACAGATGAGGTGTACTATATATAGGACGACAGAGCACAGCAGTTGGCTGTTCACTCTTACTTTAAAGACGGCAGACGGGTCATATTTGGAAGGGAACACAGAAGCCGGCAGAGATTTCCAAACCTTGGCCGTGCGCACAATAAATGTACAGGAGAATCGCTTAGTATGACATGATGTTATATTGACCAATTGAGGATGGTACCCTGCAGTACGTCTGATAGATCAGTAGTGAAAGGGAGATGGAAGAATCAGGTCTTTATAAAGTACCAGTATAGTAATCTATATAAGTACAAACAGTTATTGGACGACCTTTCTGCATTTTCTACAAATTCCTTTATTTGCTCATCACTAATCCTTTTTTAAATCTTAATATATGGAAAGAATTGACAAATGATTTAGACAGTCACTCCTTCGACTTTTTTTGTCGTATATCTGTTTTCGATATACGACACCTTGGAAAGAGCACTCCGCGTCACAGCTAGAGATTGTTAATATCAAAATAATTAATATTTAAGATGGTATATTAGTGAAAATATGAACAACTTTATTTTCTAAAATAAGATTAATTATTCTTTACGGTGTTTATCTGTATATATTAGATCTTAACCGATGTAATTGCCGTTTTTCATGCAATAAGGTAAAGATTTTCTATATTTTTTATTTATATTAATCAAAGTAATCGCCCATGCAATCAATGCATATTTTCCAACGCAGTGGTAGCATATTGATGCCTTTCTTGAAGAAATCAGCCGGACGGATTTGTTTTTTTCCCGCCAAGAAGATATCCAAATTCTGGAAAAATAGAAGTCTGTTATAGGCACAAGGTCCGAGTCCGACTACGACAGACGGCAGAGAACTTCCAACCCCAGCTCTATTAACTTGTAGACCGTCCGCTGTGTAGTAAGAGGTCACGCGTTGTCGTGCAGGACCAGCGGGGCCGAGCGATCGACCAAAGTTGGTTGGAGATGTGCGAGCTTCTGCATCACTGTGTTTAGTTCTACACAGTAAACTTCTGCAGTAATGCTCACCCTGTTTGGTAAGAAGCTGTGGTGAATTACACCGGCGTTAGACCACCAAACAGGGACCATCACTTTTCTAGGGGTCAGTTTTCGTTTGTTTAGGCGCTGAACCGGGATCCAACCAATTTGCTGAGCGCTTGTGATTGTAGAACAGGATCCACTTTTCGTAGCAGGCAATAAAATTATTTCGTTTGTGTGCCTGTTGAACAGTGCAAAACACGTCTCGATGCGTACTTTGCACTGACGATCATTGAGTTCGTGGGGCACCCATTTGTCAATCCTTTTTACCTTGCCAATTTGATGCAAATGGACCAATATTGTTTTGATGCTAGCGTCGAACGCTGCTGCTAATTCAGCCGTAGATTGAGTATCATCAGCTCCCACAATCGCCTTTAATTCGTCAATATCGACCAAAGTTTTTGGATGACCATGGGATTTGGTTGACCATTCATTTTTCAGGTTAAAATTTCCAGAACGGAACCGAGCAAACTAATAACGGGTTTTGCATTCGTTTGTAGTATTCGTTCCGTAAACGTTAAATTTTAAGTTATCACTTAATAGCATACTAAATACCCATACTCACACACAGTTGTAACTATTAAACAGTGAGTTTGTATTTAGACGATAAGAACCAAAATTGCGGCGGTACCACCCGACGCAATTGCGCTGCTGGTAGTTCCTCGTAACAAAACGCCCTCCCTGGCTAAAAAATACTGAATACCCGATCATTCACAAGCGACAAGGGAATTCCCTGATTCGTTCTCGATAGTCGCGCATACGGATTGATGATTATGGCACTACCAATATTATGTTTTAATTTTACATATTTTCGATTAACTAATAGGTATACAGCGTGTAACCAATGCAGTATGTAAGACACGGCTTCTTTGGGTGATATCAAACGATATTGGAAGGGTTTTTTAATCCTATCTCTACATGTTCGGAAGTAATGAGAATTTTTAATACATTGATACCAGAAACCGAACTTTTCAAATTGAAATAAGCACATTACTAGCACTAAGTCAGCTGATCGGTGTCAGTGAACTATTTGTAAATAAAAATAAACCTCTTACTCCTGGTATTTCTGAATAAAAGGTTCCGCATGTTTTATTTTTTGTTTACAAAATATTATTACTGACTTTTCCTAAACTTTGATTATTTTTGGGAACTAGCTACAATACAATTAATTAGTCTAGGTATCAAATTTATCTAAATAAACCTGCTTGCATTGTCACGTGTATCATTTACACACTTGTTGGTTGTTTACGTAGTTGTCCTTTTGTAGAAGATTACTTTGTAGATAATTATTATTTACAAAGTAATCTTCCACCCCCCCTATTTATTCAATTCACAGATCGAAACCCGTGCTCTTGAATCGATCTTCTAAAAATTCATTAAAAATCATAATCAAAAATTTAAATAACATTTAACACACCTTTATTTTATGACATATTTACAGTTGCCAGTCAGGTAGGTAGGTACGTCTAAACTTTTAATAAATAATAATTGATAACCTTTCCGGCGTAATTCAATGACTTTCATACAGATGGTACAGCTACAGATGTAGTCGGTTAACATAACAATACTAACTAAACTAATACAGAATACGACCGATGCCGAGCGATTAATTTATTAAATACAGCTATGTCATTCGAAATAAGAACTTCTATCAAACCGTAAAATGTTTCAATCTTTGCTTAGTGCTAACATAAACAATGCGGACAAGTTAAAAAGTGTCGGCATATTATGTAATTAATCTTGTTTGAAATAGATGAACCTACCTATTCGCTGTTTATGATTGTCAGCACAATACTTTGGGCAAATATGAACTTATTTATATGCCCTTATCATAATATTTTTTACACATACGATCCAGGAGTTTCGATTCACCTTACTATTGAACCGAGTTGCTTATTGTTTCGACAAATCGGCAGCTCGTACCATTGAATTGATAATAAAAATGGAATCCTTACGTGCATCCTACCACAAATTGCTTAAATAAACATTATTATTTGCCATTAGAACTTAAAATAGAAAAAGGATTTAGTAACAATTATTAATGTTCAACTGAACCCAAAACATCATTTCAATACACCTCTTCGGAATTTATTCCTCTCCTGGTACAAATAAAATTACAGTGTGTTCCGTTCGTAATCATTAAAATAAAGTTATTTTTTGAAAATAATTATGACGAAAATTATTAACAAAAAGTTAATAGTTTTTTTTTTTTTTTTTTTGTAACAAAATAATAGCATGCATGTGTGTATCTATTCATACACGAAATATTTTAAGAGATATACCTATAGGTGGTAAGGAAACCATAGCAACAAAAAATAAAAAAATATCTAGGTATATTATTAATAAAATTAAATAATTGAATATTACTTGACACACATAATAAATACTGGTTCTTTCTTATTTTTAAACATCCACTACGCTAGTTTACGTGGGCGGCGGTATTTGAAACGGCGCGCAGCTTTTGTGAATATGATCAAAGAAAAAACATGCGCGCGCAGCGGGCGGCGGGGGCGCCTGCTATCCTTCTCGGCGCTCGCGTCTCAGTCGCGGCGCCTTGCTAGGCCAGTCCGAGCCAGTCCCGCTCAATCCGCGTGTCGTGTCGCTCGCGCGCGCCTTAGCAGACAGCTGACACGCGGCGGGCTCGCTCGGGGAACATATTAAACAATGCCTAACTACAGGAGTACCAGAACATGGTGGTGGTGCTACAATGAGGGTGGAAATATTTTGCTCACAGCACAAGCCCTCTTCTTGAAGCGATTTGGGAGAAGACCATCACTGCAGACCATCCTTGGAACTGTACAGCGGCATATGGACTATAGGATCTACATGCCACCAGCTGCAGACGGAGGAAGGCAACGAGTGCCAGTAAGAATCAAGGACGACATCGTCGACTTCTTTTTGCAGCACCCAATGGCCAGCACATCAGACGCCGCTCGTGTTTTTAACGTGAGCAAAATGACCGTTTGGCGCCTTCTGTGGGATGAGGGGAAGCACCCGTTCCACTTCACTAGGGTGGAAGAATTAAAGCCGATAAACTTAAATCCACGCGTGGAATTTTGCCATTGGTTACTTGAAGACCCGACGCGGCGCATACTCTGGACGGACGAGTCCACCTTTACGCGCGTTGGGATGCTTAACATCTACAACGCACACTGGTGGACATCAGAAAATCCACATATTGTTAGGCCGACGCGGTTCAGTGTAAATGTGGGGTAGGGCTAAAGACCTGGTTTATGGTAATGACGGCCATACCATATCTAGTGTGGAACAATTAAAAACGCGAATTGTGAACGCTTTCGCAGTGATGGTTAGTGATAGAGACACATAATTAAAAGTGCAAGGAAGAAGGTACTAGGTATGTACATTTTAAATTATTGTAAATAAGTTGATTCTAATTTTTAGACACGCCAAATTATTGTTACTGTAATTCGTAAAAAGCGTCACAATTACGAATTTCTTGTAAAATAGACAGGTTTCCGACTAACTTCACTGCAACATAAAGCCAAAACAATAATAATGTAGAATAATAAGTACCTATTATTTCATTATTGACGGCATTCTTAAAGTTCACATGTGTATGAGTAATCTACTCACCTTACTTACCTACCTATCTAGGTAGGCAACTAACTATCAGCTGACGGATACCTACGACTCGCTCGACACATCTTAATAACCTCACAGAGGTCATTAACATGCGAATTCGAGTTGAACCTGTCAGCTGTTTATTGGTATTTACCTAGCTTACAGATGAAATGAAATGAAATAATTATTTATTTTGTAAATTGGTTCTAAATAGTACACTTTTACACGTCATTTTTTTGTGTTTTGAGTAAAGCTTGATGAGGCCGGTGTTTCCTGACTACTCTGAAAAGAAACAACGAACTCAGAGGTCAACGTCTCTTAAAGTCCATTCAATTCGTATCATCGTATGTGATGTAGGTAGGATAGATGTAAATGTAAATGGGTAATAATAATAATTGTAGGTTAGGATTATAATAAATATTTTAATCGCATCTAGGTTCCTTTTCGTAAAACTTTAATGGAGTGAATTTAATAATTTGCCTACTTAGCTTTAAATGGTATTGTAATTTAAATTCACATTTATTATCCATTTTTAGCGATACGTTATTAAAATGACACTAGAATGAGATCACGCTTGATTTCTCGGTAGAGATAGGCAGAGGTGTATTTTCGTAAGTCCACTACAGTTCACCAGTGATATTGTTAGGTCTCATGTAAAATGAGGTGGGGGCAGGTGTTTGAATCCGGCAGAAGACAGACTGGAGTGCGGTAACCTTCTGGACGCGAAATAACTACCATGTAGCGCCGTCACGTGGAGACATGCATGCGAAGCGAATACTCGCACAATCTTACCAACACTCGGCTGCTCGACACAGGCGCGCGGGGGCAAGTCACTTCACCGCGGCGCGGGCGGGCGGGTCATTCATAGAGTATGGAGTAAAGATTTTATGCGAAATGTCTCAAGCAGTTTTAAAATTATAATAATTACGTAAAATAAAAAAAACATTGATAAACATTTTTTGTCGTGTTTATTGTTTCTTTACAAGCTATAGGTATATCTCTTAAAATATTTCGCATATGAATAGATACACCTTATATATAGTATAGGTATAAAGAATGTTGTTAATTTTTAAAAGTAATTAATTATTTATCAATATCAATTTATATGTATTTACCGATTAATTATCAATTAATCGATATTACCATGATTGTCAGGTATATTACAGAAATAATTTTGCCATTTG
Organism: Tholera decimalis; assembly: GCA_943138885.2. Taxonomy (NCBI): domain Eukaryota; kingdom Metazoa; phylum Arthropoda; class Insecta; order Lepidoptera; family Noctuidae; genus Tholera; species Tholera decimalis. Next base: position 28,209,482 of record OW964570.2, on the reverse strand, counting down.
TATAGCAATATCAATTTATTCATTTACCACACGGTTCGGAAAGGGTTGTTTTCTGTGGAGAAGAACCGGCAAGAAACTCCACAGTTACTCTTTTCAAAACATAATTCATTTTCACATAAACATCAATTCACTATATGTACTTTACAATATTACCACAATGTGATTACTATCGTTATAACTTATAGCTTTATTAACTTGTACATCTACTATTTCATTACTCCATTACATATTATATAAGTAAAGTTATTTATAGAATTAATACTAAATGTTCATTAAATTATCACACAATTATCAATTAATAACACTGTCACATTAAAGTAACAAATACAAAATAATTAATTTATATTCAAATACAATAGCAATACGGTAGGATTTTTATACCAATTCTACACATAAAAATATTAGAAAATATTAATAAAAGTTAGAAACAACACAAGTTCACTTAACTTAGGTCCGTTCGGTGTGACTGCTCCAGAGCGACTGTGAGTGACTGTGTCTAGAACTTTTTTTTTTTTTTTTTTTTTTTTTTTTTTTTTTTTTTTTTTTTAGGTAGGGCCACTTGTACATCAGCACACTAAGGCTGTGAGTCTACTTAACCGGACTTTCCTGTGGTGACCTCTAATAAATTAAAGGCCCCCAGCCAGGGCTTACAAACTAAAATATACTTAAAAACTAATGACCGCACGCTAAGGGCACTCCCTGTGGAGTACGGGCCTCGGCATAGCGGGGTCATTTTGGGAGGGCAGCAAAGGGACAGGCTGGGTCATATTATTTACGGGAGTATTTATTGCTACTGGCTCAGCATCGCGGGCTGGCTCGTTTGGCAAAGGTCGGGGAGGATTTTCATTACAAGTACGCGGACGTCGCGATGGGCCTCGTCGGCGAGGCCGGAATAAGGAACGCGTTCTGTATTTGTGTTTTCTAAGAGTGCTGGTTTCCCTACTGCTCTCTTGTCGGATGGTGGTGGGGTCGTCAGGCTCGTCTAGGATGTTACGCGGGCGACGAACCCGAGAAATCTTGGAGGGTCTGTATCGGGCGGCCGATACGATCAGGGGGTTAGTGTGGGTCTCAGCAGAGGTGAAGTAACGCACTGACATGCGTTTCAACACTTGCTTTATGGTCGGGAGTTTGAGGTCTACGTGGAGATCCTCGTTCCTACAGAACCAGGGCGCGCCCGTGGCCTTTCGGAGAAAACGGTTCTGAATGACTTGCATCCTATGGATCTGATTGGGACTGGCATGAGCAAACACCGGACAGGCATACGTCATGATAGGACGTATGCATGTCGTGTATATTCGGAGTGTGTCTAGAACTTTTTTTTTTTTTTTTTTTTTTTTTTTTTTCGATAGGGCCACTCGTAGTTTAGCTCGATAAGGCTAATATACTACTTAACCGGGCGATCTGTGTCTAGAACGACTGAGCGGCGGCTTTTATACACAGTGGTAAACAAGTGACGTCACATCGTACGATTTTAAAACAGATTTGTTAACCTTTGTATTTTAACATTAAGCTATGATTAAATTATATAAAAATACAGTAGATATGTTGAAATTAATTAGTTCAATTACTTATTAGTTTTACGATGACTGAAATAAACAAGCAACGTTATTTTTTAAATAACGTTTAAATATTCTGTTATACAAGACAACAATGAAAGAACAGTTTAAACTCTTATCTTATAAATAGGTTTCGTAATAGTGTTTACAATGTTTTGATAATAAATAGTTAAATTTTGTGTATCACATTGTTAAAAAGGTTATAATTATTATAGTGATATTTTAATTTGTGTTCAATTAAAGAAACAAACTTGAGTTAATGTAATAAACCAACTGAAATTATTTGAATAATCCATCACACGCATGATTTTTGTGTGTAAGACAAAGAATTATCGGAAGTTCACGTTCCGTCGGTGAGTGGTACATGGGTTTTATTGGTTTGAGCATTGGTTTAGTCTTTATTTAATTCAAAATTAAGTCAATAAAAATGTCGCAAGAAAGAAATTAATAAAAATTACTAGGACCGCATGAGTAACAGGAATTGTTAATGCCGAATTGAAAATCCTTTGCTCACAGAACCCTGATTACGTTATTACACACACAATGTGTGTAATCATAATGTGTGTAAACCTATCTTCTTCATCTATCTTCGGGTACGTGAAACAATTGGTGTCCATGTAGTTTCAATTATTCCTGGTAAATTGAACTTCTAATTCAGACTTCTAACGAGATACCGAAGCCCCGGAATGCAAAGGCAACTAAAGAAACAGGGTGGTTTTTAGTCAGTAAGAGTCTTAACACTTCCTTCCGCCCCACCCAGGACGGGAGCAGAGTCATTGATAATTTTCCCACCCAAAAAAATGAATGATTTTTCAATTTTGAATTTGAATTGCGTAATTAGTTTGCTCTGGTGTGTTAGATTTGAAATTACTGTTATTATGTAAAATAATCTTGAATTCTTGAACAATATTTTTTAATAGTAGTGGATGGACAGTAACTGGGACACCTACCCTACAACGAAATAATATTTAGATACCAGGATAGCAGGGAGCTTCATTTATTTAGCATTATTGGTTTGCTAGTCAGTCGACATTCCGCGTTTAGCTATTGCACTCGTGTTTATGATACGCGTATCAGTTCAGTACGGCTACACCTAATTGTTTTTTTTTTGTTGTGTTTGCAAAATGTCGGGTCAGTGCAGAGAGTATTTAACCTAGAGAGCTTATAGGCCGATTTGTTTGAAGAACACAACTCACCAATACTGGTTGGGAGGCGAGGAAAAAATGCGCTACTGCAATTGGTCAGTTCAAAGTCAAGCTTCATAGATATGCCGAGCTAGGGATTGCTCTACTTGATTGAGGGAAAGTTATCGATATCGATAAAATGAAGTTTAACATTATAAAATTACTCAATAAAATCACATAATAATATTTAATCATTATCAGTCTCAATTACAAAAAGAAAAACAAGTATGCTGTTATTATTGATTTTTAAAATGAATTATTTGGTAAATGTTTTTCGAATTAAAGTTTTAGGGTCCTGATTGTTTTTGCTAAAAAATGATAACCGAGCGTCTATATATTTCTGAATTATGCATCTTGCTAATTCAGTCAAATGATTGGTAGTTTCTATTTCATATTGATGAAAATTAATATCCGGGAATAAAGTATACCCAATCAGTGATTTTAAAACCGATCTCATAAAATAATTGGAATTATATTTCTGAGACAGCACTTTCGAACCACTCTCGTTGATCGCCCTTTTAATATAAATTTCACAACGACGACAAATTTCTATTACTGTGGTGGATCCGTACAATAACTTGTTTTAGTGTCTTTTTGAAATTGTAAGGCGTTTTGATTTGTAACACCAATCAACGCTCCAATACAAGTTAGGCATTTTATTTGCTTTATCAGAGCATGGACAATGTAGCCGGCCATATATTATTTTTATATTTTATTTTTTTTATATTTATTTTATATTCCATAATAAATATATTTTCATTAAATTCAGTTGTGTCAACAACTGTAGCTTCAGCAGGCACTAGGTAATAAATATTTTTTTGGTGGTACTCATCATCATTTGATGATTTATCTAATGACTCCTCCCTCCTACATACACTTAACCCGTGGACTCGACATCGAAACAAAGGAACCTGTTTCTTTTTCCTGGGTGGGCAAATCATCGAATGACTTCTCCCGCTCTGGGTAAAGTGGAAGGGAGTGTCAGACTTCTACTGACTAAAAACCCACCCTGTTCCTTCAGCTGCCCTTAAGTTCCGGGGCCGCGGTATCTCATAGAGACGCAACCCCGGAACCAAAGTAACTAATGAGGGCGATATTGTAATGCAAAGGTCCAAGTTAATTAATATTAGACTCCGTCATATTATTTGAAGCCTAGAAAGATTGGATATAGGTATCTTATATTATTTTGACTTTTTCAACCTTATATCAATAAAAACCAAACTAGAAAACAATATTCCCTAGTGACCTTATCCATCCACTTTTCTTTTTAATCTGGAATCTTAGGAAATCTAAAATGAAAACATGCATGTCACACAGAAGAAAAAATATCAGAACTTTCTCCTTTTTAGGGTTCCGTAGCCGAATGGCAAAAAACGGAACCCTTATAGTTTCGATATGTCTGTCCGTCTGTCTGTCTGTCTGTCTGTCTGTCAGTCTGTCTGTCTGTCCGTCCGTCCGTATGTCACAGCCATTTTATTCCGAAACTATTAAAACTATACATGTGAAACTTAGTAAATAGGTGTATTCTGTGAACCGCTTTCCGATTTTAAAGAAAAAAAAATATTTAAAATAAAGGGGGTCCCCATACATGGAACTAGAACTGAAAATATTTTTTTACATGAAACCTATGCGTGTGTGGTATCTATAGACAGGTCTTTAAAAATGATATAAGGGTTTCTAAAACCACTTTTTCATAAAGTCAATCCTTTAAAAGATATAAGCTTCCAAAGTGGTAAAATGTAACTTCTATAATAATGGAGCGAAAAATCTAAAAAAAAATATGTCTGTAGATCTTAATGTAAACTTTCAACCAAAATTGGTTTGAACGAAATCGGCTCAGCAGTTTTTGAGATACAGCATATTTTATAAAACCGCAAATATAACTTTGTAATTCATACAAACACTATGAAAAACAAAGTTATTTAGCGTAGTTGTAAAAATGTAAATAATAAGCTAGTTTTAAGAAATTTTAAGGTTTTTTTTATTCGTCAAATAAATATACATAATTATTACATTATATTATTATAGTTACTACGGAACCCTTCATGGGCGAGTCTGACTCGCACTTGGCCAATTTTTGTAATAAAACGAAATTACTTTTAATTAGTTACGCGTACCGTCAGGTGAGATAGTGGCCAAACGCGAGCCTATATGTATAAGTACCATGCCGTGGTTGCGGGAATGTTCTAACGTGATACCGCGGCCCCGAAACTTAAGGGCAGCTGAAGGAACAGGGTGGGGTTTTAGTCAGTAGAAGTCTGACACTCTCTTCCGCTCCACCCAGAGCGGGAGAAAAGTCATTCTATGATTTTACCACCCAGAAAAAAAAAAATAAGGACAAAGTATCGTTTTTTTTTTAACAAAAAGTTATTATAAGTCGGTTAATGTAGATAGTATTTTATGAAAACTATATGAACTGAATTTAAAAAAAATAAGTTTAATTTTATAATTATCGATATCGTATCCAGCCGTTATAGGTAACAGCACAGATTTTTACGATAAAAATACAGATGAAAAGACAAGGGTAAAAGAATTAGAATTTCTTCATGTAAGAAAGAGACATTTCCAAAAGACATCAACGCGCGACACAATTTTGTCCTTGACCACCCAAACCACCACTTTAAATGGACCTCTGCGGTAGCTTATAATCTGATTAAATCAGGGCCGTCTCAAGTCCATTCTGCGCCGGGGTGCAGAACTCAGCCTGCGCCCTCGTTTCTTTTTACACTGCAGCGTGGCACGCGACCGAGCGACGACACACTGCAGTATGAAAGGGGTCCTGGTCAACCAAGAAAACATAATACACGTAATTTTGATAATTTATTACTCTAAAAAACAAAAATAAACTTAAAACTTCGATTACCTATTACATGTACATACACATACATCAAACAAACTCGATTTTTCTTGCTTTTGAGTTGGCAAAGATTTTAATTAAATCATTTATTTTTATCTCAATTTTGGATTCTATACTTATAATGGCTAAGTTTGTCAGTCTGTCTTGGGTCATGGTTGAACAAAGATAATTTTTTATTAATTTTAATTTTGAAAAGGGTCTTTCACCTTCTGCTACTGTAACAGGCAATGTTAAATATATACGCAGAGCTGTTGAGATATTGGGAAATGAGGAAATTAAGTTATTAGAATATATATAGCTTAAAATATCAGTGGGAGTACTTGTTGATGCATTGGGAAAAAATATTGGCAACAATTCTAATTCATTATATAAATCCTCCCCGTCAATATCAAATCTATTTTTAAATGTTAGTTTTTCTTGGAGCCGATAACACTGAGATTTTTTTTCATGCATCTCTAATTTATTCCAGCATTCAATGTTTTGGAAGAGTGAAAAAACTGAATTGTGTTCCGTCAGCAAATCGAATCTCTCATTTAATTTCGAGATAACAGTGTCCAGTAGAAAAAAATAAAACATATTTTAAATTTGTTGGTTGGGTCTAAAATGGGCTCATCTGCAGCCTCATAATCAAAATGTCTTTTTCGGGGACGTGGACGAGCAGTTTCTTTAAATTCCGTTTCGCATTCTAATTTTGCATCAGATAACAACTGTTCAAACGCGCTATCGGTGCGGTATTTCTCCAAATCTGTTTTAACCAGATTAATCATTTTGGTAGCTTCTGAAATAATTACGTCCGAATTTTGCAAATTTTTGCTTACAATATTAATCTTTAGTAAAATATTGTACCATATACTTAACTACTGAACATAGAAATCTATAAGACTTTAATTTGGCTATTACTGAACTCGCTATGTTTTTTGTGTCGCTGTCATACTTGTTATTTGTAAAAATATGGTATAATGCATCGTAAATTTTATCCATGTTAAAACGGAGTGCTCTAACAGCATCAAATCTACTTTCCCAACGCGTGTTTGAAAGAGGTTTTAATGTCAAAGTAGGTATCTGTTTCATAATTACATCCCACAAAACGCGCTAAGGTACGAGAAAATGTTCTCGTACCTCAGCGCGTTTTGTCGATGGATTTAAATAAATAAACCTCACAATAACAGTAAGTTGTTCTTGGTGTGAAGTATCAGGTGTGCAATCTAGAATTACAGAGTAGTATTTACATTGCTTCAGAAGACTAATTATAGTCGTTTTAATTTTTTCAGCAATTATACTAATCAGTTCATTTTGAATGTTATGACCAAGATAATGTGGCATGCGATGCTGAGCTCTTTGAATTCGAGCAATGTGTTCTGATAGTGTACTATCAAAATTAGATATACTCTCCACCAACTTTAAAAAATTACCATTATTTGGGTCATACAACTTCTCGGTTGTGCCCCTAAATGCTATATATTGACCTGCCAAAAATTTTATAATTTCGATTATCCTTTCCAAAACTGCCGTCCACCTCTTTCTTTCGCGGTCTATTTCAGTTTGATTTACCGAGTCTACTGTTTGCCCTTTCAATAAGTCATTTTTTAGATCCAAATATTTTTAAAGAACATTTATGTGCCCTGAACTTTTTTCATGTCGTTCTATATTTCTCGACAAATGCCCCCAGTCTTTGTAACCAGTGGGGGCATTAAATGCAGTGACATTATTATTAAAAAGCTTACAGTGAAAACAAAATACAGAATCAGTAGATGTGGAAATTACAAGCCAAACTCGATGAATAATTTCGTTGTTTTTTGTAACATTTTACTGTAATATGTATCTGAAAACGACCTCATGTTACTATCTGAAGGATAGTTAGTTTTTTTATCTGAATCGGTCCACGTTCTGTTAAAAATAATCTTAAATTATCGGGTATTACTTGCGGCCAGAGAGCAGGATCATTCGCGACATTTTCACAAAATCGTACATCTGGTTCTGTTGCTGGTTGGTTAACAATTAGAATTGGTTCACTTGTAGTAAGCGAGCCAGGCGAGGTACTGGTACTAGTATGAGCTGGAACTTGTGAAATACTCGTAGAAGTTTTCTCTTCCCAGTTGACTGTCTGTTCCTGTCGAGTGGATGTTGACGAAGATGTACCTAAAAAAATATAAGATAGTCAACAATTTGTGTAACCAAGTGTGGTAACAGGGCCACGCAATAATATTTTAGGACATTAAAAACAGCGCCTTAAAGTTAAGGCGAGCAATCGGGCATAGTCTAATCCGTTAGTCCGGGCGAGCGCGCTCAGTGTGGGTGGAATTGCAGAGAGTGAGTGTTAGTTACTAACCATTGCGCCTTCCGGTGCGCAATCCACAAAAAAACAATTAATTAGATATTGTCATAATCATAAAAACCTACTTTATTTAAGACTCATTAGGTATACAGTTAAAGGTAACGTAGGTAACACTTAGGGATCGAACCGAGGCAGGATACACCAGCGACTTCTGTCACTGATTTAATGCCACTTCAGATATTTAATATTTATGGTACCAACTGACTGAACTTACCAGGTCGAAAGAAAGAGTCAATTGGAGAAGTTAGCTTTTTAATTTTTTCTTCTTTTTCAGTTTCCGTTTTCTATTTTGAGCACCCGATGGTTTCTTTTTATCCCCTAATTCGGCCATCTACAATAAAATCAAATTTCAATTTAGTATTTAATTTTTCTTTCTTTATTCTAAATAAAGTAAGTAGTTTTTTATCAATCACTAACATTAAGAATTTGTATTTTTGCAATTATAAACAAATAAACAAAACAGTCATGACTCTATCTCATAAACAAATGATGTGATGATGATGATGAGTGATGATAATGATTGTAATGTACCTAACACTAACACTTAAAATAAAATTGACTTACCTTTATATTTTTTCTCTAAGAACTTCCGTGCTAATTCGCCGGTTGTCGCAAATGAAATGAGCTAACGAATTCAATTAAGTACTTAAAAGTAGAAATCAGATCAATCACTGACCGACACTTACATAGGCGCCGCGCGCCGCGCTGTAAATTCAAATGAACTTACACCTAATTGTAGTGATTTGGAGATCATTTCACTTTAAGCGCGAGCGCCCGGACGGCTATGTCAAAGGAAGGACGCAACAGATCAAATGAATGAACTTACACTTTATTGACTTAGAGATAATTTTGCTTCAAGTGCGGGTGACCTTGTGGCAATGTCAAAGGGCGCAATTACTCGCCAATCATATGACAGACGCATAGGGGCCGCGCACCCATTTCAAATGAATTTACACTCTACTCTGTTGACTTAGAGATCATTTTGCTTCAAGTGCGGGCGACCGGGCGGCAACGTGTCAAACGTACATACATACACTCTCTTTGGATTAGAGATTTTGCCGCGCGCGTGGTGTATTAAATAAAATTGTTATTTGTGTTGTAGCTTCCGCACCTGGAACACATACATCTGCACGCTGCGAGCGCGCGCGCATACTAAACTACCGCCGGCCGCCGCTCGCCGGCCACCATCAGCCCGAGGCGGGGCGCGGCGCTGCGATCGACGCGACCCCTACGGACGGAATGTGGAACCCAAGAATGAAATCCTGTAGTCTTATTGGCTAGATGTTTTTTTAGGAATATTTGGCGCCAAAACGTTAGGCTATAAAGCGAACCTAATAAAGACTGCTATTCAGTACACCGTTCGATACAGTAATGTGGCGCGTGTAGGGTGTTTAAGTAAAACTCCAGATGAATACAGAACTGTATCGAACGGTGTACTGAATAACAGTCTTTATTAGGTTCGCTTTATAGCCTAACGTTTTGGCGCCAAATATTCCTAAAAAAACATCTAGCCAATAAGACTACAGGATTTCATTCTTGGGTTCCACATTCCGTCCGTAGGGGTCGCGTCGATCGCAGCGCCGCGCCCCGCCTCGAGCTGATGGTGGCCGGCGAGCGGCGGCCGGCGGCACTTAGTTTAGTATGCGCGCGCACTCGCAGCGTGCAGATGTATGTGTTCCAGGTGCGGAAGCTACAGTGTAGTCTAGTAATGCGGTATGACAAGCGCCGAAAGCGTAATAAAAGTAAAAAAATATTATTGTTGATGAATTTTTTTTTTTGCTTGCGCATACCTATTTGTCGTAAGTAACAAGTAGGTATATAAAACTGTGCAATGGCGTTAAGTTCAATGAAATATCCAAAAATTCAGCGCTCGACAGGCGCCCCCCCCCCCTGCACCGCACCCCTTGCACCCCCTGGTAAAGACGGCCCTGGATTAAATGATAAATGATTTTCATATTATTTCATTACTGATGAATAGTTATGTCATCCATTTGGTATCTAGATGTCTGGGAATGTTTTCCACACCACTTCAACGCGCATGAAAGCATTATTATGCGTTATAAATTGGATACAAAAATTTGAAATTTGTAATTGTTTAGCATGCACACAGGCCTAATACTTGGTCACAACTAAAATGGTTCGTGTATCGTAGCCAATATATAAGAGCAAAAACTCGCATAGTTTTCGTGCGTCGGGGCAACGTATGTGCGATCAAGTGGTTTTCAAATCAGCGGGTCAGTGGGTCGTCTTAGGGGTGTGTGTCGGAGCAGAAAATGGTAATTTAGTGTAGTGTAAGCCAGTGCAGTGTGATACGATGGACCTAATGAAAGTGCGGATTGAGGACGCTTTCAGGACAATAACGCAACGCTACGCAATGTTCAGGTATCCATTAACAAGCGAGCGGCCTTGTGCATACAATACCAAGGTCACCACATCGAACCCCATCTTTAAAAATGTAAGTCAGTTTACTAAATTAAGCAAAGCTTTAAGATTTTACTGTTTACTAGGTAATAAGTAATAATAAAGGATGAAACTAGTTAACCTACTTAGGCCGTGCGCGCACTGCGTTGCGTTTTGGAAACGCAAAATCTGTGAAGTATATGTCATAGAAGTGCGCGCACTGTGGTGGAATAAACGCGTGCGGTAGAGTCACCGGTGGCCCCTCGCTGCAAAATTGCGGTGAGTCTACCGTAAATATTTTGTATCGCATAGGAATGTATGTAGTACCGCGCACTGCGGTGAAACAAACGCACGTTTTGTCTAAACGGTGATAATGTTGCCATACATACAGATTTCTTTGTATTTATACATATTTTTGATGTGTGATACAGATTAGCACTCGATACAGATTTTTATCTAAATTTCACACTGTATTGATAGATAGACAACCTTTGGAAGGACTTTAAAAACTTTAATTAAAGTGGGGAGGGCAAAATTAGTGTACTTACTATTAATAAAAACAGAGAAAAAAATTATTAGTAAAATATATATGCAGATAACTGTTACAACTAAAACAGAACTTAGCAAAATAAATTACCTAGATACCGCATTTATTACGTTACGCACACCGTTGAACAGAACAGAATGATTGAACATTATTCTTCAAACATTTTAAACATATTAAACCCATACATGACATCTATACAGACGACATATTGACCGTTGAACGAATCTATTCTTTATGGGTATTTTTCATATTTTTATAAACAACGTTAATTTTAATATTCTAATCATTTTAATTTATTATTTTTATCAATTTCCGTAGTACATTATTTTAACATAGGCTGGTGTCTATTGACGTAGTACTTGCAATGTAAGAGCTTGAAATCGTTTTTTTGGCAGCATCATCACAAAATATAAGGAATTTTCTTTATAATACAAATACTTAATTATAATGTTTAAATTAACGTTGTTTATAAAAAAATAAAAAATAACTATAAAGAATAGAATCATACAATGGTGTGTGTAACGTAATAAATGCAGTATCTAGGTAATTTATTTTGCCAAGTTCTGTCTTTATTTGTACCAGTTAATTTTATCAATACAGTGTGAAATTTGTATAAAAATCTGTATCGAGTGCTAATCTGAATCACACATCGAAAATATGTATAAATACGAAGAAATCTGTATGTATGACAACATTGTCAGACAAAAGGTGCGTTTTTCTCGCCGCAGTGCGCGTACCTGAGATTGCGGTTATTCTACCGGTACGGTAGAACTACCGCAATTGCGGCCACCGCAAGGCAGTGCGCGCACGGCCTTAAACTTAGTTTTTAACCGACTTCTGAAAAAGGAGGAGGTTCTCAATTCGGATGTTTGTTGGTTTTTTTTTTTTTTTTTTTTGTTTGGGCATAGCTCCGTCGCTCGCCAACCGATTTGAAAAATTCTTTTTTTGTTGGAAAGGGTATACTTCCCAAATGGTCCCATGAAAATTTTATCGACATCAAACAAGCCATTTCTGAAAAATCAACAAAAGTCTAAAAAAAATATTTACATTGATGATCTTTTCGGTTACTCTATATTGTGTTTTTTGTTTGCGCGATTTTAGTTTTTTGTAGTTGACATTTTGGCTTTTATAACTAGATTAATTACGAATTGACCCACCAAAAAGCGCGAAAATAAAAACTTTTTTGCAAAAAAATAAAACCGACTTCCATATCAAAACACTACAAAGCCAAAAATAATTTTAAAGTAAATAAGTAATTAAGTAAATAATTTTGGAAGTAGGTTTTATTTTTTTGCAAAAAAGTTTTTATGATTTTTTACATAAGTTTTGTTATCTCAGTGTTTACGTGCAATTTCTGGCTTGATATTAACGAGTAAACTGTAAATCAATAATTACGCATTAATTTTTACATCACGGTAAAGTAGGTAGGTATGGTTTATTATGGTACGGCGGCGGCCGGCGGCCCGGCGCGGCGGCGGCGTCTTTTATTTCGTCAGTTCGCGCCGACAAAAGAACACCGCCTTGCTGTAGGCTACAACTACTAGGCTCACAGAATTACGGAAGAGATTTATCGTGATATTTGCAAGTAACGTGGAAAGTTATTGACCTACGTAGTGCTGTGACACGTTTGTTATGATTTAAATTTAAGAAACCTTCGAAACCGAAAAGAACAAAGGCGAAAAAATTGTTAATAGAATATTTGAGCGTCTATAAATGTCATGTTTGTAAATGTTAATAAAATAATTTCTTAGTTTTTTTCCAGATATGCTCATGAACTGACCCACTCTAAGAAAAAATATATTTTTTTTGGAAATACAATTGACTAATATGATCACAAGGGATTAGATTATTTTTTTCCTTTACAATTTGACTTCATGTCTTTTAGCCAATATTGTCTCGGTTGAAAGTTCTCTGCTGGTTTCTCTGCCATATATTAGTAAATCTACTCCAATTTATTTAAAGTGTTTTCCCTTATTGCATAAGTATACTTTACAAGCGTATTGATAAACCATAATAAATATAATTGCAGATTTTTGTTAAGAATTCTGCTGAATAAATAAATACTAAAATAAAGTCATACTGCAAGCAAAGTATGGCAACAATACGACATGACATTGGCATCTGCGTAAGGTGTATTGACCAGTATTGACAACTGCTGCTATCTCGTGTAATGTCGGTTGTGTTTCCGTACTTTTGAAATTATTAACTGCTTCTGTGTATAAACTCAGTTTTTCCTTGCAACTAGTGCTTGCCTAAGGATTCCGATCAGCTGGTATTTACGCCGTCGACGTTTTGCTTTGACTTTTATGGACTACGATTCTACCTAATATTTTGGACTTTGTTGTTTGTGCATCCATTTGTATTTCACAATGGGAAGTCATGTAATGTCTACTCGCATAATGTGTGTTAACTGCCGCATATGTGGAAGTGGTCAATGGATAATTTAAAAGAGATTTTAAATTACTGAGGCAAGAATATTTCCAAAGATCACTTCCCCACATGATGCAAAACTTCCAGATAGCAGCAGCTTTACTAAATAAGTTTGGTGCTCGCCTGCAAGACAGTGAATATGCCAAAGAAATATTTAACATAATTAGGCAAAATATGAATTTAGAAAATAATCTGGCTAGTATGGTTGAGGCTGTCAATATGAATAGAAGAACTTCTAATTTCCAAAACATATCAACAAACAGAAACAATGTTTACTTTCCTGTCTTAGAATATAGAGACCTCATTCTATTCGCCCTGGGAACGTACCAAATACGACAAGCACGTTCATATTATGGTGAACATGTACGTTTCCACGGCGGACACAGGATTGAGGTATGCAGTGAGTGAGTATATTCATCTGAATACAATCTTAGAGGCAGTAGTGATACAACCCTTATTAGAGGCAAAATTAAATCACGCCATGTCTCTAGAAGGCAATACGTATATATTAATAGAAAATAATATGCCCGGCCGTGCAGGAATAATAGAGTATTGTTTCAGTTGCTTAGTGGGAAGACGAATTGTCGGATGTTGCGCGCATACCATGACGGTAGTTTGGTATCTCGGATGGGCCAGACATCAGACAACTATTACTACACCAGCAGGTTTTTTGGACGATATTATCATAAGAGAAGATGAAGAATAAATACATACATATATAAAACAAATTGTTTAATTTTTATAAGTACCTATTACCTACTTTTATAGTATTTATTTATTTAATTTGACTAAGATCCATATTTGAGGATGGCAAACAGATGTTCCGACTGATGGAAAGTGATCGCCGCGGCCTATATGGATCTGTATTACAAAAAGCATTGTACATGCGTTGCCATCCTAGAGACAGAGCCGCAATTAACTTGTAATACTTAATGCCTGTAATTATAGCTTTTATAACGCATAGTTACATGTTTAAAACAGATTTTCGATATAATCAACTTCTAATACTTTGGAAGTGGCGGGGGATCCATTTTTTCCTGGGTGGGTAAATCATCGAATGACTTCTCCCGCTCTGGGTAAAACGGAATCCCTTCCGCTTTACCCAGAGCGGTATTAGACTACTACTGACTAAAAACCCACCCTGTTCCTTCAGCTGCCCTTAAGTTCCGGGGCCGTGGTATCTCGTTAGAACATTACCGGGGTTGTGCCCCGGCAATGGCCATATTGGGCCCCGTCCCTGGTGCTGACAGCTCATTGAAGCGCGCGTGGAACACGATGCGCCGTTGACCCGGGCCTGATCCTTACCGGACGGTGAGCTGCCCCTGCTCGCCGTCCGCAAGCCCGTGCCTACGGTGGCCGGAGATCGGCTCGCGATCCCCGACGCACGGGGCGTCTTCCGCGGTGGCTGGGGCGTGAGGAAGAGAGTTGCTTCTCCTTCGCGCGTTCGGCCTTCTCTTTCGCTAGCATTACTGCTTCGCAGAAGGAGGCGACTGTATTCTATTCCCACTCGCTCCGCTCCAGGGCCGGGCGCGAGAGGTCGCCGCTGCCGATAGCCTCAACGAGGAAACGGCGAAGCTCTGCCCAAGCGGGGCACACCTCCACCGTATGCTCCACCGTGTTCTCCGGGTGGTCCACGCAATGTCGACACCCGGGCGTGTCCTCCCGCTGAATCGGAAATAGGTACCTCTCAAAACATCCGTTTCAGTAAGCACCTGCGTCAGGTGGAAGGACGCCGTGGCGTCTCTCCAGCCATTTCTCAAAGACGGGACTTATCGCCGCGATTGCGGCGTGCCCAGCCTTCGGTTGCGACAGCCACTTTTTCCATGCTGCCGTGAGATCGTGGGCGGGAGACCCCTGGCCAACTGACAATGGCTCACTACTAGGTCTATGTTTTCCACACTAGCGTTGACTATGGATATATTCAAGTCTGCGGTACCAGTCTGCTTCCAATAAATCGGTTTACGTAAGAATGACCAGACATAACCTCTAAAACTTCTTCAACGAATATATTTTTTTCAAGAGTTCCTTTAATAGTGGATCTTAAGGCAAAAATGATCATGAATTGAAACTCTATACTCTTGTATATTTTCCATTAATAGACGCTACAAAATTATGCCAACAAAAGTTTGTTAGAGGATTCGCCATTGTTCAGGTATCAATTATTAGAGTATTTTATTTTGAGTTGAAACCCTTCCAATATCGTTTGATATCACCCAAAGAAGCCGTGCTCTTGCTATAATATAACCGCTCCGTTACACCTTGTATACAGATTAACAAGTATCGTCTATTGTTTTAATGAGCACTGGGGGCCCCTTTATCCACAGGGACCTGGGCTGCAGCCCAGATAGTCCATAGGTAGATCCGCCCCTGGTTGTAGGTACTCACAAAAGGTATGCTAACTAACTATGTAGATACTAACTCCTGCCAATGATCGTAGCTTTTGCTAAAAGACACCAGTTTTGAATAAGTACATATTATTTTGATTTCCATGACCTTATTAGCGTACATGGCCACAATAGAACAACCTTAACATTTTTTAAAGAACGCAACAGAATTATGCAACTATTTAACCAGTAGCGTAGCTAGGCGTGAGCGCATTTTCCCCTCTCCCACTGCCTCGTACTTCAAGGGACCTCGCGGCGCCCCTTTAGGTAAATACGATGAGCGTTATATTCTTCTTCATATGTGTATTATACAACGTGTATCGGAAAGGGTATATACATACCAAGGGCACGGCTTCTTTGGGTGATATAAAACGATATTGGAAGGGTTTTTTAGGGTTCCGTAGCCGTATGGCAAAAAACGGAACCCTTATAGTTTCGACATGTCTGTCCGTCTGTCTGTCTGTCTGTCCGTCCGTCCGTATGTCACAGCCATTTTATTCCGAAACTATAAGGACTATACATGTAAAACTTGGTAGATAGATGTATTCTGTGAACGGCTTTCCGATTTTTAGAGTAAATTTAAGAAACATTTAAAATAAAGGGGTCTCCCCATACATGGAACTGACACTGAAAATATTTTTTTTTTCATGAAACCTATACGTGTGTGGTATCTATAGACAGGTCTTTAAAAATGACATTAAGGTTTCTAAAATGACTTTTTCATAAAGTTAATTGTTTAAAAGATATACGCTTCCAAAGTGGTAAAATGTGTGTCCCGCCCCCTCTAACTTCTATAATAATGAAGAGAAAAATCTAGAAAAAAAACATATGTTGTAGATCTTAATGTAAACTTTCAACCAAAATTGGTTTGAACGAGATCCAGTCGGCAGTTTTTGAGATACAGTATATTTTCTAAAACCGCAAATATAACTTTGTAATTCATACAAATACTATGAAAAACAAAGTTATTTGGCGTAGTTGTAAAAATTGTAAATAAGCTAGTTTTAAGAAATTTTTAAGGTTTTTTTTTCAATTAAATATATTAAGTATATTATATTTATTATAGTTAGCACGGAACCCTTCATGGGCGAGTCCGACTCGCACTTGGCCAATTTTTTAATCCTATCTCTACATATTCGGAAGTAATGAGAATTTTTAACACATTGATACCAGAAACCGAACTTTTCAAATTGAAATAAGCACATCACAGAAGATATTTATCGTGATATTTGCAAGTAACGTGGAAAGTTATTGACCTACGTAGTGCGGTGACACGATTGTTAAAACAGTATCATGACAAATTAATACAATCCTTAATTCAAGGAAATTATGTGCGTGATGCGTACGTCGGCCGCTAACATTGCATGAGTGTATGCGTCTGCGTAAGGATATTGTATGACGCACACACCTTTTGCGTTTAGTAAGGATAACTATTTTATAAAAAATGCCTAGGTTTGGTTTCAATTTATTTAGTTACGGATGTTGTTTTAGACTTATAATTTAATATTCTAATTGGGGAGTCTAAGGTATTGCGCTTAAGCGCTGTTACATGTTGTATAGTTAATAGGCTTACGTTTGATCACTATCTCACCTAATGTTAAGGGAGGATGTGGTCGAAGATGAAGCACGCTTGCCTCGAAGTAACCTATTCACTCTTGACTTAAGACTCCCAGGTTATAGCTATCAGGTAACACAGACTCCGGCAGGGAATTCCACTCCTTAGCTGTACGCACGATGAAAGTATTCTCAAAATAACAACTATTTACTTGTATCTACTATTATCAAAATTAAATAATAACTTCTTGCGGCTTGACCACGACTATGTGAACCTCCCCCTGGCACCAAAGCTGGATCCGCCCTTGAATGAAACCAAGTTTATGTTCACTATGTCTATCACTGCGGTGTCTATCGCGGAGTGGTATATTACGCGAGTTATGTACGACGCGCCGTGCGTCTGCGCGCCGTTTCGGTGAATAGCGTTGTTCAATCATTTACATTTTACAATTTTACATTTTCTCCTAAACTATAAGGCCAAATTACATACTGTAAAAGGCAAATTTTATCTTCATAAAATTGTCTTGATGATGAAATTACTTTCGAACGTAAATATGGCCGCATGATAATAATACTACAAAGTCATGCCTTATTTTTTTTTTTTAATTTTCTTTAAATAATTTGCCTTATTGTGGATTATTTATAAAAGTTAGATATGTAGTACCGCGGACCTTTTTTAGATCTACATAAACCCTACATTTTTGTAGTACATGATCTTTACGTTTATCTCAGCATTTCGCCAGCGCACGCGATTATAGAAATTTAGCGGCGTATTTTCTTCTGACTTACTTCACTAATACCCTTATTTTAGGAAAATCAAGAGTAGTAGCGTAATGCTAGATAGCTTATAGCCTTCCTCATGAAACTGCCTATCATAATCAGAAACAATTTTTGAAATCCACCCAGTACTTTCGAAGATTAGCGCGTTCAAACAAACAAACAAACTTTTCCACTTTATAATATTAGTATAGATAGATCGAAGGCGCTTAGGAAAAAAATAATATCCTACTGGAAAAATTGTTTGGAATAGGAAGTCGAGGAACTGCTCATAAATGTTTTGCATCATATCTAAAGAATAGATAACAATACGTGGAAATAGAGCACTTTAATAAAGACCAAAAACGCATAATTCAAGTTAAATCAGGCAAACTTATTATTAATTCATCAATTCCCCAGGTTAGTGTTATTGGATGTTTCCTATTTATAATTTACATCAATGACCTTCCTAAAATCAAAATAATAGAACACAAAAATGTTCTACAGTATTATAGAACGTACAGTTCTCGTCAAATAACTTGGCAAGAGTCGTTGAATGCGCAGAAGTCGATTTTTAGGTGTCAGCGGTTGTCAGCAGGATGCGGGGTATGGCGGCGTTACCGCTCCGAACGCGCGATTGATGCGTCAGTAGTTCTCGTTCAATTAGCTCCCGAATTCACTTGCGTACACGAAAGTTGTACCGTTTGTTTTTGTTACGAGTTGTTGTTTTAAATTTAGTTTCTGTTACGTTGATTACAATGCCAGGACCAAATACCGTTTTACGCAGAATATTAAAACGTCAGAAAGAACAGTTAGACACTATAGTTAAGGAAAGTTGAAATTCCGAATTCGTCATTGTCTTTATCACACCGGGAAAAATAAGAATAAAAGTAGTAGCAGTTTTATTAACTAATTGTGACGACGATAACATATTAGTTTTTATGATTTTTTTAAATACATTTTTTTTTTCACTTTTAAATGTTTTTCTGTATTACATCTATTTTGTTAATAATACTGAATTAACGAATGAATTCCTCTTCTTTCTTTAACATTCTTCTGAACAGACATGATTAAAAATAAATGATGGCAATAACCATAGAAAAATGGCAAGCAGTAATAGTGACCACATTTTTCTTCCACTAAGTGCACGATGCGCGAACTTACCCCCACTACGCCAAAACCTTGCCAACTTACGTGGCGAGGGCTATATCAATATCTACAAAAAAGTCCGCCATACCATATGTCCAACTACTATTGTTATGCCACTATAGCTACTTTTTTACATTTTAAAAGTCGATAAAAGTGCCGACAATAATCAAACCATATTATTAATACTTCTGTATTAGTTCTTATCCCATCAAATTATATTTTTAGACCGTTTCAATACCTGTAAAATACTTTTTGAATTATTAAAATCGGGCAATGCATTCAAAAGATATAACGAATTTGAGATTCAGAAGCTAGTTATAAATAAACCTTTATTATACTGAACTCATTTCACATGTCCAACACAAAAAATCATGTTTTCATCAACCAAACTTGCATTTCGGCATTGCCACGTTGTATGTTGTGTGTGCAGTGTGGTTGTATCACAGAATAGTGATGTGTCAACTTGGTTTACTAACTCGAGTTAACTCGAGTTGGGCTTAGATCGAGTCAACTCGAGTTGAATTCTCTTTAACTCGATTTAGTCGATTTGAATACCCCCGCCCTAGCGCGTCAGCCGAATGACAGATACTGAGATGGCGCGAAGTGGGCGCGTAGTTAGCCGATCATTTATGACTATATCTTAGAGTATAGAAATATATAGAGACGCTGTAATTGTCTATATCTTACTTGCTTATACAAATATCTATTGAATCGATACAGATATATGAAACTACACTTTGTCTCTTTTTAACCAATGAGTAATCTCATTTGAAGAAAGAAACGTCATGCTATTTGTTTATTCTCTGCCTGGCAACATTTTAACATTTACGTCAAAGTACCTACCTCGTGTGCCATCCGCCATCTTTTGGACGCGTGATTTTGTGGTACATCAGCTGTCAAATGAACACCAACATTGGATTTGGATTGCGATTTTTAGGTTTCCGTAATTCCGCGATGATAAGTCTGCCCTTCATGATATTTTTTCATTATATCTAATTGGTTTGAGAGGTCATTAATATTGGCTACCTCATGTTTAACTAGAACTAAGTTTACAGATGAACTTGAACATTTTTTCGATGGGGCTTACTAAAATAGCAGTTCGGATTTTTGGATCAACGTGAGATTTTATAATGTTTATAATATTACTTTGCAAATTATGTTCGCTAATTTCTACTGAAGTTCTTTGCATAGACTGAAAAGGTTCGGTTACTATTGGTCTAATTTTAAAATTACTGCTTATTACTTTGATTACTAGTTGTCTCTTAAACTTATTTAAAGGTTCATCTGATATCGGAATATCTAGAACGGGATTTTCTGCGCTAGTGTGTATGGTTCGAGTACGTGGTGAGGCTGCGGCTGTATGTACTTGTGCTTGATGTATGATATTTTGTGGAGCCGAATAAGCAGATAGAGTGGACGATGAATGTTGTGTTGAATGCTGTGTTTCTTCTACTAGGACTAAGATCCCTATTACTACGTGGGTGAAAAATCTTGAAAAATTATAGTACACTGCGTAAAAAAATATAGCATCCAATTAACAAGAATATATGTAATTCACTTACATTTGTACTATTGCTGGCGAGCGTCGACCCATCGATTTTTGGAAGTCTCGATGTCTGCAGCAGCAGCTTTCCCGACTAGCCTCCGAAGGTTCTTCGTCAGGGCGGTCGACGCGGCGATGCCCGATTTTTGGGTGATTCACACAACGACAACACTTTCAAAGTCCTTGACAACTTCCGACTGCGCCAGATACGTGTGTGGGGCGTGTCGGGAAACTTTTAGAATAAAGTCCGTTTCGTATAATAAAAAGGTTCAATGACTATTCACAAAAGTTCTTAAAAATTATCAAATTTAAAAGTAAAATAAAAGTAGGTAAAACTATACGCGATGAGTTGCGTTACTCGTGGAATTTGATGCTTCGCGCTTGTTTGCAAGTGTGCTGAGCTAGCATCTTGGCATCGTAACAGATTTGAGGTTATTTTGGAGTGCCGGTTGTTATTGTTGTTAGTTTTTCGAATTATTAGGTACTGTATAGAAAAAATGCCGGGACCTAAAAGGAAATCTGTTGTTTGGAACGTATTTGAATCGCCAGTGAATAGACATGTTAAGTGTTCAGAATTCCAACTCGATCTCTGCGCACTCCACAATGGGGCGTGCAACTGTCAAAGTGGCGCTAGTAGCACACTTACCAAAATCAAAGCAGTTTCTCTATGGAACAGTAATGAATTCCTAAATTAGAGATAGTTATTGAGAATTTTTCGATTAAAGAACATGTATTATGTTCTTTAATCGGAAAATTGTACAGAAATCAATTGAAATCAATGAAATGAAAATAAAAAATATTACCACAGATAACCATAGATGATACAGATAACTATATAATATCTCACAATCTAACTAACACTGACAGTGTCAAAGGTTCTTACGGTGGTGGCGCCATCTGCGATTAGCTTTCACTTGCACGCCCCATTATTCAGTATTCCCTCTAGTAACAATAATGTTTCTGAAAACAATCCGTTGTCCAGAATGTGTAGTCAATATAATGTAATATGCTTTAATTTAGATTTGTTGTTGAACAGTTTTAACGAATTTAGAAATTTACTGTATAAAATGTAATTACAACTATAATTATCATTTAGTAACTTTAAGCTTTATATTAACAGAACCCAACCGTCACTAATGAAGTATATTAAACAATGAATACTGTGTATAGTAATAATTGAACCTCAGATTTATGTAATGTATATTGTTATAGTTGTACTAAATGCCTTAGTCTGTAGTCTGTCTCTGTACTTATTAAAATAAAATAAAATAAACTTCAGATTCATACAAATATAGTTTCGTTGTTAATTAATAGAAATACTTACTTTATTTATGTTACGAAAATTTAATCCTAAATACATAAAACATAAATAAATTATAATAAAATAAATACATTTCTTTTTTATTTAAATTCTACCTACTTTAGTTATAATGGTCCCCATACATATTTATGCTGAATCTGTTGATCTGTTCAATTTTTGTAAATATTGTTACGAAAACAAATCATTTAAGTACTCAGTTTCATTTCACCCAGTTAACTCGAGTTGAACTCGAGTTGAACTCGAGTTACGTGAATTTCAACTCGAGTTAACTCGAGTTGTGTTTATTCAGAGTTGGCACATCACTATCACGGAACACATTGGCTAATACTTAGGCTTTGGCCAGACTAATAGCCAGCTCATTTCGAAACTTGTGTTAAGCCGGCTCTACACGTTGGCCAACACAGTGGCGAATGTAGTAGCCAGCATATTAGCCAAGAGTTCGTGATGGCGTCCACACGTTGGAAGGTCGTTCAGTTTGCTTCGGTTCAGTTCGGTCCAATGTGTGGACGTATTTATTAAAATGGATATTGAGGCGCTAACTGCTGCTTCTTAGGTTCCACAAACAATTTACGGCTTGGTAGAGCTCTATAAACCGAAAAGCTTCTTCGTTATTAGCACAGAGTTATAATTACAGTTGTTCGGTCCGACGTGTTTCCGAACGTACCTTTTTTGACATAAAGAAATTTGATCTTGACATTACTGACTTGACAGATAGACTTTGGTTCCGTTGTTGGAAAATGTCCGCCCTTGGGACTTTGATTTGATTGTATTAGAAATATCGTGTGCAATCGCGTGTTGAAACCGATAATTGGGTCGTGATTAACTATTGTTTGAAGTTGTAATCCCGGATTGACGAAAACCCTGGGATATTTTTGGACTTACCGCCGGTTGCCGCCACCCGCGTGGCACGCGCATTTGTTGGAAATAAGTTGGGCTGTGATGCTGATCTGGACCGCGCCATCTGGAGATTGACGCCTTGTGAACGTTCTAGAACACGTGACTTACATCACACTTTTCAATTACTCACCTCATATTTACATACATACCACACTTGGGCGTGACCTAGGAAGGTCGAAGCTTGGCGAACCCAGCACAGAAGGTTAGTGGTACCGATAAGTTATTTGTATATATGGTTGTAGGCCGAAGAGCCTGTAGTTTTGTTTATTGTTGTTGAAAGCAACGGTAGGGCTCCACGAACCGTGGACAAGTTTTGGACACCCCAGTTATCGTTGCACTGGCTTCTTGTAGTCCCTACCATTTGGTAGCAGAAGCGAGGTCTTATAAGATCCACTGGTTTAATTGGAAGTTTTGAATATTGTTGAAAATAACTTAATAAGTTTGAATATATTGATTTGTCAGCCGGGCTCAAATAGTACTTGTAGCTTGTACTGTAATTTGTAGTGCTAGTCCCTGCATTGAATTGACAAGTAAGATTTATTTGTGAAATTAGGAATTATTGGTTGTATTTGGTACATAATTTGGTATATTGTTGTAAAAGTTGTTTGGTATTTGTTGCAATTAATAATTGAATGTCACTGATCTGAATTTAAAAGGTTATCTAAATAATAATTACACATAGTCTAACATAAGAGGACTTGAATTGTGTGTATTGGTTATTGCATTTGTGGTACTTATTGGACTGTGTTGATAGAGATTCTCCGGCTCAATATTATACAGTCAATTGTTGTGTTTATTGATGTTTATTGGTGTTGATCCTGCACAATATATACATTGAATTGTTATTTATTTTGTAACTAGCCATCTGTACCAAGCTAGATTCATACTTGGAATAAGTACAGGGTCGGATTTGGACTTGAAATAATTGAATTTGAGTTTTTATTTTGGTGAAATTATTTGGTCGGCTAACAAGTCATTGTTGTTTGTTTAGTTAATTTTAGCCTGTTGTATTAATATTTGTTGTTGCAATGGCCTCATTAAGGGCAGTCAGGGAGGCTGCTACCGGATTGACCTCACAGTTGAGATGGTTTACATCGGCAGCTGCAACGGTTGAGCGTGTAGAATTGGAAGAGCTCACTCTTGCTCGGTATGGGCAAGTGATTGAGAGGATCAAGTCAGCTGATGCTGCGCTCACACGCTTCAACGAGTACATCATGGACGTGGATTTGGGGGTGATGGATCAGGCGGCCCGCGATAGGATTTTGGGTGACTATGACCAGATTGTCCACCTGGGGGATGTCATATGTCTACGAGCGCGGGAAATTTTGAAGAGCCGGGTGCCTGATGCGGCCAAGCCGCAGACCCCCGTTGTTGCAGGCCCTGGACTATTGAGTAGGCTGCCCACCCTGGAGCTGCCACATTTTGACGGTCGCTTGGACCACTGGCTGGGCTTCATAAATCTCTTTGAGAGTCTTGTCGATGCACGCTTGGACCTCGGACCTGCCCAGAAGCTGGCCTATTTATTGTCTGTCCTGGAGGGCGAAGCCAGAGCCTTGGTGCAGCACTTGCCGGTGACGGATTCCTCTTACCCGACCGCTCTGGAGCTTCTCTCCCGACGGTATCAGAACAAGCGCTGCCTGGCTGATGTGCACATCGACCAGATTTTGGGGCTACCGGCCATTCTCAGCACGTCGACGTTGCACACTGACTTGCTGAACCCGTTGGTCTCAGCGACCAACGCCTTGAGACGCTTGGAGTTACCGGTAGAACATTGGTCCTACTTGTTGGTGCACATAGTGCTGCAGTTGCTCCCCACGGAGTTGAGGTCACGTTTTGAGCAGAAGTATGGTGGGGACAGTGCCACCCATCTTCCCCCCTTTGACGACCTCCTCAAATTTTTGGAAGACGAGTGTCGGTTTTCGGATAACACTCGTGGCGCCACGGGGTCACCCCCACTACCTTCTCAGCCCAGAGACCAGGGACGGACTAGGGCTCGGGGGCCTGTTGATGTTCCCCCCGCCCCCCGTTTTGTTGGCGCCCGGAGTCCTCGGGCTAGGGGGCCTGTTGATGATCGCCCCGCCCCCCGTTTTGCTGGCGCCCGGAGTCCTCGGGCTAGGGGGCCTGTTGATGATCGCCCCGCCCCCCGTTTTGCTGGCACCCGGAGTCCTCGGGCTAGGGGGCCTGTTGATGATCGCCCCGCCCCCCGTTTTGCTGGCGCCCGGAGTCCTCGGGCTAGGGGGCCTGTTGATGATCGCCCCGCCCCCCGTTTTGCTGGTGCCCGGAGTCCTCATCATTGTGACTTTTGTAAGGCAACGGGGCATGTCATGGCTCGTTGCCCGGACCTTTTGAATTTGCACGTAAGTGCCCGCCGCCGTATTGTCAACGCACGCCGTTTGTGCTTTTCGTGCTTGGGGGCCCACTTCCATCGGGACTGCCCCGACCCCCGCCCGTGTAGAATTTGTGAAGGGTGCCACTTGGAGATTTTGTGCGCCAACGCGAACCGCTCCAGCAGACCAGCTTCTGAGGGGGGTTCGCGCAGGGGGGGGTACCCCGGAGACGAGCACCGGGCTGAGACCCGCAATTCTGTACGCCGCACTCCACCCCCCGCGCAAGTTGAACGGGAGCCCCGCGAGCGCCATTTGGTCTCCCCTCGTCAGGGAGAACACGCATTGGCTGCTAGGCAGCAGTGGCCGGGTCGGCGCCGCTGCCTTTCCCCTCCGTTGGCGGAACGTCCCCGGCTGGAGTCGCGCCCTCCGCCATTCGGGCATCCGGTGGGATGTGCCCCTCCAGTGATGGCGAGCGGCTCGGGACACCGCGCGGACGGATATTTTGATTGTTGGCCTCGTCGTGAACGAAGGCAGCCTGGATGCGGCGATCGGTCGCCGCCCAGGCATCACTAAGAGATTGACGCCTGCCCCGCTAAAGGACCCCCCGATCAAGACGGTTTGCCAACGGCCTCGGTCAAGGTCTGGGGACCCTTGGGTGACTCGATTGTGGTCTGTGCCATTTTGGACACGGGAGTCCAGGGTTGCCTTTTGTCGTCTTGGTTAGCGGGACAGGTTGGCCTGAAGGTGAATGACCTTTCAGGCAAGATTTGGGGAATTGGCGAACCGGCTGACACCACTGTTGAGGGAAGGACCTGGTTTGAAATCACCCTTGTGAGTTGTCCTTACCCTAAAATTGGTGCTCCTGCCCTTGTAATAACTGAACTTGGTTGGGACGAGCCACTTCGGGAAACCCTGTTGGAAGACTGGCTCCAACTTGTATCTGCACTTCCTGCGGTGCTTCTTGTACGTCTCTTAAGCCACGTCGCGCGCACTTTGGGTAGAACTGTTGACATTCGGGCTTCTTGCGCCTGGACGGACAGTCAAATTGTTTTGTGTTGGTTGAAGACGTCCGTCCACTCTTTGGAGGTCTTTGTTGTGAACCGAGTGTTGCAGATTCAAGGTTCTGAAACGCCTTTGATTTGGAGGCACGTGCCTGGTGACCTGAACCCGGGCGACGTAGCCTCACGCGGGTGCATGGCCCCTCACTTGATTGCTCACCCCCTCTGGTGGGGACCGGACTGGCTGACTCGCCCCGGGGGCGATTGGCCTCGAACGCCAGTCTTGATGTCGGATCCTTTGCCCGGACTTAAGGTGTTCGCTGTTGGGACAAAGGACCCCCCGTTTGATCTTGAATTTTGATGAATCGAAACAGCTCCCTCGACAAATTGTTGAACGTTACCTCGTGGATCAGGCGTTTTTGCCATAATTCTAGGAATCCAGGGGACAAGCGCCTGTCACCAGTTCTCTCTCCTCAAGAGCGACAGGAGTCACTCCTCCTTTGGGTCCGCTCTGTGCAGGCTGCACACTTTGAGAAGGAGATCGAGGTCTTGAAGTCTGGTAGGGTCAGGTTGTCGGGAGCTGTCAGTAAGTTGAATCCCTTCTTGGATAGGACGGGTCTTTGGCGTATTGGAGGACGGTTGAGGCTCTCTAGCCTTCCTTATGGGGCCCGTCACCCCCTTTTGTTGCCCAAGGAGGGCCACTTGGTTTAATTGTTGGTGACTGATCGTCACGTTAAGAACTCGCATGCCGGTTGCAATGCGCTGTTGGCCATTCTGCAGCGAGAATTTGGATTTTGTCGGCTGATCGCGTCAATGAGACGAGGCCCTTTGCTGGCGTCGTAACGGACTTGTTGGTCCCCTTTTGTTGAAGACGTCCACTCTTCGTAATAGTAAGATTGTTAAGTCTTATTTGTGTGTTTGTCTGCCTGTCAACCAAGGCAGTACATTTGGAGCTGGTAACCTCCCTCTCGACAGAGGCCTTTGAGGCGACTTTGGAAAGATTTGTGTCTCGCCGTGGGTTACCTTCTTTGATTAGGTCTGATTGCGGTACGAATTACAAGGGTACAAGTAACTATTTGAAGGAGGTATACGCCTTCCTTAATGAGAGCCAGGTTGACATTGGTAACAGTTTGGCCCGCCGAGGGGTCACTTGGTTGTTTGACCCGCCAGCCTGCCCCCATTGGGGGGGTATTTTTGGGGCCGCGGTGAAAGCGGCAAAGGGACGCTAGCGGAGATTGTTGGGAGACACCGTTCTCACCTTTGAGGAACTAGCTACGGTATTTGGCCGAATTGAAGCTGTGTTAAATTTGCAACCTTGTCAAGACTCCCAATTGATTAGCGGACGGGTAGGCCCATCCGGGGGGGGTAGATGTTCGGTCCGACGTGTTTCCGAACGTACCTTTTTTGACATAAAGAAATTTGATCTTGACATTACTGACTTGACAGATAGACTTTGGTTCCGTTGTTGGAAAATGTCCGCCCTTGGGACTTTGATTTGATTGTATTAGAAATATCGTGTGCAATCGCGTGTTGAAACTGATAATTGGGTCGCGATTAACTATTGTTTGAAGTTGTAATCCCGGATTGACGAAAACCCTGGGATATTTTTGGACTTACCGCCGGTTGCCGCCACCCGCGTGGCACGCGCATTTGTTGGAAATAAGTTGGGCTGTGATGCTGATCTGGACCGCGCCATCTGGAGATTGACGCCTTGTGAACGTTCTAGAACACGTGACTTACATCACACTTTTCAATTACTCACCTCATATTTACATACATACACTTGGGCGTGACCTAGGAAGGTCGAAGCTTGGCGAACCCAGCACAGAAGGTTAGTGGTACCGATAAGTTATTTGTATATATGGTTGTAGGCCGAAGAGCCTGTAGTTTTGTTTATTGTTGTTGAAAGCAACGGTAGGGCTCCACGAACCGTGGACAAGTTCAGACCGTCCAGTTACCGTTGGCTGGCCTATTGTAGGACTGAACAACAGTAGTAATGATATACTCTAAGGTTATTAGTCATTACTGACATTTTGTTTTTTAACAAAAAATAAAACCAACTTCCATATCAAAACACTACAAAGGCAAAAATAACTTTAATTTTGGTAGTCGGTGTTAATGGTTTTGTATTTTCTTTTTTTTTTTATATGGAAGTCGGTTTTATTTTTTGTTAAAAAGTTTTTTTTAACGCTTTTTAGTGGGTCGGTTTGTAATTTATCTAGTTACAAAAGCCAAAATGTCAACTACTACAAAATATTGCTTTTCCCGATGCAGAGCCGTTATTTTTTGAGGAGTTCTCCTGGTACTTCACCATCAGCTCTACATCACCATATGCATTGTCACGAGCATAAAGTGCTTAACATTCATATTCAAGTAATCGAATCGTAATCCACGAAATACTTATTATTGAGTAGTTTCGGTGGTCATCTGTGGTCTTCATTATCAGTTCCACTTCCCCAAATGGTGAACGCAGACCTAGCCGCACCGCAGTCTCTACAGTCCCCGCAGTCATCGCTTTATGTTAATAGCCTCGCACATCTATCCGCACCGCAGTCTCTACAGTCGTTCCCGTCGCTGCACGCATCGCACTTGCAGTGTTGCCAGATTTTTGAAAGCATTATCTGTACCGAACATTTAAAAAATCTGAAAAAATCTGTATTTGGTATTGGTATTTTGCTCTTTTGTGTAATTTTATCTGTACGTGCTATAATAGGGAATAAGCAAGTAATTATTTTTACGAGAATAAGTAATTTTATTATAAACCGTTGACAGAGATTCTCTGTCTACATTAAAACTCTGGCAACACTGCGCGCCGCAGATGCGAATGACGTCATCCGCGCTGCGCTAGCCACAGCGTCCACTGCGTGCGGGTGACGTCATCAGCTGCGGCTTGGGGAGTTCGGTCGTTTCAGGGACTGCGGTGACTGCGGCGCGGGTAGGTGTGCGAGGTTGCATAGAACTTCATATAAAGAATTCGAATGCAAAGACTGCGGCGCGTGCGGTGCGGCTAGGTCTGCGTTCACCTAAATGGTGCTTTCCGAGAGCAACTGCACAAGATACTATAAGAAATACCCAAAACGCTATAGATGTGCCTATAATATTTATAATAATAATAAATAATAAATTTTTTTATTGCATTAAAAAGTGATTGTAGTACATAAGGCATATCGTCATATACAAAGTTGATAACATAATATTATTTGCACCATGTCGTTCACAATCTAGTGGGTGAAGTCCTGCTATCCTAGCTAGGTTAAAACATAACCTGTATTAAGGAATAACAGTTCCTGTCCCTTACAAAAGTTACAATAAACTAGTACAAGAATATATAGATATACTTTTTTTAATTTACCTTAATTATAATACAACTATTATGTTTATATTTGAATACTTGAGTGTATGTGGATGTGTGTGTGAGAGAGTGTGTATATGTTTGTCTACGTGTGTGAGTGATAGAGAGAGAGAGTTTGTGTGTTTGTTATGGTTGATATTCGTTCGAGGTATTTATATGATCTGTCACTGTAACTTACCGAGATACTTCTCAGTTTCATCATACGTTTTATTCTGAAGAAATGTTCGTAGAGTCTTTTTACAATTAAAGTTAGATAATCCGTATATCAGACATATTTTGTTAAATTTATTGTACAGAGCGGGGCCTAGATAGTTATAAAATCTGCTTGCGAATGCTGTGCGTACCTGTGGGATAGTGCAAATTAGGTCTTTCCTACGCTTTGTTACTTTTATATGTGGAGTTTTGCGATGCTGAAGAAGAACTGTTTGCATGATGAATTGTTGTCGAACATTAAGAACATTACAACTACTATACAATACATCAGTAGGGAACATGATAGGTCTTGAAGTAGCTACTTTTAGTATCGCTTTGTGTGCATCCTCAAGTGGTTTTAATATAGTTTTCGCAGCACCACCCCAGCATGTGATACAATATGTAATTGTGCAGGACGCCCAGCGATAGTTTAAATATTATATTCTAGTTAGAATATCGGTTATTAGATCATAATGTAATAGAATCCAAGTTAGATTAATCGATAGAATATTATCATAAGTAATGTTGAATTTATGAGGAACTTTGTTATGATTGTACTAAAGTCAAGTCTAAAGCAGGAAAGAACCTGTCGAAACCTGCTCCCGTGACCCTCACTTTCTCCTCGTTTCTGATTGGTAGACCTTGAGTTATGCGTATACGCAAACTTTCTAATTTTAGCTAATTGGTGTATAGAACATTAGCACATAGCGCAACCCACACGAGTTACGCCCATGTGCCCGAGTATAAGTATAGGGCATATTGATCGATTCAGCATCAGTTTGTGAATCCAGACCATACAGTGAACAAGTAAATAGTAAACAGTGAACAGTTGTCAGTAGTGAATAGTTTAATCCAGTATTTCAGTATAACCTAGTTTTCAGTCAGTAGTGAAACAGTGCTTAAAAGTGAACAGTAATATTTAGTATCTAACAGTGTATAGTTTTCAGTAATAACTTTATACCAGTAAATAAGTGAACAGTATATCTCAGTCTAAATAGTTATAGTAAGTTTGTGAACTTTAACAAGTTATTCAGAACAGTAACCAGTTGATATTTGTGAACCTTTAACTAGAAATAAGTTTGATCAAGTGTAAATAAATAATCTTCAAGTTTCGAAAGAGTTTTAATAACAAGTATCCTCCAATCCAGTGCAAATTAAATGTGAGATTAGATCCCTCACATTGTCTGGTCCTTCTTGAGCCGGATTCGAGGAAAACGTTATTTAATAAGAACAATTGAACCTCTTAAAGTGATAATTCAGTTAATATATTACTGAAAAATGCCAGTTACGAGGTCTACAGGGAAGAAAGGCCGACAGGCGTCAACTACAGCTACAGAACAAACTGAAACCGCAACTGAAAGTGCTACTGAAACAGCTACTGAAACTACAGCTGAAACACAAGCTACGAGAACAACAGCTGACTCAGGGGAGGCGCCGACTGCGACCGCGTCTACAGTCAAACGTGTCGCCACTCAACAAGAACCTGAAAACAAATAAAGTGGTCGACACAGTAAACCTTCTTCAAAGAAAAGTAGAAAAGAATCAAAAGCGCGTCGCATAGCTAAGGCAAAGGCGGAGCTAGCACAAAGGTTAGTGGAGTTAGCAAACGCACGACTAGCCGAGGTCGAAGCTGAATCTACTGATGAAGACGCATCCTCAGTCGCCTCAGAAGCTGGAAACGATCAACGAGTGACTACTTGGCTACAAACAAGTCAGCTACTCGCCATCACAGACAGATCACATCGATCAGAAGTAAAGTCGTCGGCCGAACCTACGGCTCCAGTGACCACTGCCGTGTCCTGGACCATCCCGGCGAACTTACCGGCGGGAGTTAGCTCTCTGCACCCGCCGCCTGAAAACCTGAACACTGAACCTAAAGACATGCTGCCAGTGAGTAACTCCGCCTCCTGGCAGCTGAACCCTTCGACTGAACAGCGGCACCTGAACCCGCCGCCACTAATAGCCGCCTGGCAACAGAACTCCGTGTCTACACAACCGAACCAACAGCCAGTGATCACCACCGCATCCTGGCAACAGAACTCCGTGTCTGCACAACCGAACCAGCAGCCAGTGATCACCACCGCATTCTGGCAACCGAACTACGTGTCTTCACAACCGAACTACGTGTCTTCACAACCGAACTACGTGTCTTCACAACCGAACTACGTGTCTTCACAACCGAACTACGTGTCTTCACAACCGAACTACGTGTCTTCACAACCGAACTACGTGTCTTCACAACCGAACTACGTGTCTTCACAACCGAACTATGTGTCTTCACAACCGAACCTGCAGCCAGTAATGAACGAACCTGTCGCATCCTGGCCACAGAACTCTACGTGTGTAACAACGAACACATCATGGCAACCGATCTATACTACGGCACCACATCACAGATATACCAACGAGACCCGGGTGCCGCAGTCCACGCCATCAATGCACACTGTACATCAGCCTTCAACACTAGCCGTCCAAGAACCAAGGACGGACATGAGAGAACTTGCTGCTGCGATCACACACGCCGTGCAATCAACACAGCACCAGCAGCCAATGAAGTACACCGAACTACCTTGTTTCAACGGAGCTCATCAAGATTGGCTTACGTTTCGTGCCGCCTACTGCGAGACAGCACATCGATTAACAGCAATGGAGAACATGTCTAGACTTAGACGAAGCCTTCGTGGTCTAGCCAAGGAAGCTGTACAGGGATTATTAATAGTGAACGCTGACCCAAATGAAGTTATGAAATCACTCGAGCTACGCTTCGGACGTTCAGACTCAATCGCAATGGCCGAGATAGAACGTCTACGAACTCTGCCACGCCTCACTGAATCTCCGCGTGAAGTTTGTACATTCGCTACCAAAGTAGAAAGCATAATTGGGACTCTTCAAGCACTCAACTGCGGGCATTATCTTTTTAATCCAGAAGTAACGAAAGCTATTGTTGAGAAACTCACGCCAACCATGAAGAGACAGTGGTATCAGTTCTCAGCAATGCAGCCTAGAACAGAACCTGATCTTTTGAAGTTTACCCGATTTATCAAGATTGAAGCTGAAATATGCAGCCCATATGCATTACCTGAAAACATCGCTGTAACAACACAACCCCCTCAGAACACACAGCGACGCCAGCAACGAGTACACACCACGCAAGAAACAAATAAACCGAAGTGTGATCTATGTGAACGGCAGGGACACAGCATCATAGAATGTGAAAAGTTCAAGAAAGCAACTACCAACACTAGATGGGATATAGCTAAGAAGCATCACTTGTGTTTTCGTTGCCTCAAACACAGAACAAAACAACACAGCTGTAAACCAAAGAAATGTGAAATAAACGACTGTGTACATTTACATCACAAGATGTTACACGCCGACAGCGCAGTGAACAAAAAGAAAGAAGAAACGAACACCCCAAAGAAGAACAAGAGAAGGTTCATTCAGCGTGGACACCGAAGGTATCATTCCTGAAGATAATACCAGTACACCTATCTGGACCGGCGGGAGCAGCAGATACCTACGCGCTCCTAGATTATGGCTCTACAGTAACACTAATCGATGAAAGCCTAGCCAATCAACTCGGAGCAGAAGGATCATACGAACCACTACGAATATCATCTTTCGACGGCGAACCTACGATCGACGTGACATCTCGAAGAGTGAACTTCACTATCAAAGGACTTCACACATCTGAACGCAAGCTACAAGCAAGAACAGTCAAGCGACTAGAGCTGGCCGCTCAGAAGATACCCAGAGAAGCAGTCAGGGATTGTGAACATCTACGAGACATAGTCAAAGACGTAGTATCTGAAAATGCAAGACCTAGACTCCTGATCGGCCAAGACAACTGGGATCTCCTCATTACAACAGAAGTCAAGAGAGGAAAGAAGAACCAACCAGTGGCCTCACTTACACCACTTGGTTGGGTCCTTCATGGTAGCCACACACGAGCACTTGGCCACAGAGTGAACTTCATCAGACATACTAACACGGATGATGAACTCCATGAACTAGTGAAGGAATACATCACAATGGATAACATTCAAATCAATCCAAAGAAACCCACCAATGATCCTGATGAACGAGCACTTCACATCCTACAGCAGCATACAAAGAAAACCACAGAAGGACGGTATCAAACCGCTCTGTTATGGCGGGATGAGAACTTGAAAATGCCGGACAACTATGACAGCGCCTTAAACAGGCTCATCAGTGTGGAAAAGAAAATCGATAAAGATCCAGAACTAAAGAAGAGGTATTCAGAACAAATGGAAGCACTAGTATCAAAAGGATACGCCGAACCAGCTCCATCAACCACTTCAAAACATAGAACTTGGTACTTACCTCACTTCGCGGTTTTCAATCCCATGAAACCTGACAAGTTAAGAATCGTCTGTGATGTGCAGCCAAAACCAAGGGAGTTTCTTTGAACGATCAATTACTCACTGGACCAGACCTTCTCCAATCATTACCAGGAGTAATCATGCGCTTTCGTCAGCACTCAATCGCCGTGACATTACTGAAATGTTCTTACAAATAGAACTTCGACCTGAAGATCGGGACGCTCTGCGTTACTTATGGCGAGGAGATCGAAGAGACAATCAGCCGCCTGAACAATACCGTATGAAGTCATTAATCTTCGGTGCTTCTTGCTCACCAGCTACAGCAATATATGTAAAGAACACAAACACCGAGAGATTCCAACATGAACACCCAGAGGCAGTCGAAGCTATCAAAAGAAAACATTATATGGATGATTATTTAAACAGCTTTGACACCTTAGAAGAAGCAGTGAAAGTCTCACAAGCAGTGCGTAACATTCATAGAGAAGCGCACTTCGAACTTAAGAAATGGGCATCAAACTCTACAGATCTTCTTGAAGCCCTAGGAGAAGCAACCAAGACCACAGACACCATTAACCTGGAAGACAACATCCAGACAGAACGAGTGCTCGGTCTGATATGGAAGCCATCAGAAGACTCACTTGCCTTCAATCTGAATCTGACACGCATATCTCAGAATATTC
The DNA here is from genome assembly GCA_943138885.2 of Tholera decimalis. Lineage (NCBI taxonomy): Eukaryota > Metazoa > Arthropoda > Insecta > Lepidoptera > Noctuidae > Tholera > Tholera decimalis. Next base: position 28,174,674 of record OW964570.2, on the reverse strand, counting down.
TACAGAACGACACGCCAACCAAAAGAGAAGCTCTACGAATAGTCATGTCTCTGTTTGACCCATTGGGACTAGTATCACCGGTAACCATCAGAGCCAAGCAAATACTTCAAGAAGTTTGGCGTCGTGGAACAGCATGGGACGAAGCCCTAGATAGTGACCTAGCCGCAAGCTGGAGGAAATGGATCGCTCATCTCAGAGCTCTAGAACATGTCTCCATTCCACGAACTTATCCAGGCTTCAGCGCTACGGAGTCGCTACAGCTACACATATTCACCGACGCAAGCGAATCTGCATACTCAGCAACATTATACTGGCGAACAGTCACCAAGGATGGAAGAGTCTACGTCTGCCTGATCACAGCCAAAGCCAAGGTGGCAGCACTGAAGCTAACATCGATTCCTCGATTAGAGCTGCAAGCAGCAGTACTTGGCGCACGTATGGCAACAGCAGTTAAGGAAGAACATGAGAGAACACCAGAATCAACCACGTTCTGGACCGACAGCAGAACCACACTGTCATGGATTAGAACTGGAGCTAGATCTTATAAACCATACGTCGCTCACCGCATCGCAGCCATCGAAGAACATAGCTCCACCAGTGAATGGCGTTGGATCCCGACCAAACTGAACCCAGCAGACGACGCTACAAGAGACGTGCCAGAGCACTATGATCAAAATCATCGTTGGTTCAACGGTCCCGAATTTCTTCATGGGCCCCCGGAAACATGGCCAACTGATGAGAAGAACCCCATCATAATTACAGGAGAAGAGAGAACCTGTAGTATAAGGGACAAGAACATGAAGATCAGCGAAGCTATACCGAACGTTGACAGATTCTCACGTTGGGAAAGATACTTACGAGCTACGGCACGAGTTCTACAATTTCTACATCTCTGTCGTCAATCAAAGCAGAACATAAATTACAAGAGAACCAGAAAGAACTGCAGCAACGACCCTGATTGGAGAAAGAATAAGCAGAAGTTACCAATCAAACCCAAAGAGAGGCAAGAGATCACAAACAAGCACCTACCTCTTACCGCTGAACTCCTACGCCAAGCCGAAAGTTTGATCCTGCGAGCTTCACAAGAACAATCCTTCCAAGAAGAGATAGAAGCTTTGGAAAACCAAAAGCCCATACAAAGAAATAGTCGCCTACACGCACTATGCATAGAACTCACAGAGGGAGAGATTCGTCTCAAAAGCAGAATAACTGCAATGACAGACGTCACAGAACGCCTAAAGAAACCAATGGTGCTAGATGGAGATCATATTACAACACGATTATGGATAGAACACGTCCACCGCAAGTTGCATCACGCGAGCACAGAGACCATAGTTAACGAGTGTCGTCAGCAACATTGGGTGCTCCGTCTACGACCGACTGTCAAGAACATCATAAGCAAATGTCTGCGATGCCGTATTAAAGCAGCCTCTCCGCCTCAACCAATGACAGGGAATCTCCCTTCCTGTCGCCTAGCCCATCATCAGAGACCCTTCACTTACGTCGGGTTGGACTACTTCGGACCGTTGATCATCACAGCAGGACGAAGCCATCAGAAGAGATACGTCGCGTTATTCACGTGCCTGACCACACGAGCCATACACCTTGAACTTGTGGCATCGCTCAACACAGACTCGGCCATCATGGCACTAAGACGTATGATAGCGCGACGAGGATGTCCAACGCAACTATGGTCTGATAACGGAACAAACTTTCATGGCGCGGAAAAGGAACTACGAGCAGCCATCCTTGCTGCTACAGCAGAAGAAGCTTCAAGAAAAATGATCGACTGGCGATTCATCCCACCCGGGGCACCTTTCATGGGAGGCGCCTGGGAACGTATGGTGAGGTCAGTCAAGACAGCACTAGCCGCCACGCTTAACGAGCGATTTCCAAGCGAAGAAGTCCTACAGACGCTGCTCATCGAAGCCGAACACACCGTCAACAGCCGGCCACTTACACATGTATCTGTGAACTGCGAAGATCCTGAAGCTCTGACGCCAAACCATTTTCTACTAGGGGGTTCAGGACGCATCCCGGCGCCAGGAGATTTCAACGACAGCGACTTACGCCTACGAGCCAGTTGGCGTGCAGCCCAGAGACTTGCTGATATATTCTGGGCGAGATGGCTGAAGGAATATCTGCCAGAACTACGGAACCGCAGAGAACCACACACCAAAGGCACGATTCCCAAAGTCAATGATCTAGTACTGATCGTGGATGGTAATCTCCCAAGAAATATGTGGATCAGAGGACGCATCAGCGCTACTTTCCCCGGTCCAGATGGAGTGGTACGCACAGTGGACGTATCCACGAAAGGAGGTATCCTGAGACGTCCCGTGAAGAAGATAGTGGTGCTATTAATAGACCACGGCGAGCCTGCACCAGCTTCTACTACTGCGACGTCGGCAGCGGACGACGCACGGCGGGAGGAATGTGCAGGACGCCCAGCGTTAGTTTAAATATTATATTCTAATTAGAATATCGGTTATTAGATCATAATGTAATAGAATCCAAGTTAGATTAATCGATAGAATATTATCATAAGTAATGTTGAATTTATGAGGAACTTTGTTATGATTGTACTAAAGTCAAGTCTAAAGCAGGAAAGAACCTGTCGAAACCTGCTCCCGTGACCCTCACTTTCTCCTCGTTTCTGATTGGTAGACCTTGAGTTATGCGTATACGCAAACTTTCTAATTTTAGCTAATTGGTGTATAGAACATTAGTACATAGCGCAACCCACACGAGTTACGCCCATGTGCCCGAGTATAAGTATAGGGCATATTGATCGATTCAGCATCAGTTTGTGAATCCAGACCATACAGTGAACAAGTAAATAGTAAACAGTGAACAGTTGTCAGTAGTGAATAGTTTAATCCAGTATTTCAGTATAACCTAGTTTTCAGTCAGTAGTGAAACAGTGCTTAAAAGTGAACAGTAATATTTAGTATCTAACAGTGTATAGTTTTCAGTAATAACTTTATACCAGTAAATAAGTGAACAGTATATCTCAGTCTAAATAGTTATAGTAAGTTTGTGAACTTTAACAAGTTATTCAGAACAGTAACCAGTTGATATTTGTGAACCTTTAACTAGAAATAAGTTTGATCAAGTGTAAATAAATAATCTTCAAGTTTCGAAAGAGTTTTAATAACAAGTATCCTCCAATCCAGTGCAAATTAAATGTGAGATTAGATCCCTCACAGTAATAATAGATAAACACAAAGAAAAATAGACTACACGTATAATATTTGGATTAGCAATATTTCGGAGGGTTTTAAATATATAAATTAATTTGCGTACTCTACTAGTAAGTTGGTTAATTTGGGTTTTAAAATTTAGATATTTATCTATATATACTCCTAGGTATTTAATATGGTCGACTACATTTAGAGATGGGCAGAGGCAAGAGGAATTTCCTTGTAGACACTTGTATTTGTGAGCTTTAATAGATACAGGAAATCTTGGCTGGGTGGTGGGACTAATTGAATAGGTATTAGTTTTGGAGGCGTTAAGAGTTAGTGAGTGAGAATAGAGCCAATTTAGAGTTACGCTGAAACCAGACTGTGCTATGTGTTCGAGTTCCGACCAGGTGTCGGCAACAAAGGTTAAAGCGGTGTCATCTGCAAAAGTTACTATCTTCGTATTTGTAATGTTTAGGTTACATAGGTCGTTTATAAAAACCAGAAAAAGCGTCGGACCCAATATGCTTCCTTGGGGCACTCCGTAATAGACAGGCAGCTCGTTGCTTTTATGGGTTTCTATTGTCACCATTTGAGACCGATCTGAGAGATACCTTCGGAAAAGTTCTAACTGCAAGCCCCTGACACCAATCCGTTCCAGTTTTTGTAAGAGAATAGAAACTGGAACGGTATCAAAGGCTTTCGCTAGATCTATGATCATAGTTAGTACCTTTTTGTTTTTATCTAAATTGTGCTATATTGTTAAGTAATTCGTGCACTGCATCTGTGGTGGATTTACCTCTACGGAAACCGAATTGCTGCGAAGATATCAAGTGATAATGTTCAAGGTGATTTGTGAGTCTTTTATTAATAAGACGTTCGCCTATAATATTTGAAGAGTTCCCTCGATTACTTCAGGGTCCCATCATCAGATCCTGATTTCATAACAATGGGACCAACTAGAAAGTATACCATTTCAAATGAAAAGAGAATTTTCTAAATCGGTCCAGACGACTTCGAGTTATGAGGTAACATACATTAAAAAAAAAGTTCGAGACGAACTCAGAACCTCCTTCTTTTTTTGAAGTCGGTTAAAATTTGAATCAGGTGCGTGCGATCGTCCTGGGAGCTCGTAGCAAACTAAACGCGCGGCCAACGTGTGGACGCGGTGGCCAATACTCGGCCAAAATCCTTTGATCTTTTGCAAAAAACTGACACCACACGGATTTCGCGCCAACTTGTCGGCCATCATTCCAATACAACCCACGATGCACAAACACCCCCTCTACACGTTGGCGAATAGGCACTGGCCAGTCTGGCCACTACATTCGCCTCTGTGTTGGCCAACGTGTAGAGCCGGCTTTAAGGCTGTGAACACAAAAGCCCACAGCCTGAGAATTACGACCTCAAACCGTACGAATATAATTATAGTTGCCTGTAATGTTATTTTATTTTTATGTTTCGTTTCAATACTTTGTATTAAAGTTAACACGATATTAAATAAAGTACATACATATTATTAGTAAGTAAGCCTACTCTAAAAACGAAATGTCTATACGCGTCTGCCATGCTTACATGAACCAGAGACTTGCCGAGACATAGAGATTTATTTTATCGGCCAATCAAATTGCCCTGTTTTACCGGATGCCACTAAAACCACAGACTAAAAAGACATTGTTTATTCCAAATTCCCGGCCGGCAATTCGTCCGGCCTCCGCGTCAAGCGTCACTCCGCTCTCCGCGTGTCCGCGTCATTGATTTCTTTCGTATGGTGGACGCTAAGATTGTGAGCTTGTGAAACAATTAATTTTACTGTGTTAGTTAATTGCATTTTTGTCAGCATATCTGTTTTATAATGGCTGACAAATACGACAATAACGGCTATAACAGTAGTGATTTTAAGCGTAACGCGCCACATGATGCAAATATGGGAAACGATCAAGAACAAGATGGCGAAGATAATCCTAAAATAAATGAAAAAGCTGGTGAATACATGAGAGAGCTACTGAGTGAGAAGATAAAACTTAATAATGCTAAGTTTCCCATTGTTACTAAGCTTATTGATGAAGGTAAGTGCCTAGTTTTACTTTTTTATCGATGCAAATCAGAGCCAAGCATCCAACGCATGCATCCTCAGAATTTATCAACATGAATAATAATACTTTGTCCTTAATTATCCTTACTTGATAGGTAATTAGAGATTGTTTAAAAAAAAAACAACACGAGTTAGCTATTTAGTATTTTAGTAACGAACTGTATTGTAAATTATGCACAAGATACGCATTTGCCTTATCGATAAACGATTACAGTTGTAATTACGCGAAGGTACGATTACAGTCGTAGTTACGCGAAAGTGTTCCCAAAAATTCAGTATTACGATTTACTAATGGTCATTGAACCTTTTTGGTGGTCTGTTGCCAAATTATGCGGCAATAATGTGCCAAGCCACATTTGTCTACAGTCTCAAGTGATTTAATTAGCGAGTCTTATGAGTAGGTAAATTTTACATCTTACCCACCGACTAAGGTACCAAATATTGTGCCACATCTCACTAAACCTGTTTCTTTCAAGGGTCAATGACACTAAGGTCATGGTAAATTGCGAAATTGAGTCGAGTTTAAATTCAAATTAAATGACTCCAAAATTATGGAAAAGTATTCTTGTATCAACAACTCAATACTAAACAGTCTAAATAAAATTTATACCTAATTTAAATGACTCACTAATACAATAATTTTCGAACCATAATTATACACTACTAGCTTGTGCCAGCGGCTTCGCCCGCGTGGGAAGTTTTTCCCGTGTAAATCCCGATCCCGTGGGAATTTCGCAAAATCCTTACTTAGCGAATGCCTACGTCATAACATCTACCTGCATGCCAAATTTCAGCCCGATCCATCCAGTGGTTTGGACTGTACATTGATAGATCACTATGTCAGTCAGTCAGTCAACTTTGAGTTATATATATTTAGATGTAATGTAATTGACAATATAGATATCTACTTGAACAACTCTGAACAAGGCACCTAAACAAACACAATCTTTTTAATATAATGTGTCTACTGAATACTGAGAGATAGATAATATTGATTTTCGTCTTAAATTATACTTACTAGAGTTTTTCATAGTCTTATTATGATTAACAAAACAATTCACCATTACAGAAGTCACAAAAGTCCAAGCGTCTGGTAGGATACCAGGCAAGGACTCAAAATATCTAGATGTCTTCCGGGAGAAGCCTACCAAGGTGACTGTTAAGGTCTTGGTACCAGTTAAGGAGCATCCTAAGGTAAGAACTGCACTCTTCTTAAAAAACCTCATTGAATTATCTTTAGTAGATTTACCTTCCATTAGTCTGTTAGTAAATCAATTGCTTATTTATTTATTTATTAAAGGTACATCAACAATATAAACTCAAAAATTGACAGACAACAAAAAAGAGATATGGTCAAGTGTTTACATCAATTAAAGACCTACACACAACATAAAATGAACATAACACAAAATACAGTATCTACTTTATACACAGTATCCACACTATTAGAATAAGTCTACAAAAATGTAAAAACTAATAAAACAATCAGATTAAGTTAAATTTTAGATAAGTTGTAAGCTAACTTGTTGTTTTAATCCAAGATGTTTTAAGTTTAGAGAGAGCATAGAGATATATTATTGAGATACCATTAGGGTGCGTTTCCACCAGAGATGTGCGATGGAAATGTGTCATGCGAGGATGTCTAGCTGTGCTGTGAAAATGTGTGGGGTTTTCCATTCCACCAAAGCTGTGCGATGAAAATGTGCCTACGAGGATGTGTAGCGGAGCTGTGAAAATGCGCATTAATGTGTGGTGCGAGGATGCGCAAACTTCACAACACATCCTTCTCAACACACATTCCTCGCAACACATCTCTCGCACACATCCCTCGCTTGTTTTGTATGTGCAAAAATCTAGCTCCGCAGAGCCGTTTCCACCAAAGCTGTGCTGACCGAGGCGAGGTAAATGAAGCGATTCTATTGGTTCTTTACAAACACATCCCTCGCTACGCATCCTCGCACATCTCTGGTGGAAACGCAGCCTTAGACTTAACACTTTGATGGACAGAACACTTCTCGACATTTATTTTGTTTTATACGGCAGATGAAATTTTCAACTCTTACTGTCATATCGTAAGGAAAAACAATAATTCACAAGTGTGTTCTACGCACACATATAAAGATGTTACATACATACTTAAATGTAGTGTCACAGCACAATATAGATAGGGGTAATACTGTCCATCAATTTTAATCAATCAATTTACAAAGCATGAAAGTCCTATTCCCAGAGGAACTCTGCTCATTTAAATTGTTGTATAAAAACAGTTTCTAGAGATGTCAGTTAAACAAGTACAGTAAGTTATGTGTAGGTTATTTTCACATGTAAACAGCCTGGTAATTTTACCTTGAAAATTATAAATAAAAGGTTGTATAGACTTGCTAAATGCTAGACTTGGCTGTGTGCCATGAAAATGTTTAGTCTTCTATGCAGGCATCTGTTGAATATTAATTTAATCACAACTATGTCAGACAAGGTAACTAAAACAACTCATTATTACCCAGATGGTAGCAAAGAGGGTTATTTTCTATATGTATTGTCATGAGGACTTTGTGTTATATTAAAAAAGAAGCTGGATCTCAGATTTTTATTTTTCAAATTTTTAATTGTTCTTCCACAGTTTAACTTTGTTGGCAAGCTATTAGGCCCCAAGGGTAACACAATGAAGCATCTGCAAGAAGAGACCATGTGCAAAATGGCGGTTCTAGGAAGAGGATCAATGAGGGACAGGTATTTATAAAAATAACATCCTTCTAATATTACACTGTTCAACACAACTTTTTATCTTCCAAAACAATGATTATTTCATAAAGAACTATGCATAGTGTGTATCCTTAAAGAAACTTATGTCTATCAGTTCTAAATTTTGAAAAACCTGTAGACATAAAATCTCATAGACTGTATATTTCATGACTGTACAAAGTAGTGACCCATTTTATATAAACAATAAAAAAGTATGATTCCTGCTCTCGTCATTGCACTTTTAATCAACTTTCTATGGTTTTCCTTTCCTGAAATGTTGACAGATTTTTCCATAGAAATACCTAAAAGTGTATTGTATGAAAAAAGTATCATAATTCAAAACATCTATACTTCAGTGATGGGAATTGGTAGAGAGTTGATTCAAAGAGTGATGTGGAGAGTAGGACATATACTGTACATAATATTTATTATTATTTTCTTCAATAAAATGGTTCACTTAGTACAAAGTCATATCATTGAATTATTATTTATGTCTGAGTGGCCTAATGGACATGGATGAGATTTGATAAACTGGCTTGGATTATTTTTCTTCTCAGTACTTTTATTCCTATGGTACGATTTTCTGCCAAAATCTATTAAATAACACACAAGTAATTTCCCCTTAACCTTCCCATAGACAAAAAGAGGAAGAGCTCCGAAACTCATTAGATCCGAAATACGCGCATCTAATGGACGAGCTTCACGTCGAGATTAGTGCGCTGGCACCACCGGCAGAGGCGCATGCGCGCATCGCTTATGCTCTCGCCGAGGTCAAAAAGTACCTCATCCCTGACACCAATGACATGATTTGGCAGACACAGATGAGAGATATTGACAGAGGTTAGTGCAACTAGAATGGTCTTACTACAGTCCATCGACAGTAGTTTATGTCTGACAACTTGTAGCATACAAGCAACCTTAGTGGAAAGACGATAAATAATTGTATGGGTATCTTTCTTGACAATGTTCAAATCAAGAATTAAAGTATGGCATGCAGACTGGACTGTTTTTACATATGTGTCACTGCTGCAAGCTCCACCTCAGTGTTAGGTGTGTGGCAGTGATTTCTTATCCATTTAATATTGGAACAATTAGCAGAAGTGGCAGTAGCCTAAAGGCTAAGGTGTCGAACTTGTGATCGAGTTTGCGGGTTCAAATTCCGCTTGTTACACTATCATAATTAGCTTAGTTGGAAGTGTTTAGTGCTTAGTGTAAATTCTATCCACATTGCTAGTTCTCTAAAAAAATATAAATGACTCCTGGTATTAGTAGCAATATTTCTTAAGTTTATGTTAGTATTCTTAATCTTATCATTTAACTTGAAAAACTGGATGAATATTATGTGAATCACTGCAACACACCTAATACATGTGGAGCTTGCAGCAGTGAGTCACATATGTATAAACAGACCAGCCTGCTTGTCACACCTTTCTTGATTTGAATGTTGGCATTAAATCTGTGCATTTAAAGTTATCATTAATGGCATTCAGTTGGCATGAATTTCACAGGAAATAACTTTGAAGTTATTGTTTGTTTTTGTCATTCCTAGAATGCTTATTTCTTACTCACCTACACATCATATCCAACATTCCTTTTTAAATATACCTAAAATTGTGTCAGTGAAAAATGTAGAATGACGGCTTTTATAAACCTAGCTCAGGCAGTTTGAAAGGTTTTAGTACAGTAGTAGATTACACACAGAATTAAATTTTATTTCGATTGAAATTAAGATACATCATTTTACCAATATTTACCCAGCCACCACTACTTCTGGACTATATCTGTACACATGTTATTTAAATATTTTTTGTGTTCTTATTATTTACAACAATTTCCGCTCTTACTAATGTTATGACACACAAGTTAAGCAGCGAGGCGAGCGTGGGTCGCACTATGCACATAACGTGGCGTTTTGGCAGGCTATCCGTCCGGGCCGCGGGGCCCTGGTGGCTTCAATTGCACGGTGACCCAACGCTCTTTCTCGTTCGAGCCTCCATCTAGTGCTGCCTCCGCAGGAGCCCCGCGCGGCGCTCGGCCTCCGCCCCGCATGCCGCCCGCGCCGCCCATGCAGCGCCCCATGCCGCCTAAGAACAAGGTCATCAGCATACTGGACCGCGCGCGCTCGGCTATGGAGACCTACCCCTATGATGATGGGTATGCACAGCCCCCGGAGCCGCCGGTACGTAGCAATTCTTACAGAACTTTTTTTACCATCTCAGGTTATTATTTTATTAGATTCTGTGTAGTTAAATTGGTTTTGCTTTAATGTACCACCCAGGAGCCATATTACACCATTTTTAAATCACAACAATATTTTAAAGATGAAGTCACGCCGAAAATTGCATTTAGCTTGTCTTCTTTTTGGCGTCATCAAATATAAATCTCCTTCATACTTGTACTCAAAACTGGCGTGGATTAATAATCACCGGCAGCGCAAGGCTAGAAGTTGCGCCCAACAGCTAGCTACCCCGCATCACCGTACTGCTGCCTTTCGTGGAAGTTTTCGGTACGCAGCCTCCAAGTGCTGGAATAATATTCCCCCACCAATTAGGGACTTAAAGAATTTAAATACTTTTAAGAAAAGTCTTAAGAAATTTGTCCTTCAGTCGCAAATTAATTTTAATAATATAAATATTGACAAATCATTTATTTAGTTACAATATGCTATAGGTAATTCTATTCTAATAAGATAATTAATTACTCAATTTTATTTGACAAACTTAGTATTAGGGCAGTTATTTGAAATCTCAACACCTGTTGTAAAATTTATTTGATCAATTTTATTTTATCTAGTTTTAATAAAAATTCGTATTTCATTAATAACTTTTCTTGTCACTTTTTTGTTATTATTTATTTTTTTCCTTTGGCGGGCAGTTTGATACTAGGCAACTAACGCGCTTTTTATTTATTTATTTATTTTTTTTCTCAGACCATTGATCCATAGAGTGTTAGTAAAAAAACTTAACCTATTGTTAGTAAAATAAATTAAAACATAACATCAATTTAATTGGCGACATGCACGCCTGCGCGCACATGCCTACCAGCCCAGTGCCTGACAAATGGCCCATCTATTTTGTCCGCCAGTGTAACTAGAATGTTGTTGGGGCTACCCCTGAATCGCTGCAGCGCAGATGCACATCGCTTCAAATTCAAATTACAATTTAAAGGTTTCTTTTTTTTTTTTTAGCACGTAGCTCGATATTAAACGTTACAATTTTTGTTTTATTTATGTATTTAATACACTACACATTAATTAATATTAGTTTATTTACCCTCGTCCGTGTGTCGCTGCGGGGTGCCAGCTGAAAACCAGCGCTGGGAGTCTTTCGCCCAGCAAATGCTGAGTTGGTAACCCTTTCGGTGTAGACATGCTCAGCGAAATTCTTAATGTAATTTTTTATTTTTTTTATTTTTATGTTTGTAATTTTCTGTTGTTGTGTGTGTTTATAACCGAATAAATGGTTTTCAATTTCAATATACTCTTCATTGTACACCATAACAGAATTAAATAAGTACTCAACAACTAAAAAGCTGTCACAATGGGTCTACATATCGTGTACAGACAACTTTGTATAGATTAGACACAGCAGGAGAAAATAAATACGCAGGTAGTCCATGATGTTGTATTCACTTTATCCTAGTCCATTTCAATGTCTGACAATTATGTTACCTACTGTAATCATTTATTTTACACCACAATCGTCAAATTACATGTCTCCTAAGTCCTTCAAATACCTAACCGTCCATTCGCAGATCCGCGGCCCAGTCCGAGGCTCGGCGCCCGAACCAGACTTCTACTACGAGCGCAGCCACGACCGATACGGTTACGAAGAAGAAGGCGGCTACGGCGGGTATAAGGACGACAGTCGCGAGTACAAGACAGTGCGCGCTGTAGGCACTCGTCGCCAGAACCCAATGCACGCGCCGCAGCAGCATCACGCGCCGCGTCACTACGCGCGCCCAGAGCCCTACGCGCGCCCGCCCAAGTAGACCGCCTTGCCGTTCGTACTTGTTTTAGTGCACTACGGCGCGATCCAATGCTTTTCCACAACCTATAAGGTGATGGTTTCGCTAAGAATTGGTTCGGTCTTCCTTTTGAATGAAGTTTCTAAACCGACTTGGTCACTAACGGTATCATTAGAACTTAAAACGGAAATACACATGGTGCATATCCAGTTTTAAGTTCCTAGCTAGTAATATTGATATGATCGAATGATCAAAGAATGTATGATTTTCATACATATTAAGTGAAGCAAATAACCGAAACATTGAAGCATTATCATCACCTTGTAGTTGAAACTCATTAATCATTGTCCCCCATAATTTTATTGTTTATTAAACACAAATGGTCAAGACAAGCACATTTTTAGCCTATCAATGCATCCCATCAAAATTAACCAAATAAATTGGAATCGCGTTGGTGCACAACTTTTTATTTCTGCTTTATTAACAATGGTTTGGGATACTCAATTATGTTTAAGTTGCCTGTTATTCAAATTTATTTCTTTTACTCTCACATTCAGATCACATTATACTAATACTCGGTTTAAATTTTCAGGACAGTTAAAAAGCGCTCCCACTAAACTGGTGAGTAATAAAGTTGTATTGGATCTAAAACCACAGGATAAAAAAAAATATACAGGACAAAATGAAGATTAAAAAGCTAAATTCTCCAGAAGAAAAACAATACAACTTTCCCAAGTACACAAAATGTTTTCCACTTTACTAAAAACTAATTTTAATTATTTTATGGACCAAACAACACTGATTGTGTATTTTACATTCGAAAAATAGAAACTGACAATGAACAAAACATTTTTTAAATATTATGTTCCAAAAGGATAACTTTTTTGTTTTGTAATACAAACAGCATTTAAGCATGAAAGTGCTGCCAACTTAAAAAAATGTAAAATGCGAATACGCATTCAAATAGGTGAATCGCAATAAAAGTATTGTAAAATTCCAAAAAAGCAATTTTATAAAAAAAAAATATCTTTGTTAGTAAGTAATTTTTAATAATATTAGTATTCTTAAAACAACTTCAACATGTTTTGAATTAGTAAACGTTAAAGCACATAGACAGTAGACGACTAAAGAAAGTTGCTAGCCATAAAAGTTACAAAAGTATCTAAAAAGGTTTTGCGCTTTCTTAAATAAATTAAAATTACATTGAAACATGTTGAACAAGATAAAATAATTATAAATGTATTCGACTTTTGTGTGACTATGAAATAAATAAATAATAAAAACATAAATCTTTAATTTATATAGTTTACAATTGGTATGACAACCTAAATATAGTACAATTTTGTAAATAAATGAGGTAATCTCAAGGGATTTAAGCTAAAACAGTGTTCATGCATATTAAATAATGCGTATTTGGGAAAAGCCAACGACTTCCAATATAAGAGACCCTACGAAAAAATTCTAGTACTACGCATTACCTCCAACTGCACTGGCGCGGATTAATTTACACTATTGCAAATAAATCTGAGATAAAACCACTGAAAACAAAATTTATATTCCAGAAAAAAAATAATCAAGGTTTAGGCTTAAATTTTCAAAGCTACTTTTGAAGACTCAAACACAAATTCTTCCAAGACTGGCAATACTGAATTAAATTCAAATGTTTTAAAATGTGTAAAAGTTAACATTCATTATAGTAAGAGCTAGTAAAAACTAGAAGCAATTAAGTAGCGGCTTGAAGACTGGACTGATTAAATACCTAAGTATTAATTTAAATATTAATAATATAGCATGGGACCTTAGGACCATAAATAAATCGAATTACTTCGGGTAAAATCGAACTCTGGAAGAAATCAACAAGAAAGTAAGTACCCTTTGAATAGCAGCGTTTTTATTTGCGACTAGCGTCTTGATGGTCCTTAAGAACCGAGCCGCATTTTATACCTAACTGCTAAACTGGAAGGAAAGGTGAAAGAGATACCGCTCTGATCAACAAAGTACTACAGCAGTTATACGTTTGGAATAAGAGTTAGACACTCGCCAGCTAAATAATCGACTAAACCTAATTGTTGGAATTCTATTATTTTGGGTTCTATAATGCAATACAAAAAGAGGGGAATATTGTTCTCCTAGCTAAAAGTTAAATAGCTATATGAATGTATGTACTTATTCACGTTTATACGTTAAGTCGATTTGGTGGCTCGCGAGTGTATGTGTGTATGGTATACAGTGAATAAATAAAAATATCTCATAGTTAGATCAATTTTAATTAACTTTGGTATTCGTTTCACAGCACCACTGCTGTCCTGCTTTCTTGATCGGTAAATAATTTGTGAAATGGGTAAGATTTGTTGTAAGATGTTTAGTTGGATACATCTAAGGCAAAGGCAAACATTGGCCATGTGTGTGATCTGGACATTGGTCCTTCACTAGATCACCAAATAACTGGTAATCTCAGTGTGTGTGCTCTATAGATAAGCATTGAGCATCTAAGGGCCTATGCACGCAACGTTTTTTAAACGTGCCGTCGCGCTTTTATCCTACAGAGCATTGTTGCCGTTTATATCGATTCAAACGCGCGGCACCGGCGCGTCTATCGATACACACGCGCGTTAGTATACACCATCTTGCTACTGTTGATGAAGTTCTGCTTAAAAACGCAAAATGCCAGCGCGTTTACATCGCGTCTGTATCGCTACACACGCTTGTTTGCATCGCGTTTGTATCGATTCAAACGCGTATTTGAATTTATACAGGTGTGCAAAGGTCTACAGGCTGCGTCTGACTTGCGTGCGTATCGCGTCTGTATCGGTACAAACGAGCGTCAACGGCGCGTTTAAAAATCGTGGTGTGCATAGGATCTAACTGTGCGTTGAGGATGCACTTGATTTGGTTCTCGGCAAGAAGAAAAACCAGTGCCCTTTTTTATAGCACTCAGTTTGACATAGTCTTCTTTGGATCCTGGTTTCCGCACTTAGTCTTTGCGCTGGAACCATTGTATGTCTGCCATGACATACTCTACTTTCTATTCCATTTTAGAGAGTGCCGTTTCCAAAACTGTGATGTATTTGCAACATTTCCAGGGTAAAGAATAAAACATTTTTAACATTGTCATGTTTTTATTTTTACGACTCACCCACTCCCAAAAACAGCTATTCCAGGAAACCTTTCCACATCAAACACACCAACCTAAGTTCTGGCAACACTTTCTAAAAGGTAAAAAGACGCAAAAGGGATGATAAGTATTGAATGAAAACAACATGGATTTATTAGGTAGGTTCTCCGCAGTTCACACAATTTTGTACCGTGTAAAATGGGGTGTGTGTATTAGACACATTTTTCAACTTCTGCAATGATTTTCTTACATATTTTGAATGAAAGCTATTAAATACTATTGCTTACAATACGTAATAACCATTGAATTCTTCGTATATCAGGAAAAGTAGATTACCGTAAAATGGGGTGAATAGACACAGTTTTCAACTTCTGCAATGATTTTTTTTTACATATTCTGAATTAAAGCTGTTAGCAATAGGATTTTGCGAGTCTCGTAATTTATTAAATAATAATGTACTATATAGGTACGTAAAAACCATTGAATTCTCCGTATATTAGGAAAAAGTAGGTAATATTTATTTACCTGGAAAGGGGTTAAAAGACGAGAGAGGGGTGAATAGAGAAAAATTGCTAGGGTTGTCAAACTTACTATTATTGTGAAAAATATAGGTAGGTATGGGTGTTTCGTGTAATAAAAATAATATTACGTACAATAACACATCAAAATATATCTAGCGTTCAATAAATATAGGTATCTGTTCAGACAAATCATAGTACAGGTATTCTAATACAAAATATTCAGGAACAGCCCGCTCGATTAATTCTTATTATATTTCTTGCCACGAGAATCCAGCTTATATACCCTTGGCATGGTGTGCGGTGTAGCGTATCTGTTTAAAATATATCAATATGTTATACACCAAATACTATAAATGTTACGTATATTATTTACGTATTTTCTTAGATTATGAAAAAGGTATTAAAATTTTACATTTAGGTGCACTGAAAATAGTATAGTAAATGGCTTTGCAACATTTTAAAGTTTTGTTCCAAAAGTTTTAAATTGTATCTTTAAACGATACAAGAAAAAAACGATGAAATTGATTTTGACAACCCTAAAACTCATGTTTCTATTCACCTCTTTCTCGTCTAGGGTTACCAGATCCGAAAAATAAGTTTTCCTGAAAAAACCCTTGTTTCGGCAATAATTTTCCTGACATTTTAGCTGAGTATGAGTGTTAGATGCCTTGTGGCGGGATGCGGGGCGCGGCGCGACTGAGCGAATCAATTAGTAGTTCAATACTCTTGCAAACGGTGCTAAGTTTACTAGTGTTGTGCGTATTTGTGTGGCAAGCATTTATTTTATAAGGAAATGGCTTACTTTTTTCTTTTTTTTTTATTCCTGAAAATTTCCAACTTTCCCTGTTTCCCTGACAGAGAGCTGAAATTCCGGACATGTCAGGAAAATTCCTGTCATCTGGTAACCCTATTCTCGTCGCTATTCACCCATTAGTCGTATCTAGTCACCCCTTTAATAGTTTCTATTCGCCCCTCATTCGTATCTTTTCACCTCGAATGGGGCGTGCAAGTGAAAGCTAATCGCAGATGGCGCCACCACCGTAAGAACCTTTGTCACTGTCAGTGTTAGTTAGATTGTGAGATATTATCTCTGACTAAGGAAAAAAAGAGGACATGGCATAAACATTCTATACGAACAGTACATATAGGAATATGATGCATTTCGACGGCATAGTTACTGATATATCGGCATCTCTTTTTAACTTGTGAGAGTAATCATATGTAAAAAAGGACAACATTAGTTTTATCATTGCCAAAAATGGCAACATAACTTTGGTGATGTCGCAAAATACCTAACTGCGGCCGGCCGCCATGTTTTGTCACAGCCAACAACAAGTACATCACTTGTCATCGCGACTTGCTTGTTTCAGTGTTTTTAAGAAAATTTGGTGATAATAGGCGAAAATTGTGCTTGTTTATAGTGTAAGAACTTGCATAATACTGCATTTATCATGGGTAGGTGCAGTGTGTTAGGCTGCCGCATGAAAAGCAACAAAAACATCCCAATAAAACGTTGCACAGGTAAGTAACCGAATTCATTCAAATTATCTTGTCTTTTTCTATTATTTTGAAAGATTTTGCTATTTTTGGGAAAGTTTATAAAGATACACTTGCTTTTCTGTAATTATTTACTGTTTTACTGTTGATATTATGTGATTTTTAAGCAAATCATTTGTTAGTAAACAGAGAGTTAGAGTTACGGTTCGGAATTTTCAATTTATCGATAAAACATATCGACAGGTGAATATTATTTAACTCGATTTTATTTTATGATTTTAGATTGCCGACATGTAAAGAAAGAAAAGAACAGTGGCTGTATATACTTGGGATTGAAAATTTGAATACTACAACCAAGCATATTTTTATTTGTTCCCTTCATTTTGAAGATAAATGTTTTAACCGAACTTTAAATATAACAAGACTGCGCGATGATGCTTTGCCTTCAAGTGAATTATTGGTAAGTTTTGAAAATAGACAAGTTTATTGTGTTTACCTACTTACTGACAAGTAACCAATCCAAACCAGTTGATGGAGTGAGAGGAGGGACGAGAAGCATGTCAGCAACAGCAGTGCTATATTGCTGAAATACTGGTATAAAGTTTCAGGTTTAAATACACATCAGTCAGAATAAATAGATAACTTTTTTTTTCTGAAATATATAAAACATCCTTAAAATTCTCGTACAGACTGAATCAAAACCTAATAAGTTATATGATTTTAATTATCCACCTCCTCACACAGATTAAGATACATATACCTGCACTATTTTTACTCCTGATATAGTCATAGCAAAAGAAGATGGATAATGATTAATTTTTGAAAATGATACATACATATATCAGGTTATAAAATGTTGTGTCTATGTTAAAATGCAAGCTAAACAAATGTGAGCGTGAGTTAGTGATTAAATTCGCAATGTAAATATTATTAAACATTTATGGTTATTCTTTGTATAGTTACCAGCACAATTTGATGAGTGTGAGGAACAACGATCTGTTCCTCGCAGGGTGTTGGAAGAGAAACCTGTTTGCAGCACTTCTAACAATGCAGATGTAAGTGTAATATTTCATAATAATTATGTTCCTTATGGTAATTACCATGCTATCTTGACTTTTAAATACAAACTCACTCAATATAAAAAATTGTTATTATTTCTTTACAGTTACCAGCCCAATTTAATGAATGTGAGGCACAACATTTTTTTCTCACAAAACATTGGAAGAGGAGCCTGTCTGCAGCACTTCTAGCTATGCAGATGTAAGTGTTCTATTCTATAATATGTTACTGTATGTACTGTGGGCAGCGTAACTGGTAATTTCAAATTAATTTACGGCAAAAACTTGAACGAAGTTGCAGAAAACTAGAAGTTAATTCGTTTTTTTTTGTTTCAGGATAAAGCGCTTGAAATTATTCAAAAATTAAAATCAAAATGTAAATATCATGGAAGAAAAAAATTAAAACATTAAATGAAAAAGTGAGAAGACAGAGTAAGAAAATCCAGACTATAATCTACATCTGTGCCAAATTTCATAAAAATCCGTTCAGCCGTGATTGAGTAACAAATATCCATCCATACAAACAAACTTTCGCACTTATAATAATATTAATAAGTAAGGATTGTGTGGTTTGTATTTTTTTTTTTTGTTTTTTGTTTGTTCAACATGCTCATGTTTTATTAATGTGTATATTTGTATAAAATTTGCGCAACGTGCTCTTATTTGATTATTGTGTATACATATTTGTATTTTAGAACTTAAGTATGACTGGGATAAACGGCTTTTATAGTTTTCAATAAATCTGTGTAAAATGATAATTTTTGTTTTATTATGAATGATCGAGCCATGTAGTA